>CM070781.1:27475837-28675837 GCA_036346955.1 Dipus sagitta | reverse complement strand
AGTGCCTGAAGGTGTGAAATGTCTTTGAGCTTGTAAGAGAATATGGTTTTATTCCCTTCTCTCTTTCTGCCTAATGGAGTTCCCTCCCCAAATTTCTTTTTCCTTAAATCTGAGTCCCTCCCTAGATCTCTTTTCCATGAAGCAGACCTCTTTCTGAGAAGATATGAAAAGGATCATTTCTTTTCCTCGAGAATTAAGACTCCTGGGAAGATTTCCCCCTTTCACAGAAAACCTGCTCCCCTTCCTAGAACCCAGGCAATTGGGCTGGACTAGCCAGTTCAGACCCCATCCAGTCCCAAAAAAGACCAGAATCTTTGCCTCTAGATGGGGTTTTCCATTTTCTGGGAACCCAACTCCTGCCCATCTTATATAGGGGTATCCTTTCTCCTCTTAAGTTTTAGAATCTCTCACTATAATGTCTATATTAAAATCCTTGTAAAATTTATCCTCTTGTCTGTGGGTTTCATTCTTTGAAATTCATAAGACAAGAACCTTGAAACCATTCATTCAGTGGAAGCTTTGTGGGACCTTGAGTGTCCAGCATCCTAGCTCTCGAGTTACTGGCCACCCAAGAGTTGAGAAAGGCTCTGTTGAATTCAAGGGCCCCCCATATCACTTTCTATAATATAAAAAATATTGAAAAATGTCTCAGAAAATGAAAACTACATGTTAAATTTTGTATGCAGGTATACACATGGAACTTGTTATCATGATAGTTAATTCTCATCTGTCTTCAGAGCCTCTCATATAGCATTCTCTATTGTGCAAACATGCTTTCCCCCATTGTGACACTTTCAGGTAAATGTGCAAAATGATAAGATTGGAGGCTTCCCTGAATGCAGTCTCTTCCTCTTAATCTCAACACCCCTTCCCCCATCTTTTCTAGCAGAAATGAGTTTTGTTTGTAGATTTTTCATGTGGTTTAAACTGAGCCCAGGTGACAATATTATTCTGGATTTAGGAGCCTGTTTGACTTAGATAAAAATAAAATAAAGAATAATATTATTTCAAAATTGGCTACATTTTTGGGCTACCAGACATAGCAATTTTCATTTAAAATAACAATCCAAAGACTGATGCCTGTTGATGGAATTCTCAACATCTTATTCCATTTTAAATAATTCTGTTACTGGCAGATATAAAAACATTAATAAAGCTTGAAGAATGCTACACACGGGTAATATTTAAGTCATTAGGGTCAGAGCCAAGTGAAGGTTCTCATGCATAAAGAGATGAGTTTGTTAAGGCAATATATCCCTACCATGTCCTTTCATTTGTAACAGAGAATTATGTTTGATTCATCCATATTTTACCATGAGAAGACACAGATGCAACACGTACACAAGGGAACCATCTCATATATCTTTGAATCGTTCAATATGCTCTGCAGTGCCTTGCATTTAAAAAATGTGGGCTTAATGCATTTCTGTAATATGCTCAGATTTGAAACATTTCAGTTGAAAGGAAGATTTAAAGGTCAGTGCTTACTCTGCTAAGATAAGACGTTTCCTGCTCAGATACAACAGCCTAATATGCAAGACTTCAACAACCACATATTGTTCAGAATCTAAGTGATAACAAAGAATAGTGGGGTTTTTAGAACACCTGGATATATAAGGCTTAAAACATTTGCACTTAGATAGATATGACAATTAATTGCCTTTTCTTAGGAATGCTTATAGGAAAGCAGAAAAAAAATGTCCCTGTTTCATTGTAACACACACCCACACAAAACCCTCCAAATCTTATCACTAAAATATATGACTATCTGAATTATACTTACAGGTATAATTTAAGGTGATGTACGGAATAAGTCTGCTAAGAAAAATCTTTTTTAAATAAAAACTATACCACTTTAGATACAGCACTTCAAAACGCAGTACATAATTAAATACATATGATGGATTTTACTGAGTGCCTAATGCATGTAAAATTTCCTTTGACAATTCAAATTTAAACTCACTTTACTTCTTATAAATCTTGCAAAAGTATAATTGACTTAACATTTTTCCCTAAACAGCTAATATATTACTTTCATTTCTATCTAGATTTTCATATAAATGAGAATAAGAGATGAAAAAATGCTTCCTGGTAATAATCAACAGAGAAGCAGCTTGGGAAAACCAAATGCATTTTTTTCCTCTTTCCTGCATAGTCTTTTGTAGAAGTTTTTGGTGATTTTGAATATGATTCATTACAACCAACATAGCAAATAGGGTAAAATTAATTTTAGAGTTGAAAATATTCTGATAGGAATCAGCAAAGAAAATGCTCCAGGCAAAAATTAACAATTTTTCTCTGGAGATTATGAAACCAATTTTCCACATGCCAAAGATATAAGCAAATGCATTTGCAGAGTAATCTAGATAAAAGAGTGTTTTTCTATAACTTTGCTTACAAGCCATTTATATCACAGTTCTACTGCTCTGACTCTTCTACTTCTGACTGGTCCAGAAAATAGGAGGTGAAGGTGACACTAGACAGGCCCTAGGTACATCCTCCCACTGTTCTATAAACTTAGATTAGCTCGAGACATTCCTTTACCACTCACTTTTCTCCAAAATTAGAGAATGGAACTAATTTACCGGCCATCAGGCATTCTAAAATTCTGCTCCTGGGTTACAATGCTTAGCACCTGATTACAGGCTGCGTGTCACATAAGAAGAGCTATATTTACCCTGCGTCAGCTTCAGAAAATGCAGAGGCTCATAGATGAATCCATGCAGAGCACAGATGTACTAGATGCCATCATAGCCCCCAAGTCACACTGGAATTCATTACCCACAGAAATATGGAATTTTTCATTTGCACTTTTCTTTGATGTTTACTTAAGTGACCTCCTATATTTCTCAAATCTGAAGTGGATATGGTGATATTCTTAAGTCACCCATAGATCTCAGCTAAAATGCTCCTGTTTAACAAATCAACTCTGTACTGTGATTAATTCCCAACTACGCTAAATCATCTACCTGGGGCCTTTCTTGAGTTGAAGAAGTCAGGGTTATTTTCTTTAGGCACAAGGTAACCTTGCATGTGTGTTTGTGTGTATGTACATGTGAGCATATACAAGCATGTGAAGGTCAGAGAACAACCTTGAATATCATTTCTCAAGAGTACCACATATATTTTCATTTTTTATTTTTCTGAGACAGGGTCACTCATAGGCCTGAAACTCACCTACTTAGATGAGAAGGCATGGTCAGCCTGCTGAGAGATCCTCCTAAATCTACCCTCCCAGCTCTGGGGAACAGGAGCTTGCTCCCACACCTTGCATTTTTTTACATGATTTTTTAGAGTGAAACCTGGATCCTCCTGATTATGAAGTAAGTGTAACAATGACTAATTTATTTTTCTAGAAATCAAATTACATGTTGCTTGCATGGAGATGTATTTACATGTGGTCTGTTTTATGCAGTTTACATAATGCATCCTAGCAGGACCCCAAGAGTGAGATCTACATTTAGCAAAACTTCTTTCCTCCTTTTCTTTCTTCAATCTCTTTCTTAAGTCTTCCTTCCCATTCTTTCTCCTACCTTCAATTAAACCTATGCCAAGTCAAAAGAAATAATCCCAATAAAATTGTATAATTATACCATTTCTGACATTCAGCTGATGAATAATTTCATATTTCCATGAGATTTTAACTAAATAATAAATTATTTTATGATGTAAAACATCCAAAATCCATTATAATATACATATATTTTGGGAATATGGGATCATGGTACATTATTTTGATTCAGAATTATAGTTTTCTGCATATATAAAATAAGAAAACTATAATTTATATTGTATAGTTACTCTCTGCTCTCTAAAAAACCTTTGCAACAATCATTAATGTAAAGCAATCAGTCTGATGTGAGACCCAGCAGTCTGTTTCCAGATCCTATAATATCATGATAACTCTGTTCTCTGACCATGTCTCATAATGATTAGCTTTGTGAGTATGCAATGTTTGTGTAACCTAGTTTATGGAAATTGGATATAATAACATTTAATTTTCAGTCCTTTTAGTAAGATTACAAATAATTTGTTGTTGCAGTCAGGTTCTGACCAATATCAGCTTTTGGGAATAAAGGTTGATTTTGCATTACTGACTCGAAGGGAAGCTCCATGATGGCAGGGGTAAATGAGCAGAAGGTGGACAACACCTCCTCACCAACATCAGATGCACAACTGCAACAGGAGTGTGTGCCAAACCCCAGCAAGGGAAAACTAGCTATATTACCCATAAGCCCACCCACAACAGTACATAGCCTCCAAGATGCATTAATTCCCAAATCTCCATCAGCTGGGAACCTAGCATTAAGAACACCTAAGTTTATGGTGAACACCTGAATCAAACCACAGTATTCTGCCCCTGCCCCCCATAAACTGATAACCATACATGATATAAAATACAAAGCATTCATCCAACTTTAAAAGCCCCCATAATTTTTATCAATCTTATTGATGTTCAAACATTTCCATAATCCAAGGTCTTTCAACAGCCATAATATCAAAAAAATTATGTCAAAAACCCTATAACTGCATAGAATAAACACTCACACTGTAAAAGATGGCAATAGGCATAGCAAAGAAATATTCAACCAATACAAGATTTAAATAGAGCAAACATCAAACTCTGTCACTCCAAGTCCAACAACTCTAGTCAGTTACAAGTCTCCAAGTCCGATAATTTTAATGAGCACAAATATGTGGGGAGTTCCAATTCTGCCCCTCCAGGTAGGCTACTTACAGTCCTGGAAAACTTCATCAGGGCCAGCAGCTCTCCTTAGCAGCCATCTTGTGGTCCTGGCATTTCCACTGGTCTCCACTGCAGCCCACAGTCCATCCACATGGCTCCATTGGGTCTCCGCGCAGGCATCCAGCAAACCTGCTTCACACTTCCCATGGCCATTTCCAAAATACAAGACTGTGTTGCAAATTCAATGACCCTCTCTTTCCTGCATTGCTTATTCTCCATAACACCAGATAGGGTGCCAATTTGTCAATTCAGGAGGGGCAGGGGATAAAACAGACATTGAAGAACAGGACTTCACCACTGAGGCCCTTTCAAAAGAGTCTACATTCTTCCTGTTGTACCAATCTCAAAGGTTGTAAACTTTCATATAATTGTAGTTAAATAGGCAGCAGCTTCAGCCCAAAGATTTCATTTCTGTTCCATATCCCTCTGCTCACACCAGTCCATTTCTACGCAATGAATCCCTGCACAACTTCTCAGGACAAGGACACAACAGCAAGCCTCTCACACAAAACTGTTTCTAGCCCAGTCCAGGCAAAGCTGTCTCATCTTCATAAGCCAAACCTTACAGCCCATAGTTCTTACTGCATTCAGGTCTTTCAACTCTGACCAGAATAGTCCATCAAGCTGTACTTACAGCACTGCAAGGTATCTCTTAGTCCAAGGTTTCAAATCTTTCCACATTCTTCTTGAAAATGAGCCCCAAAAGTCCAAAGCCACAGTCAGGTGTCTAATAGCAATCTCACTCCTCTGGTACCAACTATACTGCTGCAGTCAGGTTCTCATTGCTGCCAGAAATCACCTGACCAAGAGCATCTTGTGGGGGAAAAAAAAAGTTTATTTTGGCTTATGGACTCAAGGGGAAGCTCCATGATGGCAGAGGAAAACAATGGCATGAACAGAGGGTGGACGTCACCTTCTGGCCAACATAAGGTCAACAATCACAACAGGAGAGTGTGCCAAACACCAGTTAGGGGAAACTGGCTATAATATCCATAATCCTGCCCCAATAATACACTGCCTCCAAGAGGCATTAATTCCCAAATTTCCAACAGCTGGGAACTTAGCATTCAGAACACCTAAGTTTATGGGGGACACATGAATCAAACCAACACAGGTATAATGACATTTAACTTTCAGGGCTTTTATTAAGATTAGAAATAATGTATAAGCTGTTACATAATAGGTGTTTAATATATCATAATTCTAATTAGTATGAGGTGTTTTTAAATGCTGGCTGAAATTGTTCTAAAATATATTCCTAGATGCAGCTTATGATTATGTGTGACATTTTGTAGTGGTCACATATGAAGACTAGAAACAAAGCAAAACAAAACAACAAACCCTTAGAGAGGTGATACAGCTTAAACATGGAAGCATGGAAGTGATCCAGCTCCCTGGCTCTGCCTGGCTGTGCGGACAGAACTGGGTGGAGTCAGTAGCTGCTTAGACATGAGTTACAGATCCCAAGTACATGTCTGCTCAACAGATGGAGGAGCAAGGCAAGCATTCCCTCAGCAAAAGTATGTGAAGGACCTAGTGATGTAGTATTACCCAAAGAATATTCCTTTCGGATAATCTATTACCTGGAAGGGCTTTCCTGCAGAATCATTCTGTTGTATTAACCATCTCACCTTAGACCACGCACATGTCCTCACAAAGAATAAAGTAACAGTGACCTATGCCCTCAACATATTGACTCTCAGGAAAGTCAGTTAAAAACAAAACAAACAGACACAAAAGAACTTGATTTCATAATAAAGTAGTAGTGTGTTCTTAATGCAGTTTAGATCTGAAAAAAAAACATTTATATAAAAGTATACAAATCTCCAGCCGCTTTTTAAACTAGGCCAATATTCTTCTTTTTTTCTATTATGCAGTCATATTTGTTTGATTGGCCAGATAGTTTATGGCTGTAAACTTTTATTTGAGAAACTACATAACAAAGATTAGTGATGTAGATTTGGAGAACAGTATTTGTTGCCTTTATTCAGTAAGTACCATACCTATTGCAATGTACTATGTTTGGAATCACACAGCATAATATAGCAGAAAAGAAGGCATAATGTATACATGTTTAAAACTCAAATATGTCACTATGTCACAGGTTGGAAGACTGTCATGCATAGTCCTATTTTCTTTTGGTCATTAGTTAGTGAATGCCATGCTATATTCTCTCTCTGTCTCTTTCCCCTTTTCTCTCTCTCACACACACCAACAGTTTATTAGGAAAGTACATTGTATGTACCCCTACACACACTGATAGAAAAGTTATTGCAGCAAAATAAAAGCAATTATTTGGTATTCTCACAGTGATTAATCATTAACTTCAACTGAAAGTAACTTTTAGGTTATATATTTTTTGCTTATCATTATGAGGACAAAATAAACTCAGTAACAAATTTTATATGCAAATGAAAGTAAAAGACAATCTACATACCTGGATCACTCTTTTTCTAATAATAAATAGTTTTGAAAGTCCATGAAATTTTTATTTGTTTTAAAACTTTAGACGTAGATTGAATTCAACTTTCTGAGGCTATAAATCCTCCAGGTTGATTATGTGCTACAAAAAGAAATTCTAAATTTGCTATCCTCTAATTAAGAGTGTCTACTTTTGCCTAGTATTTTTGGGGCAAGGTGAAATGGAGATTCTCTCTCATATACTTTTTATATCTCTTAATTGCTTCCCAATGTTACCTCCCTCCTCCACTGCCTTTCAAAGCTAGTGATCTAACCTTCCATTTTCATATAAGCTTGATGACATCTTTTTTTTTACTGGAAAGGTGACATAAAACTTGGGGAAAAATATAAAGTAGATTTCTTCAATATCTAATGTAAACTTACTCTAGGAGCCAATAATAATTCCTCTTACTGCTATGAACTTTTTATGTCAGAATATTTTTACATACTGTAAATAACTAAATATAGTTGGCAACTGAAAAAGAGATGGTTTGCACAAGAATTTGATGTATTGCCTGGCTCAGATACATATTATGAGGGAATCGTGTTAGACAATATTTCATTATTTGGAGCTTATATTTCATGTGGGTTCTTTCAGTCTAAGAGATTTATAGTTATCCAGTTACATAGTTAAATACTGCATCTGAGTGTGGTGAGCACCATGGCATGATGCTAGCTAAGCTGTGCTAACTGTCTCATAATTCCATAGGCCCATATTTGGTTACCCAAGTAGCAATTTCCTGATACATAGTAAAGTACACACTAAGTGTTCTATTACAGCTACCAGGAAAACCTCACTAATTTGATAATTGGAAACACTAAGCAAGGATATAAGTTAGCAAAATAATTCCCACATGCCATACCTTCCATGATCTCTAGCGTTTCATCATTTCCTTTGTGTTGCTGTTTGCCTGTTTTACAAAGGATAATGTTTTCATCTAAGAAAACACGATAACTCAATTTCCAGGCCTTATTGCACTAGTGTGCGGCTGTCTGCTGGAACCTGACTCTTTTGTGCCTTCAGAAGAATTGGTTTTGGTGTGCAAATAGAAACTTGTGAGTGGGTCCCTGAAATGCATGTGCTCAAAATGTAACCCTCAATTAGACAGTGTTAAGGAGTGAGACCCTGAAAACGTGATGAAGCCAAAAGTCATGGCTGTGTCCTCATGAATGGATTAATAGTATTATTCTATGAGTGGGGAACTTTTGAGAAGATATGTTATATCCATTTTCTACCTCCAACTTCATCCTTCCATCCTTCCTTTCTTGGAAGAAGTCTCTCACCAAATGCTATTTCCATGGTGTTAGATTTCCAAGATTCCAGAACATAGAACCATTAATTTTTCTTCATTATAAATATTAAATTTCCTTGGCAAGGTGTGATGAGGCACACCTTTAATCCTGGTACTTGGAAGGCAGAGGTAAGGGGAATGCCTTGAGTTTGAGGCCACCCTGAGACTACATAGTGAATTCCAGTCAGCCTGGGCTAGAGTGAGAACCTACTTTAAAAAATCAAAACAAAGGGCTGCAGGGATGGCTTAGCAGTTAAGGCATTTGCCTGCAAAGCCAAAGGACCCATGTTCTATTCCCCAAAATCCATGTTATCCAGATGCACAAGGGGGCACATGTATGTGCAGTTCATTTTCAGTGGCTGGAAGCTCTGGTGTGCCCATTCTCTCTCTCTCCCTCCCTCTTTCTCTTTCAAATAAATAAACAAAAATAAAAATATTTTTTAAAAAAAATCACTGCAAAAAAAAGAAAGAAATCAATAAATAAAAGTAAAGAAACAAAATCACAAATCACAATCCCACTACCTTGTCAAGTGGCATAAAAGAGAATAAAACAAATACCTATGCTATTTTCATTTTTAAATTAAAATGAATGGCTTATAATGCTTCCACATAGAAGAGGTCCTATAATACTAGGGGGATTAGAGGGATGGCTTAGCATTTAAGGCACTAGCCTGCAAAGCCAAAGAACCTGGTTAAATTCTCCAGAACCCATATAAAGCCAGATGCATAAGGTGTCTTATATATCTGGAGATATTTTGCAGTGGCTGTAGGCCTTGGCACACTCATTCTCTCTCTTTTTCAACATCTGCCTCCCTCTCAAAAATAAATAAATAAATAAATGAATAAATAAATGTTAAAAATAGACACTAGTTATTTTTGATAATAGAACAAGTACATACATCTCATAAGAAACTATGCTGTCTATCCTACCTTCCCAAACCTTAAGAGCCCACAGAGAACAGTTAAGGGAGAGTCGATCCTGAGTAGAAACAGAAAGTTATGAAAACCATTTGTGGGCCTGGTCTGGCTGTTGCACTCCTTCCTCCCATTCCTTTGGTTCCTTGGCCTTAATCACATTCCCACTCAATACACCAGGGGAAAGCTAGGAGGACAGAAAAGAGCTCTCTGAACCAAAGGAATATAATTTAAGTCAGGTATAAAACCTACCATGGGACCAATTTCTATTAACATGAATAATAGCCTACAAAGAAAGAAAATAGACTAGAAATAGTTAAAGTTGAGGTTGTAACCATCAAACTATCCAGAGTAGTCCATCTATAATTCACTTCTCAATGACATCTTTAGCATTCCTTCAAGTCAAGGTGTTTTTGTCACTGAATATATAAACCCTGTATTTGATAATTGTGTGTATGTGTGTGTATTGTTGTTGTTGTTTTTTAACTTATACCTTCACTTTTACCAAATTTTTACCAGTTTGTCCATCAGTATTTAAGCTCAGGGAGTTCATATTTTCAACAATAGAAGAAATGAATGGTAAATTCACATTTGATGTTAACTCCCAAATGATACATTCCTGAAGCAAATGGCTTTCGTAATATGAATCATAAGGCTTAACCTGAAGACTTTCAAGGATTAAAGCAGAGTTATGCTGTGGTTTCAGAGCATGTTTTGGAGGAACACCCTGCAGCTGAACCATACGCTTTTTGTTTATGCATTCATTATCAGTGGTATCTGGACGAAGGGCAAGATTTTCACTAAAGCTCTCCTCGGTTCCGTTTGCCTCGAACAGATGCTGTGCAGCTGCACTGGGTCCCACTGCAGGGTGTTTGTGCCTTGCTGATCTGCTTCTGTTTATCAAGAATGCTGTCTGTTATCTCCGTGTGACCTGTCTGTGATTCTACAGAATAAATTAAACCATTTCTTACCAATAAAAACACATCTCACCTCACATTTCATTTCAAGGATTTTTCATTCTATAAGACATGCATTGCCTGTTATGTTGCTATTCATTGATTTGCTTTAACATGTTCTTATGTAATAGCTGATGAAGTGAAAGTTTTGCAGCTATATGGATTTTTAATGCAAAATTGAAATGGATTGGTTCAGCCATATGCCAGGATGTCCAGTAGAAGGACTGGTGCAGAAATACACATACTTAATTCTACAAACTGTTAGTTTTGATGGCTTTTATTTACTCAAAAATTTGGAAAGATGTAGTCATTATTGTTTTCTCTCCAGTCATTTATAAATACATTCTCAGTCCATAGGGCACTACTAGGCAAATATAATCACCGCTTTCAGAATGTGGAAGTTATACAGATAGGAATCATATGATATCCCCAAATATATTTATATGTATGTATGCCTGGATTCATGTCTTCTGGAACATGTCCACCAAAAATGGAATAGAAGAAGTAAAGTGGAGAGATCACATAAAAATTCCAGTATTATTTGAGGACACAATAAAGTGAGCAAACCAAAAGAGAAAGCCAGCTTTTTTTTCCCTTATTTTATGATATCCTATTTTGCATCTAAAAGTTTCTTTATACATGGTCTCATTTAATTCTCACAGAAACAGGGAAATAGGTTAAAAGGAACTAAGTGGCATATCTTGATGCCTTTTCTGGTCTCAGAAGTTTGATTTCTTTAGGATCAGAGAGACATTAATTTGCTTACAGGAAGCATTGGACACAACTTACAATGACCTGCTATTCTGTACACATGTTTGAATGAAACTCTTTAAACATCCCATTTTTGAGTTTTTAGTTAAAATGTTTCTCCTTCAACAAATATATGTGCAATATATAAAATGTCTCATATGATATAGCTAGAGATACTTTATCTCCGTTTGAATTTAGTTTAGGTCATTTCCAAACAAATTTATAAAAATATAAGTGTTCTTCTTTGGCACTGAAGAAAATATTAGCTATTTATGATTAGTCTCCACATCAGGAAATTGTCTCAGAGGTATAAGTTTCATAAGAAACACACAGAAAGGGAAATAAATATATAAGTTATTTTTTTTCCTTATTGGGTTCTGTTGTATGTTGTTTAAAAGAATGCTGTCATATGTAGAATTTACTTTTTAAGTCTCACTCAGTGCATAGGGAAGCAGGAAGTACTGTCATTGATACTCCCTAAAATGATAATAAAAGGCATGCAATGAAAGTGAACAGCGCTGTTACGTTTTAGTTGCCATGGAGTTCATATTATAGAAGATTCAAAATAATTCCTTGTTGTTTACAACAAAAACCACTCCTTTTGCCTTAAAGTCAAGTAATATCCCCAGGAAAGAACAATGTTCCATCCAAGTGCCTGTCAATGCAAAACAGATTCTCTACTGCACATTATTCCTTGACAGGTGCAGGAGAAGCAAATGACAGAGAGGTGAAGCTGCCTGTTGCAGACAGAGCCAGGAAGATTATCTCTCCCCTATACACATGCACAAAGAACAAAGACGGAATGCACCCCCAGAACACAAAGTAAGGTCCTAGATCTTCACCGGTCTCTGGTAGGCAGTGGAAATTGCTCTTCCACCTTTCTCTTCAGTCATGGGAACTGGAACACTGTTTTGAATGCTATGCAAAGGTCAACCGAATGGAAGAATCTGTTCTCTAGTTTATTCAACACATTTGTAAAATCAACTTTGGAGAATTAGGGACATTAAAATTGCATCTATGTGTTACCTGGATTAGTATTTCTGTAAATGTTTACAGAAGTGTGTGCCATATTCCAATTTCTTGGTAACTACATAATTTTGCAGTGAGAGGATCTCTAATCTCATCATACTCACAAAACATCTCATAATCTCAAACCAGCTAAGAGTCATTGGAATATATGATCTCCAAGGACATTTTCAGTAGTAATTTTTTATGATTTTAATGCAACAACTAGTCTTAGAGTAATGAATCCACTTCTCTCCAGGGACTAAAAATAGTATCAATGCTGACAGAATAGGTCCAGATATTATGTCTGTAGCTTACTCTAGAACCTCTTTTGTTCTTTTCCCAAAGTATATGCCTACCAGGTTCTACAATTCTCATTTATTATCTCAGTCTTATAGCTAAACCTGACAAAAATTTTGGCATTTTCCTTTTTCTTTATATTTTCATTTTCTTTATATTTGTATGTGAAAGGATAATCTCATTTTGGAGACATACATAAATGTGCATTTTAGGAATATGCATAAAATATTTATAGATTACATTTCCTTTTCATAACTGAGCCTTATTTCATATCAACATTGTATCTGTACTTCTCAGAACATAGAATTTGGTAGTTTTTCAAAATGAAAGGATGCAGAAAATCCAAACACGTGCAAGGGACAGAATAGCAACAGCATCAGATGGGACTCTAAAACGACCATTGCGATGGAAATCATAGCACTTTACATTGAGACTGATTATAATTTCACAATCCAAAGATTATAAATACTTCTAATTTTCATTTCCTTTAATCATGCAAACATTTAGCTCCAGTGTTTAATTATATACATCTAGAAACTCACATTCTGTGTTTCTAAGTTCTGAAAATCTTCAGTTAAGTGGAAATTTTATTCATAAATTTATAAGTGGAATGAGAATTATATATTATATATAATTGGAAAATATAATTTGGTTGTATAAATCTTCCCCACAATAACTGGGAGAATAAACAAAAGTTCAACTAGAACATACATTTTTCTGGGCATCAGACTCACATTTGTGATTTTTTTATTCACTGTAGTCACATGTAATGATATGCTATATTTAAATTTCAGATGTTAAAGCCATTATTGATTAATAACTGTGTGAAAAATCAAGGGAAATTGGAATCTAATTAGGCCAGCATAATTAATTCACTTTTTAACATTAAAAATATTTATTATTATTTGAAAACAAGGAGAGAGAAAGAGAGAGAGAAAGAATGAGCACCTCTAGGTCCTTCTGCCACTGCAAACAAACTCCAGATGCGTACGTCACTTTGTCCATCTGGCTTTACATGGTAACTGGGGATTTGAACCTGGGCCACTGGGCTTGCAAGCAAGTTCTTTAATCAACCTTTTAATGCTCATCTGTTTTTTCATCATATTAACATCATAAGGAGCAACATAAGTTTCTCTTCAACCTAAAAAAATATGTTTTCTTAAAATTTTTTATATTTAATTTTTATGGAAATACATGAAAGTAAATAAAAACCATTAGTATGTTCTTAAATACAGGTAAGAATTCAAAAATCTCATTCAGCTAAGTAAACATGAATGCTAAAACTTAACCTCAAATCTATTTTCAGTTATGTGTATAAGATTCTCTGTTGTTTTTTTCTAAAGTGTTTGGATGCATCTAACAGTCAATGAAGATATTGCCCCTGCAGAGTCCATTCCCATCAGCAAATTCAGAAGGTCATTTCAAGGATTTGGTAATGATAAGATATGATTCTACCCAGAAATTTTTCTAAACAATGAAACTTGAAAAGATATAAACTGAGCTAAAAGTGTGCATTGATAATCGCTAATGTTTTTTTTTTTTTTTAAAGCCAGGTGTGGTGGCACACACCTTTAATATTTTTATTTTATTTTATTTTATTTGTTATTTGAAAGCAACAGACAGAGAGAGAAAGAGGCAGATAGAGAAAGAGAGAATGGGCACGCCAGGGCCTCCACCCACTGCAAATGAACTCCAGACACGGGTGCACCTTTGTGCACCTGGCTAACGTGGGTCCTGGGGAATTGAGCCTCAAACTGGGTCCTTAGGCATCATAGGAAAGTTCTTAACAGCTAAGTCATCTCTCTAGCCCAATAATAACTAATTTTTATTTTATACTTTATGTTGTGCTAAAATGTAAAAGTTATTGATTTTAGACAGATCTTTCAAGTATAGAAGTTTTGTACTCAAACATTTTGATATATCATAAGCTTCTAGAAGTCACAAAACATAAATTTAAATAATAATAGCATTCATTGGTATTCTGAAAAGAATGGTCTAATTTTACTTAAGTATTAACCAATAAAGTTAGAATAACTTTATTCTAAGTTGAGAGGTCACTCAGAAGTTAAAGGCAGTTTCTTGCAAAGCCTATTGGCCTCGATTTAATTCCTTAGTACCTGTGTAAAGCCAGATGCACAAAATGGTACATGAATCTAGAGTTTGTTTGCAGCAGTAAGAATTCCTAGTGTGCCCATGGTCACTCTCTGTTTCTCCCTTTCTCTGTAGGTCTCTCTTTCTCTCATTGCAAATAAATGTAAACATTTTTAAAGAGCAAAAATAATAAGACATGGTAAATTTCTTATAAGCTTGTAAACTTCAAAGTTTAACAAACCTTCTTTATTGTGTATAAAATTTGGTGTCATGTTTTAGAAAAAGATATTTTTAGCATCCTTAGATTGTTGTATATTTGTTTTTCAGATGAGAGAGCATGTGTTCATGGTGATACAGGTGCACTACACGACAAATACTCACACTTTTTGAGCTATTCTTGCCAGGATTTGATAGCATTTATATCAGAGATGTCTTTCAAGGTAGATAAAAAGTAAGTCCATTTTCCTCTTTTTGAACACATTCTTTCAGGAAAATGTATGCCCTTAATTCTTACATATGTCAAAGTTTCTCTCTCCTTAAGGTTGCTTAGCATAAGTGCAATGACCTGAGTGAACTATAAATGAAAAGCCAGTTTTGTCAGCCTGCTGATTTGGCATTTAGCCATTGAAATCAAAGCAAAGGAAGTGGTGTTGACTTGTGGTTTGCATATGTACACGACTGTCTGAGTCAGGTGTTGCTTAATCACACCTTCAAGGATAATTATTAGGTCAAATTGCATTTGACCAGCAGCTCTAATATCTTAGTAAGGTATCTTGGGCCTGCAAAGGAAAATGAAATCACTTTATTCAACAGAAATTTGTGAAAGCTAAATGCTGAACTCATCAACATAGCCATTTTCAGGGTCTTTCCTTTTGTAAGAGATAGTTGATGGTACTCTGAATGTAATGTTATTTCTTCATTAGCTAAAATTACCATTTTGAGAGCATTTTTAAGTAGAATTATGTTGAAAGAAATGAAAATTGTTATAGGAAGCTCTTATAAATGGCTTCAGAGTTTCTCAAGTAAAAAGTCCTATCTAAATATGTCACTATTCTAAACTTAGCCATTATATTTCTATACTAGCAGTTGAATAATATAAAAACACAGTTGTGTTTTAAGCCAGTTTTGAGCACTTGACACAGTACCTATCAGAACCAAGATTAATGTATTATCATACTCAATTTCACATGCAAACAATGCCAAGAAAAGTGAAGAATAAGAAAAAAAAAAATCTTGGCATTTTATATTTTGGTAAAGTAGCCAGAAATCATTAAACTGTTAAAATAGCAGGGTGGCCTTTAGAAGGAATATATGTTTTTACTGTTTTTATTACATGTTCTTTTTCTGTTCCTAAAATACATTATATTATGTTCTTTAAAAACCATAACATTTTTATGCTTTATAATAGAAAATAATGTTGGGAACACATAGACAGGTTATACCTCCTGGCCTACGTTTCTGGACTTTTGCCAACAACACAATGTCAGTGGAGTGTGACAGAATGTGAGAGGTGATGAATGACTAGGAATGCATTTATCTAAAACAAACAAGTAGTGCTGTGAGCTGGTTTTTGACTGAGGTTTACAAGATAACATGTCCGAAATAGTTCAAAATGTGCAGTGTAAAAACACCATATTAGGAGACAAAAGTTGAATACCTAAGGTACAAGACATTTGGGGGTATAAACACGGAACATACTCCCTTATGTAGCTAAAATAACTATTGGAACATAAAGTTACGCTATCTTTATGAACAGTTAATCAATCTATTGGTGTTTTCATTATACTTACTAGTTACATGAAAAGAATTAAGATTGCGTACTTTTAAATTTTAACTCACCAAATTGACTACATTGGAAAGACACTAGAAATTATGCGGAATATAACATTTTAAAATCAAATGTTCATTTTAAACAATTCAGCAATAATGTTTCAAGTCTTACCACTCATAGAATGTTCTTTCCACTGATAATTTTGGTAATTGTCACTGATGCCTATGACATGCATTCTTATTTTCACTAGTGGGAGCTGAAACTACAGAGTTTGTTTCATATCTCTATCCTTCAAGGAGCTTGGAAACTGAAAGAAGGCATGCAGAAGTAGAACACACAGTGACATCTACGGCATGTATGAGTCACAAAGAAAGGTGCTTGGAAAATTCAGGGAACGTAACCCAACTAAGAGACTGTTTTATCAATCTAAGTTTACCAAAGTGATTGTGCTGTTACACATTTTACTTATAGACTCCAGGAAGTGGCATCAACAAGAACTCTGAAAGTCCTGAGCCTTATTTGCAGCAAATAGGCTTCTCAGTTCCAGTTCTAGATGGCTGAGAATAAGGCCCTATCCATGCAGGACACACACATCAAACACTCTTAGCTTTTCTAATGTTCAGCTGGTAGTATAGGATCTGGAGAAAGAGCTAAAATTTCAAGTCAGTTTTACAACAGAGTAACCTCTGGCATGTTACCTAAAATACCTGCTTGAGTTTTCTTACAAAAGCAATTAGGGCTTTTCTAATTGCATCTACACCTTGAAATTATTATACAGATTCAGTGAGTTAATATGTATAAAGTGCTCCAAAGAGTACCTATGGTACAGGATTAGCCAGTTCTTCCATTAACTAATTAATGATTTACCTACTCAAAGTTAATGATAACTGGCTGTGTCCTACTACCAGTGTTCTAGGAAACACAAGTACGAAATCTTGCAGGATTAAAATAAAATAAAATAAAATAAAATGTTTGCATACAATTACTTTGAATGTGAAAAGGCTAACCAGTAGGAAGGATTCTCAGTTGATCAACATTTTATTCTCCTTTACATCCACTTCTAACTTTTCTTACTGTGAGCAGTCTTTTCATTTATATCTGTATTTCACTCATTTCTCCCACTTTTCCACTTTTCCTGCCTGCCTTCCCTGCCATTTCTCATCTGCAGCGACCATTTCTGTGTCAACTGTCGGCAGATTACTTTTCTTAAACAAAAACAAAACAAACAAACAAACAAAACCCATGTTGATCCCAGTAAAGGATTCTTCAAAAAATATACGGAAAAACAATTTTTCCCCCATAGGAATTATAGATTCAAATGTAATGGTATGTCTGAATTATACCTTGAGGATATGTATCATCCATCAAACTTTTGACTGAATATTACACAGCCACCATTCTATTATCTGCATAAGTTAGAATATGTAACAGGAGGGATCATGCAGTCTGAGAGTAGAAAAGGCACTGATGCCACAGAGGCTGAAGAGATTTTCATCCTCCCTTGGCTTGTTGTTGATAGGCTGACTTAGAATTTATTCAAACAAGGTCACTACCTGCCACTCGTTTATTTACTCCCACTATCATGGCCCATGCTATGTAATTAATCACACCCTGTCCTGGCAGTGAGGGAGTCTGCTCCCCTCAATGCAGTGAATAGTTCTCTGCCTCTCCATCACAGGGTGCTTTTGCATCCCTGTTGTGATTTTGTTTCCCGAAAGTCTTCTCTCCCTGCTGTTTGGGAAAATGTATCTATAATGTCTTGATCCAAGAAATTCATATTCAACAGATGGTATTCTTGGCTATGTATTCAGTATAGTGTCTCTGAGTGATTAATATTACTTGTTCTCTGCCAATCATCTTTTAGCATGCAAGTGAATTTTGATAAAACATGTATTATTCTTGGGCCTTATCTGTGACCCTTTTGAAATTCTGATGTTTGTCTAGCATGAACTGGGAAGATATCAAATAAACTGTGGTTGGGTTTTGTCTTTAGAGAGGGATTCAACACTATACACACACATATATGCAGAGAAAACATAAAATGTAGCTATACCAGCAGTGACAGGACATGTATATGAACATTTTCATAGAGATAACTTTTTTTCTGACAGCATAACTTTTTCATCTTTGCTTGTCTTGGTATACTTAACATAAATTAGTTCCCAAAGCTAGTGAACCCAAGTGAAATGTTTATCATGCATAATGATATATTTGTGATTAAGTATCTTTTAGCCTATAAATTATATACATACACCCATTTCTATATACAAGGAAACAAGGTGATGTTGGACATGTGTGTAAAAATAGTAAGCAGCATATGACAAATAGTGAGAAATCAGTCAAGAGCTGTGAATTGTGTGGTGATTTTAATTTCTTTACAAAATTGGAAACAACTTTATCTCTGTTTTCTTTCTTCCTGGGTTTTGCATTCAAAAAGACAAGTGGAGGGAAAAAATAGTAGAGGCAATATAGAGACCCAAATCTCCACTCATCTGTCTTACCTTCACCAACCTGTCCATGTCTTCACTGGAAAGTCTCTATGTCTCCAAACAAGGTAAGCTGGAACTAACATATTCAAAGCCCACATGTTTTAATGCTTTCCTAGCTGGAAAAACTCGGTATCTTTTCTTTTTCAACTGTGCTAGTTACTTCCTGGCATTCTTTGATATGCAGCTTCCTTTTATGCACTAAATCCATCAGTTGTACAACTAGCATGGCCACCTGTACACAAAAGCCTGGGATTTCTGGGAGAAGAGAAAAAATGACCCCCCCCCAAAAAAAAACCCAGATGTATAGGATGTCCAAATGTGCTTTTGACTTGATCATCATTTTTATCCATTGCTAAGTTAAGATGCTAGTTTAATCCTTGTTAATCAGGTGTGGCATCAGGCATGTTGATGAAAACATCTTGCACTAGTGATTAAATTCTCTATAATAAAGCTTATTAGCCATACTTTTAAAGAATTTAACATCTCAGTCTATTAATGCAGGGAAATTAAGTTCTTGTCCTTATAAATGAACTCATCATATATTTTCCAGTCTTTAAAATTTCTCTTCAATCTGTCTATAAATTCATTATGGGCAATCAAGTACAGCCTTCCTTTGCAGTTAGTGTTTTATATCCCTATAATATAGTCATCTCATCCTCATTGTAGAGACAATCATATCAGAAAAATATAGTGGTCCCTTTTAACAAACTGTATGAAAATGAATACCAAATTTCTATGTGTAATGTCTGGATAAGTGTTCTGCTAATATGATAAATATAATAAATAGACCACATAGCAAAAGTAATGGGTCAGAACATGATATTAAATGAATGACTATTGATTTTTCATATTTACTGATACTACATCTCCACATAAGTATTTTAAAGAAAAACATTGTAGTGGTAGCCATTTGCTGTCAATTATTTCCATATCACTGAAAGGCCTAGAGAGGAATTGCTACAAGAAAGATTGACAATATAATTCCCTCTGTTTCTTAATAAATTAAGGGTTGTCACACTTGGACATGTCTGCCTTCTTTGATGAGGTAAAGGGCTTGGGAGTTTGGTTTTGCCCTGCCCCTCTACTGAAAACTCAGCATATTTAAGGCAGGTTGGAGAGCTCTTAGAGACACTGCCTTCTCTCTCCTTAATCCTCCGGTAACATTTATAGCATTGCGGGATGTCTCCTTTGAATGTCAAGATTAGGAACATAATCCTCTAAAATTTGGCTAAGACACAAACAAAAGCGAAGTTAGGTCTTTCCTTTAAAAAGAAAATAGAGCAAAAAATAAAGATGATCTACATAACTTGAGAAGCTCAACAAAAGCATGATTTTGAAAACAATCTCATCAGGTGGCTTATTATAAAGATAAGAAGTACATGATTTTAAAAGACTTAAAACTTGGTAATAAATTATCTACTGTTCATATTCATATTGTGAAAAAGCACAAGCTGAAAATAATTTCTTAATATCAATAACATATTCAGTTCAAACCTTTTATTTGAAACAGAAATGAAATCAAATTCTGATAATATTATGATTTGTCCAGGCACCTCAACTTATTTATTTGGCTCATTTTTTATTTAAATTTTTAAAACTGAGCTTTAAAAGCAATGTGTTTCAAGATGGCAGTGTCACACATACTTTGGTCATTCTTCTTTCCCCACTTCCCTTCCTAGTCTCCTTTTCTCTCGTTGCCTCCCCCAGTAACCTCCATTTCACTTTTGAGTCATATGTTCCACTAACTTACCCTTCTGAAGACTTCTCCCCTCTCATGAAACTCTTTCTACTGTCATCATCTATACCTTCACCCCCAGCACATCCAAACACAGGTCAATATTAAAATCTAGGACCCATATACGACATAAAACATATTTCTCTTCCTGAGTCTGGGTTACATCACTTAAGATAAGAGTTTCCACTTTCCTGGAAACCATGTCAAATTTTCCATTCAGTCAACTTGTTTCTAAAATATTAGTATGAATACTCAGCTCTATTACGTCATCATTGACTTATGCAATTAAAAATAAAGCACACATCTATATGTGGGAGAAAATAACCTACCATAATTTGTATGTGTTTTTAATATGTTGTTGTCCCATTGGCTAGTCCAATGGCTGTAAGAAACCCCCTGAATTTCGGCTGTGTTGATTAGTATGCACAAGAAACTTGCTCGAGACTAAGCAATTCTCAGCTGGATGCATTCTGGAATTTAAAAACCAGTTCTATAAATTATACATAATACATTCTATTTTCCATCTGTCAAATTTTTTTTTCAACTTAAAATTAAGGAAAAAGGTAGGATGAATCCTTTCTTAACCAAGTTTGTTTTATACTTAAGAAACTAGTTACAAAGGTATTTGATAGTGGTGACTTAAAAAAATAAGTCTAGAGAGATTGGATAGTGGTTAAGGCACATGCCTGTGAAGGCTAAGAACCCAGGTTCTATTCTCTAGGTCCCACATAAGCCAGATGCACATGGTGGCACATGCATCTGGAGTTCATTTGCAGTGGCTAGAGTGCCCATTTTCTCTCTCTCTCCCTCTCTCTCTGTCTCTCATAAATAAATTTAAAAACGTTAAAAAATAAGTTGGGGATTGAAAAATTGCTCAGTGGTTAAGGCACTTGCCTACAAAGCCTAATGTCCTGGGTTTGATTCCCTAGTACCCACATAAACCAGATGCACAAGGTGGCACATGCATCTGGGTTTGTTTGCAGTGGCTGGAGGTCCTGGAGCTCTCTCTCTCTCTCTCTCCTTCTGCCTGCAAATAAATAAATATATCAAATATTTTTAAAAATAAAATATAAGTTGGTGGATGGCAAAAAATGATGCACAATATAAGCTCATGTAATCTTAGCTATCATGGCTAGAAATAATATGAGAGAACCTAAAATAATAATGTTGTAGTATTGACAGAGATAGAAATATAAAATGTGAGTCAGGGTAGAGATATGCCTTTGGGTCATTTGGCAAAGTTATAAGCCAAAGAAATTTAAGAGTCACATTAAGAACATATATAATGCTTTCATATCCACCACCTTCTACTTATAAAATAGAAGGAGAGAGGTCCTAAGAATGATCAAAATATAAATATACTATAGAGTTACTCATAGCTGGGTGTTTTCTGTTTATCGGGAAGCCTTAGATGGTAAAAAGGCAGTCAAAGGATTAATTCTGTGAGCTGAAATGCAGACCTGTCCAAGAAACAGTATATGAGCATTTCTACTTCTATGTTTGTTACATATTCAGAGTTTTTGAGTGCCATTCTTTGTTAGAATCTAGAGGCTGTCAAGTATTATTCATATCTGGCTTCAATCAACTATTTCTTAATTATTAGTGAGACTCAGTCTAGTTTTCTTGTGTTTGCTGACCACTTAGATATTTTCTCACATCAAGCTCTACCTTTTCTGTCCTAAAATTAGTTTACATCTCCCAGTACTTTTTACATTCTGCTGCTTTCCATCCACCCCCTCTCGTTTAGTATATGAACCTCTCTTGGAATACTGAAATCTCCAACTTTAATGAAACTGAATCTATTAGAATTTTAGTAGTTTGATATTAAAAAGTTTAATATGGAACAACAACAACAACAACAAAACACCTGAAGTTAAAATGTTTTCTTATGTGATTTTCTAATTGATTTCTGTTTCTGTCCTCAAATGTTCTAGAATTTATTTAGTGCATTTGGTGAAGTAAAGTTCTATTCCCTTAACTCCCTAATTCTCTTTAGAATATTTATCAGCAACATTCAATGGTCTATTGGTTTCCACTGAATTCTAATAAATCTCTGCAAGTTAATTATTCATATGTATATGATCATCATAGCTTCTGTTTACTTATTTTTCTTAATATTGTTCTAATACTAAATACCTCACAATTCTGTTCTTTAAATAACATTTTAGTATCTGGTATGGAATGTTCTTTTGATCATCAATTTTTTTTTCAAAATTTATCATGCCAGCTTTTGGATTTCTAAAGTTAAAAAACATGGGGTTATTTTTTTTAACTTACTGAAAAATAAGTCTAAGGTGTATGTTCTAAAGTAAAAACAAATGACTTTATATTCCTATTATCTGACATACAACAGCTAACTTTCCAGAAGGAAACTGCAAAAGTTCCATATCAGCTTTGTTTCTTGATCACCTCCTACTGCAACTCCCATGAAAAGGTGCCATATTATTTACATCTAGTTTCTGTACTTGGCTGTATTCCTTTGTTATCAAGGATAGCACAAAATCTACTGTTACATCCTGACATCTAACCCCATTTAAATGGGATTAAAATAGTGACAAGGCCTCTCTTTCCTGTGCATGACACAGATCTTATCCCCAGGAAGCAGTTATGCCACTTTTCACCTAACAAACATTGGTGCTGGTTGATCCTAAATTAGCCATCTGACTTTAATTCTCTCAAAACAACTTGACAACTCATTCCTCTTTGTCTTCTAGATTTCTGTGTAGGAGTTAATCATTGGACCAGGTAGGTGCCTCTTACCTGTCAGTGTCATGTATCAAATTCTCTAAACAAGATCATTTAAGTCATTTTTTGGCATCTTAATGTACAAAATATGCCTTACTTCTCAATCCTGTAATAGAGGGCAAGAAATGTTATGTAAATATGTTATGTATGCATAGACATCATAAGTTTATGCCCTCCTTTACTTCTATTTCCATCCTCTTTGTAACCATGTAGTAGGGAGATTCATGTAAGGCAGTATAAAAATATTTTGAGTGTTTTAACTTAAATTTCTCAATTAGTTTGTCTATTACTCTCTTGAACCTGACACTCTAGTTTAAGTATCTATTTTAACTTCTGATTTAATATCTTTCTGTAAAACAAATGCATATTTGGCTTTAAGTTTCTATATATTTACCATATAATCAGATTTGTGGGTATGAACATTTTTACATGTTTATGTATATAAAGCAAATTACCAATCATTGCATTTTCACTCTTCTTTGGACTGAAGATTTCAAATAAGATATACTGAAGATCACATCTGTGTGGTTTAAAATTTTAAAGGATGTCTTGATCTCTAAATATAAGATTTCATAAGGACTGAAGATTTTGTTAGACATGAATGAAGGTCATTGCAGCTATTGATATTATGTTATTTCTTTTTCTTCTTTTTTAAAAATTTTTTTCTGATGTGTTAGTGTGTATAATACACTAATAAATGTTTTATGTAAAAATATTGCATGTCACCGAGCATGGCACACACCTTTAATTCCAGCACTTGGGAGGCAGAGGTAGGAGGATTGCTGTGAGTTCGAGGCCACCCTGAGACTCCATAGTGAATTCCAGGTCAGCCTGGGCTAGAGTGAGACCCTACCTCAAAAAACAAAACAAACAAAAAATAATTGCATGTCATCTTTTTTGGCCTGATTTAAATGTTTATGAAATGATATCTATAATAATACTAACTACAGAAATTAAGAAAAAGGCAATTTTGACCATTTCGCTTGGTTTATGGAGAATTTGAGAAAATAAGACTAAAACTTAGTATTTCTTTGTGTAAGCTGCCAAAGAGTTTCTAAATAGAAGGTTATATAGACAAGTTCAGATAACAAAATTTTAGCACCAGAAATGTATTTTGGGCATTGTTTTATATTAATATCTTCTTTATGTTTCAGAAAAGTACAAAGAAAGAACCTTCTATGCTTAAGATTTTCCTCTGGGAGATTTTAGCAGGAGAAAATACTTTTATAGGTATTTTCTTTTCATAGTTAAGAGGGCATGGAGGACAATAAAATAAAATATGAGTTAAAATAAACCCTTTTGTAAATGATGTTATAACAAAAGGATAGAATTCTACATCCTGAATGTAGGATTAGGCAGTGAAATATGATATGTGCTAAGGGAGTTGGTGACATAATCATGTTCAAAAGTATGCTTAAGTAGGGCCCTCAGCATTATGTCAGAACTTACCCAATTCATTACAGAATGGCTATCATCTTACTTAGGGACAAGTGTAATAACTGTTTCACTTGGATAAGATACATATGCCAAATAGATTTAGGTGTCCTTTAACCTTAAGGATATTGTAAAGGAACACAGGTCCTATAATTTCAGAACTCACATTGAGACATTCCCATCTGGTTTAACATCTCCAGAAAGTCTGTCAGGTCTTGCTATAGTAGTTCATATCCTCTGCACTCTTGGTCTTAGCCAAAAGGCTGAGAAGTGCTTCATATCCTCTCATACTTATGTGAACTTTATGTACAGAATGGTGGTGGTTTGATTCAAGTGTCCTCCACACACTTAGGTGTTCTGAATGCTAGGTTCCCAGGTGATGGAGATTTGGGAATTAAAGCCTCCTGGAGGCAATTTATTGTTGGGGGGTAGGCTTATGGGTATTATAGCCAGTTTCCTCTTGCCAGTGTTTACTATACTCTCCTGTTCCTGTTGTCCACCTGATGTTGGGAAGGAGGTGATGTCCAGCCTCTGCTCATGCCATCATTTTCCCCTGCCATCACAGAGCTTCCCTTCAAGTCAATAATCCAAAATCAAGCTTTATTCCCACAAGGTGTTGTTAGTTAGGTGATTTCTGCCAACAATGCAAACCTGACTGCAACGGTATAGTTGGTAACAAGGAGTGGTGTCATTTGTACTAGACACCTGACTCTGTGGCTTTGACTTTTTGGAGCTGATTTTCAAGAGGAATGTGGGGGGATTTGAAACCTTGGCCTATGATATGCCTTGCAATGCTGTAGGTACAGCTTCATGGACTATTCTGGTCAGAGTAGAAAAACATGAATGCAGTAAGAATTAAGGTCTGTGAGGTTTGGCTTGTGAGGGTGAAAAAGAGCTTTGCCTGGGCTGGCTACAAGCAGTTCATGTGAGAGACTTGCTGTTATGCCCGTGTCCTGAGAAGTTGCAGGGTTGTTTGGTGTAGAAATGGATGGGTGAGAGTAGAGGGATATGGCACAGAAATGAAATCTTTGGGCTGAAACTTCTGCTTGTTCAGCTGCAATTATACTAGATTACAACCAGTGAGATTGGGCCAGCTGACCTGCACTGGGGCAACAGGAAAATGTAGGCTCTTTTGAAGGGGCCTGAGTGCTCAAGGAGTGTCCTGTTCTTCAATGTCTGCTTTATCCCCCCCCCCCGGATTAACAAATTGGCACCCTACCTGGTATTATGGAGTATAAGATATGCAGGAAACAGAGGGTCTTTGAATTTCCAACATGGTCTTGTGTTTTGGAAACGGCCATAGGCAGTGTGAAACAGGTTTGCTTGATGCCTGCATTGAGACCTGATGGAGCCATGAGGATGAACTGTGGGTTGCAGTGGAGACCCTGTAGAGATGCTGGGACCACAAAATGGAGATCTGTAGGCCATAGATGAAGTTTTCCAAGACTGTGAGTAGCTTAGCTGGAAGAGCAGAATTGGAACTCCAGAGACTTGTTGCCAGTTAGAATTATCGGACTTGGAGACTTGTCACTGACTAGATTTGTTGGCTTGGAGCTACAGAGTTTGTTGTTTGCCATGTTTAAATCTTGTATTGGTTGAATATTTCGTGGCAATGCCATCTTTTGTAGTGTGTTTGTGCTGTGCCATTATGGATTTTAAAGGGATTTTTTTGGTATTATGGCTCAGTTAAAAGACCCTGGATTATGGGGATGTTTGAACATCAGTAGGATTGATAAAAATTATGAGGACTTTTAAATTTGGACAAATGAATTGTATTTTATATCATGTATGGTTATCATTTTATGGGGGCCAATAGCATATGTGGTGTTTTGATTCAGGTGTCCCCACAAACTTAGGTGTTCTTAATGCCAGGTTCCCAGGTGATGGAGATTTGGGAATAATGCCTCAAGGAGGGAGTGCAATGTTGGGGTCAGGTTTATGGGTATTATAGCCAGTTTCCTCTTGCCAGTGTTTGGCACACTCTCCTGTTGCTTTTGTCCATCTGATTTTGGTGAGGAGGTGATGTCAACCTTCTCTTCATGCCATTGTTTTCCTCTGCCATCACAGAGCTTCCCTTGAGCCTGTAAACTAAAATTAACCTTTTTTTCCTACAAGCAGCTCTTGGTTGGGTGATTTCTGCCAGCAATGTGAACCTGATTGCAACAAGAATGTATAGTTATATATTGAATAAATTTTCAGTAAAGTGAGATTGTGGAACTGATTCAAAGTAAGGGAGAAAAGAGAGAGAGAAAGAGTGAAAGGAGAGAAGTAGGAGAGAAAGAAGATGGATGAATAGATTACATTCTGTATATAAAACAGCTTTTTGACACTTTCCTCACTGAATTTATTGTAATTACATATGTCACCTCCAATAAAATACAATATTTCTGATATCCAGATCAACGCTGGACTTGGCTTGCTGTGAGATTCACAAGCATGCCCTGAAGAGCAGTATAGGTAGAGGTTCAGAAATCTTAATCCAGACTTCTAGTTCCAAACCCTAATGCATATCAGAATTACTTTTGCATCTTTTAAAAGGAATGTATATCTGTCATGAATTGAATGTGAAATGTCCCTCATAGGCCCATTTGTTTGAACACTTGCTCCCCAGATGGTGACATTGTTTGGGAAGGTTGTGGAACATCTAGGAGGTAAAGTCTCAGGAGGAAGTGGGTCACTGGGATTGGGCCTTGCTGTTTGATAGCTGGCCCTGATTAAGAGGGAGAGAGAGAGAGAGAGAGAGAGAGAGAGAGAGAGAGAGAGAGAGAGAAAAGAAAGGCCTGCCAGGGTCTGTAGGCACTGCAAACAAACTCTAGATAAATGTGCCACCTTGTGTATCTAGCTTATGTGGGTTCTGAGGAATCGAACCTGGGCACTTAGCCTTCACAAGCAAGTACCTTATCCCTGGTCCCAATTCTTATTCAATCGTTTTGCTTCCTGACTGTAAATAGAATGTGAACAGTTACCTCCTACTCATGTCTTTGATGCCTTCCTCTCATGAGTTGCTTCTTGTCAGATTTTGTTCACAGAAATAGGGAAAGTGATTAATATAATATCTCAAACACAAGGAATCCAGGTCTTCATTTTGTGATATGGATGTATGAGAGAAGATTTTATAGAGGCAAGAAGAAAAGTTCTTTGTCTAGGTCTAACCTGGCCCAGATGAGCAGTAGAATTGGTGGTGTGCTGTGATCTTTGTTACTCTGTTCATTTACTCTTCATTCCTTGTTATTGCTATTGTGAAACACGGAGAATGTACAAAAGCACTGTGGCAATCTTACAATTAGAATCACTCCAATAAAGAAGAGCACTTTCAAGCATCATTTCATGATTATGCAATGGAAATGAATAAATCAAAACAAGAAAACAAAAACAACAAAGGTATTTATAAGGCAACTTCTTGCTATAAATAGGGCTCTATACAATAAATGCATGACTTTATTTACATTTTTCTCTGTTTGTAAAAGAAAGGGTGAGGCCCAGACATGCATGTCCTTATTGTAGGCTCCCTTTCAAAGTCTTTTTCAGCAAAGTCTTAATAAGCAGTCTGCAGATGAGAAGGATACTGTTGATTATATACTGGAGATGAAGAAGAAAGGCTACTAACACTGTCTTGGGATTCCTATTAATTTTCCTGTACCGATGATGAACAGTGTATCAGAAAGCATGAATCTTATATATAGAACAGGAGAGCTCCCACACAAAGAAACTCATCTTTTTCATAATGTAGAGAAGACAAAGAAGTGTTTGTTTGTGTGTGTGTGTGTGTGTGTGTGTGTGTGTGTTTCTT
The DNA here is from genome assembly GCA_036346955.1 of Dipus sagitta. Taxonomy (NCBI): domain Eukaryota; kingdom Metazoa; phylum Chordata; class Mammalia; order Rodentia; family Dipodidae; genus Dipus; species Dipus sagitta. The sequence continues at coordinate 28,647,357 of CM070781.1, read as the reverse complement.
TCTGGACACATTAGCATAGTTTTAACTTGATGACATTAACATCACTTAAAAATGATCTCAGAAGCCGGGCATGGTGGCACACGCCTTTAATCCCAGCACTTGGGAGGCAGAGGTAGGAGGATCGCCGAGAGTTCGAGGCCACCCTGAGGCTACATAATTAATTCCAGGTCAGCCTGGACCAGAGTGAGACCCTACCTCGAAAAAACAAAAAAAAAAAAAAAAATGATCTAAATATGTGATAATTGTGTATTTTCATTCATTCAACGGATCATCTTGTAACTTAAGCCCACAAAAGTAGTCATGAACTCAATGGACAGGTGGCTTCTAATGTTTTAAAATCTAGTGTTTGTGTGCGTTATGAAGGGAGCAAGAGTTTGAAAATGCAACTAAACACATATAAAAAAAGGAGATAAGTGAGTGATTTCAGACAAGTGTGAGTAGCTGTGTTTTAGGGTGACAGAGTGCAACTAACCTAAGAAAAATAGGAGGTGTGGACTAAGTGAGAATTTCAGGGCAGAGGAGCCATGGGAACCTCTGAGGCTGAGTAAGTGCGAATGGCCTGCTGTGCTCAGCTCAGAGTGTTTTGCGAATAAGACAAAAAAAAGCAAATTTGTTGGAAGGCAGAGTAGGCAGGAGAGAATGACAGGAGATAGCTCAGACATTTGAAATATCCAAAATGGAAAGCAGTGAGCTGGACTGTAGAATTTTATACAAAAATGTACATACATGTTGAAAGAGATTATTTACATGCACTTAAGTAAACTACTACTGTATTTATTAGCTCTGTAAAGTGACGTGTGCATACAGTAAGACAAGTCACTGCAAGGGATCATTGTGTATCATTGATTCACCTCCTATACAGGGCAATCAAGCCTTCCACCCTGATTAATCACACCCCTTTATTCTTACTAGCATTCACAAATACTTATTTCACTCACTCAGATTATTCATCTCACAGCCTGTCCACCTACTGCAGTATTTTACATGCCCTTAGGATCCAGCCTAAATGTTAGGTTCTCTGTTAGTTTCCTTGAGTCTCCCAAGTAGATTGAGTTGGTACATTTACTCTACTCTCATAACTGTCAGGATGTTCCAAGTGAAGAATTTATTAATTGCTCACTTTCATACCTAAATTCCATGATAAGAAAGGATTCCCTCCTGGACTGGTATCATATGTTGTTGGCTTTTCCCTTCCGTTTTCTGACAATGCAACATTTTTTCACTCATTCATTGAGTTCACAGAGGTTTTTCTACTCACTGAAGGAAAGTCATGGGCTTAGTGGATAAATGAACAAGTGATTGCATGGATATCAGCTATCCTTCATTTCATCCTTATATTTGACTTGTGACTTTCATGTGACCTGTGGAATGCAGTTGAGATGAAGCTACTTCATCAAATGTTTGGTGCCTCTATCTAATTATAGTTGGCAGTTTGCTATTGCATAGTTATCTCCTTCCACCAACTTGATTCTTTTCCAAAATCTAATGTTCTCACTCCTCTGGTATATAATAATGACCCCTACCTACAGAACATCATTCCTATCTCTATGTTCCCATTCAGAGTCAGTTATTCCTTTTGAAAGCATCTTTGTGTCATGTCTATCTATAATGAAGTATAATTATTTATGCATAAGCCTTTAGTTCTCTGCAGCTGTAAGCTCTTTAAACAAGACCACATGTGATTTTCTTTGTGCTATCCTCTCTCCTATATCTATACTAACAGGAGAGGATACCTTGGGGCTATGTAACTGTAATGCTCAGTAGAGTATCTGCTATAATTATAAACTGTTTCCCATTGTCATTTTTTTTTGCAAAATAGATTTCAGTTATTATTTCTGTCTATGGTGAAAAGTTTTAGAAAAGTCCTTCATTGAATTGGGCATTTTCGTTTGTCTGAACTGTTTTCTTGGGGTTTGATTTTTAATTATGTTTTCCTAGAGGTGTGTTAATTTGTGTGGGCTTTAGATTACTCCCATATTGTTTTCCCAAGAAAATTGTGTTACATTTCTAAACTGGGAGAAATAAATATATAATAATGAGTCATGACTCTGATACTGGCTTAGAACTGAAAGTAGTTATTTATGTAAGCTAATTTAAAGGGTACAACAGCTAAATAAAGTGTTCTTGCTCTCTCCAGAATATACAGAAAAGGAAATATTCTATTATTTGTATCCACTATTAACTTCAGGCTCTCCTAAATATTAAAGGAAAAACTTTTTCTGAATGTGTTACTCCTTTACTTCAAAGAACAAAAGGAGCAAATCTAAGTGAAATGTGAAAAGTTTATACCAAGGAGGATGATGGGAACTTGTTCTAGCAAAAAAAAAAAGCAGTGCTTAAAGATGAACTGCAGTAGGTGGGACGGACGCAATGAATTGCACTCTCTCCGCAGACTTACCCCATTATTTTATCAGTACTGAATTGATTTGTCAAACATCAAGAGCATAGAGAATAGAACTATGATTTTCCTGCTTTGCTCAAACCTTCATCTTTATTCTGTAACTCCTAAGTATCATTAGGATGAGGTGATCTTGTCAAAAGTATGTTATTCAGTTTATACAATGCTACCTCATTAAATTCACCATCTCTTACCAAAAAATTATTCTTTGATGAAAAAAAATCAAGTGTTTTTCTTTCATATGGATGAAAAAGAAACAAATTTTCTTGTAAATACACAAATGCACACATGTAGAGAAAGTACAAAAGAATGGCTATAACACTGGGGCACAGAGGGGAGGGGTTTGGGGGGAAAGCTGTGAATTAATAATCTTCATCTTCTCTCTATATTTTCTTCCACCAGAGACTTTTAAAAAAGAATCTATTAAAGACTCTTCTACTTGTGAATGAGTTTGAATTACCTTTGCTTCTGTCAAAGTCATTTATCAACCTGACAGTGTGAGTTTCTAAAAGCAAATAAGGGCAAGACGAGGCCCTGCACTCCTGCCTCGGACGAATCAAGCTCCTTCCCAGGGAGGCATCTGGAGACAGGACAGGATTTCATGCAGTCTCAGCTAAACACGGCTCCTTTTTGTAAAACCATATGAAAATTTTGTTTGAAATGATTCTGAAGGCTCCTACAATGAAACATTACCAAGACATTACCAGGTACTTGTTCAACTTCATGAGTCTAATGTATTCAGAGTTAAATTATCTTTAAAGTTCCAGGATGAAAACAAATCTCTATTTTAAAGAAGTTATGATTTTGCAATATTTTGGTATTTTTGTATTTATGTAGAAATATAAAGATTAAACAAAGCATTAAATATTTTAGGGAATATGTGTTACAGAGGCTATACTGTTTTTTTTTGTTGTTGTTGTTTTTTTGGTTTTAAATCTGATTAGGTCTAAAGAAGTCTGTTTGACACAGTGGCCATTTTGTTAATGTAATCTATGTATTTACAGAACAGATACCTTGAGCAAATGTTGACATACAAACACTCAACATCTAGAGACAAATGTATTATTGGCCAGTGTCCTTGAGAATGTATCTATGTAACTTAAGCGATTCTTTTTCACTAATGGGATAGAACATTCTAGAGAGAATTCTATTAAACAAAAACATCAGTCTTATTATTGGATCTTACTGGATCAATGATGTTAGATAACATGACCCAATCAGTTTGAAAATTACTTACTGTCATATGTTTACTTCAGTAACTATAGTCCATAACACCTAATTGAAATAACTCAAGAACTACACTGTTGAATGAGCTATTGGTCAATCAAATCCTACTACATGTGACATGAAACAGGAGAACATTCAGGTTACAAATAGACAGCAGGTAAAATGGCCTCATTCTCTCACACATACATATTTCACACATTTTTTGGTATTCACTTTGTATCCCTTCAGCCTCCTGTGAGAAGAAAGATTTCCTAAAGGCTGCGTTACCTTTACAGTTTTAAATTCTGTGTGACAACATCAGCCATGTACAGTATAAATGCAAAAGAATTTACCTTCATGTTAGCTAAGTACCTTGATAAGTCAAAGTATCTGGGCTGTGAAGGAGTTCACACAGTAATTCCATTTTTGAGAAGGTCAAAATCGTGCTTAATGCTTAACTGCTGAGAGAAAAACTAAATGAAAATTTATTGGTCTGGGAAGATTTGATATTAAGTTTTAAATTTTAATGTGTGTATTGGAAAATATTTTAAAATATTTGACATGTATTGAAATTAATACCAAAAGTAACTCACATATATACACATTTAAAAGTTAATTTAAATAATGAATATAATATTTTAACAAATTATGTCTATTGGATAAGTCATATAAAAACACTTCTTAATTTTTAATTTCTAGAAAGGCTTCAACTTCTAAGAAAACTTTGACATAATAGTTCCACAATTTTTAATATTTGTTTTAGAATCATTAAGTAACACCTAAAGGTTTTTCTAAGGAAACTCTAGTTCTAAAGGTATTGCTTTGAAGGACATGTATTATAATGTTTTTATTTGTTTGTTTTTACCTTCCTTAAACATTTTTTCATGATATGTGAGGCTATGCATATTCCTTCTTTCCATGCCTTTTCTATTTATTTTCTTTTAAAAAATAACTATGTATGGACATATCACATATTTGTCATATCCCCATTGGGTTATACTCTTGTATACACTCTCCCCTGTCCCCATTCCATTTTTTTAAATGTATCATTTAAATGTCACAAAAGTTCTAACTTCCATGGGAAGAAGAAATGAGTCACAAGTGAAGATGAAACCCACAGAGGCACCATTCCACTCGCTTGTTAGAGCAGAATGAGTGGACTGGATGAACTACTTGTCCTACATGGTATGAGATAAAGAAATTTCTTTATGGATCAATGTTTGAAACTTAGAAGAGCACTGTCTGCTAAGTTGGCATGGGAGCTACTTTATGAGGCAATGTGCTCCCTTTTCCGAAACCCTTCCTTACCCTCAAAAGTAAAAGCCCTGGGAAGAAAACACTATTATTTTAAAAGGAGTTTACACTGTTTGCCAATTTCGCTCAAGCACAAAAGCTATGTCAATGTGTAAGTGCACACACATATACATACATGTATTATACAGCTATGCATATTTAACAAAGAGGTTGAATCTTCTGTCTCCCCAACATTTCTAGGATATAGTCAAGAGAGTATCTGGAATTGTATTTTAAAACAAATGTCACTGCAAATTAGAGGCCTTGAGTCCGTTCTGGAAATAGATGCATGGCCACTGTAATTATGGCTTACATGAGTCACAGAGGTGGCTCTAGGCACTGTTGATCCTATTTATACCTTCACCCTGGAAGAATATTCAGAAGCTAAAGAAACCGTGAGCAATGTCAGGTGGAGTTCACTGGACACAGCCTCCTTTCTTAGCACTCGAATGCAACATAAGGATCCTGGCAGACACTCTAGGAGACCTCCTGCTGCCCTAAAAGTCCTCAGTGTTTATGAGGGGGCATGCAAGCAGGTCACTACTTCCTTTGAGGTGTGACCTTCCTGGGTTATTAAAGAGAATTGAATTCTACTGAAAAATTTGGCCAGACCAATTTACTCTATAGCCGAATAATGCAGTTCACAAGAGAAGTGTCGAGTTATTGAATTCTTTGTGCTGAAATGTGCTTTGTACAGAGTGTAGACACTGGTGCCTACAAACCAACCATGTTCTGACACATTCTCTCTGTCTTCAGCTCAAAAAAATTACTGTATCGAAAGTGTTTGCAAAGTAACAACTTCTTAGTTGAATACTACATATTTTTATATGTTCTCTCTTAATATTAAACATTTTACTTTTTAAAAATAGGTTCACCACAAAATTTAGGAGGAAGTATAGAAATATCAACAGCAACATATGCCCCTGATATGTAGTCTTACTTCCCATTGTCTTCTATCCCTTAAGTTAGTAAGATAAAAGAAATAAAGAAGATTAACATCATTTACAATTTATGAAGTGAATTTTTTAAAACTCTTACTTTCCTATGTGACAAAGTACATTTAGAATGGTTTCTCTCCATAGCTGTTCTACACATAAGTATCAATCGAATTGAAATATAAGCCATTAGATACAAAGTACTATGTACTATAGGAAACTCCATTGTACAATTACATCATTTTTATTCTGTGGCAGAGACTTGTTCTATAGCTCAGGTTGGCCTTGAACTCCCAATCTTTTTGCGTCATCCTCCTTCCCAAGTGCAGGGATTATAAGCATGTCCCACTTTATTATGTCATTTTCAAATGTGTTACTAAGGAATAAATAACTACAGAAAAGTAACTTAAAAATATATATGTATACATATATTCTCCCCCTATCACTCTCATATATATATATATGTATATATATATATATATATGTATATATATATATATATGAGAGTGATAGGGGGAGAATGAGAATTGGTCCCCTAAGGCCTCATGCTACTATAAACTCCAGACATGTGCTACTTTTTGCATCTGGTTTTATGTGGGTACTGTGGTTACAGCAGAACTGAACCCAGGCCAGCAGTCTTTGTAACTAAGTGCCTTTAACCACTGAGCAATCTCTCTAGCCAAGTAAAAGTAACTATTAGTATCTGTGTAATCTTTAACTTTAAATAGTCTTTGAGAATGGAAGGTATTTTTACAAATGCTGTTGTCTTACTCTACACATTATTTATCTTCACAGTGAAATATATTTTGGTTGTCAATATTCTATTTAATCTGGAATAGATTTATTAAGTTTCCAGAAAAATCTTATTTGTTTGTTGAGCATTTTTCAGGTGCTATAATCTGATAATGAACAGACTAATCTACTGACTATCATTGAAGCTTTGCAAACATTTCACTCCTCACTTTATACATTTATGTTTATACATCTTTCTGGTCTGTTGATAAGATTTCATTTTGTGACATGGTTATAAGTTTTCTTTCCCTCTGTCCCTCCAGCTAATATTTACTGACAATCTGCTAAGTATTATAATCCATACCTTAGCTCAGGGCAACAACACTCGTACTATCATCACTTCCAGAGAGTAAAAAACAGAAATGTATCTCAAAATTTCACATCTTGCCTTTCAAGGCAAGTAAACAGCAGAAACCAGACAGAAAATGCTCTGACTTCTGATTATAGTTAGGCATATTACATCTTAGCCATGACATTTCTCTCACTTACACTGTGACAGTCACATCCGTTTTGAGCTAAAGTAGGTCTTACAAATCACTGGAACAAAAGTCCCCAGCCTTTACTGTTGATCCACATTATTTCATATAGATAGATAGATAGATAGATAGATAGATAGATAGATAGATATAGATATAGAGATATAGAGATATAGAGATATAGATATAGATTATAGATATAGATATAGATATAGATTATATATATATAAATATATATATATATATATATATTGTTTTTTTTCTTTCTTTTTTTCAGATAGAATATTATTTAATAGCATAGGTGCTACCGTATTGTAAAGACCTGTTCAGTATTGTGTCATTGTCCTGGCCAGAACAAACTTAGCCCATTTAAAATCAAATTTTATATTAAAGTGTCTTGAAAGAGCAACCGTATCATGAAATTCCAAGGGCAATGGCGCTCACAACCAGCAGGGCCATTGCAAGATGTGCTAGACACTGTTATGTTTGAGAATGTGGCTCTAATGAGTGAGAAAGGCTAATCATGACTCCTGGAATAATTTCCCACAAGAATTCTCACTTTGCTTAAAATCCCTTATTAAATAAGAATATAAAGATTAAAAGATTATACATTTCTGTGAACGGTTCCTAGAACTTGAACAGGAAAATAAATCCCACATTTTTCTCTTTAGGGATGGTCTATGATAAGATTTATCATTACATAAAATAACATTAGTGTTACATTACCAAGATGTATAATAGGTGACATGCAACTTGTATGTTCTTGGCTCCTCATATCACAGAAGTAGCAGTTTTCTATCTATCCAATCACACTTATTGTCTTTTAGGTGAGAGGGCAAAAAAAAAAACCAGCCTTGTATTGAGTTGTGCAAGCTCCACATGCCTCCTTGATGTCACCATTTCATGCATGAGGTAGCTGGTAAGAAACAGGCTGTCCATTGGTTAGTGTGATCTTTCTAAGCATAGAAAGAACAGTCACCTAGGAGACACTGGCCTTCAAAAAATCAAGGGAAAGTGTGACACCACTAACTAGGTCTAACCCTAAAATGATCAACACATGTGCTTTCTGTTTCACCTTCATGGTTAATGCACTGCATTCTTAACATAGGGCTTGCTGAGCCTAAACGAATCCTAATAATTATTTTTTTCCTGATTGCAACAGATTCAGAGGCAAAGGAGGTGTCTGTTAAAATCATAATTAAGTTGGCAGATAATAATGCCTGCCAATCTCACCTCAATAGAACTTTTTTCAGTTTCTTGTGAAAAGGCTGAAAAACAAAAAACACAAAAGATTAGATGAATTGCTTATATTCACAGTGGCAGATTCAGGATTTACTACTCAGTTCCTGCTGATTCATTTAATAACCATTTGTTAAATGTCTAGTAGGTGTGTGATATATCTCTCATGTCATTTAGTTTTAAAGTTCTTACCTACAGACTCCATGCTACATTTTCTTCTCCATGGCTGACTACACGCCTTGCCATTGGAGAGGCATTAATTTTTTTCTTGAATGTGATTTCTTAGCAAAAGGTAAGTGAAGGAAGAGAAAGTTGAAAATTGCGACCTGACTCCAAACTGCAAGCGAAGACAATTTTCAGTAAAGTCCATTTAATTTCAAATCTCTTCCCTTCCCCTCAGACAGCCTTGCCACTAAGCACTGCTGGTAAAGTGCCACTCATTTCAACTCACTGAAAGCTTGCTCTCCTGGATGTGACGCTGACACACAGCTAAGTACACCCTGTGGAAGTGTTCCCATGTATCTTATATTTATTGCCAATATGCAGGCAAACGATGAGAACCATTCAAATTTCTGGTGTCCTTGCACTGGCTGAGGAAAATGATAACAGCAGATTTGCACAGCATCTCTCAGAGGGGTATCTTAATTCCTCATCAAGGCACCATTGTGGTGACACAAACACATGGCCACCTATCCGACAGTCAATATTCTAAATTCGAAACCTTAACTATTAACACATGAGAAATCAAAACCAACTTGAAAACAGCAATCAAAATCAATCGTAGTGACAAGGGTCATTTGTTCACAATAGAATAGGTGAAGGAAGCTATAAGATATATGAACTAAACTTTCAGTTACTCAAAGGGATTAAATGTGAGTGGGAGGAATCATCTCCTAAAAGACTTGTATCTGGGACAAGGTGGTCTAAGGGTTAAGGCAATGGACTGCTAAAAGATTGGTATACCTTAGCATATGGTTATTTATAAATCAGGTCTTGATAAGGTAAATAAATTCAAGAGGGCTTATATTGGAGGAGGTTGGACACTTAATCTGCTGGTGCCCTCTTAAGAGTTAAGTAGGCTAGAGAGATAGCTTAGAAGTTAACTGTGCTTCCTGTCTAAGCACGGAGAGCTGAATCTGTCCAAGTTCTAGAACACACATAAAGAGCTGGGCATGGCCACACAAGCCTGCAATCTCAATTTCTCAAAGGGAAGTAGAGACCAAGGAATTACTTGACCAAAAACAGCAAGTCAGACAAGAGACTCCAGCTCATACAAGAACCACAGAAGTGTCAGTTATACGATCTTCTAAGCACCTGAAGAAAGGAAGGATATACATTTGATTTCCCCACCATAGCCACAATCCATCCAGCACACACTTTTACAAATGGTTTTCAGATATGAAAATATACAAAAAATATACAAATAAGTGAGTGTGAGCTGTTGAATAGTTACATATTTGTGTTAAATTTTAACTGTGCTCAAAATCATGAAATTTTCAGAGTCTTCCCTTTTAAAGTTCAGGTTCAAGTTTCCTTATTTCAAAATCTTCCCAGACACTATGAAGCATTAATTCACTAGCTATATCACACACACACACACACACACACACACACACACAGAGGTATCAGTCCATTTTAGGTTGTATCAACGTATTTGAGTCTGGTTGGCCTCATGAAAAATTCAAGTTTCTTTAGTCCCCTATTTGGATGCTGAAAGTACACACAGCATGGAAGCTAGCAAGGGAATCCCTGCTCATATCACAAAATGATGGAGAAGCATAAGGGAGACAAGCGCATGTTGAAGTGACCCAGTGAATGGGTGCCCTTGCTTTGTAACACTTGACCTCATAAGAGTAATTCACTCCTGCAAGAACAAGCTCCTAACAGACCAGTATTAATCCATTTATAGTAGATTAAACCATATGTGTAGCCTAATCCACTTCTCCTAGGGCCCACTTCCAAAAAGTACAACCTCAGTGATGCCACATTGAGGATCATGCTTGCAGCATATGGTCCTTTTGGAGATAGTCCATATCCACCTCATAGAAACTCTACATATATGCATTCTCATTTATCCCCCTTTCTCACTGTTTCTCTTCTCCTCTTTCTTGGTATATTGCATACAGTGTATTATATACACTTCTGTAGCCTCAGATTTTATACTAAAACAACATAATACCACCAATATTTTAAAAATGACGCAAATATGAAGTTTAAAGAAAAATTCTTAAAGCCCCCAAGGTTATACTTCATACTAATCAAAGTGCACAAGAAAAACCAGGTTTCATGGGATATACACACAGAAACACAAAATTGTGTTTTGTATGGCCCTGTGGCATTTTCACAAAATGGCCCTGAAAAGAAAATGAAGAAAGAGTATGAGGAGATGATCATGAATGTAGAAGGAAATTGTTTTTATTGATTTTCATTGGCACAACAGTTCATATCATGGGGCTAAATTTATAAAATCAGTTGTCAGTTTGGCATTGAGAGGCAGGCTCATTGAGAACTCAAAGAGTTTGACTTTCATATCCTTCGCATTATTAATTTCTGAGATCCAGGCCTGTGCCTGATGTCCAAATGATAACAACTAGGACAAAATAAAGGAAATTAGATGTTTTAAATGAATAAGAAAACTATTATTCTTTGAAAAATCCTGCATCAAGATCTTAGAAACTATATTGGTTCTTTTATGTATTGTTTCATTTTTCTGCACAACACAACCTAGCACAAACAATAAAAATTTGACTAAGATGCCCAAGAGATAGAAAGCAATATCCTTTGTGTATTCAGATATATTCTACTATCCTGGGATGAACTCTATTTTTTTAATGCTGGAAATTGGCCAGTTATAATAGATGGTTATCACATTGTCAATGACTAGTTTTTCTGATAACTTTGCAGAAGGTGAATACTAGATATCATCTTTAATATAAAAAATAAGTGTGACATACCAACTACAAGAGAATCTGAAATGATTTGTAAGATTGTTTCTTTGGATGTTAAGCAATTGCACAATCTAAGGTTAGTCTCACTTGTGTATGGCTCCCTTTCCATTTGCTCTGTGACACACTATTAAATGCAATCATAAAGTGAAGTGTTTCCTGGAGCAGAAGGAAGCAGAGGAAAATTATGTTACTAAGAATGTTTTAAATTTAACAAACAAAGTGTGTGTATATGCACAACCAATCTAACCATGTTGACTCAATTGTTTAATCAATTCTGATTTAAAGCAAAGGTCAGCTCAATCAAACCAGCAATCAATTTAAAGAAAATTAGTAAAATGTTCATTTTCAATTTGCATGGCTTGAATATTAAAGGTGATACAATCATTCCAGAAAAAATGTAGGAAATAAAATCTCAACTTTGTTAAAACTGACCTTAAGATTATTGAAGTTTTAAGTTTGCACAGTTAAATTAGTATTTTTCTTTACCTTTCCTCAAGACATTTTGATACACCAAAAACAGAAGTTAATTTAAGTGCCCAGAGCTTCTCACTGTTGAAATTCTGATAAATTTTATGATGAAGAAAAGCATATATGATTTTAATTTATAGTATTTATATATCAGAGACCAAAAAGAAAAAAAGTGTACACCTGGAAAGAGTATTGAACATGTTGTAGAAGGATATTAACTCTAGAAGAAAATTAAAACTATACTCTTTGGATTTTGCACCTCATCATTATTTATTACAAGCATTAAATGATCTTAAAAATAAAACCAATAAATTCAAAAAGATGAGTTGTTGTTCCATAAGTATTGTGAGGCAAGCCTAATGCATGAATAATCAAAAGTTCACTTCTGCTGAAACGGATCTAAACATAAAAGCACAAGTCAGCCATTTAGGGCTACCACATGCGATACAAAATACATGCTTTCAGACTGTATGTTAAAGCGCTCCAACTATGCATGTTCTTTAATTTCTTATTACATAGAAACTTAGATGGCAAAAGCTGGAAGTTCATCAACAGAAGACAGCCATGCTTTTTCACAAAGAGTTTTTAGTATGAAATGTTAACTATGAGCTTTTATTATTGTATCCAGGAGCCAACTCTCCCTTTCTAAAGGGCATTAATGTGAGCAAGTTGTTTAACTACCTAAGGCCTATTTCTTCCAGAACAATGAAGGCTTTAATGAAAATAATGTCAATTATTATAATCATCACAGAGTATGTTGAAAAATTGGCATTCAACCAATAAATGACAGTAATATGAGAATTGATGAATCATGTAAACTAACTAACTGAATTAACATAGTCATTCATGTGGCTGATAATTTTTCTAACAAAACAACATGAAAATAACTATGTATGTGTGCCTGTATATAGTTAAAAGAAGAAATTACACAGTAATTTTCAGATTTACTAACACTGAATATTGAATGATTACTCATGGGAATATGAAAACCTAATACCCATGGGCAGTATTATATCAGTGTGTAGAAGTAGGCCAATTTCATAGCAAACACTGGGTGAGGAAAGTGGTGGATACATGTAACAGCAAAACATGATAACTGGTCTCTCAAGAGACTTTAATTAAATGTTTGGCCACTAAGAACCCTCCAAACAATATGGGGAGAAAAGAGAAAAAAATCATTTACAAATGTAAATGTGTACCGGGAATTCTGAAAATATAAGAACTAGGAAATTGTCTCCAGTTTAATGCTTGTATATGTATAATTAAGTGACCTCAAATAATTAACTCTCTGTGAGTGGGAGGTCGGATGCTTAAATGTTAAGAAAAGTAATTTATTAGCATGGAAATATATCTACTTTCATGACTGAGATTGAAGACAATGAAGCTTTCTGAAAAAGTTGACATTATGGGGCTCACTGGTTAAAGGATCTTGCTTGCAAAGCCTGATGGCCCATATTCAATAGTATAGTACCAACAGAAAGTCAGAGGCACTAACTGGTGCACACATCTGGGATGTGTTTACAGTAGCAGGAGGCTCATGCATGCTCACACTCTTCCTGTCTGCCTCTTTCTCTCTGCCTCTCTTAAATAAAGAAATAAAATATTTTTAAAGTGTAAGATAATATTTCCTATATGTACAAATTGGTTCAGCTTGTATTACTTTTGGAGCAAATGAAACAATACTGAAATAATATGGAGCTCAATATTAGGAAAATATAATAAAAATGTTCTAATTTTATAAAAATCTTATATTTTTAAAACATTTATTTGAAAGAGAGAGAGGAAATGGGCATGACAGTATCTTTAGCCACTGTAAATGAACGTCAGACACCTGTGCCACCTTGTGCTTCTGGCTCACATGGGTCCTGGGTACTCAAACCTTGGTCCATTGGCTTTTCAGGTAAGTGCTTTAACCACTAAGTGATCTCCCCAGCCCAAAAATTTTTTAACTAATATGAATTATATAATTTTATTAGGTACAGTAAGTACTGTCATAATCCCAATAGGTATCAAATATACCTGAATGACTATATGTAACATACTTTTTATGATAAAATCATATAATATTTCAGAAAAGTTATTAGGATAAAAAGAGCTCTAATTTTTATATTTTATATTTATAAGAAATAATAAAGGCTATACAGAGGCTAATTGTCAACAAGAACCTTTCTTCTCAGGGTGAAAATTAGACTCAAAACTGGTTGTTATGGAAAGTTAATTCAAATATTAACCACTGTAGTCCTCAGAAACAAAAGTAAAATCCACAAATATAAAACTAATCTCACGGTATAGTGACATGAAGAGAAGATATGTCACACTCTTCAACACAAACACTATTAAGGAGAAATTTGAAATGTTTCATAAGCATCAGATTTTTCTGTATAAGAAAAAAACAACAATGCCTCGTTTTCCATTGTGCTTAGTCTAGGGCCTTTGTCTTTTCTACAATAACAATGGAACAATAGTTTTAGGTTTGCAGTCACTCACATGTGGTAGTAAGTGTCAGTGCATAAATAGCTTCAGAATTCTGTGCATCACTGCCTCTGTTGTTCCTTCCACTTGGCTCTGCTCCTTCTATTGTCCCTTTTCCAGTGACTTTATCTGGAATCCTCTCCTCAGTGACTCCATCATTATCTGAATCACATGTGTCTATATGAGAGTGTTTATTAAGTTTGCCACTAGAATGCTAACAGAGTTGGTGTGAAAAGCTGCCAGGCAATTAACTTTTTCATTCAGTAATTTCCAAAAATATTACCTAGATTGTTAAGAAGGTCTTTTATATCCTTAATTAAATCAGTTGTCAAATTATATTTATTGTCCTCAGAAAGCTCATTAAAATAAAAGCAATAAAATTGAGAAAATCATCTTTGTAACTGAATGTCATACACATATATCATGCACTTGTGTGAATGCATTCTGCCTAAGGTTTTGCCATATCTGTATTGAGTTTATAAGCTTTTGGCTAAATTTTGCACTGATGGACTGGTCTATGCAAATGAATCTATAGCAAATAAAATAACATTGCTTATGTAACCATCAACAATGAATTCTATCAACATCACCACTGGGCAGTCTCAAATGCATCAGGAAAAAATAAACATAATAAGAACATAAGTATCTCTTTGAGTTTATTTGGTTGGTAAAAGTTTTACCATTTTATTTGTTGTCTGGGGATTTTTTTGTGAAGTTAGTTGGTTTTGTAGTAACAACTGATAAGTAAAGTTATTTCAATGCTACTATTTCTTTCAAGGTAGATTTCTGTTCAGAATCCTATGCATTCAATTGCCCGACATCTTTAAACTTCACCAGACATGGAACATATACTAGTGGTCTCCATTCTTCTTTGGATTACCCATTATGTCTTCTGTGCCAACATGGCCTTTAATAATTTAAAATTTTTCAAGTTCATATATTCTCTCCCCTTTGAAAATATATGTTTGTGTGGTATGTATTCAGTAAGTAATAATTAAGCCTGTCATAAAGAAATGGCTGCATGGATGAATAACTGGTAGTGCTAATGGAGACATGTCCAAATAAATTTACAAAATTTTCCAGGTAATAATTTTAATCAAGTAAGATTTTTTTTGAAAGATACACTTTCTTTTTTTTTTTAATTTTTTTGTTTGTTTATGTATTTATTTGAGAGCAACAGAGAGAAGAAGGCAGAGAGAGAGAGAGAAGGGGCGCGCCAGAGCTTCCAGCCTCTGTAAACGAACTCCAGATGCATGCGCTCCCTTGTGCATCTGGCTAACGTGGGTCCTGGGGAATTGAGCCTCGAACAGGGGTCCTTAGGCATCATAGGCAAGCGCTTAACCGCTAAGCCATCTCTCCAGCCCTCAAGTAAGATTTTTAAGTAATTCACTTTTCTATGATCATACATAATTGACTCCTACAGGTGGGTATCTATATGTGGTTCTTTTCCCTTTCTCATATGGTGCCAGTTTAGTAGCTGAAGCCAGTGACATCAGAGTCCTACAGTATTAACTGGCATGTGTTCTTAATTATGTGGTGAGCAACATCACTGGAGCCAAACTCATCTGTCAAGACATGGTGACGTTTTATTTTCCTCTTTGATCAGTACAAAAAGTGAATGTGTATATGTGATATATGGCAATTAACCTCTCAATATTTGAGATACCGTAAGTGAATATTTACTGTTAAAACTGACTATATTTATTCTATTTAGCAGATTTTTCTATAAGTCTTTTCTCTCATTTTCCATGGTGATTTTGGAGAATGATAGAGAATAAGTTATTACTTAAATAAAAATCAGAAAAATAATCTCAATATCTGCTAAGTATAGAATAGAATAATGAAATATAACAAAATTCAATTAACTTACAAAAATCAATTTTTTTAAAAATGACAGAAGATTAAAAGGATTTGATGATTTTGTAAATATTTTGAATAAAGCACATTTGCACATATTTTCTGAATGAATACGCTTAACACAGTTCATATTTATTTAATAAGACCACATTTTAAATAATAATCAAATTCACAATTATATCTCCCTAAAATAAATTTTAAAAATTTCATGTATTCATCTCATATCTAGATAGGAAAAAAGATTATAATTTGGTAGCATTTGGAATCTGCACAAAACACAATTCTATTTTTCTTATAAGGAACTCAGGTATGTCTCAGGTGTGCAAAATATATACAACTCATTCTACTGATTGATGAACAACATAAACATTAGACAATTTTAAAGGTTCTTTGAATCAAAGTATTTGATGTTTACTTTCTCACAATTATACACTTTTTCTTTGACAGAGAAAGAGAGAAAGAGAGAATGGGTATGCCAGGGCCTTCAGCAGCTGCCAAAAAAATAAAAAATAAAATCCAGGCATGTGCGCTCCTTTATGGTGCATGTGTGACATTGTGTGCTTGCATCACTGCATATGGCTACATGGGACCTGGAGATTCAAACATGAGTTCTCAGGTTTTGCAGCAAGCACCTTAAATGGTAAGCCATCTCTCCAGCCCTCACAATAATACACTTTAAACCGTGGGGAAACTTATAATGAACTGATTATATACACAGTTTTGATTGTTATTTATTTATTTATTCATTTGGGGTTTTGTTTTGTTTTGTGGAAGCATATCACTCTTACCCAGGCTGACCAGGAATTCACTATGTAGTCTCAGGGTGATCTCGAACTCTCAGCCATCCTACTACCTCTGCCTCCCAAGTGCTGAGATTAAAGGTATGCACAACGATGCCTAGCTGGATTGCTGTTTTCTTTAGTTTACTTCTAGGATGCATTTTTAGCCTTAATGAGAGAATGCTAATAAGTACAACTTTAAATTCTAGAGGTTGAGAATTATGTTACAGTGCATGAGGAATAATCTACTGAATAGTTCATATTTACAAAAATGAGGACAGGTTATCTTTAAGTGATTTGAACTTATTATTATTTTTAATTTTTTTCTTTATTTCTTTACTAATTAGTTTTGTATTCAGCAAATACAATCAGTTTGGTACCATTATTAGGCTCTTCCGTGACCTACCCCCTCCCCTTGGCCCCTCCTTGTTGAGGTATATGGGTCATGCATTGTAGAGTTAGCTCACGGTTATGGGTAAGATAAATGTCTCTGCATATCATGACCCAACATGTGGCTCTGACATTCTTTCTGCCCCCTCTTCCACAAAATTTCCCTGAGCCACTCAACCATAATGATAATAAACTGGCTACTTGAAATAGGTGGTGCTTTTGGACACTGGAACAAAGTTTGTTCAATAATTAAAGTAAAAATTCATGGAAATAACATTTGATAAAAAGCAGTCACATCAAGTCTGAAGACAGTATGTTCAAGTTATTATTAAAAAAGTGTTAGTGATTATTAATCTTACAACTTGATTTATATGACAAGCAAGCTGATACATGTTTTTCTCTTATCATAAGTAGGGGTTTTCCTTCTAATGAGTAGGGATTTCAAAGAGGGTTGTTTTTTGTTGTTATTAAAACATCTAGGGAAGAGTAGTTAGAACTGATGCCATAAAATAGCTAAGAAAAAAGTCAAAATAAGGCAGTGACAGTAGTGAGAAAATGGCATGAAATAAGGCCAAAGTAAAATTATAGTAGATTTACAGAATCATTTGTAAACCCTACATAAAACTTTTAACATAAATAACACAATTGCAGCTTTTAGGCATCTGACCACTATTCCTCTCCTTTAAAATGGCACCTCCTTGAAGAGAAATGAGAAGTCTAAGTTTGATAGATTGATTTACTTTAATATCATTTCCTAAAGTCAACCAGTAGAAATGTATCAGTAACTTTCTAATACCCTTACCATGGTCAAGAGAACTTTAAGGTCATTCAAACTATTTAGAAGGAGGAGATCTAGATATTCATAAAACAAGGTGGCTCCTTTCAAATTTGGTGTGTTTTAAGGCAGAAGGTTCTGATCTGTCTCTCCTTGGAATCTATACTCAAGAGAACAGTCTGTGTCATCTTGCCCTGCATATAACTCCAACTGTAAGATTAATAATCACTAATTCTATTTTTTACGTAATAACTTGAACAATATTGTCTTCAGATTGGATATGGCTGGTTTTAAAAAATATTTTATTTATTTATTTGCAAACAGTGAGAGACAAAGGTTTAGAGTGACACACAGAGAGAACTGGGCACACCAGGTCCTCCAGCCATGGACAATGAACTCCAGATATATGCATCACTTTGTACAGTCAGCTTTACTTGGGCACCGTGGAATCAAACACAGGTTGTTAGGATTTACAGGCAAGTGACTTACCTGTTGAGCAATCTCTCTAGCCCAAAGATTTTATTTATTTATTTATTTATTTTATGGAGAGAAAGTGGCAGATAGAGAGAGTGGGCACAACAGGGCCTCTAGCCACTGCAAATAAACGACAGACACAGGCACCACCTTGTGCATGTGGCTTTATGTGGGTACAGGGAATTGAACATGGGTCATTTGGCTTTGTAGGCAAGCACCTTAGCTGCTATGCCATGTCTCCATCCCCTTTGGATTTGGTTGTTTTTATTTCAAAATTTTCTCTCACAAATATGTGCTTTGATTGCTGGGCCAAACTTTGTTCTAGGATGCACGTGACCCACCTATTTTGAGTAGGCATTTTATTGTCATTATTGTTCAAAGAAATTTTGGATCCCTAGTAAATCTAACTGTGTAACTTTTACTTTGAATATATTTTGCTAATAGATATGGGGAAGTAAAAAAAAATAAAACAATGGAGCAGCCAGACAATAGGAAGTAAATATTAGCCATAGGAATGGAACAAATAATAGAAGGGAAGACAATCTTAGCTGATAGTGACAAATAGCAAATGAGTGTGAGTATACAGAGGGTCATAATTCACACTAATAAAGAATATAGAGACCTCTGAGGAACAGGGATGAGTCAAGCAAAGATAAGGCAATGAAAATTTGTTTTGACACGGCAAAGGATCTGAATGACTTTGGGAAGAAAATTGAGGAAACAGCAGGAACAGATGTGTGGAAGCAGAAAGAAACAAAAACAACAGTGAAAAGAGTCCCAGGGATGAAGAAATGGCTTAGTGGCTAAGGTGCTTGCCTGTAAAGCCTGAAGATTGAGGTTTCATTCCCCAGGGCCCACATAAGCCAGATTCACAAAGTAGCACATACATGTGGAGTTTGTTTGCAGTGGCTAAAGGTCCTGGGGCACCCATTTTCTCTCTCTCTATCTCTTTTTCTCTCTATTTCTCACTCCTCTCTCTCAAATAAATAAATAAATAAGATGTGTTTTGGAAAGCAATCCTGTTCTGTTGAAAAACAGGCTGTAGTGTTTCTAAAGTGGTTGTAATAGTTGACAAGACTGTAATTTTGTGAGAAGGTAATGAGTAACATACTTTGGATAGAGGGAAGTAAGGTGAAAATGTCGTCATTCCAGGATTAAGCTGGGCTTCTCATGCTGAAACCTGGCAATGGGGAGGGACTGAGACTGGAAAACAAGCTACAGTAACTCTGAAAAGTCCACGTGGACAATGACAGGAGTGAGAATGAAGTGCAGAGCGCATTTTGCTATCATGTTTGGCAGAATCAACAAAGAAACTATAAATTCCCAGTAAAAATAATTCTTTTTTTAAATGCATGTGTGGGTGGCCACATGTGGGTACACATATGTTTGCAAGTATGTTTATACTGTGGTCAGGGACAAACTTGGGTGTCATCCTCAGAAATTCCTTCCACCATTTTTGACACAGAGTCTCTTATTGGCCTGGAGTTCACCAATTAGCGTAGACTGACAGCTGACAGTGGCCTTCACTAGCACTGGGATTTCAGGTGTGCACAACCATGACCAGGTTCTCATGAACACTTTATCAAATTATGCTGTCTCTCTATCATGAAAATGTAAAATGTAAAGAGGTATCTTAATTGCTTAACTAGTGGATTTCTGGAAAAAATAATCTAAACAGCTGAAAAATCAATTTAATATCTAGAGACCAGAGACAGTCACAATATAATATTGACCTACCTATTGTGTATGTATATATATATATATATATATATATATATATATATATATATATATGTGTGTGTGTGTGTGTGTGTGTGTGTGTGTGTGCATATAAGAAAAACTGGGAGGGAATTACCATGGGATATTGTTTGTGATTATGGAAGTTATCAATAAAAATATATTAAAAAAAGAATTAATATCACAGATATGTAAGGATTTCTACATAAAGAAAATAAAATTTGTATATGAAGTTATTGGGGATCATTAGACATTTTTCCAAGAAGGCATACCAGGGATATTATACACCTGGGAAAGTATACAATATCACCAATTATTGTGCAGATAAAATTTTAAACTATAATTTTATATCACCTTGGACCTGTAGGAGTGACCATAATCAAAAGGACAGCACAAAACAAGTGTTAGGCTGAGAAGCCAAGGAATGCTTGCCCATGTTGATGGGAATGCAAATTAGTGTTTACTATTATTAAAAAAACAGTATTAAGTTTCTTTCATAAAAAAAATAGAATTAGGGGGCTGGAGAGATGACTTGGTGGTTATAGGTATTTGTTTGCAAAATCTAACAGCTCTGGTTTGATGCCCTGGTAACCACATAAAGCCAGAATCACAAAGTGGCTCATGGGTCTGCAGTTCATTTACAGTGGCAGGAGGCCCTGGTGCACCCATTCTCCCATTCTCTCCCTCCTTCTCTCTCTCCCTCTCACTCTCTCTTTCTCTCTCTCTTTCTGTCTGCCTCTTCTGCTTTGTCTCAAATAAAAATATTTTTTAAAAAATTATAGACATCATATAATTCACCAATTACTCTTCTGTGTATATATCCAGAAAATTTGAAGTTAGTATGTGGGCCAGATTCATGTATTTAAATGTTCACATGATTAATCCTAACAAGTTATGGAATCAACATGAATGTGGATCAAAAGGTAAATGGAGCCGGGCGTGGTGGTGCACGCCTTTAATCCCAGTACCCGGGAGGCAGAGGTAGGAGGATCGCCATGAGTTTGAGGCCACCCTGAGACTACATTGTTAATTCCAGGTCAGCCTGGACTAGAGTGAAACCCTACCTCGAAAAACCGAAAAACCAAGACCCCCCCCCCCAAAAAAAGGTAAATGGATAATGTAATACTAGTTAGGCTTTAAAAAAGTTCTGTCATAAGTAACAATATGCAGGGAATTGGAGGACATGCTAAGTAATGCAGATAGCCACAGAAGATAAAGAACATATATTCTAACTGGTAGAATCTAAAGTAGCAGGGCTCAAAGAAACAGAATGTAGACCCAAGGTTACCACTGTTTGGACTTGTTTGCTGAGGAAGAGATGATGATAGTGGAAGGGTAAATAGTTACAGTTAGATGGGTGAACCAAGTTTAATTTTCTCTTTCATATGCTCAGTATCATTTGTCAAGTACATAGCTAAGTTCAATATTGTTGAAAAGAAAATTTTAATATTTTATCACTAAAAATGTATATTTGAGGTGATAGAAACACTGGTAACCTCAATTTAATTATTCAACATTGCATTAAAAATAATAGCACAAATTTATATCCACATAGTATATTCATAACTATGATATATAAACAATAAAAGTAAATAAATTTAAGACTACATTGTGAAACCTGTCTTTATTCCAATAGGACAGACTTGCTCATAATATTTTTCCTTGTTCTCTTCTTTAGAAGGGTTTGAAATCAATCTTACACAAGTAGATTCGATGACAAAGAAGTCATAAAGTCACATGTAGGCCTGAGTAGCAACTCATCCAATTCAACAAAGTTAGCACTGTGTCTGAACAAAGGTCCTTCTGTAATTGCCTATGCAGATAGAATTTTCAGAATCACTCATGCTTGTTATGAGTCTTCTGACTCTGGTCACTTACTATATTCTTATTTCCTAAATAGCCATTTTTCCTTGGGAAGATTATTTGAAGTTAAGTATTAGATTCCTGGGACTTACACATTTTTTTAAATAGAAGAAGACACATTTTAAATTCTCAATTTTGGTCTTGTTGGTTAGGTTTGATGGGTTGGTTTGCTGTGCTGACCCATAATACAAGGCAAGTGCTCTAATACTGAACACACTCCAGCTACCTTAAATCTTTTCCTCACAAAATGACTCACAGATTGAAGTCATTGTATGACTTGAATCACTTCCTCTCAATGAATTTATTTGAAAAATACCTCAGCTTCATTGTAAACTCCAAGTCCAAAGTCAAGTTGTTCATGTCTCATAATACATGGTGACAAATTGTCTTTTTTGCCAATATTTCCACAAAGTTTAGAGGTGAGGGTAATGTAACCACTCAAGGTTGAAGGTACTGAAGACAGGAATAATTCAGTATCAGTCTAATACAGTCTCCAGACATACATACTGAGACCATCGTATTTAGAAGACATTTATGATTAAGCCCTGGTAACCCAGGAACTGGCATGGGAACTCATTCCCTACAAAATATTCAACCCCTCTCTCATGTTTTAATAACAAAATTCACAGTTCCATTTCATACCAGGACATGCAGTCCATTAGCTTGGCATTCGTACATAAAGATGTACTTTTAATATTTATTTAGAATCTTGTGAAACTAACAATCATAGTCTCCTATGAATCCATAGTAAACTACTATGAAGTGATTAATGCCCTAATAATGACATAAAAACATCACAAAAGTAGTGGTTATCTATTTTATGCAAATCTATTTTGAACCCATTTCTTAACTATCAAAACTATTCCACGCGCAAACACACACACACACACACACACACACACACACACACACACAAGAGAGAGAGAGAGGGGGGAATATTTTGGTTTAGAAGAATATCAAGTCTACTTCTATTGAAGACAAAGTGTTAGATCTTTGCTCTGAAGATTGTATAACTAACAACTGGATAAAAAAGTGATAAGGAGGCTGCACAGTCTACTATTTTTTATGTGGCAATAGTTTAACATCTGAAGCTATCCATTAAAACAGTGTGGTTTAGTGATGTTTTATTGTTATCTGTTAATAATTAAATTTAAAATTCAGAGTAGTGAGCAAACTGGGATGGTGGCTTATGCTTTGTTTTCCATCACTGGGGATGCTGAAGCATAAGGGTTGCTTTCAATTTGAAGCCAGTATTGCTACATAGTAAGACCTTTTCTTAAAAATTAACAAATTCAAAAACAAAACACTTTAATGTGAGCAATTTATACATATGAGAGAAAGACAGAAACCAGGGGTGTGACATTATGTCTGCGGGCTGAACTCTGTAGCTCTAAGTTCAGTATACTTCAGGAAGGCACTGTAGCGAGACAATCTTGCTGCTCTGTTTTGTGTGTGTGTGTGTGTGTGTGTGTGTGTATGTATGCCATTCATTAGTTTATCAAACTTCAATTGTGCAATTCTCAGGTGCCAATATCTGTCTTTAAGAAGCTCACAGGTCAGTTAGAGACTACCCTGAAAACACATCATTATAACAGAGTGAGAGGTGATAACAGATGCTCATATAGAAGGGCTGTGACAAAATTTTTTGCTTGGGGATTCTAAGAAGGCCTTCAAGCGGAGTGATGTGTGAGCAAGAGTGTAAAGAAAGAACTCGGTTTTCCAAGCACTTAAAGTAAAACTAATGAAAAAAAGACAATAAATAGTGAATTTAGAACAAATTAATAGGATTCAGGTGCTAGTCAAAAGTCATACCCTGCTGACTATGTGAGCGGAGCCGAGATCATGTGAGGCAGAATATTGGCTATAAATGGGTAATAGGAATATGACCCTGTTTATTGCTATTTTCAGCCTCACAAATACAGAATGAATCTATACATGCAATGGATTTGTGAAGAAGGTGTACCAACTTAGAGTTTGGAAGCACCTTGCAAATAGGCTCTACTTCATGATGAGAAATTTTGTCCACCTAGATTAGAAATATAAATCATTTAGTTATAAAGAAGTGCTTGTGAGGACAGTAAAGCCAAGAGTCAACTTTCTGCATTCCTCTTTAAGTATCTTTTACTTAAAATATGAGAGGCATAAGACAGGGCCTCTTTATAGTATGTTATCATCAGTAACTATCATGAACGTAATCAATTCTTCAGCATGGATAGCCATGGTAATGCAAGGAGTCATCACGAGGAGAGATCATTGATAGCCCAAGAACTCCAGAACATTCTGCTACCTTGGTTCTCTGGTTCAGTCCATATATTCTTATTTTTTCCAATAAATTTACTTTATTTCTGAGCTCATGCAATTGCAAGTATAATTATGGCATGTGTGTATTATTTTTCATACTTACTTCAACCTGAATACTGTTGGTATAACCAGTAATGGCATGGTAGTCTCTGTGGTGGACAGCAGTGGTCATAGAATCAATATCCTGCCCTGAAGTAAGGAAACATTTCTAAGCTGTTCTTCAAATTAATGCCCTGAGATTCTGACACTAACCTAGAATTTGGCAAGAGGTTTCCTGGGGCCACTCTTCGCCATGTCTACCTCCCTGATGCACATTTTTGAAGACAAAGGTCAGCTTGAACACAGAGAAAGTCAACAGGAAATGCAGAATCACTGCACACACTGTCCCAATCATAGAGAGAGGTCCTTTCTATCACTACCGATTTAATGACCAATGTAGCCACATTTATTGTGTGTTTTATTATTATTATTATTATTATTATTATTATTATTTTGCTAAAATCTGTTTCTCCTATTTTTGGCATGTATGTACCAAATTGCTTTGGAAAACTGCCCTCTGTTAGATTTGGACTCTGAAGTTTCTATGGAGACAGTTCTATATGTTGAATAAGGGTAGACATTGATTTAAATCTAAGTCAGTCTTCTGTTACCTATTTGACTGGTTCCACCTGGCTCTGTGGAGCAACGGATAGTACATTGGGCTTCTGTTTGATAGGTTCAGATACATCCAGTTTGAATACAAGAGGATTGTGAACTGATAAAATGGCTGTTATATGCTGTATTTTAATCCCAGAAGGAAAGAACTTCTCCAACTATGGAAAGTGAACAAGAGATGGAGGGAACAGAACTTGCTTAGCATGCTTGGAACTCTGAGTTTGAGCTCCAGCATTGCATTAAAAGAAATCAAATGAACCAAAAGACAGAGATGGAAAAACATCAAACAGGCCCCCTATTTGATCCCATCCTCAACCATACTATATCAAATTCTAATTTTTTTCAGATACTGAAGCAGGTGAACTCCGTTTAGAAGATGCTAGGTACTGAGAGCCTGTTTTCTGTCACATGCCATGTAATTAACAGGTACAATCAACCATGAACAAGTATAACATATCTCTGTTGCTAGCAGGAGAAACAAAAGAAATCTAGCTAAAGTTTGGCTGTGTTTAGTTGTTGGACTCACCTTTGTCTATATAGCCATACCTGGCTCCTCTTAACCATCGCCCTGCGACTTCCACCTCTGAACTGGTAAACTGCATGTCTGGTGTGTGTGGGGGGGGGGGGTTGATTTAATGGACTCTGCTCACCCATAGCTAGATGGTGGCCCCGATGCACAGTTACCATGTTGTCTCAATATTTTATCTGCTTTGAAGCCCCTTTCAAGTGGCAATATCAAACTTCACCTTGAGGTTATATTCACAGCTTGTTGATTTTGTTTGTTTGCACACCTTATATTTATTATCCTAGTTACCTTTGTCCTCTTTAGTTCTTTGATCCTCCAAGCGACTTTGTTCTCTTTTATTGTGGAGCTCTGTCAGGGTGGCATTTGGATATGATGTTCTTAGTGGACTCTTTGGAAGAAGAGTTTACCCTGTACTGGGTTAAGTGCACTTCCTGTGAGAGGCAACAACAACCTTTCTTCAGGACTTAGGCTTTGCCTTTTTTCTCTATTCAACAGCACCAGTGGGATGCCATCTTCTTAAATGCTGAGTGTCTGGCATATGAAAAATCAGCTATTTGTACTGAAAGCTTGAGAGTTCTGAGGATTTTTGTGGGCATCCATATAAATCTAGTGAGTTGGAATTAATAGTTTGGTGCTTGTTTAAATGAATAGAAAGCCTATAAAATAATTTTATGCTTATCATAGAAAATTAATCTTAGATTCTACTGACATGGAAAGATTCTAACTTGCATCAAGCCTCAGGACTAGTAATAATAATATTATAATTGATTAGAAAGTGTCAGTATTTGTAAAACCTATTAAGTCGTAATCTTTACTGAAAACAAAATACTAAGTTTCCATTAACATTGTGATAATTAAAAAATATATTTAGTTATTTATTTGATAGAGGGCAGGGGGAGAGAGAGAGAGAGGAGAAGAGACAGATCGAGAGTGAATGCTGCACCAAGGGTTCCCGCCACTGCAAATGAATTCTGATTGCATGGGCCTCCTTGTGCATTTGGCTAACATGGGTCCTGGAGAATCCAATTTGGGTCCTTAGGCTTCACAGGAAAGCACCTTAATTGCTAAGCCATTTCTCCAGCCCCTATTTATTTATTTATCTTTATTTGCGACAGACAGAGAGGGAGAGAGAAAGAGAGCAGTGTGACATTTTGATTATTAAATGCTTATTTTTTTGTTTGGGGATTGAGTATAGCCATAAGTAGTCCAGGAACATTTCCCAATAATCTCTCAGTTTTCAAAACTGTTGAGACCTTACACTTTTATCTTCCATTTTATAGGGTTTAGAGACTGATAAGAGCTTTATTTTATACATTTGTTCACTAAATATTGAGTACCTATCACTGTACCTACCTGTAACTGAGTAGCTGAGTTATAACTGCATGAAGAAGAGAGGTCTATTCCCTTCTAGCCCAACAAATGCTCACACAGATAACTACTTAAATATAGGAGGAGTGAAAGTAAGTTCTACGCACTATTAAGATAAAATGTAGTATTCTTACAGACTGTACGTTACCATGCATGTGACATTTTAAATTATCAATTTAAAGGCTAAGGATGTAGCCCAGTGGTAGAGCACTTGACTATCCATACACAACCCTAGGCTTAGTATTTAACACTGCCAAAGACAAAAAAAAATAATATATGTAAGACTAAGCAAAACAGATTTTCAATCAAATGGGAACATTCCTGTCTTTGAAGTCAGAAATTGTAAATCAATTTAAATTCTAGAGAAGGCAGAAGTCAACTCTGGTTTCAAGAAAGTAATAATCAAAATGAGTGAAGGTTGGGTAAAGGCATATGGCTTTTGTGATTATGAGAAATATCAAATTAAATAAGACAGGGAACTTCACAAAGTAATGCTGGTTTCAAAAATTGCAAAGCTATAAACTTCTGGAGAAAGTTCTGAGATAAGCCAGCTATCTCCTCAGTCAATATATTAATTAAGAAGTCCCTCCCCTTACTCCTTCTGCATTCTTCTTTCAGTACTAAGGAGTACATATGAAGAACTGAACTTTGAGAAGGAAGAAATGACAATTGTTTGAACCCTGTGGAGAAAGAGAAATGAGGTAATCAGGGAAAAGCAGGGACAGTGTCTCCTCTTACAAGTCAGCAGTTGTCCCAGAGAAGCAGCTGTCCACATCTCACTGTTGTAATTTCTAAATTAAAACAAAGATGTAGCAATTACTGAGCTACTTTTATCATTGACTTTTGATTGCTTTCCTTTGTACTTTGAAGCTTCTAAGCTGGCAGTCATATTATAGAGTAGTGTGCAAAGGCACGGTAAGTTTGCTTTGAGTATTTGCCTGAAGCAACAGCTGAGAAGAAATCACATGAAGTTATTCATTACTTTAATCTTCCAGAACATTGGTGTCCATTCTGTGTAACTTTTACAACTGATGTTTCATACTACTCACATGACTATGAGGAAAGAATGTTCATCTGCTTAAAAGTCAAGCAAGAAAATCAACCAAGTATGATTTTGTTCACTTGAATCTATCCAAATTTAAGTATCCAACCCTTTTAAAATCAAATGTTTAAAAACAACACAATTAGATAGAAAACATCACAATGGCCCTTGTGTCCTCTTACTTTTTTATAAGAATAATATTTGCTTGTAAATCCTGAAGTTGCATTTAAAATGTATAATTTTATATTTTCTTTGTAAAAGTGTATCTATGTTAGGACTAATTGGGTTACTTCCTTTTCAATATTATTCATGTAGGAAACACTTTAATATGCTTGGTGTAAACACCATTTAAAAATAGCATTTAAGAATGTTTGGGCTGGAGAGATAGCTCAGATGTTAAAGATGATTGATTGCAAAGCCTAATGGCACAGGTCTCATTCCCCAATATCCATGTAAAACCAGATATACCAAAGGGCACATGTCTCTGGGAGTTCATTAGCAATTTACATTCTGTTTCCTTGGAGGCCCTGGTGTGCCCATTTTCCCTCTCTCTCTCTCTCTCACACTCACTCTTTCGCTCTCCCTCTATCTCTGCTTTTGAATATAAATAAATATATTTTTTAAAGGACTGTTTATGGAAGGAGGGATGGCTTAGTGATTAACGCATTTGCCTGCAAAGCAAGAGGACCCAGGTTCAATTCCCTAGGACCCACATTAGCCAGATGCACAATGGGATGCAAGCGTCTGGAGTTTGTTTGCAGTGGCTGGAAGCCCTGGTGTGCCCATTCTCATTTTCTCTCTCTCTCTCTCTCAATCTGCTTCTCTGTCAAATAAATAAATTAATTAAAATTTTTTAAAGGACTATTTAGCTTGCTATTCTTTTGGATATTAAATTCAAAAGACTTTGCTTCTCTGAATTCCTAGCAAAAAGTTCCACAAATCTGTACATGTATGTAAATGCATACTTTGGAAATGATTTTGAAAGTTGCATGTTTTTAATCTATACTAATTATTTAAAAGCATTATAAACACTTCAAAATTAACTAAATAATTTCAGTCATCAAAGAATAACTAAGCTTTACAAACAATAAGCTTCAAAATTCATCTTCATATATACCATAGAAAAATTTGACAACATGTCAGGTTAGTAGAATTAATACTGTGCATATGTGATGGTTAGGATCCTCACAATACCCCAAGGAGAAGTTCTTCAACCATAGTCACATGCGTGATGGAAGAGCTATTGTTTGAACCCAAGAAGAGTGACTCCACAAGCCAGCATGTCATGGGTACACATGTTGTTGAAAATGAAATCATTTGCTTAAGCTGCATTTTAATGGAAATGGAAAGAATAAAATTTAAGTGGTTATGTTGTGAAGGGTCCTTAATAAACAGGCCTAGACTGGACTCTAACCTAGGTAGATTAATATACGAAATGCTAGTGATATAAAACCCTGTGTACTGGCGTACAAGTCAGCACATGGTTTGTAACAATGGGCCGATGGGAGCTGCTGTAGATAGCCAGATTTTGTATGATACAAAAAATGCAAGATTAAATTTCAGATCAAAACAGATTAAAATCACCATCCAAATATTGTAAGGGGTCTTAGTGAAAGGACACAAATGATAAAGACTATAAAACAGGTGACAGTGCCCTCTTGAGGATCCCATTGAAATGTGACACCAGCTATCTGTTTTAGAATCCAGCAGGTAAAATTGGTGCTATTTCATGTGTTATAGCATCACTATGATTCATCTGTATGGTGTTAAGAGAATTAAATGCATAACAAAACAATGACTCACACTGATTATTCAAACTTTTTGTTCAAAGTTAGCCTCAGTTATACTACTTAAAAGCAATTGTATAGAATGAGTAGTCTTGGTCCCAAACCTATGGTAAAGATACATCATAATAATTGAATACAGAGTAAAAAATCATGTCTTGGTACCAAGCCTTTCAGTCTGACATGTGTTCCTAACCTGTGTCTGTACTAATCTCTAGAAAATCAAGACCTGCGTTTGACAAGAGATTCTAAATGGGCAAATGTTCAAAAACAACTTTGCCCTGCTCCATCTTTATATACTAACCTATAATATACTACCCTATAATATGATAGCCCAATTTATAAGCTTCAGGGTGTATTTTAGTGTTGTCAAACCTTGTACCAACTGCTGTTCTGCTTATCACACTATAACTTCTCACAGCTAAGAGTGGGATGTCCTGGCTGCTTGGTGAATCTCCTGATTTATTTCCTGGGCTTTGCATCTACTTGCCCCTCTGGTTCTTCTGATGATCCCTAGAGACAAACACATATCTGTATGCACACGTGCACATATTCCCTGCAATCCCCTTTTAAATCTCTGATGCTACAGAAATGTTGCAACCAAATAAAATAAAACCCATGAAAGAATGTTGCAAGCCTTTCAAAAGTAGAAATTAAAAAGAGAGAGAGAGAGAGAGAGAGAGAGAGAGAGAGAGAGAGAGAGAAAGAGAAGATAAACACCAGAAAAGCAGGCAAAGTTTTATCAGAAAACCAGACATTCACAGATTCCAGTTGGGAAAAAAATATATCATAAATTAACCCAGCAAGGAAACAGAATGTAATCAAATAGATTTTCTTCCTCAATGCCATCATAATTTCTATGTGTCACCATTCTGTTAGAATAAATGCATAAGATTCCTCTAAATTATAAGTCCTTCATTCCCAGGCTGGCTGGCTTCCTGAAAAAAAAAATCTAACTGCTTATTTGTATTTCCTCTGTGATTTTAAAGAAGTATGAAAGAGGTAAAAACAAAAGTACAATGAAATGAAATAAAATATAATGCACAGGAAGGATTCCCTCAACATTGCTATCTGGAGACCAACAGTAAAGGGCCAAGTGAACCACTGCACACCCTTGTTCATTTGTTTCAGTTCAAGGAAAATCCGCCAATACCTTCCCCACAATGTCCCCTCAAGGAATGATAGCCCAGTGGGTCTTATATTTATTTTCCCATAGAGCTACTACAAAGCTTACTAAAAATAACCAATTAATTAACTTCATATCCTCATTTTGTTTGTAAAACATCAAAGTATATGACTGGGAGCACTCATCTTTTTCTCTGTTTCACTACTTAGCAGTATGTAATAAATAAATCATATATAAGTATGCGTGTAATTCACTACATATATTAAATCATTACTATCTTTTAAAAATCCATATAAAATACATAATAGCATAAAAGGAGAGATTTAAAATTCTTAGTATGGGGAAACAGGAATAATGGCCAACAAAATATCAAGTCAGTCTATGTTTAATATGTCTGTATGGCTGATAATTATATTAAGAGAATATAAGAAGGAAGAAGACTGTTGTGATTTTGCTCTTTTTTTCTTAATACGAGGATGAACCATGATGTTAACAATATACACGTAAGACAACATCATAGATGTGGTGTTAGACGTGCGTGCACAGTCATACCCTATTTCATGAGCTTGTACAAAATCGTTCAAGTCCCATTGTCAGTCGTGAGAATCACAGGTCTTCTGCTCAGCCAACTAATTTCTTGCCTCCCCCCAAATGTGGCAGCTGCAAAACTCCTCAAACCCACTCATTATTTTTTCTCAATGGCAAGCACCATTATTATGTCCTCATCTGCTTATTCATTTAAATAGGGAGAAACTGTCTATTACAGAGTGCCACTTTCATGCTCAAGTTACCTTTGAAGCTGCCATGTTCTCATGGCTTCCTCTCACCATTAGACAGCCATGGGGAAATGTAAGCACACAACACACAACGGTCCCCATTTTTTTTCCTCCCCACTTGATTTTTTTCCTTTTTATGCTTTGGTCTGTTCTGTCCCATGACACAGCACTTGTGAAGTGTTACAAAGATACACTTTATAAATTCAATTCCCCCCTTTGGCCTCACCCTCCTGATTGTTGAGAGATCTTTTAACTTCCGGGCTCTCTTTCCTTTTTTCAATTTTCTTTTCTTGAATGATCCTTTCAAAGAAAGCCTCACCTCTCCTCTTCTCCCCCAGGCTCAGTCCACTTCATCTCCATAAGGATTTTCTTATGTGCTTCTGTGGTGATTTGAATACACTGTCCCGTCCCTTATAGACTAATGTCTGAACACTTGGTCCCCAGCCAGGTGGCGCTACTTGAGATGGGTCTGAAACCTTTAGGGGGCTGGACCTTGTTCAAAGAATTATATCACTGGCAGGGAGGCCTTGAGGTGTTACATGTGACCCATTTACTACGTTCTCTCTCTCTACTTCAGCCATGCTGATAGGAAGATGTGACCCTGGCTCCTCACTGGTGCCATGTTCTCCCTGCCAAGATGGACTGCACTTTCTGGAATTGTTAGCTGACATAAACTCTTTCCTTTCTTAAGACACATTGGATCAGGGACTTTGTTCCAGCAACAATAAAATGACGGACACACGTTTCTCAACAGTACCATGGCTTCAAATATTCCTTCTATGAGTAGGCTTTGTGTATCTACATGTCTAAACGACCTTCACCCCTTATTTATTTATTTAAATGTTTTATTTTTATTTTATTTTTATTTTATTTTATTTTATTTTATTTTATTTTTACAGTTAGTTTGGTACCATTATTAGGCTCATCCGTGACCTACCCCCTCCCCTTGGCCCCTCCTTGTTGAGGTATACGGGTCATGCATTGTTTCACCCCTTATTTAAATCCTTATTGCCCACCACTGTCCATTCCCCCACTCATCTTTATATTCCAAAAATATTTTAAGCACTTCAAATACTATACTTAAAGTTAAATGCATCCCTTTCTCTCCATAGTCAAACTTCAATTCTCTGTTATCTAAATGGTTCAAAGATCATCCAATCACATCTACAAGGTTGTAATTTTATCACATTGAGGGCTTTTTGTTTCTTTATAATATCTCTCCTATGTAACTCTCTCCTAAATTCTGTTACTGCTTCTTTGTTTCATGCTCAGTGTATTTTTTTTTAATATTTTCTTTGTTTATTGGAGAGCAGAAGGGAGAGAGGGAGAGAATCGGCACACCAAGGCCTCTAGCCATTGCAAAAGAACTCCGGACACATGTGCCACCTTATGCATCTGGCTTACATAGGTCTTGGATATTTGAACCTTGGTCCTTAGGCTTTTCAGACAAGTGTCTTAGGCAAGAAGTCATCTCTCCAACCTTCACTGTAAATTCTTTACAGAAGGCTTTAAAGCCCTCCTCCTGCCATTTCCTTGGACTCTATTCAGCATATTGCTATCATGTTAGTATTTCTAAAGCTGGAAGTGTACAACTTGTCACTATATAAAATTTAAAGTCTTCGTTTCAAACATGAATTGTGTAGTCTTGTATGAGTTGGTCCCATTTTATGATTTCATTATTTTATAATGTTCTATTCCCATGCACACTGTAATAGCAGTTGACATGAGTTTAGTGTTTAGCATTCAGTTTATTTTTATTACTTTTCTGAGATGTGCTTACCTATTGAATTCATTTATTTAATCTTAATATATCCAAATTCTCTATTCCATTTTTTTTTTTTTTCTGGAAGTGACTTCCAACAACTCTATGGACACTTGGCTAATAGTCTGCCACAAGAACAATGTAAGTTGCAATGGTACTAACCATTTTACATTCATTATTGTGTTGAAATCAATCTCAATTTTATGTAATCCATTACTAAATAGTATCAGTTTCTCTTAGTGTCTCATGGAAGTCATTGTTCTGTGCTGGAAATTACTTTTATCTTTCTGTTATTATCTCCTGCTAAGAAGTAAGATTCTTGAAGTCAACTTTCATATATCATGATTGTTTCTGAAGGTTGAGTACAATTTCCAAATGATCTGAGAGCGCATCTACAAATATGCCTTTATTAGGAAAAAAATACTTGTATGAGCTAATGATAAATATGTAGACACAAATGAAGAGATTCTCTCTCTGTGTGTGTGTGTGTGTTTGTGTGTGTGTATTAGCATTCATGAATTATTAAAAATTATTCATCAAAAAGTTATCTTCATGTTAACTTGATTTCTCATTAAATAAAGCAGCATGCAAAGCCCAGAAGGAGATTAGACACTTCTGTCAGGCAAGAAGACATGTTAATCCTTGTGATAAGAATGCCTACCCAACTCACTGCTATGAGCTTAATCACTTGATGGTTACCAGGAGGAAAAAAAAAAAAAGTTTGTTTTTGTTTGTGTTATCTTTTTATCTTACCTAGGAAACTGGGAAGAGAGAAACAAAGAGGATAATCACACAAACTCATAAATGCACGAATATAAGTCATGTCTTAAACATTTGTGTATGTTCCAATGCTATAAAATCTGAATACATTTCTATATTATAAAGCAAGAATTATAGATTCAGCCCACCGAAACCGTGGAGCCCTCATTCAGTGAACACTAGATTACTGAGCACCGTCAACCAGAAACACTAGTAGCTCGTTGCAGAGGGACTGCCGCTTGGATTCACATGGTTACCTTTGTGACTAACTTTCCTACTCCCGTTGCTACCTTGTGTCCCCCCATTGTAAAACAACTACCATAAAGGAAAAGATGGGCAGCTGCACTAACACAAAGATTTTTTTAAATATATTTTGTTTTAAATATAGTTTGGAATTTGTTATACTCCTTAGAAAGCATTTATTAATCATTTAAAATTAGAAAATATAAAAGCAGCACGATCAATTTAAGGACAACCCAGTGCACATGTTAGCATGTCTGTGGCTTCAACGTGAGGAATCATAATGACTGCAGTAGAGCACTAAGGAGTAAATTAGGACAGTATGTGTGAGTAGAAATTGCTCTGACCTGGAGAAAATGCGCGTGAGTAGCAGCAAGGTAATGCTAACTGAAACAGCTGCTGCTAGGGGCAAGTTTCTCCTGCACAGGACTGCTCCATGCATGGCTGGAGCCTACGTGGACATTTATGCTGTCCTGTGACTTTTCAGGGCTTTGCCAGCTTTGCATGGCTTCCAGCAACTGAGAGTCAACAATTTCATTTATGCCTGTGAAGTTGGAAACTGAAGCCATGAAAATGAGGATAGACCACAACATACTAGGTAGAAGAAGGATATTTCGAGAACGTTCTAAGGAGAAGCAAGATAAAAGTAATCAAGCATCGACATGAAAATTAATACAATTATAGTAATCAAATTGCTGCTGCTCTAATAAAACACTTAAAGCA
This sequence comes from Dipus sagitta, assembly GCA_036346955.1. Lineage (NCBI taxonomy): Eukaryota > Metazoa > Chordata > Mammalia > Rodentia > Dipodidae > Dipus > Dipus sagitta. The sequence goes on along the minus strand of CM070781.1, from coordinate 28,612,194 downwards.
ATTAACTTATGAAAAGGATTTTTTTTTTGTTGTTTCCTCAGTGTTCTGGATGTCTTCGTCCACAATCAGTCAGCCATTGCTTTGGGTCTGTGGCAAGGGTGGCACACCAAGGTAGAAGTATACAACAGAGCAAAGCACTCAGACTATGAACCTGGACACTGGAGAGAGAAGCTCCAGAAACAAGCCAGCCTCAAATTCCTTTCCAATTTATATTCCTCTTTGACATCAAGATCATCCAAAAAGCCCTACCTCCCATGAGTGCACAGTGTTCTCCAGTATGGACACTCTGCCAAGTAAACCTTCTACATGTGAACTCCATGGGGAATTCGTCATGCCCTGTGAACCATTTTTATCACTCACAAACCATCTTAGAAAAATCACCAAGGAAAGAATCCTACTACTGGGTTGTCAGGACCATGTAATCTATTATACTATCACTCTCTTTCATGAAGTCTTAGTAGTAGAATTTCCACTGAGTTGTTTTGGGTGTTCTAAGTTTGTTCAGCATTGGAGAATTTTAGTGATGAAGAATATTAATGCAAGCCCTGTTGGAGAGAAGCTGGGGCTGTCAAAGGCTTCTTGAAAACTTCTTTGTTCATATGGAATATCCCCCCACCCATGTTTCCCTCAATGTTTTATCTGATCAAGGTATCTTCTCAGAACATATGGTATCTGTATACTGTCAGTAAAGTTACCCATGGTTACTAAAAGTGCCATAGGATTCTGTTTTTTGTTTGCAGTACATGGTCTAGCACAGTGATCTAGACTGGCAACGAATTCACTATGAAGTCCAGGCTGGCAAAGAACTCATTGAAATCTTCCTGCCCTACTTTTCCAACATATGAAATTATGGGGGTAAGCCACTGTGCCCAGACAATTCAATTTTTCTTAATTTGACTTTTGTTTTCCAAACCAACAAAACAAGTAGGAGTCTGTTTCTGATTATTGGTGGATGTGCTTTATGCACTTAAGTGAAATCACTTAGCACTTTGAATATACCACATTGAACTAATGCAGCATTCAAGTGAATGTAATTTTATTTAAAAAATAAAAAAACTTGTAAGTATAATGTATACTTTTTTGAAGAAAGAAAGCCAGATATGAAAGTTTATAATAGTATGCTTTAAAGTATATGGTGCTATTGAACTCCCCACACTAAAACAGTGACTGCAGATGGTTTGGGAGAAGTGGGGAGAGTTGGAAAATAGGAGTGACGGCAACATGGGTGTGTCAGATTGTTCAAGCTCAATGTCATTTTCATTGAAAAACATCTGTGCATTTCATCAAGTGCAAATGAAGAAAATTATTTCAACAATGTTGGCTTACGAAATAAATAAATGCTATTCAGCCCTTCGTTCTCTGTCTTGATACAGAAGACAGTATCCTATAATTCTAGAACCTCTTTCTCAATGGTAGATGATAGCTATCTATACAACCTTTAAACTCTTTCCAGATTTTCCCTAGAGAAACACAACCTCAGACTGCACCTCCACCAGTCCGATCTTTTGGCATTAATGACATTCACTTTCCTTTTTAAGGATGTAAAATCTGCCTATTTCCTATAATTCACTATCTTGTCTAACGAAGAATGTGGCCAATTATGTTTCGTGATTATATAGTATGTTGATACACACATAAATCACACACACACACACACACACACACACAACGTGTTAAGACAAAGTAGGCTTTTCAGTTCTTGCAAGGGTGGAATGTGTAGACCCAAGCAAGGCCATGTTTTTATATTGTTCCAGTAGCAATAGCAAGGACCTATGAGCAGAGCATATTGGAGGTTATAATTAAGTACTGAGGAGAAGAGGTGCCAAAAGTCTAAACTGTATACAACATACTAGCCTTCATCAAGACACATTCCCTCTTCCGGAAAGAAAACATCTCCTCACTGCCTGTCAGCCTTTGGGTTGTAATGTTCACAGCCAATGGTGGAGGGAGTTTTACTGAACACTCAGTTGTCTGCACACTTTCACACAGAAAAGTGTCAAATCAAATTCGTGATTTTGTGACCTGGACACTGAAAAGAAATGTCAGCACCTTCTCATCTAAAGGGTAAATGAACCTCATGAAAATAGTTCCATTTCTTTTGAGTAATACTAAACATGATAGCTGATATTAATTTAGCACCTGAGGGAGAGGCTATTATAAACACATGGAATGTGTTATCTAATTTACTGTTGGCAAGCACACAGTGCTACCCTTATCAGTCCTATATTACCACCAGGATTCTTGTGTTTTGAGAAATTTAGTACCTTATCTAATTTGGCTACTAACTTCTGGTGGCTGGGACATCAAACAACAAAACCGTCAAATATTGCCTAAGAATATACACTGGAAAATAGATGTATAGTCATAGGATGGAAGTGGACCCTACTCTAATTAATGCCTACCAATAGAAAATATCAGAAAAGGGTTGGAGTGCTTGCAAAGCCTGGCAGGCTGGGTTTGATTTCTCAGTACCCACACAATGCCAGATGCACAAAGTGGTGCGTGCTTCTGGAATTCATTTGCAGTGGCAAGATACCCTGGCATGCCCAAACTGTCTTTCTCTATCTGTCTCTCTCTTAAAAAATAAAAAGAAAACAAAAATAATTGCTGAGAAAGACACTCTCCTATACGGCTTGAATAATATATCTGCAGGTACATCAGTTAATCTCATGGACAAAAGTTCTGGGGCATTAAACAAATCACACCAAAATATATGAGATAAGATTATGTTCATAATATTCAAGCATAAAAATGTATGATAATAAGTTTGGGGATATACATGCTAACTTTTTAAGATTATAATGAAAAATATCATATTGTAAAATTTCATGCCTTTTCTTTTCCTTTGCCTTCTACCCTTCCATCTTCCCTTCCTTCCTTCCATCTTCCTCTCTCCCTTCCTTCCTTCCTTCCTTCCTTCCTTCCTTCCTTCCTTCTTTTTTTCCTCCCTCCCTCTCTCCTTCCCTCCCTCCCTTCCTTCCTTGCTTCCTACTTATTTTTTGTTATTTTTGAGGTAGGCTCTCACTCTAGCACAGCTGAACTAGCAATCACGCTGCAGTACCCAGCTGGCCTTGAACTCACAGTAATCCTCCTACCTCTTTCTTCCTGAATGCTGGGATTAAAGGCATGTGCCACCACGCCTGGCTATTTATTTATTGATTGATTGATTGATTTCCTTCTTTTTTTTCTCATTCTTTTGTCTCATTATTTCTTTCTTTTATTTTTTTCTTTTACGGTACTAGGGATTGAACCCAGGGCCTTACAATACTGAGCAAGTGCTCTGCTTGTAAGATTCTCTAGTCATGTTTCAATAATAATAATAGTAGTAGCAATAATAATAACAACAATTATTATTATTAATTTTGGAACGAGTTCCAGATATGTTGCTGTGTCACTCTCAGCTTGGCAGGTCTTACTCTCATCTCCGAGATGGACACCTGTGGGTTTATTGTGAGTTTGTTTCCAGAGGGGTCTAATTGAGCAAGGAAAACCTACCCTGCATATGAGTTGTACCAGCCTATGGGTTCCCTGACAGACTGATGAAAGCCAGCAGAGCAGCAGGGCTCACCTCTTCCTCCTAAGTGGACAGGGGCGGTGTGAGCCGCCTTCGTACTCGCTTGCCTGTGTGCTTTGCCCTCCGTGATGTTGAACTGTACCCCTCAAACCATGAGCCAAAATAGAACCTTCTTTCTTTAAGCTTTTGCTTTGATCATGTGTGTTTTTGTTTGTTTGTTTTGTTTTTCAAGGTACGCCTCACTGTAGCTCAGACTGACCTGGAATTCACTATGTAGTCTCAGGATGGCCTGGAACTCACAGGATTCTCTACCTCTGCCTCCCGAGTGCTGGGATTAAAGGCCTGTGTGCCGCCATGCCCAGCTTGATCACACATTTTGTGAGAACAATGAGAAAAATAACTCACATTGTTGCTGAAGCATTCCTCAAACATAGCATCATCCTGCTTCAGTCCCTTGAGTCCTGGGCCTATAGGAACACTTCACTGTGACCTGTGTTGAGCTCAGGGTACAACCATTTAGTGTTTAAAATAGTGGCTTTTGTGACTGTGCCTTGCCTTGCCTTGAGAGCTTCCCTTTTACAAACAGCTTTATTTTTATTCAAGAGCAAGCGAGATTGAGAGAGAAAAAGAGGGGAAAGGGGCTCCAGCCACTGCAAATGAATTCCATTTTTAGAGTGGAGAATGACACTGATCCGTGTTGGACATGTGAATGGCACCATCATTTCTAGCACCATCCATTTGGCAGTAACTAACACGTGGTTTATTCCGAGGAGTAGAAAGTGTGTCACTCCTGCAACATTTATTGGGGCTGAATGGTGATTATAGAAGCCTATAAAAGTATTAAAATCAGATCAGGAAAACCAAACCCAAGAAGATATTGGATCTACCAGATGGAGGAATGGGTGTAACTCTCCTACCTAGGTCCCACAACGAAGTGGAAACCAAGCACTGAATTGGCAATGGCTCCCACTACCTGACTTCCATCTCACCAATTTGTATGCCTATCAAGGAAATCCCCAGTGCTCTAGGGCTCTGTCCCTGACATTGATGCTACCTGATCAGTTTCCCTTCCCCATCCACCTGATCCTCTGTATGGAACTATTTTCTGTCTATCCATATGTCCTTTCTGATGAACCCAGTCCTGCCCTGCTCTGACCAAGGCCAGCAGCTGTCAGATATAGCAGTCTCTCCAACCTTTCACTCAGTAAGTCACCTTGTAAGTATAGAGACCTTGTCTTTTTATCAGTTTCTCAGCTCTGGCCTCCCTGGCCTCTTTAAATATATTTTACTTATATTTATTTGCAAGGAGAGAGAGAGAGAGAGAGAGAGAGAGAGCGCAAGTGAGCATAATATGAGTGCACCTGGGCATCTAGCCACTGAAAGGGAGCTCCAAATGTGTGTGCCACTTTGCGCATCTGGGGAATTGAACTCGGGTCATTAGGCTTTGCAGACAAGCACTGTAACTGCTGAGCCATCTCTGCAGACCTCAGTCCTCTTTAGAACTCTTCGATTTTACAATCCTTTTACAGTAAGTCTGGAACCTACACATATATACAGATCTATTTCTTTGTGATGTGAGATGTGTAACTTGAAAGGAATTGTAACTTGAAAGGAATTATCAGGATAAAAGAACCTGTGTTTGCCTCTGCTTGGGCCATCTAGGCATGCCAGAGTATCTGGCAAACTGTGGCCATTGAAACTGCATTACCCTGTGAATGCATTGCTACTCAATGACAATATCCATTCAAGATCCAACTATGGCAGTTACATTTACAACATGAGGCTGAAAATCTATGTTTCTGAGAGTGTGAAGGACAGAGAACCAAGCAAATGGGACGGGACAAAATGGAGTCTAGGCAATTAAGAAAATGATATGAGATAATTAAGACTAAAGAAAGTGAATTTAAAAATTGGAGGATGGCGTTGGAGAGGTAAACCGGGTGATATGATGTGAGCTATTAAAGTCCCACCTACTTCAGTTACGAGCATGGTACAATGTGCTGCTAGTTTGGGGTAGGGGAGGGCTGCACACATGACAGAGTGCTGGGAAGTGTTTTAATGAAACATCGTTACATGGCTCATTCCCTAACTCAATTTCTTCTTTGTCATTTAACAAAGTTTATCACATATATAATTTCAAATGCTATTTCAGAGTATTTTAGATGAAATAGGCTATTGTCTTTATACATTACAAATTATAGTTTCTTTAGCTTTTATTATCAGTGAAAAAATCATACAATACTTAGCAAAATTCAGATTACACTATTATATTAACAAAAATAATAAAAACTACACATTTACAATACCTTATAAAGTTTCTGTCCTAGATTTTCCTAAGGGCTTGTTCAATTTCCAAGTCACAGAAAGCATATAAACCCAGGCAACATCCTCTCTGGCAGTGAAAAATCAAAGGTGAAAGTCCACTTACACTCCTTATGAACATCTAATGATGTCTGCCAAGGAAGCACTTATCACTTTCAAAAACATTTTACTATACCTGCCAAAAAGTCATTGCACACAAACATTCTGAGATCACTTGAATGCCAAGAAAACCCTTGCAACATCCTCAAGGAACTTAAAAGAGAACACACTTTAAAATAATGAACCACTCTCCATTTTCCTCTATTAAATGACTATCTGATGTCAGATACTTGTCACTTAGTTGTGGCTTAATTACATGGCCATTTTGGGAATTACAGTCTAATGTCATGCTCACCTAAAGGCAATTTGCATGCCACCTGCTCTTTGGTTTTGAAGATGACATCAGCCAGTGCAGAACCAGAGAGCAAAAATGTTATTAAGAAACATAGATGTTCTCTGAGGTCATATCAGATGAGTGCTACAGAAGGAGCCAAGGACAAGCACATCGCTTCCTGGAAGGGACACCTTCACTATGCCTTCTGTCATGAGAAACATGGATTCCTAAAGTTCCTCATCAACCCCTCCATGAAGATGTGATCTGAATTACAATTTTCTTCTCCAGAAATCTACTTTGAAGAACCAGGAAAGCTGCTGATGTACTGTGCTCCATCGGCCAGTCTCAGGGTTGTGGCTACATCGTCCTATGTCACAGGGCTATAACTATAATTAGTTAGGTACAGATACAGGTACTTTATAACCTGTGCATGATGGTAACAGGTGCAAATTACCACTTTAAAGACTGATGCATGTCATGGAGCCTAACTGCTGACTAGGGAGGTCAAAATCAGCTCGACTGGAAGTGCTTTGATGCTTTAAATGCTGACAGAGAATACACACTTACACACAACATCTCATAGATAAGATGTGCCCTCTGCCTTCGCAGTCGACCATTTTGGTCAAACAGATGCTGCAATCATGGAATGGATGTGGAAGAAACAATAGGCAGGGAAACATGATAGATTTTCTTGTTTGTTTTTTGTTCTTTTGAGGTAAGGTCTCACTCTAGAACAGGCTGACCTGGAATTCACTATGTAGTCTCAGGGTGGCCTCGAACTCACAGTGATCCTCATACCTCTGCCTCCCAAGTTCTGGGATTAAAGGCATGCACTACCATGCCCGGCAACATGATAGATTTTTGACTATTCTAAAAATTCTGCACTGGCATTGTTGGTAAGGAAATGAGACTGAGATAACAGCAACTTTTATTTCAATTTTTGAAAAGGTACTGAGAGCCTTGGCTTTTCTAGGATGTCTTCATTTAAAAATATACATTACCTATGCTAATATTTACAAAAATTGAAAATAAATATTTGAACATATTAATGCATGTGATTGTTATTTCCTAAATTATCATTGTTAAAATATATTTACCTTACCCCAGTAAATACAGCAAACATCAAAAAATCAAATGAAAATAAATGCTGGTGAGGATGTGGAGAAATAGGAAACCTCATCCACTGTTGATGGAATGTAAGATGGTACAACCACTTTCAAAAGCAATATGTAGACTCCTAAAAATGCTGACTATAGAGTTACCAACAGACACAGTTACTTCCTTACTGGGTATGTACCCTAAAACCTTCAAGCTTCAGTCCAGAGAGATTTGCTCAACCATATTTATAGCAGCTCAATTCGTAATAGCTAAGAGCTGGAATCAACCCATATGTCCATCACTAGAAGAATGGATAAGTAAGATATGGTATATCTACACAATGAAATTCTACACAGAAGTAAGAAAAAAATGACACAATGAAATTTGAAGAAAAATGGTTGAACCTGGAACAGATCATTCTCAGTGAACTCACCCAATTACAGAAAGATAATTGCTGCATAGTCTCACTCATCTACAGCACCTAACCTGAATCTACCCAAGATGCTGACATACCCAGCAAGCATTTCGAGGACTAGACAATAGGGTGGGTAGGGAGAGAGGGGAAGGCAAGTAAGGGGATGGGGGACACAAATCTAGACCCAAACGACAATAGTACCATAAAATTCTACATCCTAAAAGGCAGACCAAATGGTTGAACCTTCACCAGGCCCTTGGAGGGAACACGTGAGTTACAAGGCACTGGTCATGTTACGATGAAGACTGACCTCCAGTTTCTCTCTCTCTCTCTCTCTCTCTCTCTCTTTTCTCTAACTCTTTTATATTAGTTATCTTTTTCTTCCTTCTCTTAGCACTGACCTGTAACTCCCAGTTCTAACAAGTGGCTATCATCTACAATGAGCTTTTGATTAGAGAGACCTTTAAGGTTTCCTAAAAGAATGACAGATTTCTGTCAGAGTACTTGATGACCCACCAAAGGTTAGTGGTAAGACCCTACTTCTGAAGACACCATATGCGGTTGACACGTAACATGGAATGACATGGCTGGAAGAGAGTCAGTCCCAAGACAGTGAGCATGTCTAGTGCCAGAAAGTGCTACATGGGCGACTGGGGGAAAATGACCAATATCTGTCCAAGCAACTCAAGGTCTAACCTAATTAACAGCAAATAACCTGTTGTGATGCTCCTACAAGTGCGTAGTAGCACACAGCCATGGTGGGAAACCAATTGCTCTTGATTTGGCTAACTGATCTGCTCAGTGGAACGGAACCCATTCCTGGAGCTGGGAAACATGTCAGAACCATATCCAAACATGAGCCCACTCTCTATTATCAAGCAACCACCAATCGTGGGCTTCAAGAGGGCCTACACATATTAAATTCTCTATATAAAAAAAAATACAGGTTATCCCATTTATCTGGTGCTAGTTTTACTCTCCCTTGGAGAATCTGCTTCTCTTTTTCAGATAGATACAGATCCTAAGGGGAAAACCACCCCATCATACCTCAAAAGGGCCCCAGCTGAAACTAAGAATAATTGGCGAAACAAGCAAGGGTACTGTTTTCTTGGTGAACCTGGTACCAGCACAAGGGGGAAGGAGATCGACACAGAGAACAATTAACTCCTACCAAATCAGATATCCAGAGACACAGAGGCTCCTAATACCTCGTCACTGAAGCAGACCCAAAATGAACCCAACATTGCTCAGGGAAATTTTGTGGAAGAGGAAGTGGAAAGAATGTCAGAGCCACACATTGGGTCATGATCAGAGACATTTCTCCTACCCATAACTCTGGGCTAACTCCACAATGTATGACTCATATACCTCAACAAGGAGGGGCCAGGGGGAGGGGTAGGACATGGAGGAGGCTAACAATGGTACAAACTTGACTATATTCACTGAGTACAAAACTAATTAATTTTAAAAAAAGATATTCATAATGAGTAATTATTTTCTTTCTCTATTAGGTAATTTGGTTTTGATCTGGAGGCTGTGTGCAACTGAAGGTAATTTTCTATAAAGAGAAGTATATTCATGGACCTTTGAAGATAAAGGAAAGAAAAAAATATAGGCAAATGGAAGAGAGAGAGAAGACAGGAATGCACATGAAGAGGTCAAGAGACTGTGAACTGCGTTGTGGCTGGATGGAGCTAATTTCAACTGGTCTTAATGTTAAATAAAGGAGTTGCTTGTGGGGTCTCATGCCTATAATCCTAGCACTCAGTTCAGAAAAGTTTTCCACAGAATGTCAGAGTTAATATGAAAGTGAAGGTGAGAAATCCAACAAGCACAGTGAGAGGAATATAGGAATGGATGGTAAAAATTACTGAAAGAAGTGGAAATTGATTAATTCCCAGCACTGCTAAATTGGGCATGCAAGCAAATTAGGAGCTGGGCAAAATGAGTGGTACTGTAGAAATTTTATTTAAACAATACTTTTAAAATTATGTATTTATGTATTTATTTATGAGAGAGAGAAAGAAAGGAGAGAGAGACAGAATGCCAGGGCCTCCTGCCACTGCAAATGAACTCCAGCTGCATGCACCACTTTTTGCATCTAGATCTATGTGGGTACTGGGGAATCAAACCCAGGGTGACAGGCTTTGCAAGCAAGTGCCCCTAACCTTTGAGCCATCTTCCTAGCCGTATTTAACTATCTTAAATTGAGTATTTGAAGTTTGACGTGGAGTCTAGTTTTATCACCTAATGAATCACTTAGTTTTCAAAGCGAATTCTGCATGCAAAACAGTCCTTCCAGGGCCTGAAGAGATAGCTCAGTTGGTAAAGTGCTTGTTGCTCAAGTATGAGGAACTGAGTTCAATCCCCACAACCCATGGAAAAGCCAGGTGCAGTGGCATTTGGCTATTATTCCAGCACTAGAGAGGCAGAGGCAGGGGAATTTGCAGGGCTTCACAGGGAGCTAGTCTAAGCCAGATTGGTGAGTTTCAGGTTCAGTGCCAGACCCTATATTAAAGACTAAGGTGAATGATGAACTAAGAAGACACTCTGTGTTGATCTTTGACGTCTACTCCACACATGCACTTATGCATATGTGTGACAACAGGCATGGGAATACTCATATAAATATGCATCCATACTACATATACATAGCCAAAAAAAAAAAAAACCATTTTCTAGACTTTTCTTGTCTATTCCTTCCCGACATTTTTGCTAAATAATCTGTTCTTTCTATAAAATATGCTAATTTTGCTTGGTGTGGTGGTGCAGTCCTTTAATCCCAGCACTCGGGAGGCAATGGTAGAGGGATTGTTGTGAGTTGGAGGCCACCCTGAGACTACATAGTGAGTTCAAGGTTAGCCTGAGCTAGAGTGAAACCCTAACTCAAAAAAACCACATAATAATAATAATAGTAAAAATAAAAATAAAATAAAATATACTAATTTTTATTGTTTACAAAATGGTTCACCAATCTCAATACTTTTCTTAGTAAAACTTGAATGATATTAAATTATCAAACAATATTTTCTATATCAATTGAGTTGTTCTACAATGTCTGGATGTGGTATATGTTGTTATAAGTGATCATCTATGAGGCCCACATCTAGTGGTCACATAGGACATTTTAATTGGTTTTACATGATAAAAGGAATTTTAAGAAAAATATCAGAGAGGATTTGGGAAGTATAATCGTTGCCTCTTCACATTCACGATTACCTTACGATTACCTTTTTGTATGTATTTATTTAAGAGAGAGGGAGAAAGAGAGAGAGAGAGAGAGAGAGAGAGAGAGAGAGAAAATGGGTGCACCAGGGCCTCTAGTCAGTGCAAATGAACTACAGACATATGTACTACCTTCTGTATCTGGTTTACTTGGGTACCGGGGAATTGAACCTGGGTTCTTTGGCTTTGTACACAAGCACCTTAACCACTAAGCCATCTCTCCAGCCCACCTTTTTGCATTTTGAGCATGTGCCTACTCAGATATTATTTTAAAATGACATTCTGTAAATATTTTGTGAATGCCAGCCAACATAATAGTTAATGAGGTATCTATGCTTTGTGTCACAGACTCTTCAATAAAAAGGAAATAAACAGAGTTACAAAGTAAATGCATAAACTATTATGTATTTAACTATGAAAAGTAGTCTTGATGAAAAAAAGAGTTATATAAAATCTAATTTTCAGCAAATCCTAACTCAAAAAATCAAAAAAATACACATTTACTAGTGTGTATTAAACAGAGCCTAAGAAAAGACTTAATTTCCTGGCAAAAATCCCAATTTTTAAGTTTAATATTAAATACATCTACATGAATTTTATTTCTAGAAAATATGGTTTGTTGGATATTTGCAAAAAAAGGAATATTCAAAATATTATTTTAAATCATATTAATATGTTTAAATCTGAAAGAGGCTCCATAAAGTTTCTATAGATAATTGACAGATATAATTTATATGTGTGTAATTCTACAATTAGAGACCAACCCTTTTAAGAAGGGTGTTTAATCTGATAAAAACAAAAGCTTCTCTGATCTTAAGAGCTTGTTTATCATAGCTTGGCACATGCAGGTAATTATAAACAAATCATTTTACTAAGGTGAGTAATTTTTTAAATGTTAATTGAAAATGAAGTAAGTAACTATACATTTTATCTTGATTCAATTGACAGTTGAGCAATGAGGCTAGTTATCCATGTACAGATACTGCATAGTAGTTATGTGTAATTAAAATAATCATAAATTGTCATAAAATAATTAAATAAGTAGTGAAGGCAAGTCATTTCAGAAACATGAAAGGTTCAAGTTTGAAGCAATCTTTAATTTTTTTTTTCAATTTGCATTTTTGCAAGCTGAAAGAGATAGAGAGAAGACAGAGAGAGAGAATAGGCACACCAGAATCTCCAGCTTCTGCAAACAAACTCAATATACTTGTGTCACTTTGTGTATCTGGCTTACATGGGTACTGGGGAATTGGAACCCGGGATTGTCTGGGTCGTTAGCTTGGCAGGCCAACACCTTAACCACTAAGCCATCTCTAGATCTTTAATTCTTTGTAAATATTTTGCAAGGAAATGGAAGTGCAAACATTTTTCATAGGAGTTCCTTGACTGTTTCTTAAGTCCATGTTAATTTTGCACTAAGGAAAAATAATATATTTGAAGAAAAATCTATTAAATATTTTAAATACTATTTTTGGAATAATGAAATGCATTTTATAATATGTAGAACAATTTTAAGTGGTATCAAAAAGGACTATTACAAAAAATTCATGTATCTGAGACAGAATTTGCCCACATTTGGACATCACTTATCTTTGGATTCACACCCATTTTATGGTCCATCCATTAATCAAGAACTGTGGTGAACTGCACACATGCTTCCCCACAGCCCCAAGCTTTGGTTTCAGGGATATACTTCCGCCCACATTTTTTTTTCAGGGTCAGAAATCTTTCATGTTTGCTTTGAAATGGGGTCTTCCTATGTAACCCTTCATGATCTGGTACTCTCTATACAGCCAGGCTGTCCTCAAACTTGCAGCAATTCTTCTGCTTCACTTTTCAAGTACAAACATTAGAGGTGTGCACCATTTCACCTGGCTTCCTGTGTGGACACTCATGACATCTTTGTAGCTCATTCTTCGTATTGGTGTCTATTATGTAGGTGTCAACATCTTTAGCAGAATCCTTGACCTAGTTGTGATTTTAAAAATTATGTGTACAACTATTACCAGTTTTCCTCTGTGAAAATCACCAGTCAGTATCTTCATCTACACTTGATGAAATACTAACCACCATCCATTTCTTGATCTATTCAAATATGATGTCCCTTTGTATTGGTGACTTTTCTTTTTGCTATGATAGAATACCCAAAAGGATGAACTTAAGGGGAGAACTGTGTGGTTTGGTTCATGTTTCAGGGGACATGGTCCATCATTTGCTAGAAGTCATGGCAGTGGGACCAGCTCTGGGCTGTGGCAGTGGGACCTTGCTCATTCACAGCTGAGAAGGTCTGAAACAGGTAGAGAAGCCATGCTGAGAGCTACAGACTTCAAGGGCTGTCTCCCAGTGACTCCAACTCCTAATGGTTTCACACTCTCTCAGAACAGTGCCACCACCAGGGACCTATAGTAGACATTTCGCATTCACCATACACTCATCCATCTCATACTCCTAATAGAAATTTATGTCTTAAAATAACCTGTTGATCTTTTCACATTAGATGTGTTTATAAGAGAAACTTATGCACATCATCAAAAATCAGTCTAACGAAAAACCATAATCATACAATTCCATTGGTATATCCAAAAGAAAATTTCAGGGTCAGGATCCTGTAACACTTACTTGTTTAGATACTATCACATGACTTTTTGTATTAATATTCATCACCACCACCATTTATCACCACAATGAACTTTGCTCTTTATACAATCGAGTGTGTTAGAGTTTATATTGTTGTGTGTGCTATATTTTATATCATTGTATGTGATGAAGTTTAAAACACAGTGTGTGATAGAGTTTAAACCACTGTGTGTTGTGGAGTTTATAGCACTGTGTGTGCTTGGGTTTTTTTTTTTTTTTTTTTGAAAAGTGAAATGTGATTATCCATCTATGTGGAAAATAGTAAAGACAGTACTTGTTTTCTTGAAACTGGAGAATGTCTTGCTGTTGGATTCAGTAATACTCTTGTCTTCCCTCTTTGCAGATAAAGTTCATTACTAAACAAATTAGCTTTTCAATTATTGCTGCTAAGCTGTCAGTAATTGGAATTCACTAAAACTTCCCCAGTCTTTTTTTTCCTAATTGTTCTTTTCTAAGTACCAGTAATTTAAAATAAGATGAAATTATGCTGCTTATGATTTTAAAAATACATGAATAAACTGTAACTTGACACTTAGCCTGATGTCACACAATTTAGGTAACAAAATTGGACATGGAGTGCTCTCTCTCTTCTGTGTGTGTGTGAAAGAGAGAGAGAGAGAGAGATGATAAAGCAAATGGATAATGGCAAATGGATACAACTGTCTATCTTGCTTCTGAACACATTCATCTACTAATACATACACAAGCCAGATACAGCTCACTGACTCAGTCATGGGGAGTTAATACAGGGACAGCTACGGTCTCTGCTTATAGCTCAGCATTGGGTATGTGGGAAGTTGATTTACCACACAGACCTAAAATAACTTATTTATTTGACAGAGAAAGAGGGGAGAGAGAGAGAGAATGGGTGTGCCAGGGCCTCTAGCCATTGCAAATGAACTCCAGACACATGCCCCTTGTGCATCTGGCTAACGTGGGTACTGGGGAATTGAACCTGGGACCTTCTGCTTTGCAGGCAAATGCCTTAATCGTTAATCCATCCCTTCAGCCTGGGTCTGTGACTTTTTAACATGAATGATTAGCTTCTTTGTTTGCAGTGTAAGAGACTGGTCCACGGTTTCTGGACACAAAGCAGGAATGTGAACACTAGAAATACTCCATGCCTTTACCACTGGGCTTTTGATGCTTGTTAGTCTTTGTTTTTGTCTGTGTTGCCTTTGCTTTATTTCATAAAATATGCATTTGCCAGAACTCCTTGTAAAAACTGATGCCTAGGCTAACAGTACTCACAGGACCTACATTTTTCAGACTGCTCTAGTCCTTAGAATCCAAGCTGATACCACATTTTCTTTATGAGGCCTATCTATCTGCCTGGGGGTCCCACATACTGCCAATGTTCCCCTTCTGTCATTCTAGTCATTTGAGGGAATTTCACCCCACCCAGTCCAGGACATAATCGACATTGTCAGATAAAAGAAACAAATCCAAATAAGTCTGACATTAAGGTCTTTGGTGAAGTTCCTTGCTAGACCTCTGAGCCAAGAATTAGAGCCAGGTGCAACTATCATTTCTGGAAAATATAGAGATTACACTCTCTCAAGGCCCTCACCTAGCCTGTAGATACTTGCCTTTACTAGAATGAGGGACTTTCTTCTAAGCTCTATGGGTTCCCATCTGCTGAGATCTGCCCTGGATGTCTTGATTCCTCAGACACTTCTGGCCTTGTTTTAATCTTTGGATTCTAATTTCTCAAAGTAATAGTATCATTTTAAATTCATTATTAGTTAATTGGACATTAATATTTGAACAGCACCCCCCATGTACTAAAATAAACAGACTTCCAAGCCTTTAATATGGACAAAATTGCTCCTGACACACTAACAACTTTTACTGTTTTCTCCTGGTCACAAATACCCAGGGAGAATGAGCAGCAAAGGGAGTTGAGTAACCCTTTAAAATCAAAGATATGTTACTATGAGCTGCATTTCAGGAGGCCGAAGATAAAAATTCATAATAATCTATGGCAATTACTGTTGGTTATACCAAACCACATTTGTACAGCCCTGCTTAATTAGCTATTTTGAGCATAGTGAAACATCAAAACAAATCAAAACCACAAAGGCAGTTTTGGGTTGCTTTTATTCACTGAATCTGATATTTCTGTGACACAGAAATCTTTTCTATACTTTTCCCATACCTATTATATATTGCAAATTTTCTCATTTCCTTAGAGTCAGACATGTTAATTTCTTTTTTGCAAGATTAGCCTTTTCAGTGTTGTCAATTTGATGCTTGATCCAACATGATGGGGAACATAGCTTAAGTAAGACCAAGTTTAATAGACTGGTAGTAAACTCATGCTAATCGTTAGGCTTGGGGAATTTTACAATTTCACAATTTAGTAAACAGTTTTGGGCACATGGAAAAAGGAGAACTGTGAAATAATACATTTATGCGCTTTAAGAAAAAATCTATATATTATACTACATACAGTATCATTTTTAGTGTGTCTTTTAAAAAGAACAATTACTTACTTATTTATTTGCGAAAGAGAGACAGAAAGAGAGTAAGACATAATGGACTCATCAGGGCCTCCAGCCACCACAAACAAACTCCAGACGCAGGTGCCACCTTGTGCATCTGGCTTATGTGGGAACTAGAGAATCAAATCTAGCTCCTTAGGCATTGAAGACAAGCACCTTAACTGCTAAGCCATCTCTCCAGCCCAAGAATGCATCATTTTTATATTTTAAGGCTAACCAAAGTCATGTCAGTATATATTCAAAGTCAGTATCAAACATACTTTGGCATATCAAAGAATATTTTCTAGAGTAATTTATTATATCTAAAATATTTTAAATTGGAAATAAAGTTATTAAAGTCATACAATGATCATGTACCTTACTGAGTCACTGAAATACAAACAAAATTGCTACACTTTGCATTCAATTGATTAATTCAATTTCCACAGGAAATTGAAACATTTCCACAGTTAAATTAAATCAAACTCATAAAACACCAATAAAGAATAGTCAGCATTCATATAAAATATTTGTGTTCACACTGTAAAATAGTACAATAAGCAATATCCACTAGAGCTAAAATTCAGAGCCTTATTTTAATTCTATATTTTTATATATTGCTTACATATATGGACATTTTTATATAAAGTTTGGGTTTTCAAGGGTTTTATATAGAATAACTAAGAATACTATAAAGAATAATGTACAATAGTGGGATGTGGAAATAGGTTAGTGGTTAAGGTGTTTGCCTGCAAAGTCAAAGGATCCTGGTTCGTTTCCCTAGAACCTATGTAAGCCATATGCACAAGGGGGCACATGCATCTGGAGTTCATTTGCAGTGACTGGAGGACCTGGCCTGTTCATTTCTCTTTTTCTGTCTTTCTGATTCTTCTTCTTCTTCTCTCTCTCTCTCTCATATAAATATATAAATTATTTTTTAAAAAATAATAATGTATAATATTATACAGTGTAACTTATAAATGCTATAAAGCAAAATGCAGGATAATCCAATATTCAATCGAACACTGTTCAGACACAAAGCAAACTTTCCCACCCTGGGAGCATGGTGCATCTGTGTTGTGCCTTTCAGGAGTTCAGATGGGGTAGAGTCCTTGTAGAGATGTTTAGCTACATTATCCAGATTTAACAGGGAGTCAAGGAGTTGGGTCCGGTGAGGAAAGAATTATCTTAGTAGTGATGGGCTTCCTTGTGGTAGAATATGACTTTCGATGTACTTGGGTATACAGTTTTTCTGCAATAATTATTACAATGGCAGAAATAAAAAAAAGTTAGAAATAGATGTTAACTCTTAGTTTCACTTACTTAAAAGTTTATAACTGAAGGCCTTTGAAAAATACTTCCAAATAGATTACTTTTGTTTAATAATTAAATATGCATGGATCATCGGAAGACAGTCAGTGGCTGTGAAGAGCTGGTCATGTATCTTTCAGTGTAGGATGGATTCTGAAAACAAAGCCATAGGTAGGTGTGTTCACATGCTTGTTTGTGTGTTTTAATTATCTTTATTTCATCAAAAGACAGTCAAGTAATGCAAAATAATTTTATGCCAAACAGAGAGGTGTTGCAAATATCAGTGGTATGTGGGAACATTTCAAGGGCACGGCTGGCCAAGGTGACAGAATGTTGCTTCTTTGGAGAAGGAAAGATGAAGCAGGCGGAGAGGCACGTATGCTAACACATATTTGCTCACAGACACGTATACTTGCAGTATCAGAGGAAATTCATAAAAATTATGCTGCAAACAATATCTTTATACAAATTTATCATAGCATCTGTCAGTTCCATAATATGTTCATAAAATGAGGAACATGAGTCTTCACAGTATGCTCATTTTGGTGGGCCCACTGTTGTTATCACAACTCCCTTGTTGCTTGCCTGGCTGTTGTCGTTCAGTTCTCAGCCTCGGGTTACTTCATTTCCACGTCAAAAATGTAAAATTTAAAGTTTAAATCCATCAGAGGTACAAAGAATGCAGGGGAATGTCTCTGTGCTTAGAAATATGATTCCAACAAAACCTCAAGAATTGGGGAGAACTAAGGAATGATCTCACAGATAAGAAAATTAAGTGGGCATAAAAAAAGAAAAGAAATGAGGTCAATGAGATCATAAAAGTCAAATACATACAAAAAAATATGGTTGTAGGGAAGTCAATGAAAACACAACACAATTTTCAAATACTTGAAAATTAATGAAAGCACTGGAAAGCATGATACACAGTAGTGCTTGGTAACCTGCTTGATATATACACATAGCAACAGTTAGGTGAAATTCTCCAAGAATCTGTACATTGTAGGTAGATGGCTAACAATCTGATCTCACCTTTCAAACTTCAATCCTTTTGGGGTAAGTAGGGATATCTATTTATCCTAAAAACTTCTATCGCCTGCCACAATGATTTAATAGTAAAATACATTTTTGTTTTTGTCATATTTTCTGTGGGTGTTATGATGTTTAATTTGGAAGATGAGCCTTTACAAAAATTGGACTTGCAAAGTGTAACCTTAATAAAAATTCATGAGGTTCAGTCATTTAGAAAATTCATCTTGATATATTTGATGAAGAATATGACCAAATTAAAAAAAAAAACACATTTGGGGGTCTGTATTGTAGCATGAACACAGTGTTTATGTAGTAGGCAAATGGAAGTATTTCTTCTTTCATTCATCAAGTAACTACCTATGATACTTAGGAAATAATTAACCCACTTTAAAACAATCTAATAGATATGCTTGGTACTTAGGGAACAATAGAGATTCTGAGTTCTTCTTAAGTGGGATCAAAATATTTCAGCTGAGTGATGGGCAAACTAAAAAGAAAATTCCTCCAAATACTTATACTCTTTGCCAGAGTTGGGATTTTTTCCAACTCTTAGTAGAACTACATTAGGAAACAAGTCACTCTCTTAATGCTGTTTGTACACTAATAGCCATTTCATTTAGCTGAAAATTAAGAGCAGATGCTTTGCAAGATGGAAAAGTCAATGTGTCCTAGAAGAAAGGCAATTTCTCTGAAAATCCTGTGAAATTTATGTTAACCTTTTCCTTTTCTTTGATACTTCCTAAGGGAAAACAGACAAGAATTTGTGCATTTAGGCAAGCCAGTCAAAAACAGTAGCAGATATTACTAGCATCATAAGTAGACCACATCTCAGTAACATTATATATTATTTAACTTTTTAAAAATTTGAAAAAAAAATCATAGAAAACTAAGTATGTCTAGAATATATGTAATGCTTAAATAAAAGGCATAAGTTTTTTTCATAATAATAGTAGGTGTTGTGTAGTTTCAAAGACTAAATGATTAGAGAGAATAAAATATGAAAAAATAAATTGACAAGAAAGAAAGCGTATGAGTGTTGTTTATGGACATGATTAGTTTTTACAATGAATTAATAATGATTTATGTCATAAATTTGATTATAATATATTCCTGACCTTCAAATTTTATATTTATTAACTATAAATGGCAAGAATTATTATAAGAGCTACTCTTGATGGGGAGATCTTAGCATATTTCAGATATTGGACTGAGTTCATTGCATCATCAGCTCTGAGTTTGCAATAATCCTATGATACTGATCTCAGGTTTCGGTAGAAGTGGAACATGAGGTAAAGCAGTAAAAGGGAACTAGAGCTGGAGGAATTAATCTATGGTTAAGGCACCTGCCTGAAAAACCGAATAATACCCCAGGTTTGATTCACCAGTACCCATGTGTAGCCAGATGTACAAAATGATGTATGCATCTGTACTTTGTTTTCAGCAGCTGAAGAACCTGGCACACCCATTCTGTCTCTCCTGTCTAACTCTCTTTGTTTTCAAATAAATAAATACAAATATTATAAAGAAAAGGGGAACTAAAATATGAACAGTATCTACTTTGAAGTCATTTTCAAGTATTAGAGGACTTGTCTTGTTTGGTGGCTATTCTCATTATACTCTGACATGAAACCAATATTCCTCGCAATTTCATTCCATCATTTACTTTTCACTTCAGTTTTATGACATTTGTCTTTTCTCAAACACAGAACTCTGAAATCACATGAACATTCTTCTGTGCACAGAATGTTAATGCTATCCTGCCTCATGATTATTAATCCTGGTTTCAGTCAAAGGCCTCCAAAACCAATGAAGGTGCCTCCCTGTCTCACACCTCACTGCCTACCCAGACCTTCACTAAAATCGTTCCGACAGGTTTACAAGTATCTTTCTTTTGCATGCCCTGAAGGTTTGTTCTGTGTTCAACTACTTCTAAATCTTGACTATGATTCCTGCGAACACTTTTAGATTCAATCTTGGCTAACTCAGAGGCATCTGTGTCATCTCACTTATATGTGGTCATTTTTCTATAATTCTAAAATAAAATCAGAGAAAAGAAGCAAGTGACACAAGAATGAAGAAATAAATGGACTCTTCTACGAAAATAGAGGGGTAATGGAATGAGAAATTATTCCAATATTTTGTGCTTGTGTTGTTGTAGATATAATTTCCACACACATTTATTTCACTTACTTCTGACATTACCGCTGCAAATGACATCTCGGTTTTATTTATGATTGATTTAGATATCAAAAAAGAAGTATGTGCACCTCAGTAGCCTATCTATATTGATTTCCATGTATATATGCCTATGACAAACTTTAATTTATAAATCATGCACATTAAGAGATTACCAATAGTAACTAATAAAATAATGCAATGTAATGACCCTATAAATGGGAATAATAAGGACAGAGTCTCTTCAAATATTGGCAAGTTTTCCCTTGTGAGCTATCAACAGTTTCCCACCCCATGTGCTGCCGAGAATTTAAAGTATCATATTTAAAGCATTATAGCAAACTTAGCACAGCATTCCATTTCTTTTTCAAAAATTCACAGCCAGAAAACATGCTTATTATAAACGTCAGCAACTTTATCATAGAACTGTTCCCTTTCCTTATTGACCTGAGAACTCTCACCTCCGCACTTATTGCAAATACTGTCTGTCTTCTCTTTTGCTCATCAGAATCATTAGCATCACTACTCCAGTGCTTTGAGATTGAGATTTAAATAAAATAAGGGCCACTTGAAGACAGGCACTGAGAAGCTGTGACCATCTAATAACGGTGAGGGCACTGGGTGTCAGGTGTGTAATGTTCACTGCATGCCTGTGATGTGCAGGGGAATCCTGACCAGGTAAGACAAAGCCGTCAGTGAGACATTTCATTAGAGTTCAGAGAGCAGTACATTTTATAGCTTATGAACCATGCATTTTTTTTTAATTCTCCACTTGTATATGCAGGCAATGGTTAATCTGGTATAACTGAAACCACGGAGAGCAAAATCATTGATAACAGGGCCTTCAGGGTACTGCTCATTAGAGATACTGTGAGAATTTGGTCCAGGTCTGAGGACAATATTCTTCTTACTAGAGATTTTCTTGGGAGAGTTTAGATGTCAAGGTAAAAATAGGGACAATGAAACTTCTAATACATTCAAGGGCTCTGTTTTTACAACCTCTAGCATAGATTTAACAACAGCCAGCTCCAAGCAAGTCGTCACTCTGGCTTTGCCAATAGCAGAGTCTTAACGCAGGTGTTGCCATATCAGCGCTGCCAACAAACTTGAGCCATATTCCCAGCCCACCATCTCCTTAGTCTCAGACAGGCAATTTTTGCATTTTTCAGACATGTCACCTGTGAGCCCTTGCCAAGTCCACATCTCATTTGCCTCACCTACTAACCAAATCCTTGTGTCTTCAGCAAAACAGATGGAGCCCTTGAGAGGATTATCTTAGGCCCATTTTCCTATCACCTCAAACTCACATTTTGTCTTGAATGACATTTTCATTATCGTGTCCTTCTTAACTCTTAATCTGTTTAGCTGCATTTTCCTTAGCACAATCACTATGTTCTACAGATCTCATATATTTCTGTTCTTGTGCATAACCATTTTGAAAGACAAGGTCAAAGTTTGAGTGGAGACTGTTTTTCTCATGGTCTGATATGCTAATCTACACACAATAGCTTTGAACAACACTCACCAAAATTCAGATTAGATGATTGCATATTCTTTTCTACAGAAAACTGAATCTAGAAATAGGTGATAACTTGTAAATTCCATTTATCATTCAAGATGATGGTATATCGATTTCCAGTTGAACTCCCTAGGAAGAATTGCTTGCAATCTTTTACTTGGCCCACCTTTGATCTAAGAATGAGTTTTTATTAAGCTAACATGTCAGAAAATACAAAGCATTCAGTCATGCATCACTTTAAATATATTTTTCCACTTTCACACCATGCTTTAGAGAAATGTTTTGCTTCATTACCTAAATAGGTTTAATGATATAGGAAGCAAAATTACGTACAATAAAACTAAGCACTAGGAATTTTAAATCTTATAGTGTGAATTTTTGAAGTCATTACCAACTCTACCATTAGAAATAATCATCATCAACTGTGCAAAATCACACAATCTCTCCAGTGCCAGCACGCTTATCAGCAAACCGAGGAGTTGTTTTCCATGTGGAACACATGAGATTTGTAAAATTATTATTAATCCCCAGAGGGCACCTGCATATAATAAATTGCAATCAGGGTCTATTGCTGCAGAAAAAAATCAAAAGACTCACTATTAACCTTATAGAGCCTTTAAAGTTTGAACACTGATTTCTGCAAGAGGTAATTCAAAGGAAGAGTGTTGTATTTTACTGCGGGATAATACAAACAATTCTCTCTAGAACATTAATTAAAGTATAACATGCATCATTTCACAATTCAAAGAATTATGAAAGTTGTCAGTTTAAAAAAAAATTTTATTTATTTGCAAGCAGATTGAGACAGAGAGAGACAGGGAGTGAGAAGGAAAATGAGAATGGGTTCACCAGGGCCTCCAGTCACTGTGAAGGAACTCTAGGTGCATGTGCCACTTTGTATATCTGGTTTTATGTGGGAACTGTGGTATCAAACTCCAGTTACAATGCCTTGCATGCAAGGGCCTAAACTGCTGAGCCATCTCTCCAGCCCTGAAGGTTATCATTTCTAAGCAGGGAAACGGTGCATACACATGAAAATTAGTGCTTCTGCTTATTCTCTTTATTTTGTGGGATAGTGAATACATTTCTCAACAGTCTCTTATCCTGTGAAGGAAACTAAATGGCCCCTCTAATTATTTGTTATTCTTTCAGCACTCCAGCCTAGACTACACATTTCCCATCTCTTCCCAAAGGTGGTTCTTGAAGATATGAGCTACATTGAGGACTGGACTGAAAATGCACAAACAAAAAGAGAGCTTGCATGCTTTTCATTTCCTACTTCCTTGAATCCCTGCAGAAAAGGAATGCAAAGTGTTAACAGGAAATAGAACTCTAATATGGAAGGAGACAAGAGTAAAGGAAATCTCACAGAAACCACCTCACAACAACCACTAGTTAGCCAAACATAAAGTAAGTCGGAATCTGTTGGGTTAATCACTGAAACATTGAAGTTGTTTATTACATTGACCCAAAGAGACCAATAGGTTTCAGAGATGCTTTATCAAAGGAATAAAGGCCTTCTGTTGGTTTAGGACATTTCCCTGGCCCACTCTGTGTAGAGGTAAGACCTCCCCCCCCCCCCGGAAAAAAACAGTGTGAATGAGGAGCAGAGAAGCTAAGGGTTTTTGTCTGAGAGTGATGGATACAGATTCTCTAGTTACAACATGCATTTCCCTGTGGCTTTCCATGAGCCCAGTTACAAAAACAATTGAAAGTGTCTTAATGAATTAAAGGTAATAGCCTCTGCTACTCCGGGCTCTGTGCCAATGGAGAAACTTAGCCCATACTGAATCAGACAGAACTGTCAAATTCAAATAAATTTGTTCATCCATTTTTAGCATATGGCCTTATCTTCTAGATGGATTAAACATATACGCAATTGTTTTTAATTTTAAGTTTGAAACCATTTTTGCAAAACACACAAATATCTTTCCTGAATTCTACCATTTACAAAACAAAATAAAGGAGGGAGAGGTAGAAAAAAATCAATTTAGATAAGAATCTTTGCACACAATCAGTGGATAGAAATCAATGTGAATCCTAATCAAGTGAAGACTTCACAGTGTGAATATATACAGCTCTGTAATACTCAAACAAATGGCTAATGTTGCTATGAATAGTCATAATGAAGCCAACTATTCATTTGTATTAATGCAGACAGAATCCCACTGCTAATTTACTTTACCAGAATTGCTGTGGTTTTATAGCCTGTGTTATTTTATAACAGACAAAGGATTGAGCTTCTTAATCTGACATTGTCCTACACACCTATCCTAAGTACATCCTTGGCCTTCAATTGATTTCTTTGTGCTGACAGCCAGCCATAGATGCTGAGGAGAACTGCAATGTTTCAGAACTGTAATGACTCCAAAGTTTACTTTTAAATTGCTTCGCTACTCCATTTCCTTATACTACTCATGTAACATGCACACCACACACACACACACACACACACACACACACACGCTTCTTGATATAAAATGCAAACTGACAGACATATTTTTGTAGGATGTGACATAATTTAATGATACAGTTTTCATTAAAAAGATTCTACTTATCCTGGCTTGTGTACAGTGACATGGATATTTAATAATGCTAAAATGAAACTTTAGGAATTAATTTAGGGTTTTTGTTTGTTTCTTTGTTTCTATGAGGTACATGAGATAAGGGAAGGGCTTGTGGATCCATTCTGCATATTTTTTGTGTGTCTATATATTTTCCATGGCACATTATTTCCACATTATTATGTGCCAAAATATATTCAAGATAAAAATTTTATTTCTGGTTGTAAATATATTCACCTTTTTTCCTTTCTAGTCAGATTAACTTCCCCAAATGTGCCCTTCTAGGACCCCACATTTTTCTTATAGGCGCTGAACAGAATAACCTTCTTGTGGTGGTAGTGGGGTGTGTGTGTTTCTGTTTGTGTGTGTATCATGTGTGTGGACATGTTTGTAGTTGATGGAGAACTTCTCCATTTAACTGCTGTCTCCATAAAGGCAGGAACATTACTTCTTTGGTCTTATCAGAAACACCAGAACACCAGCCTTAAATAAAATAAATTATTCAATATTTTGCTTGACTTACTAATTTTAAAAATCTCTCTTTATATTTTTTAATATTTATTTATTTATTTGAGAGCGACAGACAGAGCGAGAAAGAGGCAGAGAGAGAGACACAGAGAGAATGGGCGTGCCAGGGTCTCCAGCCACTGCGAACGAACTCCAGATGCGTGCACCCCCTTGTGCATCTGGCTAACGTGGATCCTGGGGAGTTGAGCCTTGAACCGGGGTCCTTAGGCTTCACAGGCAAGTGCTTAACCGCTAAGCCATCTCTCCAGCCCAAATTTATAACAATAAATTTAACCACAGAAATTTTTGTAAGACTTTATATTTTGTTTTATGGTATTAAAATTCTTTTAACAATACAGTTATAAAGACATTTATCTGGACTGGAGAGACAGTTTAGTGGTTAAAGCTTGTGCCTATGAAGCCTAAGGACCCAGGCTCAATTATCCAGGTCCCAGGTAAGGCAGATGCACATTGTGACACATGCATCGGGAATTCGTTTGCAGTGGCTAGAGGACCTGGTGCACCCATTCTTCTCCCCCCTCTCTAATAAATTTTTACAAAACACATTTATCTTTTCTTTAAGTTACTCAAATGGAATGAATATACATTTACACACACACACACACACACACACACACACACGTTTTTGAGTACTTGTTTTATTCTGAGATAAAGTTCCCAAATTGGAATCTTACATCAGTTGCATATATTTACTTGTGAGAGATATTTTTCATCTATCTCATAAAAAAATCAGAAGAATTTACATACTTTCACCAACTGTAATTCAAAGTACACATTTCCTTATAACTTCATTAACAAAGTGAGATACCTACACTTTTACACGAGTAAGGTGGAAAAAATAATACTACTATAGATTTTGCTATTGTCTTATATCTTTGGACAGTTTATTAATAATTTTATATACACGAAGTTTATTTTCAAAAATATACCCTATGTTTTATATTTAAATAAGTTATATATATGTATGAAAATCAAATATATGTGACATATACAAACAAATAATTAAACAATAAATTGTCTTAATTTATGTCAAGTGCTATAAATTATAGGAATTTACTTGATAAAAGATATAACTAAATTAAAAATATGATATATAAAACAAAAGCATGAATAAGCCATTGTCTCAATTTGTGTCAAATGCTATAAATAAGAGAGTTGCCATATCATATATACTTCCTGAATTGAAATATGTGGGTGATTATATGGTATAGAGCCATGTGTATGACAGGTAAGTTGAAACTGAGAAATGAAAGGGAAATTGTTGCTAGCAAGAGAGAAAACTAGTATAACAAACAAGAACGTTGTCTTGGGCAAGTGTAGTTCATTTCTGCTGTAATTCTGTTTAAGCTTCATGACCTTTGCTTTCTAGTAAATATTGTTTCATGAATTACGTTGATGAATATTTTCTTTATTGATTTATCCAAATGAAAGATAACTGGGAGATAACTGATGAAAGAAACTCACATCTGGCTTAGTGTATCAGAACTTTGTAAAAGAAAATTTCCATTATCCTGTCAATCACCACCTGTTGATCATCTTTTCTAGCCTTTTCTTCAAGATAATTAAGGTTTCCAATGATTCATAAGAATAAAAATGTCAGTGGTATGACAAAGATTCATGTTTTGATGTTACAATCTGGGAATTATTAAAACTGTTTAATATCTAATTAAAGCAGGGTTGAAATTAACTTTGGAGTTCTTCAGGTAAAAGAAAAGTATTATTGGTGTAATATTGTTGAATAGAAACATAATTATGTGCATTTTCAGTGAAAAAGGGTTCTTTTAATAACAGCATCATGCCCTTCCATTGTTGCATATTGATATCCACCATACCTATAATAAAACAGAGAATCAATAGGCTTTCAACTTTTAAAAAGGATGTTATTTCTTCATACTTCAGTGTAAATATTCTCAGTATTGTATAACTTCAGTTTTCCCTGTCTATTTTGTTTTCACTGAAGCAACCAATCAAACAGACCATATTGATGTTGCTATATGACTCTGTTGTTACTGTGCTACAGTAGCCATTGTGGTGATGGTGGTGGTAATTGTGGAAGCATCTCTGCATAAGTGAGCACATGAATCTGAATACCATAAGGATCAGAAAAGAAATGATTATTCTATTTGTTTTTCTCTCCTTGGAATATCTGCATTGAGTCAGTTGCTGATATTTTTAAATTTACTTTTATTTGAGTCAGTGAGAAAGGGAGAGAAAGAGAGAGAGAGAGAAAGAGAAAATGAATGGATGTACCAGGGCCTCTAGCCACTGCAAACAAACTCCAGATGCATGTGCCACTTTGTACATCTGGCATATGTGGGACCTAGAGAATCAAACTTAGGTCCTTAGGCTTTGCAGTCAAGTGGCTTAACCACTAAGCCATCTCTCCAGCCCAGCTATTGCTTTTGAGTGCCAGTTGTATATTATGTGCTATGTATTATGTTATTTTATATATATATATATAATCTTATTTATAACTACCCATATGAACCAGACATATGTATGAATGAGCACAGTTAGCAAGGTTATTCTTCTTAGAACTTAGATTATAGCCTATATCATAATGCTATGAGCAAAATGTAACCAAATATTAAGTATGACTCATATTCACATATATCATATTCAATGTTAAATTTAATCCAAATGGATTGAAATCATAATATTGAAAATCAGTAAGACCCAAGACTATAGTAACTGATGAACAGGTATTACAGTTGAGTAAATAGCCTTATTTTTTGCCCTATTACATTTCCAAATTTGTAGCAACTTAAAAAAAAATGTACTATTGTACCAATTAAGTACAACACTCACTTGCCCCACACATTCTGGAAGAATTCAGTGTTGGAAACAAGAATACAAACCCTTTCTTCCTCTGTATCAATTGTCTGTCTCTCTGTCTCTGTCCCTCTCTCTCTCTCATGTGCACATGCTCTCTCTCTCTCTCTCTCTCACACACACACACACACACACACTCACACACACACAAGTTTTCATATTCTATTCTTTTATTTACTTTGAGATGCTGTAAGGATATTTTATAGGACATTATTTTGCCATCTACATTATACTATATAGAGATTCCATGATTTTTTTCCATTTAAAACTCTATATGACCCGGCTCTGTTTCCCAAAGGATAGTGCACTGACTTCTAAAACTCTATAGAAACATGTATAAAATAATTATTTCCTTAATAAATCCTCCCAATCTTAGTTTAGCATTAATCCTAGTAGCCTTTACCTCCTGTCAAGACCACCATATTGCAGGAATTCCTTCCCTCATTCCCACTGTGGTCTGAGGAAAGCTGTGCCTCCAGAATGTCATGAAAGCAAAATTATGACTATATCCTGGCCTGAGCAGATGGTGCTTTCTCCTCTCCGGCCTAAGAAAATCAGTCATTGTACTCTCCCAGAAAAAAAAAAAAATGGCTTGAAAAGTAAATTGTCTTTTGAATTTTTTGAATTGTTAGCTCATATACTAAATTATATGCTTATAAAAACATCAAGTCAACTTTCAAAAGGCATTACTTCAAAACACCCCAAAGAATGCTTTAAAATCTATCCGTGAATCAAGATACTCTTCATACAGTGGTTTTACACATTCACATTACCATTGCAATCTCATAAATGTGAATATGTAGGTATCACATTATCAGCTATGAACATACAAGTATATATTTTCATTAGTGCACTGGGGTATTTAAGTATGTATTGCACATTAACTTGAAACTGTAAAAAGAACCTGAACACTGGCCATTAATAGGTGTTACTTTAATGTCCTTGGACATTTAGAAGCCACTTCATTACATTTTTGCAATAATTGGTTGGATTTGGCAGGAAGAATGCTGGCCTTGAATAGTTTAATTACATAAAATATAATAGATTATATTACACCCACAGACTATTCTGGGCCATTCTTTTGCTGTTGCCAGAAGCTATGTATCTTAGTAACCACGCCACAAAATTAATCTGTAAAAATTAATCAATGCACATATCAGCTTAAAAATCAATTCCCAAATAAATTTGTTAGATTTTGACATTTTGTGTATTAAAGGAAGTCCGTTTTCCCACACATTATCTATAATTGAATTAAATATTTGTAAAGATGATGTTATGAATAAGACATTTAGCTAGCTACTTTCGAAAGTGCAAAAATAAATAAATATATAAATATATATTGTCATGATTTCTAAGAATTTATAGCATAGCATGGGACTAGTTATGTTAAAGACTTATACACTAAAGGCTCTAATATATGAGAAAAGAATGTGTTAGATGATATGAAGCAGGTTCAGATAAAGCCTGATGAAGGGTTTGAAGACAGTGTTCAAGTTCTATATGAGTTTGGGAGAACAGCGGAAGAGGTAGACTCTGTTTTGGGTTTTGACAAATTAGGATTTTTGATGCCTTGCTTATAAAATGTCCTTTTGTAGATGGTTATTCTTTTTTTTCTTTTAAAAATCATTTTATTTATTTATTTATGAGAGAGAAAGAGTCAGAGAGAGAGAGAGAGAGAGAATGGGCAACCCAGGGTCTCTAGCCACTGCATACAAACTCCAGACACATGTGCCCCCTTGTTCATCTGGCTTATTTGGGTCCTGGGGAATTGAACCCAGGTCCTCAGGCTTTACAGGCAAGTGCTGTAACTGCTAAGCCATTTCCCCAGTCCCTAGATGGTGATTCTTGATAGACAGAGAAAAAATATTGTATGATTTGTGCTATGCAGTTCCATTTAATGGACATATCTTACTTATAATGTCAATATAACTTATAGAATCAGCACCAGGGTATTCCTCTGTAAGCTTATGTTCTATATGCAGCTGTCATGCACTGGCATTTCACCATGGAGTGTGAGGATGAGTCAGAAACAGCTGGATCATATTTATTTGCTCAAGGAAGCAACTGGGAGTTTGCTGAGAACATGAATTCTGATGTTTTGACAGAAAAAGGACAAGAGAATGAAGTAGAGCTGTTTACATAAGATAAAAAGCAGAAAGTTTAATAAGGCAGTCAACTGCTGTATGTGCAGCTATACACATAGAGCCTTGGTTTCGTCTTCAATGTAGAAACAAATAATTTTTAGTCAAAAGCTATGCTATCAAATTAAATATATGTATTTAAATCAACAAGAGCTTCCCAGCTAGTGTACAAATTCTGCACAGAAAATAAAACATGTACTTGGAGAAGAAGTGAATGGAGGGACAGAGAGAACTTTTCCAAGCAACACTGGCTGAGAAAACTTAAAAACAAAATTCTAGTTGTGCATAACAGGTAATTTTCCTGTGATATCATTTAGGAAAAATATACTAGTCTATCTTTACAGAATCCACTGCACATCTAATGTACATTGTTCATTTAAATGCTTCTCAATATCACTGGGAGGTGACAAACAGATTGTGCTCTCCTTTAACACTTCTATCAAAAAATTATTAAGGTGAAAACAAATGTTGACTGGAACACAAAATATGTAATTTTCTAAATGGCAGCATGTACATTTATACCTTTTTTCCCTTCTTTTTCTTGAGCTTCTATTCTCAGTCCTTTTATCTTAGTCCCCTCTCCTCCTTCCTCTTTCCTGCCCCTTCCATCTCCTCACTTCTTTTTGTCTTCTTGCATATGCATTTCTGTTTTCCTACATGAACTCTCACTAGGTGTCACATGGACCACTCTATGAAGTAGATACAGAAACAATTTTAAATTTTAAAACATGTTGGTGTTAGCCGTTTGGTTAAGTGCACACAACTGATGCCAGTTGACTTTCTGTATGTTTTGTAATTAAGTTTCTCAGGTTTTATGATCACCCACTTAAGTTTAGCTATATATATTCCACTAGTTATAGTAGCATTTCAAATGTTTTTATAACTATAATTTTTTATTACTCTTTTTTCACTTCTATTTTTTTTTTTTTAGGTAGTGTCTTGCTCTACTGCAGGCTGACCTGAAATTCAATATGTGGTGTCAGTGTAGCCTCAAACTCACTGTAATCCGCCTACCTCTGCCTCCCAAGTGCTGGGGTTAAAGGCATGTGCCACTGCACCCGGCCCCTGGTAAATTTTCTTGATATAAAATTTAAAGAAGTATCTTCTTCTTTTTCTAAAGCAACATAAATTTGGATGTAAATGAGAATTTTAAATTATTTTACAACATATTGTATATTTAAGCGTTTAGAGCTTGCTATTCTCCAAATAATAATGCATACACATTTCTTCAGGAATTTTCTTGATGTATGATTTATGTTAACAAAAATTTGCTTAAGATTCTGACATAATTAACTGAAAATCATAGCCAAGACTGGAAATCATATATATATACATATATATACATATATTAAATATATTATATTTATATCATATATACACATATATTAAATATATAAATATATTATATATATGCATATATATATATACACACATACATATATTAACCTCTTATAAGCAAATCCATATAAGTATATATGGCTTTGCTTTCAAGAAGCTATAAATAACTAAATGTCATTGTAAAGAAAAATAATCCTACGTGATAAAAATGTATGTAAATAAAATTTCTTTGACATGTAAATTATATAATATCAAAATGATTCCATCTTTGTCTCAAAATCAGGCCTTCTCTTGTCTTACAGAATTAATAGTTTTAAGATGCATGATAAGTATGTTATTTATGGGAGGCAAAATACAATTATTTATAGAAATTCACTTTGATCTCCTTTCTCATAGAATAAATATATTTGAAACTAAAAACAGGGAAACATCTCCCTTCATGCATCCAAGTATCCTTGTTTCTTAATTTCATCTTTTTATTCCTTCTCTGTTTTGGTGAAAAGTAATGAGTACATAGTATGTATAGTATTTATATATAAGTATGACATAGGAAAATAACTTATTTGAATAGTATTGTAAATTATTCAATCTCACAATATATCCAGTTTAGGGATATGAGTTTTATTCATGAGAAGCTATTCAAACTTGAAAACATGCTATCTGCATTCTTTGCTATGATTCCTGGCAGGGGTTCTAAATTTACATTTTTCTATAACAATAATATAAGAAGCATCCCTGAGAGTACGTGTTTGGGGGCATTTGCACTTTTGATCTCAACAAGCAATAGCTACTTAATTTTTCATGAATATGTTTACATTCTAAATACTTGCTCCAATGTTTTTATAAATTCTCATAACATGAATATGTAATGTATTAAATTTTTGTCTGTGTTGTGACAAAATACCTGACAGAAGCAACTTAAGGGAGAAAGGATTTGCTTTTGCTCCTGGTTTCAGGGGATTCATCCATCATGGGGATACAGAAGATAGGTAACAGACACTACTCATGTATGGATGGGAGCCAAAGTTAGGAATAAAAGACCCATGCCAAATAGTACCAACAGAACACATTCCAAGAATAGTGTCTGTATTTCAGTTGGCATACTGAATGAAAAAGGAATCTGAAGTACTTTCTTATAACAGCACTGTTCTTTAATGTCTTCTTTTAGAATGGATTAATACATTTGCTATCTTCTATTTGATTTCTTATAGGAATAATCTGACTAGAAAGTGTATACCTGCTACAAAACTGTAACTTCACCATTGCCCTGGTCAATGGAACTTCTGCCTGCTATTTACCTCAAATAATTGTGATCAGAATGGTTAATTGAAGGGTATTATAAGAACTCTACAGAAATATGATGGGCTTAATTTCTGTGTAAGTCCAGTGTGGAAGAGATGTCTGCTGTTTTAATTTACCTGAAAACTATATTCTAACTGATTTATCAGGGAAAAAAAGAGAATGGCATAGTTTTTTCAGAAGTACATACATTTGCATTACAGTTGCTTGAAAAGTTAAAATTACCAACACAATCGTTTTATTTTTAATGCTGGTGAAAAGAAATGAGGCTTGAAATTATCAAATTATTTTGAAATATTTTTCGTTATTTCCTGTAGGTGGAGATCTGATTAAAAATGCCCCTTGCTGCATCCTTTGAATACTATTTCTCTAGTTAAGTGGATGTTACAAGATAGACAAGTTAATATATAGTCAAATTTTCTTCCCAAAATACTTAATATTGCTCTATAGTTAAATGGAACACAGATATTTTTTAATGTACAACAGAAGCACTGTGAGTTTTTAACAATGTGATTGTTAATGTTGACTCATGCACTGACAGAGTAGGGGTAATTCCACCAAGCTAAAATTCATTCTTATCGATATACCTCATGGAACTTTGTATTTCCAATCAAATCAGAAGGTTATGATTTTTAAGTAAAATTTTATTTCATTTTTATCTGTAAAATGTCCTAGATAAAGGCAAAAATTTGCATGCAAAATGATTGAATAAATTTGAAAACTCCAAAAAGCCTAGACAAAAAAGGATTATATAAGTTATGTTATCCACATGAAACTTTTGATTAACCTTAAGTTTCTAAGTCTTATCAAAACCTCATAATAAAAAGGTTTGTTTGAGCAGGCAGGAGAAATACTTTTAAATGTTCAACCAGGCATGAATTTGAAAACCCTCTCAGCTTTATAATCGAGAATGTAGATAGCTTTTGCTCTCAACAGGGTTTTCTCAATACAGTGTGGACGGTGCTCTGAGCTTGAAATTCCTACAAGGCATTTTGTTGTTGTTTAATTCACAGGCATAGAAAGGTTTAGAATCTCATGGCACAGGAGGGGATCACTTACTTGCCCATTCCTTCCTAATGTATATCACAAGAGTGGCAAAGCTTGCTTGATATCTAAGCTAGTCCAAATTTCTTGTCCCCAAGTCAATTAAAAGAAAAGAAAAGAAAAGAAACCTAGAAGCGCTTATTGGAGTTTTACTGGGAAAAGCATCTTAGTTCAATAGTCAGTGAATATCAAATGTCCCTCCATGTTTATCACCAGACCCAGTGTGTTTCTGATCAAACAAAAGGTGGGTTGAGGGCTGGGGAGATTGCTCAGCAGTTAAGGCACTTGCATGCAAAGCTTAATACTCCGTTCAGTTCCCCAGTAGCTGCATAAAGCCAGATGCACCAAAGTGGCGCATGCATCTGGAGTTCGTTTGCCGTGGCTAGAGGCCCTGGGGTGCCAATTCTCTTTCTATCTGTCTCTCCCTCTCTCTGTCTCTTTCCACGTGCAAATAAATAAATACAATTTTTTAAAAGGTGGGTTTGCTGCAGTCTAAAAAGCATTGATGTGGCTGAATTTATGAGGAACTGAGCCCGAAACAGACTTCCTGGAAATAGTCCATATATGCTTGCTATTAGGATAGAGATGTTGAATAGATGTAGATCTCAGGTAGCCATATATTTTCACTGAAAATGAATGACAAACTCCAGGTCTTATAGTATATTCAGTTCATTGTTCGGAATGTGCTTGATTACAAGTTGCCAGATCCTGGCTACCATACTTGTGTCATGGTACAAACTACCATGAATATTGGCAGATGTTCAAATGTTGTGTTTCTTCATACTAACAGTGACATAAAATGGGTCTCTGTGTGTACGCTTGTGTGAATAGCCTTAGTCTTCCTATGAGTCAGTTACTTATTTCCCATCAATTCAAAAATCACTCTTCATTGACACTCCAAGCACTTGCTTCAATGCCACTAATTTCAGTAACGGTTCCAATGCCAAAAAGTGGAAATAGGGGTTTCAGTGATGGCTTAGTGGTTAAGGCACGTTCCTGTAAAGCCTAAAGACAATTCCCCAGACCCACATAAAGTCAGATACACAAAGTGGCACATGGGTCTGATGTTTGTTTACAGTAGCTAGAGGCCCTGGTGGGCCCTCTCTCTCTCTCTCTCTCTCTCTCTCTCTCTCTCTCTCTCTCTCTCCTCTCTCTCTCAAACAAATAAATAAAAAAGTGGAAACAGTGAGAAAATACCCATTAAAAAAATGCCATCCTGATAATGTGATATGTTTAGCAGTTTATGACTTAAATAAAGCTCATAGAGTACACATTACACAATATCCAATACTAATATAATTTTATCTTTTGATTACATAGAACCAATGTTCTGCAAACAAGTATTCATTCTTAATTATTCTCATTATGTGCCAATGAATTTTCAATTTTCTCCTTATTTTGATTATTAGAACACATTGGTGGAACTGTTCCATAGATACCCAGAGATTTGATTTGGTATGTTATTGGTGGCCAGGGGACTTACCTAAAATTGCATTGGCCTGAAAAACTGAGAATGTAGTAAAAGCTCCAAAGTTGAAAAAGACGTAATAACTATCTAATCTTGCAGTGCAACTTATTTCTTAAAATTATTTTTGAATGGATTTCCCTTAATACAAATTTTACTAAGTTGTAGAAAGCAAAGAGCAGTAGGGACAGAATTGTGTAACATATGAACCTTGCGTGTTAGTGTTAGAGCAACACAACTTTGACCACTGGTTTTAGAAAACAGGACAAAAAGGGTAGACTGGAGCTCCAAATGATTTTTTTTTTTTTTTTTTTGGTTTTTCAAGGTAGGGTCTCACTCTAGACCAGGCTGACCTGGAATTCACTATGGAGTCTCAGGGTGGCCTCGAACTCATGGCGATCCTCCTACCTCTCCCTCCTGAGTGCTGGGATTAAAGGCATGAGCCACCACGCCTGGCTCCAAATGATATTTTATAACATCATTCTTTAAAACAAAACCCTATAAATTAACAAGAGAAGGGCTGGAGGAAAAGAAACATTAATATCTGTTTTCTATATTTGAGTATTTTATTTTCACCATTTTCCCAGAATATCTAACTTAAAAAAAAATGCATCCCAAGGTTTAATTCATGCATTTACAAAGCAAATGAATGGACATGACCTGTGAGGATGACTTTGAAAAGTAAATCATGTTAAGCAAGTAAAAGCAATTCTGTGTTCTATGAACCATAGTAGCATTCCTGAAATTAATCACTTGGGTATTATCTTCTGCCTGAAACCGAACATCCAGTTTGTTCTTCAACTGTACACCACCAACAATCACAGCAAATATTTCAGCTAATGACTAGAGTGAAAATTCTTAATTGTATGAAAATATGTCAGCACCTTTCTGGCACTCAATTTCAGTTTTAAGTAAGTCATTTGATTAATGTAGCTTTTGTCTCTACACGAGCTAAGCAGAGTCTGACTTCTGTCTTCATATCACATGATATGCAATTTCCCACAGGTGACATTCTAATGGCTGTGCTGATCATCTGCTTCTCATGGCATCCCTCCACCCTCCTGCAACTGCCATCTCATGTCATGCTGCAGTGACTAAACAGCGCACGCTAGTTGTAAAAGACAACTTTCCTTAGCATGAGTCATAAGCAGAGAGCCCGTTCACACTGGGAAAGAAAGCTGACTCTGTAATTCACTCTCCAGTGAAGCGTGAAGGGGAACCACCGACAGAGAGGTTGTCTTTGAATCCTTAAGTCATATGCTGAAGCTATTACAAATAGTTTAATAAATACATATTTAATTATTGAATCAATTTCGGTGCACTGTCTAATTTCTTTCCCTTGGAGAACACACAATTATGAGATTTACTCAGGTTTCTGAATCTCCATCCTATAGATGAAAAATTGAGGAGCAGTGAGACAAATAATTCTAAGCTTCTCATTTAGCCAGTAAATTATCCTAAGACCTCAGTTTCAAGAACATATTTCAGATTTCTCTATATTATCTTATATAGCTTTACACTAAATATGTTAAAAACCAATATAGTGTATATTCTCACAGTTCTCCCTCTGAATCTAGAAATTAACAAGTGGTTCAGAACCCACCCAACTATTTATAACTAAAATAACACTAACAGTGAAAGAAAATGCCACTTAAAGTAGTAACTTCCTGAGCCTGCATTAAACACTTGAACATAGTGCACAGCATTTTAAGAGAAACAGGGCAAAGCTGGACTGTGTACTATTATAGTTCAAGAAACACTTAGTTCAAAACAAACCAGAAACATTCTGCCACATTTAACAACCAACATAACTAATATCTGCAGGACAAGTACTATCAAAGTATAAACTACTGAAATACAAAAACTCTGAAAGCTGTGGGGTTCGTTTTTTTTTTTTTTCTTTTGAAAGTGAACTAAACTCAGACACTTGGCTGCTGTAACTTTTACAGAAAAATTATTTCATAGAGTACAGCCACCCACAAATATTTCAAGACTTTTCTTTCTTTCCCTGTTTTATATTTCGTTTGAGCTCTGCTGGCACTGTTGTCCTGAGTGCTCTGAAATGAGACTGCTTGACTTTAGCGAGTATTTTTGTCATTAGATGTGCAATATGGAACAAATAAATTGATGACTTTGTGCTTCCGTTTTCCCACATTTTTCACTTATCTGTGTGTGCACACAAGTATGTGCATGTTTCATATGTCTAAGTGCATGTGTGTTTGACAGTGCACATGGAAAGCAGAGAACAACCTCAGGTATCATTACATAGGAAAACCATCTACCTGTTTATTATGTACTGGCAAATAAGAGAAATCCAGGGAGT
This sequence comes from Dipus sagitta, assembly GCA_036346955.1. NCBI lineage: Eukaryota > Metazoa > Chordata > Mammalia > Rodentia > Dipodidae > Dipus > Dipus sagitta. Next base: position 28,574,559 of record CM070781.1, on the reverse strand, counting down.
ATCCCTTCTTTACCTCCTCAGTACACTGACTATAAGCACAGCACTACAAGACACAGATTTTGACGTAGATTCTGGGGATCAAACCGAGGTCCTCATGCTTGTGAGCCCAACATTGCCGTCATTGCTATCCTAATCCTGTTCTCTCACCTTTAAACTTGGAATAATACCTGTCCCTGGCTAAGTAGGGGCAGATGAAATAGTGAGTGAGTGTACAGTATTTTGAAGTGTCTAATATGAAGTAATTGTAGAGTAAATACCAGATATTACTGTTAACTTTTATTAATCAATCTCCTACCTCTAAGGAGAATGCTTCTTGTGATAACCTTCTAGGCTAAGGTTCTATCACATCTATTTCATTGTCTCCGTACAAAATTCTGCACCTTTCACTTCTTCCCTCTCTTGTCTATAAAAGTAGGAGAACACAACATACAGGGCGTACACACCAAGTACATACATATGTAAGTAACATAAAATGTTTCTCTTCAATGCTCTTAATATATATATATTATTTTATTTATTTGTGAGATAGAGAGAGACAGAGAGAGAGAACGGCCGTGACAGGGCCTCTAGCCACTACAAACGAACTCCAGAAGCATGTGCCACCTTGTACATCTGGTTTACATGTATCCTGGGGAATCGAACCTTGGTTCTTTGGCTTTGCAGGCAAGTGCCTCAACCATTAACCAAACTCCACAGCCTATTTAGTGCTTAGTGGTGTTTTTTTTGTTTGTTTTGTTTTTTTCCCTGGTAGATAAAACAACTTTCCCTAACAATTAGAGAATAGGATGCTTGGCCACAGTTCCTGTAAAGTAAATCCCCAGGGACCAAAAAATATCTGCTATACTTTAAAATGTATAGTTGAGCTAGAGAACTGGCTTAGCAGTTAAGGCAATTGCTTGCAAAGTCAAATAACCCATGTTCAATTCCCCAGGGCCCATGTAAGCCAGATTCACAAGGAGGTGCATGTGTCTAAAATTCATTTGCAGTGACAACAGACCCTAGCATGCTGCTCATTCTTTGTCTGTCTTTCTTTCTTTCTTTCTTTCTTTCTTTCTTTCTTTCTTTCTTTCTTCTTCCTTCCTTCCTTCCTTCCCTCCCTAATTTCTTCCTTTCTTGTTCTCTCTCTGCTTCTTTCCCTCTCTCTCTAATAAATAAATAAATAAATAAATAAATAAAATAAAATAAAGTAAAATATATGGTCACTCTACTGGACTGCAGGATGTTATGGAAAATAGCAATCCATTGCCTGTGCCACCTAAGACACTGACACTGAATCTGTGCATGAAGAAGACCATGCTATTTCATTTAATGTTAGCCAGCATACAGAAATTGCTATAATGTATCTTATGGCAATGCACCATGAAGATTAGTACCATCAGCTTGCTGGCTAGTGCAACTGATGAAGAGAATGCATTAGTATTGTTCTGTGGTGGTTTATGGAGTGGAATCTGCTTTCCAGTGCCATGTCTACTGAAAAGTTCTTAGGAAGTTGTAAGAAGCAAAATCTTTCTACTGGAAGGTCTGCTAAGAAGTGTGCAAGGTGACCGATATATTTAAATGAAAATACATTAACAGCAGAGGAGCTGGTAGGTGATCAGCAGGATTAAAACAAGCAAGAACTGGGTTAAGTATATTTAAACAAAAATTAAAACAAAATGTTAGATCAAGTGTGCCCTGTTTTTCAACATATTGCACATTAATGGGAAAGTTGTTACTTTTAAGAGGATGCATTTGTCTATAAAATATTAAGGTTTAAGATAAGGTCATTTATCCTTAGGTGAAGTTTACAGTAATTACAATACTTAAATTCCTTTTTTTTACTGACCTCAAGGAGAATGGCACAGGCTGGCATCAGCACTAGCCACATCTCAGGAGGGGAATTGTGATTAAATGTGTCAAAAGTGTTTGAGGGTACAGGAATGCACATGCCAAAATATTTGGGGCTGTAACAACAGATCACATCAATACAGCAGGCACAGCAGCATTGCCCACTTGAGTTTCCTGTTAAGTTGTTTTGAGAATAACTCAAGGAGTAATTAGTCAATACTAAAATTGCAGTAAAATTCGCATTAATTAGCAAGGCATAATTTTATTTTTAAAAATTCTACTTTAGTGAAATTTTGTTATTGGCTTACAGAATGAATGTATTTTCCAGTTTTCTTGGCTTATATCTCTATTCCTACTCAAGTCATGCATCACAAAGTAATTTTGTTAGCAACATTGTTTAAAAAAAATCTCTTCCAGTATACCCAAGAGTCATCTAAGTAGAGCCTGTAATGCTATCAAGTTTATTTATGCCAATTTACTTTAAAAAACCAGTGTATATTAAATATGTTGGAGTACTTTGAATGGTGCAGTGAAACTGCTGGGCTATTAAATGCTATTAGATCGTGCACAGGGCTTGAAATAGGAATGATGTGTCTCATTTGGAAGCGTGGGAACATGCCCTGCTGGTGAGACCATGGTGCTCGGATGTTTATCATTCTTTCCCCTGGAGAGGCCAACACAGCTCCAGAGTTAACTTTTCACTCTAAGCATACCTTTCTATTTGCCTGTATTGGTTACGTTAAGCTCTGTATATCAATTTTTCAGCTAATATTTTTCAAGTATGTGCACTTACTTAGAGTGTGATGAGGTAAAGAAAAAGTCAAACTGACTCAGAATGGGCTGTTTGGTTATGGCTACAAAAAATTATTTTACATATTAAAGGAAGGTATAATCTATCTTATGGGTTCAGTAGACTAAAGCATTATTTTCAGGGGTTTGGATTTGAAAATACTGTCCAAATGAGGCCATTTTATTTGTGTTTCTGTGGGCAATTATTTAATTAGACTTCAATATTATACTTGTTAAGAAAATAATTACCATGTTGATCACAGAAATCTGGGTAAATATTGCTGTTTCCAACATCCAATTTGAACATATTATTGGACTTCCCCTTCGTTTATGAAACTATTTTCAACAAATAAAATAGAAACAAAAGATAGTGTTTCCAACAGCTTCTTTATAATCAGAATTTGGCTCACTTTCTTCACCTCATGATTTAATGACTGTGTATTAGTAGGCGTGATTATTTAATTTCCTTCTGTGTTTGAAATGTAAATCCATGCTGGTTTATAAATGTGTGAAATCATATTATTGGGTCCTTATATATTTGAATGTGTGTATGTGTGTGTGTACATGTATGTATATTTAGTGGTCAATAAACTCATTAGATATGAACTATATAGAGAGACAAAGAAATAACAAAATTTTAAGTCCAACACTGACTGCATACCTTATATAAATTAGTGTGAATGTATGTTGCCTATCCATGCTCTCACTATTGCTCATCTCATGAATGATATGTTACCATTTTATTATGAAGCAATTAAACTACTTGAAACTATATCCTGCAGATGACTTCAGTGTAAGCATACATTCAAATGCAAAATATGTCTCACTTTTTTGCATTAAAACATATCTTATTTTGACAAATATATATTTTTGAATGAGAATGTATAACTAGATCTGAGGAACATTTTGCACTCTGGTTTTCCTACAGCCTTTGGTTATAGACGGATGAATATTTAACCAACATGTCTTCACTACAATCTGTAAAACTAATGGTATATATTAAGCTTAAATACTGTAGTAGACAGCTGTACATTGCTGGGATGAACCTGCAAACCAGGCACAGTTTATGGGAGGAAAAGTTTATACTGAATCTTACAGATACAGAGGAAGTTCCGTAATGGTGGAAGAAGCTGGCCTCCTTTCACAGGTCCATGCAGAGGAAAATACCACTACCAGCACCATAAGGAAGCACATTCTGGGAACCCTAGGCACAGCTCAAGCACTCTGTATACCTTTAAGAAGTCCAGATCTGTCCTAAACAGACCTTACAGTTGGACCCTAGGATCTGACCACAGTGATGCCTCTTCCAGCCAGGCAGTTAGAATTTCAAGAAGCTTTAACAAAAACTGAATCTATTGGGGTCACCCATTCGATCTACCACAGATACTTATTAGACATAGTTTCATCATCAACGTACTTTTCCCCATCCTATTACAACTCACAGTACCAAATAAACCACAAAATAAACATATGCTTGAAGTTTCAGTCGTTATAAATATGAATACATGTGTATACATATACAGCTTACTGCAAAAATATGCCTTCACAGCATCTGGAAGAGATAGTCTGAAACATAATAATGACATCATTGGTCATATTTTGCCAGATATAAAATAACACCTTTATAGAATACAGTGTTTGGTTCTCAAAATTCATTTTTTTTTCTTTATGCTTGGTTGCATTGAGTTATTCTCGCTTTGTGGCACAGGAATTCAAACTCAGTTTTAGTGGAGTATGCATAAATACATAATCTACATCCCATATTTTTGTTCGACAAATTTATTATACCAAGCACTGCTATATACTGTCACATAAATGAGCAAGTTTAAAATAACTCTGATTGTTAGTTTATAAAACTAAAACTGAGATATACAAATATGGAGTTTCCTTTCTATTTCTTATTTTTTCACTTTTATTTTGCTGGTTTAATTTGTGTCACTTTATTTTTATGAGAAAAAGTATAACTGGGAGGTCTGGCTAATGAATGGAAGAATACGAAAGAAAATCATTAGAAGTAAACAATAAGTGGGTGTGTGTTGCCACTTGATCTATCACATCTTTACATAGAATTTTCTTCTAATTTTTTCATAAAAGACAAATAGTATAATTAATTTTATGTAACGCTGAACAAATGTAATTATTAAGAAAATAGTTTCCCAAGAGAAAAAAAACTTTCATTGTACTATCTAGATTAGTACAATATTCTTATATATCAAAACTCAGCTACTTTATTTATGCCATATGATTTTATAAACCTTCTTAAATTCTAATACATTCTAGTATGAAGTAGCTATTTCAGAGGGAGAGGAACTTTATTCAAATGAAAACTTCCTTTTAGTATGAAAGAGACATAATATTATCTTTAACAACTACTGACCATATTTTCAAAATGTAAAAAAAAAAAATGTATCAGAAATCTACTAGTGATTTTCATCCTAGAATGCCCATACCTCCTTCAGACTTCTCAATTGCAAAGCTAGTCCAGATAGGACCATGAAATCTTTATATCAAATTTTACAGCATATTATTTTCCTCAGTAAAGTTATTAGGCTACATACAGCTGTATACTGCCACAGAAATGAGCACATGTGCAAAACAATTCTGATTGTAGGTTTTATAAAACTACAATTGAGATGATACAGTCACACACAATAACTTATTTGAAGCATCAACATGTGTGTTGCTCTAGGGTTATTCAAATGGTGCTATTCCTTTTCCAAGAGAAAACGTTTGCCATTTAATATTCAGTATTAACACAAATGTTTTCCTCAGAATTATTTTCCAAATTAGGTGCTCTAAAATACATCAATATGTCATTAACTTCTTACTTTAACATATTAGATCTGTGGAAGAATCAATTCTCCCTAACAATAGTAAGAGAAGCTAATCACTCTCTAAATTTACTTTTAATTAGCCTCATCTGCATTAATTGGTATAGCTGATAGCCACACATTACAGTGCACTGCTATTTTATATCTGAAATGTTATATATCTTTTGCTCCCAAATCTCTCAAAAAGAGTCTTAGTCATTGTACTGCACTCCCTCAGTAAATATTTTCTGATGAACTGCTTAAGAATTTTCTCAAAGACATTGTCTACATGAGAATATCTTAGGGTCACACTATTTCCAGGAAATTATTCTAATTGCATTTCCTCTGCATGTTTGGAAATATTCTAGAAAATATTTGTCTTTATCATCTCCTATTTTATCCCAAATCTATTAATTTTTCTACAAAATATCTGAACAACTGAAAAATATGAAAAGCTTCCGGGGGCTGGAGAGATTACATAGAAAATAAGGGACCTTGCTTGCAAAGTATTTTGGCCTGGGTTTGAGTCACTAGTACTCAAGTAAAGCAGTATACAGAAAGTGGAACATGTGTCTGAAGTGTGTTTGCAGTGGCAGAAGGCACTGGAACCCCCCCCCCCCCTTTCTCTGTGTGTATATGTCTCTTTCTCTCCTTCTCTCCCTCCCTTCCTTTCTCTTTCAAATAAATAAGTCATACTTTTAAAAGCTCTCTGCTGCTTGTGATTGTGCTGTTTTCACATATTTGTGTTTATTTTATTATTGTCATTTTGTTTTATTTAATTTTGAGGGAGGGTCACACTATACAGTCCATAATGGCCTCAAATTAGTAAGCCTTCTGCCTCAGCCTCCCCAGTGCTGGGATACAGATGTGTCCCACAGTGCTCAGCTCTGTTATGTGACTATAATTACAAGAAGATTGGTGGTGTAAGTATTGTCCTCATTGAGAACCCACAAAAGAAAAGTCCAACAAGAGTTCATAACTCTAGGAACAGAATTTACTTCTAAAAATGGAGCTTAAGTCATAGATATATTATAGATATAATACCATAGCCTAAGTTCTTACTGCTACATCACATCGTCTAAAAGCATCCCAGCCTCCATTCAGGCTCCTTTGCAAAGGGCAATTACAAACACAATAATAACACACTTTTTGATTGCATTAAGAAAAGTAACTGGTCTTATAAAGGCCAAATCATGACAATTGACCCCAGGTCTATGGCTGTGTTTGTTTCTAATAACAGCTTTCTTTCTAATTACATATTTCAAAATCTCTTCTAGAATAGAAAGTTTTGTTGTTCTTAATTATGCCACCTTTCTTATCTTAAAATACAATTAACTCTTCAACTCCAGGGATTCTATTGTAGAACTCCATCTCTAAGGCAGTTGACTTCAAATATTCTTGTGTCTCAGATTTCCCAGAACATTTGCTACAACATGGATTGCTGAATCGAATCCTCAGAATTTCTGGTTTGATCATTCTGGGATGGACTCCAGAAAACTGACATTTTTGGCAACTTGCTAGGCAATATCAATATTTCTGACCCACAGTCCACATTTTGAGAAGTATGATGTTGAGGATCATTTTGCTTTTTGAACACTTATTGGTGTATGCTTTTCCCTCCCCCTACAGGCAACCACCAGAACACCAACACTGGTAGGTTAACGATTACCTTCCTGGTGTGTAGCTGTTTCTCCCAATGGAAGCTTTCTCTCCTGGAGGAAGAGGGAGCCTCACAGTACTCTGAAAGCTTACCAAACACACAGAGTTCAGGAAACTCATGAAAGTTTACGATTCAGCAAGCTCAGAGACATACAAATCTCATTAGACCTTTGTCAAAGTTAAATAAACAGTAAACAACTGCAGCAACAACCGGCCTTTCTCCTGGAATTTCTTGGTAGCTGGTCAGGGACCTGCAGGGATGCAGCTTCCGCAAGTCATCAATCACAGGGGGAGGGCAGCTGCCCAAGTTATCCATGCTTTTGGAAGTAGCCCAGCCAAACTCACTGACTCACCAAACTGGACTTGGATGGAATCAGGTCTTTGGTTTGAGTGCTATAAAAATAGCCTGTAAAGGTTCAAGGAAGGTACCTTGCATGGGTGGATAAAGGTGCCTCCCAAGAGCCTTAGGGATGTTCAGTGAGAATCCTCGTACCAGGGATGGATTACTTCTCTACAAGTTGTTGGCCAAGGAGGTGCTTAAGGTCTCATACACAATGGATGTTATCAACACTGCTTTTGGTTGCATGCCCAAACTAGAAGCTAAGCCCCTATTACCAAAGCTACTACATCTTTGGTGGTAGGAAGGAAGAAATTAAGCTGGCACTGAGCTGGAAGCTCCCTCCCTTCTGGTTTTAGTATAGAGAAAAGGTGCTATCCAACTATAACCTGCTATAATGCTTAATATTATATAACACATATAAAATACAAATTTAAAAAATTGACAAATACAGTATGATGTCAAAATATTGCTTAATTTAAAAGCATGAGCTCCTTCCTTTAGAAAAATAGTTTTTGAGATTTTTCTTTGTAAAACATGCAATAGTCAAATCCTGACTCGAAGCACCATTCTCAGCAACAGCCTTATATTATATCGAGTTAGTAACACACATTATTTTTACATAAACCATTAGTGAATACTGGGTCTATTAAGTCATACTTCGACAATAAAACACAATTTCCCAGCATCTGACAAACTAAGTATGACCAAGCACCTACCAGTTTTCTCATTTCTATAAATTCACTTTATTCAATTGCTGCATATCCCAAGGCAATCCGAAAATGTATGAGCAAGTGCACTAAACTAGCAAAGTCTCTTGGAGGGGCAAAAAGATTTTCCTATTTCCTTTGTCTTTTTCTCAAAGATTTTTCTTCTCCATGAAAGGTCCACAGATTCTAGCTATGCTGAAATATGTGCATAACCACCACTGGGGGACAAATTCCCTCCTTTTTGGATAGCTACTGTGCCCCTTATTCATCTACCCGAGGAACACAGTCAACACAGCACACTTGGAAGGACTCTGTTCTAGTTAGAATTTCCAAATTAAAATAAACAGCATGACATTCCCATGTTTCTGTGTGCTTCCTCTGGATATAGCTTATTGGGTGAGATGAATACTATCTGAGGCTTTTAGGAAAGAAAGGAAACAATTTAAAGAAAGACACTGAAGTGGTAAGAAGAATAAAATGGTCACCTAAAAATATCCACATCCCAATCCCAGGAACATGTGAACGTTTTAGGTTATGAGGCAGTGGGTGAATCAGAGTAGGAGATCACTTGATCTTAAGATGAGAAAAGAATACTGTGGTAGTTGGACTAGATATCTGCCAATAGATTCAGGGTTTACTAAAGCTTGCAATTTAGATCTTCAGCTGCCAGTTGCCTGGCTTGGAGAAGGTGGCACTGTTGTATATCCTAGGATCCTAAGGTGTATGAGGGGTTCTTATTCCAGCAAAAAAAAAAAAAAAAAAGACATGCAGAGTTCTGGAATTCTGCTATCATGGAGTTCCTGAGTGTGCTTGCTTATGGAGTTGTTGATGGGATTTCTCTTTCTGTGACCTGTAAAAGGAGGGGCAGTGTCTGCCACTAAGGAACTTCCCCTAGATCAGTAAGCTTCAGTAAATCCCTTCTTCCTCCCATAAACTATGTCTGGTCTGGAGGTTCATCTCAGCAGCAATGTGAGGTAGACTGCCACATATACTAATTAGGAAGCAAAGACAGATATGACAGTGTTAGAAGTATTGGGTCCAGTGTTCTTTTGAAGATGAACAAAGCCACAAGGAACTGAAAGTAAAAAGCACCAGAAAATCGGGATTCCCCACAAGTTTCTTCAAATGAAATGAACTTTTGCTGACTCATTGATTTTAGCATAGTGGTATTCATATTGGGCTTCTGAATTCCAGAACTGTAAAGGGAAATTTAAATGTTGTTTTAAGTTTCTAAGTAAATGGGAATTTGACAGAGCAGCAACATAGAATGTTACCTTATAATTAATATTTAGAACTATAGAACTTTTCATATATCCATAAAATAAACACTGTCTATATTAACTCTAAACAATAAAAATACAGTGAAAATCACAGCTATGAGCAACAAAGATTACTTAATAAAGTCAAGTTTAAGAAACCAAAAGGAAATAAAAAATGTGACTAATTCTAATAAATTTTATTCAACACAATATATGCAAAGTATTGCCATGTCAGTATGAACTCATTAATGAGATAGCTTCTGTTCTTACTCATACCAGAACCTTTAAATATGGTATGGTTTATACACTTAGCCGTACTGTAAATGTCCTGTTTCCACAACTGACCCATGGTTGTGAAAGGCTTTACCTTCGTAAGAAAGTGTTTGTGGTATTTTAAACGTATACATGTGGTTAAAATTAAACCTTTGCAAAATGGTAAGACTCTGATTTTCACAGAGACATTACACAAATGATCTAAATATGAAAACAAATTTAAATTTATTAAATGGAAAGATATATTTCAATGTTAAAGAGAACCAGTTCACATAAGAATCACTGACAAGGTAGGTCAGGGGATGGAGCTCGCTCTAGTGTTTGCTTAGCATGTGGTAAGCCTGGAGTCCCACTAAAGACATCACATAAACCAGGCATGAAAATGTACACCAGAACTTCAAAGGTTAAGGTAATCTCAGGCTACATAGTGAGTTCAAGGCTACCCCGAGCTACATGAGAATGTGCCTCAAAAAAAAAATTCGAATAACTAAGTAGAATTTATGGAATTTTTATCCTTCATTCCTTCAGGTGCTCAAACAAAGCAACTAGTCACTGAGTTTCATACAAACATATTTATCTACTATCTTTTCATATATGAGTTTCTGTTGTCCTATTCTGTTTTGACTCGTATAAGCTAGGGCTTAGATATTTGAGGGGCTGGAGACATGACTTAGCGGTTAATTGCTTGCCTGTGAAGCCTAAGGACCCCGGTTGGAGGCTCAATTCCCCAGGACCCACGTTAGCCAGATGCACAAGGGGGCACACGCATCTGGAGTTCGTTTGCAGTGGCTAGAGGCCCTGGCACGCCCATGCTCTCTCTCTCTCTCTCTCTCTCTCCCTCTTTCTCGCTCTGTCTGTCACTCCCAGATAAATAAATTTAAAAAAAAAAACAAATTAAAAAAGTATATTTAAACATTTGGAGCACAAAACAAAGAAAAATAAAAATACATGTGTAGGTCATGATGCCTAATTCTACACTGAAATAGCTACAGTATGATAGGTGAGAGGTCACAAAAGCCACACTGTCCCATGACCAAGAAACATCTATACATTGTGATTCACAAAATTTGAGATAAATTATGTAAATTCAAGTGCATGCTTTATTCTAAATGTGATTTTATGCAGGCTTTTTATAAAAATAATAGGCAATTTTGAGGTTGTGAGAAATGATAATCCTTATGAGAGTTATTATGTTAGCCTACACAGATCGAGGATAGTGTCCTTACCAATCCTGTTGCTCTTATAGAACTGACATCTCAAACACTAGCCTCTTTAGTGCCTTCACTGTAAAACTTTTGGTACTTTGCTTTCAACATAGTCAAGTAGTTACATATGCACTTTCCTCTCAGTTCTCTCAGTCCAGCTTTCTTTTTCTTTGTCAAGTTTCAACTTACACATCAAGGGAAGTTAAAAACTATGAACATAGCCGGGCGTGATGGCGCACGACTTTAATCCCAGAACTCGGGAGGCACCATGAGTTCGAGGCCACCCTGAGACTACATAGTGAATTCCAGGTCAGCCTGGACTAGAGTGAGACCCTACTTGGGAAAAGAAAAAGAAAAAAAAAAAACTATGACCATGTACCCATACTAAACACCCTCTTCTAAACATTTAATGGACACTAAATAGTTTGTAAAATAAATGCTATCTCAATCTTATATTTAAAATAATACAAACAGGGCTGGAGAGATGGTTTAGCGGTTAAGGTGCTTGCCTGCAAAGCCTAAGAACCTATGTTTGAACCTCCAGGTCCCATGGAGTCAGACGCACTGACACAAGCATGTAATGTCGCACATGCACCACCAGGGGGCGAAGTGAATGTGTCTGGAGTTCATTCACAGCCGCTGAAGGAGCTAGCTTGTCCATTTTCTCTATCTCTCCCTCACCCATCTTTTTATCTCTCTCTCTCTCAAAAATAAATTAAGAAAAAGATAAAATAATACATAATGTTCCAAATATAATTTTTAATGGTAATCAAAATGTTTGGCTAGAAATGTACATTGATTTTGTTGTACCAAACCCTTATAATATTTTCTTTAAAAATAAATCTATACATACAACAACATTTTTGCTTGCTCTGACTTTTGTAAGCCTTTTCTTGTAGTCAGGATTAAACTCTGAAGCAACAGTCCACCTGATACTCTATATGTCAGTACTATTTCGGTTTCCCTACATTGCAGAAAGACCTTTTGGATGACATTATATCACCATCATCATCAGTGGTCCTAAAGTTTTCCATTGTGCTAATTCTCCATGAGTTTTCACAGTCTAGCTTATGGATGCATCAAATTTCACATGCCACCAAGTCATTGTTGCACTTACATAACTTGAGTGTATTGCAGGGGTATAAAGTTGGTTAGCCATGAGACAGTGTGATCTAAATTGTCTGTGCTCTTCCCTGTAATATTAGAGCTACTTCAGTTTCATGTTTCTGAACAGACGGACTCATACTGAAAGGCAAAACATCAGAACCAGATTTGAAGTTTCTGAACACCTCATTTCTTAAATTGACCTAAGAAATGCCAAATATTTACCCCTGTATTATCTTTTACATGGGGAAATAGAAGCAAGTGTTGTAAGAATCATAGGCTGGAGCATATTTCAGCTCCTTGATATTTACATTCAGCTCATGATGGATAAATTGAAAATTTTCAAAAGTTCTAAGTGGTAGTTTAATGTCTAGAAGTTGTTTAACGAATCATAGTGAGCCAACTGTCCACATAGGGTATTGGTATTAATGGTAGCTGGGGCCAGGGACTAAAGAAGTAAACACTTTGTATCTTTACCCCTACTTTTCCAGTAAGTATCATCGATCATCTCCCAATCATACTAACAAAAGTGATGAAGGTATTTGAAATTACGGTTTTAAAGCCAGTTAACCACTGCTATCATTAAATTTGACAGCATCCCAAGAGGAAGTGTTATCATATTAATTCCTCTTTCCTTGACACAGCTCTTTGAACACTTGAAAATAGTACTTTAATCAAAAACTATAGGATTAATGTTATACTGGTGCACATGGCAAAATCATTATAAGGCTTTCTACGTGGACAGTGGGGGAAGAGAGTTAAAATCTACCACCACTGTTTATATTTAACCTGTGGTAAATATCTGTTGTTAGACACTAAAAGGAGAAAAATATGCCAAAAATATTACTCTTGAGGACATGTTAAATACGGCCTTAATAAGAAGGCAGGCACGTGTGCCGAGGTCTACATACGTAACAAACACCAAGAGACAAACATGATGAAGCTCCGAGCTCACTAACTTTCAAAATTTTTAAACATATGGACATTATCACCTCTCTTTATTTACAATAAAACGTGTAACTTGAAAGGCTTATTTTATTTTTTTGGTTTTTCGAATGTAGGGTCTTGCTCTACCCCAGACTGACCTGGAATTCACTGTGTACTCTCAGGGTGTCCTCAAACTCACAATGATCCTCCTACCCCTGACTCTGAGTGTTGGGATTAAAGGCATGTACTACCACACCCCATGCGAAGCTTAGTTACTTGTATAAGGTCAAGCAGCTAGTCACAAAGCTAGAACTTTATACACGTTTGACTCAGCACCATAGTTTTCTACCACCATACAGAAGTAGTTTGATGGACAATTTCATGATAATTTCATTAATCATTTTCAATTTTTTTTTACTGAAATTCCACTAATTACGAAAAATTTTATGAATATATGTATATTCATATACATATATATTCCATATAAACATAGGTAAGTATATGTCTACAGATTTTACATATGTCAAAGACATATTGTAACATATTCAATATGCATAAATAATATCTAAATATATAATGCATATAAATATTGATGTTTTAGTAATAGGCTTAGTATATTTAGTGATAAAGGAGGCTATAAACACAAGAAGCCAAGATAAGTAATTTGGATTTACCACGGGAATATGGATTGGCCACAACAATGATGACCATCATAACTGTTTATAATGTTAACTGAAAACGTTTAATCTTCACATTTAAAAGTTCCAAGGGAACATGAGTATCGGAGGCTTCACTGTCCAATCTGGTACATGCTAGCCAAATGTGACTGTTTACATGGAAATTGTGATTAAATCAAACTTTTAGAAATTGCTTCTTCATCCCTAGAGTGGGAGCACTGCTCTAAATAGATCTAAGAATTAGAGTGACAGTTGCTTTCTTCAAGTATATTCTCCCCAAACTCTTCTTCCACTTATAGTTTCCACACATTCTGACACAGCTGTGGCCTTTGAACAGATGGACAACTGTGGTTCATTTACATACTATCTTTCACAGGTGTGTCCAATATGACACTCACAGGCCACCTCTGACCAACCTAGTTATGAATGCAGCTCAACACACTTGCAGATGATAGTGCCACGTTATGATAGCAAAAGGATGGACCCCAGAAAAGATGACTGACAAGACAGAAACTAACCTGAAATGTGAGACAGGGACCCAGGCTATGCCAATAGCATATTTTAGGACATATTTTTCTTTGTCAGACTTTGTTAAGTACTTTAGAGGTGACTTGGGTGCTTTCATGTTAGGGTAGAAGTGCAAGGTTTTTTTTTTAAATAGTAGTTTGAAAAGTTTAGATGTCTGAATAGAAAGAAATACTGAGAAGCAAGAAGAGCATAAACAAAGCTATGAACATTGACATTATAGTGAGAGAACGTACTCCTTACAGTGAGAGGATGAGGATGCTTCCCTTTCTCACTGTGCTCAACCTCAATTGTCTTTCACTATATATAAAATTATTGTGTGCTCATTATGCGAGAGGCAATGAGATTATTATTTTTTCATGAAATATTTATACAAGAGTTTGCATAATATGGGAGGTTGAGGAAGATGGTATTTCAGCTTATGAAGCCATTGCATAGAAGAACATTCATGTGATGTCATCCTCCTTCTGAATCCTTGCAAATAGTTTCACTAATAAACACTAATGGCATTGGCATCATTGATCCTTAATAGATTATAACAGTCATAGTAGCCTTAGCCAGATCTAAGAATTCTGATATATTATATGACTGGCTTGGCTGTTTACTCCAGGTAAACAGTAAAGTCTATTCCAGTTAGATCTATATTGTCTTAAACATTGGACACTACATAAAAAAGCATACTTATAAATTAATGTTACTATGTTGACAAACTGAAAATATTTTGAGGGCCTGGATGGAAAAAATATAAATCAAATTCTTTTTATCCGTGATACATGAAGTAGACGGATGGATAGCTAAATAGATTATAGATGATAGATAAATTAGATAGATAGATAGATAATAGATAGTAAAGACAGATATGCACACTTTAGTCCATTCCTTTTTACCTTTCCCACTTTATAATTACAAAATTTATACATTCTATTAAGAATAGAAAATGTGAAGTAATGTCAAATGTTTGATCTTTGGCTACATTATACTATAGTTTCATAATTATAATGAAAATCAGCCCAACTGAATTTATTATTTAATCCTTAGTGTTATCAATTTGCTTATGATCACTTAGTCTGTTCATTTCTTCAACATTCTGCCCTTGTGAAAGTCTGTATTACATTTCCATGTGCCACAGATGCTACTGTGAGCACTTTAAACAATTAACAGCATATGATTAAATTCTGATGCACATTTCTAGGCACATGTTATCTGATGATTGATATTTAAATCATTGATCCATTTACCTATATTCTCTCTCACTCTGTTTCTCTCCTTGAAGTCTGTAATGTGAGTGTTCAGGGATAGATGGTGTCAAGTAACTATAAATATATTTGCAAAACACAGCAAGCACCATGGCCTTCATCCATTCATTGGATTCCATCTGTTTCACTTATTTAGGTTGGTCATGAGTATCTAACATACTGAGAGGGCAAGGGGACAGATTAGGTTCTCAAGGGTAAAGAGCCTCCTTTGTCATTATTAGTATTGCCCATTCTGTCAGGACCTATGGTTCCTCAGAACAGTGCAGCTCCTGTAAAAGGGTAATGAGCATAGAGACTTTCAGGCATAATGAAAATCACAGGCAGACATTGCATTGAGACAGACAAGAGGCATGCATGCTGCAGGCTTCAGGTAGCAGGTGTCACGGCAGCTACACCATGGAGAGATGTTGCAGATCATACATATTTCTGAGATAGTCATGCTTCATGAGTCACCATTTCAAACACTGTGTTATTAAGAGGGAGTAAAAAATCACGTTTCAACAGCCTTCAGGTGCATAGATTTTAGGTGAGTTTGCAAGAAGTTATTTCTATCGTCATTACTATTAAGTCATTAGAAATCACCCTACTTTTACTAAATAAAATAATTAAAGGAAAAAGATATTCTTTTTGCAAAAGTAGGTTGATGAACTTGTAATTCAAAAACGTATTAAATTTGCAATTCTGGCACCTTGTCTTTATTATGTTAAACATTTCACTGCTGAAAATGAATTATAGTCTAAAATATCTGCAATAAATATTTTAAATAGAATGGAACTCTGATCTATTAAAAAAACAGAGTGAGTATTCTTGATGAATCACAATTTAAATAAAGAAATCAAGCTGTCAAGTTTTATAAAAATCTTGAATTGTTTGCTTTCAAAATCTCCCTCATTGCTGTGTGAGAATCATTAAGCATAATGAACATGCATCAATACTAGCATCACTGTGGAGGGCCTGCAGAGAAAGAGTTCTTCCATTCCCAGTTTCATTTCTTAAACAAACTCTTACTAATTTTGTAGCACTAAACACTAATACAAAAGTAATCAAATTAGCATTAGTGATTCATGTTGAAAACTTCAATTTGTATTGCTATGACATCAAAGAAAATATTTGCATATAAAAAGCAAAAGAGGTGGGATTTAAATGAATTTAGCATCATAAACAAACTAACTAGGCCTTGATGGTAACTTAAATGATAAAGTGTTCAGAAATATAGAAATTGAATACATATTTCATTTCAAAAGTACCCAAGGCCTGTGTACTAAATGCTAATGAAACATGAATATCAGAGAATGGATTATGACAGTGCATATGGAAAATGTTAGGCTTCTGAAAACCTGAAAACTTATTACCTTTCATTCATACTGTATAGTGTTTGCAACTGGATATAACTAAGAATATATTGGTGATAATTCTGTCTCTCCACCCATGTACCAACCTAGCTATCATATTACAATATTCTGAGTCTAATTACTATCAGTTTTTACCACATATGGGAATGAGTGGAATAGATACACGATTCTGTGGCATAAGCATGTTAAAATAATGTGCTTAATCTGTGTTCCTCAGTCTTTATCATATGTCATTGTCGTGAATTTCCCATCTGTGCACCGTGATGTCTATGGTTTCACTGTCTCCTCTCATGTTGTGATTTATATAGCCAAATTAGGTGAAACACAGGAGCTTTATGAATTTGTATTTTGCGTAACTTCTGTTTGTATGCACTTCATGGAGTGGTGTGTTTTTATAGTTGCAACAGTGGCCTTTAACATTATTTACTTTCCTCCTTTATCTCAATGTCATACTGATGCTGAGTGAGTTACTGACCACAATTCACTCCATAATATACTTCCTAGAAAGTATAAATTCCCCTAATGTGACAAGAGGCTTCTTTCCTCCCTCACACACATTCTTGAATTGTCCTAGTAAATATTTCTAGGTTTCATTAGCATCTCATGATGCACTAATGTTTGATTTTTTGTTTCATATTCCCATATTCCAAATAATTTCTGCAATAAAAGCTATCCCTATGCTACCATGGATGTACACATATACATGTATATAAATGTATGTATGCATATGTATAATGAATTCAGTTCTATGTTACTTTTAATTTCTTTTAAGTGTTAAGAAATGAAAGAAAAATCTTCTCTATCAGTTATTTATGTCATTTTTAAGTGATGTAATACAATTCAATTACCAGAAACTGTATTTCCTAGAAACATTGTCTATGAGACCCTCAGTATTTACTGTTCTTCAGTTACATTCAAGGACCTAATTTGCTATCTTCAGATGGAAGCTTTGAGGCATAGCTGGTGTTCCTAAGGAAAAGGCACACCAGGGATAGGTTAACAAGGAAAAGGAGCTGTTCAAATAGAATCTGGGGATAAAACAGGCATGGATTATTCCTTCTAGGCTTCTTAGTGTGCTGTAAATTAATTACACAATACTCAGAGAAGATAAGCAAGCAAAATGAGGAGAGCTACACTCATTTATTAAAAGAACAATTCTTATATTTGAACTATGTCTTGGTTTGGGTGGTGATTGTTTATATTTGCCTTGAAGTGGGCCAAGAGGAAGATTTTATAGTACTGTAGGAAATTAATATTAGTTAGGTTTAGTCTTCATAAAATTCTAATGGACCAGGGAATTGGTCAAGTTTTCTATCCTATAGCTGACAATCATAAATTATATATACATGTGAAATATTATATTATAAGAACAGTATATATAAATATAAAGATAGTATCATGTGTATTCTGATTATATTAGAAAAACATTAACTTTTAGGTTAAAAAAATAGAATTGCTCAAAGATCACCTTTGTCATTGTTCAACCATTTCTTCATAATGTACATATATATATGGTCACTAGGTTTTGGAGGGAACAAGTAAAAGGATTGTGTATATATTTTGCATAGGTTTTGCATTATAAATTTGCTACAGTGTCTACAAAGCACTGCATTACTTGATGATATAATATAAACAATTATTTCATTTGTCAATGTCCTTTCATAAAACTGGAAACTACAAACCATCTCCATGGGAGATAAAAGTGATTCTATTCTCAGAGAACAAAGGCTAGTTTTTATAAATGACCTCTTGAATAGGAAGGACAGAGATTTGAATATTAATGTAATCAGTAGCTGGCATTTAGCATGCAAGGGAAAAATCAATTGCAGGTCAAAGAAACTGTAACATACTTCTATAAATGAATGGCAGAAAACTCCCTATTAATAACTCAATATGTGAGTAGGGGTTTCTTTTATTTTTAAAGACAATTAATTATACCCATTTCAATTTTTCCTAGCTCAGGTCTCTCCTATTCCAAGTGGAGATTTCCTTGCTCAGGCCTCTCCTATTTCAAGTGGAGATTATACAGTATTTTGACTTGGTTCCTGAATACTATTAGTTTTGGATTTAAAGGGCTAAAATAATTAATGCATCTATCAGTTATGTCATGCTACATAAAATTATTGTAATAAGCAGAGAAGGGATTTTACTATATCTATTTTGTTATTATTTCTGTTCTTTTATAATTAAATAGACCAGAGGAAACAGGGGTTGATGAATTGACGGTAGAATATCCAACCTTAAATAGTGAAATCTTTTTGCTTTATTTTGCAAACACTGAAGCCAAAAGACACAATGGCTTACTCAGGACCATATATCCTGCATCAAGATAAGCATGATTCAGGAACTTTGAATTCCTGGGACTCTAAGGACTGAGAATTTTCTTATTTCAGTGTAAACATAAATTTAAGATAATTCAAATAAAAAGTGATGAATATCTATTTCACGAAATACTTTACTTTGTATACTTCATATAAATTATTTTCCTCTTTCTAACACAATCTAAGAGGCCAAGGGTATATTTAATTTTTCCAAATGGAAATAATATCAGAGACACTATGGAAATTGTCTAAAATCACACAGCTAGTTTAGTTGATAGATATCACTAAAATACAAAATTGGCATGATCTTTCCTAACATATGTTCTTTGTATTTTAATACATGAAAAAGTATTTGAAACTTGTAAGCAATCTAGCCTGTAAGAAGATTTTTTATATGCCAAAGGTGATGAGCTATACCTCCTGGACAGGAATCCAAATACACTAATAAATTACCAGTTGATCTTGGGACTCAGAACAAAGACAAGTGAAATTTCCAGGCAGGACCACATGTAAAACCACACAAGTGGACGCTTCCATAAAGTTTTGCAGTCCCTGCCTTCTTTGAGTCACTGGGTTGTCATCACAGAAACATGGGCTTCTAAAGCTGATTCCAGAAACCCATAATGTTACTGGGCCCAACTGCCTCTTGTTCATGAAGATCCAAGTTCCTAAAAGCAAAACTGACTGAACTGGGCTGGAGGGATGGCTTAGCAGTTAAGGTGTTTAGCTGCAAAGCCAAAGGACCCAGGTTCGATTCCCCAGGACCCATGTTAGGCAGATGCACAAGAGGGCATACGCACCTGGAATTCACTTGCAGTGGCTGGAAGCCCTGGAGAGCCCATTCTCCTCTCCCTCCCTCTCTCTCTCTCTCTCTCTCTCTCTCTCTCTCTCTCTCTCTCTCTGTGTGTGTGTGTGTGTGTGTGTGTCCTGTTTTCCTGTTACATAAATAAATACAAAATATTAAAAATTGACTGAAGGGATGGAGAGATGGCTTAGCGGTTAAGGGCTTGCCTGTGAAGCCTAAGGACCCCGGTTGGAGGTTCAGTTCTCCAGGACCCACGTTAGCAAGTGTGTGGAGTTTGCAGTGGCCGGAGGCCCTGGAGCGCCATTCTCTCTCTCTCTCCTTCTCTGCCTCTTTCTGACTCTGTCTGTCGCTCTCAAATAAATAAATAAACAAACAAAATTTAAAAAACGAACTGACTGGCCCTCACCAAAGAATTATCTGTTCAGTTCTATGTCTATATGTCCTAATTCACTGCTTTATTCATAGGTCTTCATTCACATCATCACGAAACACACATTCCATGAAATGATTCCCGATTGTTGGTAATTTCAAAGTTTATTAACGAAAGAACACTTTTTTCCTACAATGTACCATTAAGACATTTTCTTTCACTAGAGTGTCAGGATTTTAAGCAAAGACTTATGTTAATGCAAAATACTTAATGTTTTGCCGTCCTCTCAGCTCATTTTATCTTCTCTGTGCTCCATTGATGTTATCTTTTTTATTTTATATTTTAAATATCACCTTTAATGATCACAGTTGAACTTAGAGTATGTTTTACTGATTCCCTCAATGTTCCAACTCTGTAAACAACGACCAACTTTTCTCATCAATGAGTATCAGTACCAGGGATCCCTAGGGAAAGAGAAAGAGGCTTCACTGCAGAAGGTAAGGTCTAGAATGCTTTTTGCTAAATCCATATAAATACTCACTTCAACTCACTGGTGTGGGGCACAGTGATGGCACTGAATGTCAACAGACAAACAGCAGTGCATGGCTACAACACTATTATTAGTATTTATAACAGCTTGAGTGTTCTTGATAGATGAAGCCACATTAATTAGTTTCTGGATTCATTCTCACTTTGGCATATCCACTAGCACTTCTGAACATGGAATTAAAATATTTCAAAGTGTCACTGTTTCCCAGTCTACAAGAAATGCATAAATATAACTTGATTTACACTAACCCACATGCATTTAGATACAATAATATGTTAACATTTTAGGGGTAAGGAAATCATTAAGCCAGTGTATGCAATGAAGTTTGATACTAAATAAAGCTGTCAATAACTGTGCAAATGTAAAAGAATACTGTTTTTAGGAGGACAAGGTATTTCCTTTTATCATTTTAAGTTTCTAAACTGGTAATATTTTTTTGCCTGTTATACTTGAAAATATAAAATCCATGAGGTTTTTAGATTGCAATCAGTGAAAATGGATACTTTTTATTTTCTCTTTTGCTTTGTTGTGACAAGACTGTAATTTTTTTTTTTTTTTTTTGAGGTAGGGTCCTACTCTAGCCCAGGCTGACCTGGAGTTATTCAATATGTATTCTCAGAGTGGCCTCAAACACAGTGATCCTCCTACCTCTGCCTCCCAAGTCCTGGGATTAAAGATGTGAGTCACCATGCCAGGTTACAAAACTAAATTAACCCTTCATAGAACAGGTGACAATCAATTTGGAAGATAAATGCTGAGCCATGCACTGGCATTAAAGAATAACTAGTAGTACATCCTTAAATTTACTGAGATTTATTTTTAACAATTTGTTCAAATAACAACATAAATTGTTTGGTTCATTGTAAGCATAGTTAAATAACATTGTCACTTTTTTTCATTTTCCCATTAAATGAAAAAGTAAATGATATTTTATTAAATAATTTATTTATATATATATATATATAAACATATAAAAATATACACACACACACACACACACACACACATATATATATATATATATATATATATGTATGTATGTATTGTGGAGTGTGCACATGTATGAATGCCTCTGTGTGTGTGATGGGAGCATATGTGCGTCAGGGATATATGCGTATGTGGGCATGTACATGGGCAGACTCCAGAGGTCAATGTTATGTGTCTTTCCCAATTGTTTTCCACTTTATTCTTTGAGGCAGAGACTCTAGCTTAGCTTAGGCTCCACAACTCAATTACACTAGCTAGCCAAAGAACCCTTTGGATTCCCTATCCACTACCAGGGATGGGATTTTGCATAGGCTCTCAGGATTTCATCTCAAGTCTTCATCCTTGCTTAAAAAGAACTTTAATCACTAAGCCATCCAGATACTTCCAGAAAACTAAATCTTTAATTAGGAAGATGATGATACAAATACATGCATGCATGTATCCATATAGATATACAAGTGCGAGCATGTTGGTATGTGTGGGCAATTGTGTATATGAGACCTTAGATGGCATGTCTCTCATTTATTTGGCCTATATAACTGCAACTTGACTTCTTATGTCAGAACGGAGACCAAAGTCAGGCCACAAAAATATGTCTATGTAGCTCTTCACTTGATCACAGCAGAAAGTAAGAGATATCTAGATAAAAATAGAAGCATATTGTCTATTATTTTCTTATGAGTGACAAATAGAAATTTATGAAGAAAAATGTCATACATCCATGAGATGAAAATTATAGTTAATAATGTATTCTTAAATGGGGAAACATTTTTTTATCCCTCTAAAAGCAATAATAGAGTTTGTATCTTCTTCAAATCTGTAGTACCCTCTGTTTGTTCTATGAGAAACAATTTCAGGTGGTCCTCTTATCTTGGAGATATGAAAGACAGCATAAGAGATAATTCACAGAAAAGAATAGAAGTTAACATTAAATATGGGTGAGGTCAATAAAGTAGCTAGGCATAGAAACAGATATTCTGACATCCTTAAATGTATGTTATGCATAATGAAATGTTCCTACTATTACCCAGAGGGTTTTGGGGTAATTTCCTTAATTTACATTCCAAAGGAGGCAGTGTGAAATAGAATTTCCAAGCTAGGAGTGTGAGGAGAGGTGATAGCTTTGTTCTGAAGATGAGTCCATGCTTTGGTGTCATGCTTGGTGGCACAACAATTCTGGATGGGGCAGAAAGTAGATCAAGTTTCTCAGGATGAAAGGCAAAGAGTAAGTGGACCATCCAGGAAAAGTGGGATGGAAGAGGGAAGTGAAGGAAATGGAAAAGAAGTTTTCGACAAGAGCTTGCTGACGGTACTTGATCAGAATCCTCAAAGTTGCCAGGGGTGATAGAGCATGATTGTAAACCTAAGCACTCTGGAAGTTAAGGCAGAGTATTCTGAGTTTGTGGCTAACCGAGCTTAGTGACTACTCAAAAAATAAATGTAAAAAGGAAAGAGAAAAAAGAAATAAATGTACACAAATGATACAAAGTAATAGAGAAAACTTCCCTTTATACAACTGCCCACTCTCTTTTGCTTAATTTATTAACTTATACTATATATATTTTTTTCATGTAAGATATGATATTTCAAGTACGCATACACAGTAAAATGCCTTAGTGGAATTAAGAGACATAGGAATTATCTCATGCAACTATCAAAGTTTGCAGTGGAAACATCTAAATTCTGTTTTCAAAGACAAAGATTCTGTTTCAAGAATACTATACAGTATCATTAAGTAAAGGTTTCACAACAAGTCACCAGGTTTCAAGGGGCAATTACTTAAATTCTTTTTCCCTGTCTACCTGAATTCCTCTTCTAATATAGTCAATGTGCCAATAGAAATGATATGGCCAGGCCCAGGAAGATGAATGGGATTCTAAAATGTTAAAATAGATGAATTCTGACTATCGCCAAAGTGGGCAAAATCATAATAATAGTAATAAATAGGATAACATTTTTTACAAAAGAACACCTCTGGCATATAACAAAAGCATTTTCATATCAGATCAATGCTGGCATATGACTTCACACAGAGGCAAGGTTAAGATGAAGGTGAACAATGCATCGTTATTACTCTGAGGTGTTGTATTGCAAATATAAACTGATAATGCACTATTAATTTAAAAAGGAATCTTTGAAGAGGTTATATGTTATTCACTGATAGGATATGGGCTTTTTGTTATGTAAAATTTATTTGATTTTTGTAAAATATTTGCTTCAACTTTTGACTGCTAGACACTACATAATTCTATGTGAGGGAATAATATTATGAAAATCTGTGCTATTTCTCATTTAGATCTAAGATTCTTATGTTTCCCATCAAATTCATATCCCTTGTAATGAAGTCTGTCATAAATCTAGGTATACAAATATGAAACTTACTTCCCCAAAATAATCTACACTCTATAAAATGAATAAAGCCTTTTAATAATAAAATACTTTCTGATAACTTTGAAATGTTTTAAGACCTGTTTATCTTTGTAGTGGATGGTAATATTAATAATCTGATAACAGTAAAGAAGGTGGTTAAAGAACGATTGATTGTTCTAACAACTAGAGCTCTGTTTTGCTTTTGATCTTCCATTATTAAATGTAAGAAAATATAATGATAGGTCTATTCATATTCTGTTATAAGTTTAGATTGATTCCATATACAATTAAATAAACTTGATTCACCTTCAAAAAATAATAGTTATTTTAAAAATACATTCACACAGGTATAAGACGTCTTATTTTCTAACTCAACACTGAATGAATCATATGTTTCTGCGTGTGATATGCTATTTATTGTGTTTTGGGGTGTTGTAATAAACAAATATCAATATTTATGTGAGGATTAATACTCCATGTTTGTATATGACTGTGTTTTCTTTCTGGATGCATCTACTGGCTGGACTAAGTGGCCTTAAGCATGGAAAGAAACCTTATACTTATCTGTCATTGCTGAATCTGCACTTTATGAAATATACTGAATTGATCTAATGAGATAAAGACTAGTATAATGCTGAGTTATTACTCTGATATTTGGGAAAATGTATGTTTGATTTCCCAAGAAGCTCTAGTATACTGTCACAGCAAATATCTTTATTCTTGTCATTATTTAACATGGAATATATGCCAAGTGATTATTGGCACACTAATATATCTTTTTTATTTCTGTATTTATTCATGATTCTATCCAAGTAAATAATGTATTCTGATCATTTTAAAACCATTAATCTCTCATGTCCTTCTCATCACACTCTAGCTGGACCTCTGTTCTTGTTCTTTCCACATCATCTCTCTCACATGCCTTTTTACTTTCTTTTTTTTTTTTTTTGCAACCCACTGAACTTAGTTAGGGTTGCTTGCACAAACTGCTAAAGCATGGGCAATGTACTCGTGGCTATGGTTAAAAGAAACAAAGAAATTAGAAAGTTCCTCATCACTTATAATCACTAACATTGTTGGTCTTGGAAAGGGGAAAACTAACAAACAATTATTTACCTATAAAATCACTATGGAAACAAATATCTTTTTTGAGCAAATTCCAGTAGCATGGCAACAGTGATGCCCAGTAGATAGGAAAATGAATAGCATCAGGTTGAGGATTGTGACTAAAACCTTGCTAGAAAGGAACAGGTTATCTTCTATGTATTTACTACAGAAGAAACCATCCAAGAACTATTGAGGAATTCATGTTATGTATGCTTGTGACCATTGAGAGAGGTACAAAACAGGGAAGATACCATCTCTGACTTCAAGAGCCTTCCAATGTAACTAGAAGTAAAATTTATGCAAGTTAAATAATAAGGGATACCTGTCAGTGGGGAGAATAAAGTAGTGCTGGAATTCTTTATTCAAGGCAGTACGTATTGTAGCACATGCAGGAAGAATTATATGTGTGAGTGACAAAAATTCCTGTTGGGATTTAGAAGAGATGTGTCTCTAGTGATCATATTACTCTGCTCAAAGCAAGCCATTTTTAACACATGGTCCTAATAGTCTAATACTACTAATATTTGAATTATTGACCTTTTTATTGTATATTCTCCTCTTACCATTTCCTTATTTGGCAAAAGAACTAGATAAATTATTGGTCCAAGGTTGAGCTTCAATACTAAGTAGTGCCAAAATAAAGTTGAAAGCATCATTCATTCAGCTACCTGATGACTAAGTGTCTGTCTTCACCGTCTCAAACTATTATTATTACACAATATTTCTTTGTGGCTTTATTTTAAAATAGAATTGTTTTTTACTATAATTAGATATAATAATTAATTTCTCTGTCCTTGCTCAAGAATAGATTTTCATTTCAATCTCTCGTTTTTGGCAGTAGTAAATGCTGAGTTTTCACTATGTAGTCTCAGAGTAGTCTGAAACTCATGCCAATCCTCTTACGTCTACCTCCTGAGTGCTGGGATTAAAGGCATGCACCATAACACCCTGATAATTCGGATTTTTAATAGAATAACTGCACAAGTTTGGCTGTATATATAACTTTCAGTCTACTGTGGCAATTTAAGGTAATACATAAAGAAATCAAGAAAATTCAGAATATGGGAAAACAAGAACCATTCAGGAAGTTTGAGATTGCCAACAGTATAGACAATGCTTTCAGCCACAGTGCCAAGTTGTTTTTGTTTTAATATGGCAAACATATAAAAAGTTAATTATACTTCTTATATTTTAAAAAATAATTACCCTAAAAATAATAACATCACTGAAGGACTTTAGGGTCAGGAAATGGGCACTTGGACAACTTAATAAATAGAGCAGTATTGAGATGAAATTCCCATGGCTAATGCTCTAAAGAGAAATGGACAGAAATAATAAAATGATGTCAAAATGGAATTCAGATATAATATATTTGAACAATACTGTCCTGAAAGTGTGTACTTGGTACAGTCTGTTCACACTCCTTCATATTCTAACTTTTGCTAAAATACAAGTTAATTCTATCCTTGTGGATGGAAGTAGGAGAGGAAGGGAAAGAAGGAAAGAAGACAGGGAAAATCTTATTTTGTATTCTGAAGAAAATGTTCCATTGACTAATGACACTGGACCTAGCCTGCTTTCACAACAGCTCACTAAGTCCTCCACACATGGCCATCGGCTATGTTATCTAGTGCACAGTGTCATGAACAAAGAGCAACAACAAAAACCACAGTAATAATTACAAGAAAATGAGAAGATTTAGTAACAAAGAAAAAGGTCACTGAAAAAGACTGCTACATCATAAGATGCTAGTTTTGACTTCAAACAAGAGGGCAGATGTTCCCTTAACTCTAAAAGACTTAAAAAGGTAGATAGTATGATACTTACCTACTTTTTCATGTTATGTTTTTAATGTGAATTCATCCACTTTCTAAAATAATTGATGGACAGAATATAATGAAAACAAAGTGTCCAATGTGAAAACATGTTTACAAACACAGAACAGATTTAAACAATTTTCTATTTTCTTATGAAATTGAAATTGGTGAGCATGCAGATAGTAGCTACTAGATTTTCATAAAAGCTGATAATTATGTTTAGCTAGTAAAATACAATAATATGGGCTGAAGATATGGCTCAGCAGTTAAGGTGCTTGCCTGCAAAGGCTGAATTCATGTCCCCAGGACCACGTGAAGCCATGTGCGCAAGATGTCACGTGTGTCTGGAGTTTGTTTGCAGTGACTGGAGGCCGTGGTGTGTTGATTCTGTACCTCCCTCTCTCTCTCTCTCTCTCTCATTTATCTGCCTCTCACTTGCACTCAAATAAATAAATAAATAAATAAATAAATAAATGAAATATTAAAAAACAATTGTCTTGTATTGACCTTGGAAAACTCAAGCACTATCAACATCTACTGTTCCCTAACAATAACTTTAGTTATCAATCGCGGCAGGAATGAGATTAAAAACAGCCAGTAACACCCTGGAGATGACAATTATTATTTTTTTTATTTCCTGGTTTTTAAAAACAGCATGTATATGCTAAACAATATAAAAATATCTTGGAGGAACTATAAATCCATCTGATTTCTAAATTTATTTTTGGAGACTTTAGCTACTAAAGTGCACTTTTATTTTTCATTTTTTAAGCCAAGAGGTCCTCATTGTGAAATGACAGTAAACATTTACAAGTAATCACAAAATAAATGCTACAAATTCTTTCAAAGTAAGACAAAAGTTCACCTAAAGAAGTCAGGATTTGCCAGGTTAGTGTACTCAAGGACATAATGCAAATACCAGGAGTGATTTTAGAGCCCAAAGACTGCCAGGGAAACTTTGGTAAGCCAGTTAATAGCTTCTATCAGAGCATGCATTGTCCTATAAAGCTAAATATAATTCAATAAATGACTGAGTAAACAACTACCTCAGTGTGCCAGTGAATGAAGAATTAATAAATATAACAAGTAAAATTGGGGAAACTATCATCACTTGTTTTGGTAAAATAGAATCACTTTAAACACAAAATAAATGGGAACAGGCAACATCCTGGGTGAATACCTCTACCAATAATTTGAACATTTAGTAATCTTCCTAAGGTAAATGAAAACCCAGGAGCACGTCAGGGCTCTTAGGTTGAGGGACATTTTTCCCATATAGTAAAGATGTTATGGGGCTGGAGAGATGGCCTAGCGGTTAAGGCACTTGCCTGCAAAGCCAAAAAACCTCTGTTGGATACCCGCAGGACCCATGTAAGAAAGATGCACACAAAAATGCACAAGGGGGCACATGCATCTGGAGTTCATTTGCTGAGGCTGGATGCCCTGGCGCACTCACTCATTCTCTCTCTCTCTCTCCTTCTTTCCCTCTCTCAAATAAATAAACAAAAATAAAATACTTAAAAAAAAACAAGTTACCTATATGAAGAGAGAGCCAGTATTGTATTATATTAATAATGAAGAGAAAGAGGGATTCTGATGATGGTGGAAATGCAATATTACTCACTATCCCTTGCATTAGAACCTCCTGGATGCTATGTCCTGAAGCATGGTTAAATCTTTTCATAAAGCCGCATAAGGGTAGTTTGAGGAAATTAATATTCAAGGAAACTTGGGCTGGAGAGATGGCTTAGCGGTTAAGCGCTTGCCTGTGAAGCCTAAGGACCACGGTTCGAGGCTCGATTTCCCAGGACCCACGTTAGCCAGATGCACAAGGGGGAGCACGCATCTGGAGTTCGTCTGTAGTGGCTGGAGGCCCTGGAGCGCCCATTCTCTCTCTCTCTCTCTCTCTCTCTCTCTCTCTCTCTCTCTCTTTCTCTCTCCCTCTTTCTCTCTGTCTGTCGTTCTCAAAAAAAAAAAAAAAAAATCAAGGAAACTTAAGCTGTTCTGCTTCCCCAGAGGGGACACACACACACACACACACACATACCATATTGGTTTGCTTCTAATTCCTGGACTCACTTAAATCTCAGCTGTCAATGACTGATTCTGGTAGAAGCTGTCCCCTTTCTCTTCCCTCTGGTACTTTCTGGAAAGAGTAACCTTGTTTCCAGAGAACTGGGGTTTTATTTGTGGTTTCATAATCTAGCTAATAAAATAAGTTTTAAAAGGGACTCAGAATGAAGCTTGAGTACAATTGTTTTTTAGAGTTTGGGAGGAAAAAACATAAGGTGGATAAGCTGTAAATCTCATCTGCAGCAAGAAGAATGGAGTGGATACAAGGAGAGAGAGAGTAGAGTTAGGGCTGGGCCAGCAGGGGAAGTCTCCAAGCAGCTGCACGGGGAACAGGTTTCAGATAAAGAGCAAGAAAACAAGAGCATCAGGACAAGCATGACTAGGCGTTTGTTCTTCACACCTCCTTAGCATGTCTTTAGGTGGTCTTTTGCCACAGTGCTCAATGGCTAAACTAGACCAACTCTTAAAGATAGGTACCATGATCTTATACTTGGGTAGCTTAGAACAGCATGTCCTCACCCAGGACAGAAGCAAGTAGCTTTCCCTGAGCAAAGCCCAGATACCTCTGTTCTCCCCCTTGTTAAAGGAAAGGGGAGATGAGGCCCAAAACTGACCACAAGACAGGACTCCAGCAACAATTACATTAAAAGCCTCGTAATGTCTGCATACATTCCCTCTATAAAGAAAAAGAAACTTATGAGAAATATTGAGGTCAACTAAACAAGATAACTTCCCACCCCCTTTTCTGCTGCTGTTAATTTCATCCCAATCCCCCTTCTGCCTCCTTCAAAATAGGCCCCATAATGCATCATTTAAAAGGTAGATACTCCAGTACTTTTTAAGTCACCATTTCCATTAAATACGGCCAGAGCACAGAACATATTCAGTGGAAAAACTATTTCCAAAGCAGGTAATAAAATGCTACCTTATATGCTTAATTTGTCTTGGCACTCCTGGATATGCTGGTTAATTATCAGAAATTAGCTTGAGGGAAAGATTAATCATTTTACTTAGCCAACACACAACTGGTAGTTTCTAGTTAGTGTCCCAGGACAGCTTCCTAGATTCCTTATCATTATCAAGAAAAATGAGAGGTTTGTGGGCTAAAAGAAAGTCTCTATTATCATTAAATATCTGGCTTTCAACTATGAAAGAAAGCATGTCTGAATATGCTTTTAAAAGCTTTCTTAGCTTTTATAGTTAGTGTGAAACTATTGTTTTGTGGAGAATTTCTGCTTTGTTTTCCTCCAAAGAATTATATCTAGTCATCAGAAAGAAACTCATATTTTGTTGCTTTTTAGAAAAACAAGAAAAAAAGAGAAAACGGCAATATTCCGATTTCACCTACAGTTGCCTAAGTTTATGACTAACATGAGAAACAAAGGAATATGTAGGAGTGTTTTTTTTTTTCCTCACTGTGGTTTTGGAGTGACGTGGGCCACATAACATAAATGTTTATACATGTCTATATCACAGCAAAAAGCCCTTGCCAGTGTCCTTTAGTCATTAATTACAAATTGTTTCTGCTAAAAAAAATAGGAAGATAAATGAATATTAATGTAAAGAGTACCATTCCTTAATAGATCTCAAGGTTTTTTTTTGTTGTTTTTTTCTTTTTTTTTTTCAGGAAAAACAACACATCTGGGGAAGGATGTAGCTTGGTTTTATAGCTCTAACCTCGAAAGCAGCTCAATAAGTATGGGTAATATTTTAGAGGCAAGATGGAGATCTAATCTAATAGAAACTAAAAAAAATTCAAGTTTCAACCATACATTGGACACATTCAAATCTGAATTAATTTAAGAAAAAAAATAAAGCAAGTTAACACAGAAGTGGAGATTGCAAACTCTGTCTATTCTGGGGCATGCTTGATCTACCTGCTGTCTGCGGGTTTTATCCCACATTAACCTCATGGACTAATTCTCCTGTAATGCAATATTTTAAGAAAAATTATAACTGTAGACAATCATCACACTGAAAGATAAAAATGTTTGTCTTACAATCCAGGTGTGCTAGGATTTGATCCTAACATATCCATACAAACTGTACTTCCAAGATGATATTCTTGCAAGTCTCCCATCAACTGCTTTGTCTTCTCAAGTATGTTCATGATGTGTAATTCTATCTTTGAATACTTCATTTTCTCCACTCAGCTATACACATGTTAGTAAATCTGGAATTTCCTTATATAATTTCTCCTGAGTATGAAAATCTTCTGTTATTGTGATTTTTATCTCTACCATTCTGTATAGTTCATGGCAAATTTACTATGAATATAATATAAGCTTGATATCCTGGTCTTACACATTTTAAAGAACTTCCTCAGTCATGTTATCTTTCCACTGTCAGCAACGATACTGATCATTTCTTCATTGACCCTCAGTGACAACAAGCATCTATTTTTCAACTACAAATTATTCAATAAGTATTTGCACAGATGGAAGTGTCCATGCTAGAAACAAACAGGAAAAATAGTAAGGGATATACATTCAAATTACTTTATTTGCAGATGAATACGAATTTAGTTGTCAAAGAAGTCCATCTCTGTTGGGTGGGGCACAGCCAGGACAATATAGAGCTGACTCTGCCCAAGTAATTACATGTTAGGAATGGGGTGTGGGATGATGTGGATGAGGCCAGTGATTTTATGAGCAAAATAAGATCTGTGAAGGGAACTGACTTTCAGAGATAATTTGTTTGTTTTGTAGGAGACAATTACATAAAATAGCTTAGGTATTATAAAAGCTATAATGACCTCACTCTTTGCAGGATCCTTAGAACCATTGGAAGATATGTTTAGTGAAACTACATTAGAAACAAATTTGAATTTCAAACTGGCAAGAAACCCTGATCCTATATTTCAACATTTTTTTCTTCTTCTTCCATATGATAGAAGTGATCTTTCAGTGTTTGCTAAAGTAAATAAATTCAAAATTTCAATACACTGACCCATTCCAACAACAAGATGTTGTATGATAATAATAGTCCACAAATCTTAGCAACTGTAAATGAAGTATCACTGTCAGGGTAAGAAAAAAAAATTGGCACACTTGATTACCATAATAGGATTCTGACAATTAAGTGGAGAATTATTTTAATTACAAAAAGATATTCCCTTTTATCTTGCAAACATGATATGACTAGCATGCATTATCATTGAACCTATTAGATTTTTCCATAAATGTTCAAAAAATTATAAATAAAACTATCCTAATATTTGACTGCTCAGAAGTTCTTTGCTGCTTGTTATTTGAATCATATTTAGACAGTTTATGGAGAACTCATGGCTCATGTGGCCACTGCTGAACACTTATAAGCAACAATCTACATGAACGATCCCACTGAGTATGTGTCCTTGTGAGGATGTTTGTAAATGATTATGAGGCTGCCTTGAGAACGGCAGGGACAGTGGTTGAGATTCTTATTCAAAAGTATGGAAGGCTAAGAAAACTGGACTGATGGACCATAGATGACAGGGACACACACGGCTGAGGATTATGTTTTAAGAAGCCTTGATCATATTTATAACAGTTACCCACAACACCAAAACTACTGAGTTTCAATTGCCTGGGATTTTTTGAGAAATAATCCTTGGTTTATATAAGCACTTAGCAGGTGTTTGGGTTTATTTTCCTATTTCTTTGTGTCCAGCATTCACACAGTAATCAGAACCTCTGTTTCCATTGACATACAGATAATTCATTTTGTTTCTCTTCCCCCAGTCAAAAATTTATTCTTTTATTTCTTTTTTTTTTTTTTGAGATAGAACCTCACACTGTAGCCTAGGCTAACCTCAAACTTGTGAGAATCACCATGACTGATTCTGACAATCCTTTCTTGAGTTTCCTGTGACTATACATGCACTTCACTTAACAAGCATATTAACAAACTCAGGGTCATTCTATGTCTTTCAAGTCCATGTTTCAACCCGACACAGTTGTACTTTCTCAATCACCAATGACAAGAAGAAGTAATTTAATTATGGCAATGTGGATCTGATTACTTTAAAAGTTAGAAGATTATATATTTGATTACCAAACTGTCCTATTGAAATGCATGAAATATTCCTTTCTAGGACTTCATTTGCCTAGAGTGCTGGGTTCAGAGTGAGAATGAAGTATCATTTGTCTCTGACCTTTGTGCTTTACACAAGACAGACTCAAAGCTTAGGTACGTGAAATCAACTTAGCACTTCACAGAATATGGAAAGTTTAAATCTTAATTCAAATATTACATGATTCCATTTCAATTTGCTCAAAAGCCACACACAATATACTAAACCAATATTCAACTGACAAACATAATTAATAGCAATATATGTCCTGAGAATCAGTACAGATTGCCTGCAATACTTAAAATAATGAAGAAAAATGTAATAGGAGGAACACAAAATATGCCTGACGCTTTAACAGGTATCATTCAACTTACAGCAGGTAATGTTTGTGCCAGGAAGAAAGCAAAACTATCACTACCATACTTCAGTGCTATATAATTTACAATAAAATACCTGGAACATAATAAGTCTATTTCTGAATTGGTATTAACAAAAAAACCATCCATAAGAAATACACATGAAATAGAAAGGGCAGAATGTGGGATTAGGACTCTGTGGTCTGACCAAGTAGGTGCAATGCCAGAGGGATAACTATGGCAAAAGGGGTAGCAGCAAGCCTCAGTTTCCTCATATGTAAAATGGAAAAAAAATCACAGTGATGAATATATTAATTTACATATAATTCTGAGAGCAATACCTCCAAAGTACTCAACAAACATTAGTCATTTCTTTAGGGAAAGCTGTGCAAAGAGATGTTCAGGAAACCCTGAGTCCAGGCACCCTCAGCTTCCACACATAGCAAATAAGATTCCATCAAGTCTGTTTGCTCCAGCATATATAATTTTAAGCACTATAATTATTTTAAAACAGAGAAGTTTCGTATTTTATTCTATATGCATTTATAACAAATAAAATGCTTTAAAGTCATGTATTTAAATTGGAGTTTTCATATACAGGAACTCTTTTTGGCTTCTTTGCTTTCTCTTTCTCTCTTCCTTCCCAAGCAGAGGTGACATACACACTGAGCCACCTCAGTCCTCACTCCCCTATCACCAATCTTTTTATGAGAAAAAAAAAAACATGTGCTTCACTTGGGTTTGGTAAATTCCTTCCCGAAATTGTTTTCCAGTGAAATACTCACAAGTCGTCTGGCACCCTCCCTTCCCAAGGTGCACTGAGGGGGAAGAAAAAAAAAACATAAAGCTAGTCTTTATTTCATGATGGAATTTGACACATAGGTGTCACAGTGTAGCTTCAAGGAGAGAAATGTGAATGGTACCTCAGAAAGTGCCCAGGAATTCTTCACACCTTACACAGAAGTGTCACACAAAATATTTAACAAGTTAGTATAATAAGAACAGAGGACACATGGAATAGACATTGCCTTGAATAACTGGTTAGTCTGTACTCTACACTCTCAAGTCAAACAGCAGCATAGTCTGGTCACTAGAGCTGAGATGATTCTTTGTTCTCCAGGGAGTGGTACATTCAACCAAATAGGCTCTCAGTAAATATTCTTTGATGGGAGTGCATGTAAAATGAGATAAAGGGAGAGTAGAATTGTAATTTCATGTAGCTTCCTGAGGCTATTACAGCCATTCACGAAAAGAGATATTTTAATAGATGAGTAAGTTGTCCAAGAAAAGAGTGAAACAACTGTAGAAAACACAGACACGAGCAAGCTAGAGAGACTTGCACTGATCTTATGCCACGGTAAATAGCTGTATGCATTTCAGTCGTCAGACATTCGTAGCGGATAAATGTAACTTCAGCTGTGTACTTGCTCACCTGGAGACATGCTAGGCAGCTCAGCTATCATGCTTGGTTAAAAATAATTGCCATAACGATGGTATATCCTATTTTCCTGAGCAAAGTAAACAAAATGTTCTTTACTCAAGAAAAGGTATTCAGAGTAGTATGTGAAGAAGTTTAACGAGTGAGAAACATGAGGTTCAAGGGTCATTTTAAAGGAAACCAACTGGTTGAGAAACAGGATCTTTTTGTCCATATATTGTGAACTCCAAGAATTATTCTGGCCTAAGACTGGATTGGACAGTATTTAACAGTAATTATTTATTCATTTACTTTCTTTACTTCCATTCTTCCTTTATCATTCCCCTCCCTCCCTCTCTTCCTTCCTTTCTTCTTTAATTACCTTTAGTTCTATATAGCTACATTATCATTTCTTCTATTGTCAGTTCTCATAGCCACTTCCTGTGAATCCTTATTTGTATGGAATAAAGACATTATATGGATAGCTACCATTTTTTCCTCCACAGAAATTAAACAGTTAACTTAGTCTGAATACTCAATTCAAAATACATTTTCAAAATGAGAATAGTAGAATTATATAGGGGAAGTATTATTTTTAAAAGCATTTTTAAAAATCATTTATTTATTTATTTGAGAGTCACAGACAGAGGGGGAAAGAGGCAGATAGAGATAGATCGAGAATGGGTGCGCCAGGGCCTCCAGACACTACAAACGAACTCCAGACACGTGCGGCCCTTGTGCATCTGGCTAACATGGATCTTGGGGAGTTGAGCCTCGAACCAGGGGCCTTAGGCTTCACAGGCAAGTGCTTAACCACTAAGCCATCTCTCCAGCCCGGGGGGAAGTATTATTGAATTTGATAGTTTACTTTTAGTGACCCATACTATATAAAACTTAGGAATTGTATGTATTCCTTAAATACATATTAGGGTCTTTGAAGGACAAGTCACTGAGTTGTGAGTTAAACAGATACATGATCCTACTTTCTTGGCTCCTGGAAGGTACAGTACTCCACAGCTAGGTAATGTGGGAAGTGTGCAAGCTCATAGCACCATAGGTTCGTGCTTCCCAGAAATGTGTCCTCATGGGGTGGAGATCCACAGAGTCACTAATCAAATTCTGTTCTTAGTGTATTGAGACCCCAGTTCTTAAATTTCTTGGTACTAACATCAGGTTCAGGAAATTTTACTCAAAACCTTTACATGAGAGGCTTATGCTCATTAATAGAATACATATGCATATTTGTAGCATGTATGTTTGATATATATCAATTTTTGCATGTAAAAGGAGGATAGAAAGGAAATATAAAAGTGGTTGTAGGGTCCTATGAGCTGTTATAGAGCTCTTTTTCTATCCTGTAAGACTGTGTTTACTACTATTAAAAGTGCTCACAATTGTCTCTTTTACCTTTTACTATAGTTTGTATAGTTTTCTTTTAAAAGTGCAAACTATAATGTTGAACAGGCAGTAAGGGCAAAACCATATCACATTCAGACTGTTCATTTAAAATAACAAGGCCAACAATAAGAGTTGCTTTGTGTTAAATGTGTAGGAAATTCTATTATGCCCAATTTGAGAAAATACACACTGCTAGCCATGAGGCTCTTTCATGAATAGTTGTTAAAAGTACTGTCTGAGTTTACAATTCACACTAAGTGAAAACCCAGAGGATAAAAATCAATGGGGTTTATGACAGCCTTGTACCTTAGGTTAATGTCAGTCACTGCTTTCTCCTGTTGCTCTCCCTGAACTTTTTAGCCAAGATGTGCATTGAAACTATCTTCAAATATTTTACATTTGTAAAGGAAATTGTTTTAAACGTTTTTTTGAGGACAAAATATCTTCGCTATGGAAAGTCAAAACAAAAACAAGGGAAACATTTTCAAGGCATATAAGTTCACACTGCCCTTTCTCATCTCATCTTCACTTCTCTTCTCATCCTTTCTTTCTTTCTTATTTTTTTTTTTTTTTGATATCCACATCTTATTTCCACTGAATAATTTTTTGACTAGACAGTTCATAGGGAAAAGGCTTAAAGCTAGTCATGGTATTAAAAGTCTTCAACCCTATTAATGAGTTTTGCAATATGGAAACTAAGGCACAGAAAAACAGAGCCATTGGCTAATTTATTGCCTAAGAAGAAGTAAAGTGAGGATGTCTAGTTTCCATTTTGATGCTTTTTTGGCTAAATTATGTTCTCTCACAAGAATAATAGGAACATGTACTTGAGGGCAATTTTGACCACATGGATCTTCATCTTACCTTTAGCGGTGATGGGGTTATCTGTGGTAACTTTGGAAGTGATAGTGCTGTATGAAGAGACCTTAGCAGCAAAGCATTGTCTTTAGTGACGTTTGCTCCCTACTTCAACAGAGTTGGCTGTTAACATACAGAACAGCTGCACCAAAGGTGATGATGAATCATCATGATTTTTTTTTCATTTCTAATTTCTCTTAAAATTTTCAAGAAAAATTTGACAATTTTAAGCTACATCCCAATCCATTCAGCAAAAAGCACATAAAACCAAACCAGTCAAAATGTATCCCTCCACCATTTATTCACATCCCATTTTCCCCTAGACATGTCCTACTGTATAAAAGCTTTTAGCCCACATGCTAGAGGCATGACATTAAAACTTCTGTGGGTCACTTCATGGACATTAGCTCCTGTAGAAAAGCATGGGTAGCCATCCATAATGAGTACTTAAATAAATCAAAAGAGTTTATTTTTGTCCTGAATACCATTATAGAAGGTAAAAATATAACAGCCTTGTAATACTGTTGAGAATTTAAATATGTATGAGTCAAAGTTGAAATGACTGAGTTATAACTTAAATAGAAACTCTGACAATATAGGTCTTGCTTTGCAATAACTATGCCAATTAGAGAACAGTGCTTAACAATTATTGGAGAGTATGTTCTGAGTCAGGAAGCCACGATGTGAGTCTTGATTTAAAGAGCTCTTGCATAGGAAAGTCTGAACAGTTATAGTGCTGGTGATCAGAAACAGCAAAGCAGGCTTTACAAGGCCAGGTTATCCATTTACATTATGTTGAGTACACTCAGAATTAATTTTCCTGAAAATTTACCAAACAAAAAAGCACTTTCCAGCAGAGAAATATTTTTACATGCAAACAGCCATGGAATCCAGGTTTAGCATGAACACTGTATGGAATAATCCAGTCAGGACTGCTTTAGAATTTAGACATAGTTTTCTTTGCTCTACTTTGCTTCCTTCCTGTTTTCCTCCCTGTCTGACTCCTACACTTCTATTTTTTCTCCTTCTTTTTCTCTACTTGTGATGTCATGTATCAAACCTAGTGTCTATATTTCAGGCAAACACTTCAACATTGAGCTCACTCTCCCATAGGTGCATCTGTTTTCTCTCTTACTCTACTTGTACTACCACAAAACATCAAAATTGTTCTCTTAACAATTATTTTTAATTTTTATTTGTGTGAATGTGTATGCATATGTGTAAACATGAGTGTCTCACAGTCTCTTACAGTGGTAAACAAACACCCAACTGCCTTTTTTTGGGAGCCTGGATAATTTAATCTGGACTGGAAGTCTTTGTAAGAAGGCACCGTTCACCACTGAGCTATCTCCCTAGCCCACGTATTATGTTTTTGATAGAAGCATCATATGCAAGGGAAAATGAGGGCAAAATATTTAACATGATTGTATTCAGCCTATAAATGTTGATTTTTTTTTTTCTGAACTGTTGTTGTGGAATAAGGAAGGCACTGCAGCACCTTGAGGTAGCATCTCTGTCGAGGGTTAAACTCATATAGTTCTGGAGAAGGCAACTCCATGTCTCCATGTGGGAACCATTGTGGATCAGCTTTAGAAGAATAGAGGCTTAGTATTATAAAACAAACAGAGGTGATAATAAATTATTTTAATAACTATGATTGACTGTAAAAGGTTGGAATTTTTTTTAAATAGCCAGCAATTTAAAGGATGTCATACAACATAATTATTATAATAAATATACAGAGTATTTGATTAATTCTTACATATGCATTTTTTTGGCTAATACCAAACTTCTGTATTTTCTAGTTTTTAGTTAGGATCAATAAACATAAATTCACACTGCAGAAAAGGCTTATATTTTATTATTCTACCTAAACTCATACATAATTAAAATATAAATGACTGCTTTAAAGACTACTTACTAAACATACTACACTACAAATTGCAAACTTACTAAGATAAAAATCAACTTGAATTAAGACTTTTTGAATTTCAAATACCTGGTTGTAAGCAAATTACCATATTAATATTTCTAAAGGATTCTAAACCATTCCCCAAACTCTTTGTATGAAAATTCATGACATTAATATGAATAAACAAAAATCAGTACTCAAGGAAAACATTTGTCGGTAACTCTTGTCAGTAATTCTGAATATCTTCATCTTTCCCTGACAGGGAATCTTAGGCAAAGGAACAAAAATGCCTCCACTCATTACAATTTGGACTGAGATTAAGGAAATAAGATCAAAATAAAGCACAATTTAGGCCATCCACCTATAAAATAAGAAAGAGGAAAAGGACTTTCTAGTCTACTCATGAATTGCCAGCATGAAATGGCACTTTTATCTGTTACACTCTTCTCGTCTTCTTGTACTATCTTCTTTTTTTTTTTTTTTTTTTTTTTGGCTCCAATCTCTGAATTTGCACACCTGTTCTTTCTATCCACCTCAAGGAAATCAGACAAAATGTTTATCCAAGGTCCTTATAAGAAAAATGAAGTATAGCATGTCCTCTGATAAACATCATCACTAATCCTAAAAAGATGCATAACACTTTCATTCCCTCCTATGGCTAACAAAGCGACAAATATATAAAGTGTAGACAATCCCAGTGGAAATAAACCTTGATGCACACTGTGGCCTTGATACTACATAATTATTGGGGCAAGATACTGTAAAGAAAATTTAGTAATAGAAAATGGAATAATTTTTCAAATCCAGAGTACCCATATTTATAGAAGTCACCTCAAGGAAGGATGAGCAAACACCTATTTGAAATGGTGACACAGTGTGTTTTGTGTCTAATATATTGTGGAGCAGTTCTGATCATAGTTCAACCACATGAAAAATATGGCTTCTCTGATAATGTCAAGACCTATGAGACTCCAAATCTGAATTAAGCTTTATTTGTAGAGTGGATTTAGCTTTTGTCAAAATTTCCTTAAACACACAAGGCAATATTTTGGAAATAAAAGAATGAGTAATGTGTTTGTTCATGAGTTCTCTGCCTATTTTCTTTTCACATGCTACTCATATTTTGCAAGTTGTAGAAGATAAAATGCACAACATGTGCCACCCATGAATTGTGCAGAATTTAATAAGATATAATTATTCCAATAGTAATAAAGAGGAAAAAAAGTGAAAACAGGGCAAGATGAGCAGAGATTAAATTCTGTATATCCTTTGCACAGGACAAGTTAGGAAAGTGATACTCTGTGGTCCAATTATCTGTCAGATGGAACTATCACCAAATTTTGGTAAAAGGACATTCTGTTGTAATTAGGAATATATATTAATTGATATTAACCAGACATTAACATCTGAGAATATGTTCCGAATTTGGGGATTTCTAATGCTGAGAGATGAGATAGAGATAGGGATAGAGATAGGAAGACAGATAGACAGATAGATAGATAATAGATAGATAGATAGATAGATAGATAGATAGATAGATAGATAGACAGATAAATAGATAGATAGACAGACATTGGGAAAATAACATTTCTTTTAAAAGTATGAGAACTCCAATGATTTTAGTCCTAATACAAACATTTAGTCAAGATACAGCAAGGTGCTTTCTATCTGGTTATTTCATTTTTAACTAAAAGGAGTCAGGCCAAGGCCAGGAGAGTGCTTCCTACCCCGTCATGCTTTCCTCATGAAATGATCCTTATTCAGGGTTGGTGCTTCATGGGATGATTTCAGTAGTGTTCCAGTGCATGTCTCTTGTCTCTCACACTAAAATCAATAGTTACCAGTTCTTTGTATTCCCATGACAGGCAAACACCTGATATTTGAGGACAAATGATAAGGTGGCTGCTTGAGGTAGTAATGAAAATTCACTGGGGTCTAGTGGAAGCCCAGCTAACAGGCAACTTCTCCAAAGTCAAACACAACAGAGAAAATTGTAAGATAAATACAAATATAAATTCAAGACTTAATGAGGTAAAAATGTATAAAGATTTCATTTTTAATTTAGAGTGATTCACAGATTATCTTTCTAGTTCAAATAGAAACACACATACATGTGAGTGAATGTGTGTGCACACTAAACACCAATGCACTTTTTCTTTTTTTTTTTTCCTGCTTTTTCAAGGTAGGGTCTCACTCTAGCCCAGGCTGACCTGGAATTCACTATGTAGTCTCAGGGTAGCATCAAATTCATAGTGATCCTACTATCTCTGCCTCCTGAGTGCTGGTATTAAAGGTGTGTTCCACCATGCCCAGCATCATTGCGGCTTTTAAATAATCACGGGGTTAAAATTTCAGGAAGGAAAAATGTAGGCTGTGTAATTTGAATAAGTCTTCCTGATTAGCCATCACACAGAGATTTGTAACGAGTGCTTGTGATATTTTATATACTACCATCATTAGAGAGCATAGGCTTATTATTATTTTTTTAACTAATCAAATCTACTGACCTTAATCTTCTGCAGCTTCTCTCTCTCTCTCTCTCTCTCTCTCTCTCTCTCTCTCTCTCCCTCTCCCTCTCTCCCTCTCCCTTTTCTCTCTAACTCTTTAATTACTTATCTTTTTCTTCCTTCTCTTCGTGGGCACTGACCTGTAACACCCAGTACCAGCAGCTGGCTATCATCCACAATGAGCTTTTGATCAGAGGTTTCCTAAAAGAATAACAGATTTCTGTCAAAGTACTAGATGACCCACCAAAGGTTAGTGGTGAGTCCCTACTGCTGATGAGACCATATGTGGTTGACCCATAACATGGAGTGACATGGCTAGAGGAAAGTCAGACCCCAAACAGTCAACACATCTAGTGCCAGACGGTGCTACATGGGTGACTGGGGGTAAATGACCAATATCTGTCCAAACAACTCATGGTGTAACCTACTTAGGAGCAAATCACCTGTCGCAATGCTCACACAAGTGCAATAGTGGTGCACAGCCATGGTGGGAAACCAACTGCTCTTGATTTGGCTAACTGGGCCTCTCAGTGGAACAGAACCCATAGCTGGAGCTAAGAAACAAGTGAGAACCATATCCAAAAATGAGCCCGCTCTCTATTATCAAGCTACCACCAATCATGAGCTACAAGAGAGCCTACACCTATGAAATTCTCTATAAAAAAAATAAGGGTTATCCCATTTACCTGGTGCTAGCTTTACTTTCCCTTGGAGAATCTGCTTCTCTTTTTCAGACAGTTGCAGATCCTAAGGAGAGAACCAATCCATCATACCTCAAAAGGGCCCCAGCTGAAACTAAGACTAATTGGTGAAACAAGCAAGGGTGCTGTTTTCTTGGTGAACCTGGTACCAGCACAAGGATGAAGGAGATCAACACAGAGAACAATCAACTCCTACCAAACCAGATATCCAGAGACACAGAGGCTCCTTAGACCTCATCACTGAAGCAGACCTAGAATGAATCCAACATGACTCAAGGAAATTTGCAGAGGAGGGGGTGGAAAGAATGTCAGAGCCACACATTGGATCATGATACACAGAGGCATTTCCTCCTACCCATCACTGAGGGCTAACTCTACAATGCATGACCCATATACCCCAGGATCAGGGGGAAAAGGGAGGACAAGGAAGAGGCTAACAATGGTACCAACTTGACTGTATTCACAGAGTACAAAACTAATTAATAAAAAAAAATCTGTATTGCAAGATCTTGGTGGTCCTTCTTGTATAAAATGAAATGTAACTGAAATCCTTCCATTTCTTGCAAGATGGATTCATGTCATTCATAACTTAATGTGTGTTTGTTTACCTGGGTCCTCTTGATAATACAGTCAGGCTCAAAAGAGATCAGCTTCTTAAATGTAAGTCTTGGTAGAAGAAAGGGGGAGATAGATCACCAATAAAGAAATCATGAAGATAGCACCCAATTTAGAAGACCTAAATATGTTTTGTATATGTTAAATGCATCTCATTTGACAGTAATCATATGCAGAAAATAATTACCAATATTACATTTTTGAACAAAAAATGCCTCATGAGAAAAATGATTATAGAATTTATATGCTTTAAGTATAATAAAACATGACTAGATATGAAAGTTTTATGGTATGTTTTTATAAGCGACTTTAAAATTCTAATAAGATAATAGAAATGATACTCATTAATTTGAATCAGTAACATTAATATAGTATGTGTTTTTTCAATATTCTCATGTAAGAAGTTATACATGACAGTATTCATTTTGTAAGAGAAGTTTTGAGTAAAGAGA
The DNA here is from genome assembly GCA_036346955.1 of Dipus sagitta. Taxonomy (NCBI): domain Eukaryota; kingdom Metazoa; phylum Chordata; class Mammalia; order Rodentia; family Dipodidae; genus Dipus; species Dipus sagitta. The sequence continues at coordinate 28,531,179 of CM070781.1, read as the reverse complement.
AAATTGTTCCCCTAGGCCATATATGAATCCATATATTTTTATATCAATGTCAAGGAATGATTACAACTTCATTTCCTCTTAGATCACATATCTTAGAAACCAAGATTCCTTAATAAAATAAGCTTTAATGTATTTAATCCAGTATTCAACAATAGAACTAATACAACTCTTTTAAATTAAAATATCTTAAATATAATTTATATTTTTTCTTAAAATCAGCAGTTTTCATATGTCTTCACAATCCTACTGCTATTTTAAGTTTTTTAAAAACATTGTATAAAAATTTACAGCTGAAACTGGGATTTACAAAAGTGAATGAGGAGGTTCTCTTACAAAATAAGTTTGATTTGCATCAATTATGTCCAAGGAAAACCAGGAACAAGAAAAATTAGATGCAAAGTAACAAAGACATTTTGGTTAATTGACATTTGTTAATTATCTGTTCTCTCTAATCTGTATCATGTTCACATATCACCTGATCACCTATACTTATAAATTATTTGTGGCTCAGTATTTTATATACTTGTTTCCCATTTTATGTTCTGAAATAAGCAATAACATGGGTAGTGATTGTTACCATGATATTTAACATGAAATGTGTCTTGTATTTTGTTCAACATATAATTTCCATGATGATTTTATGCATATCTGTTTCCTAAAAGATTATTCATAGGTGGCAATGCTCCACCTGCAGAAAACAGTAGGATGCAACATTATAGGACAATGTTGGATACATTTGTAAACTGCCTGGATTTCTGTTGTAACTTCCTACTATCCTGATATATGACCAAAACACAGTGCTTCCCATTTTCCAAGTCATTCCCCAAACATTTCTCTAAGCTCACTACTTACAGGTTTAAATACACTTAAAGTTTCATATTGCACCTATTCCCTGTGCTTATTCTACTTAGATGCAGCATGTCCAAGTTGCATTTGGCATGGGGAGGGGTTACAACTTTTATAAATCAATGACAAATATACTTCTCTTCCTTCATTCTGTTTCACACTAGCTCTATCATGTCTGCATAGGCTGTTGGGGGCTTAACACAAATGACTAAATGTTTGTTTTCCAGGTGAAAAATGACAACATGGTGTGGTAATTCTACCAGCATTGAGGAGTGTCATTTATTACAAGCTCTTTGCATTCAGATATCAGTTATTTAGTTACCTTCACTATCCCCTTTCATTTGCTACTCTTGTTACATTAAATAGGAGATCTCATTTATTTATTCCACATAGAAAAGACAAATACATAGTAGCCACTTACTAAAATAGATGAAATATGAATACATAGTCCTGTAATGTATTTCAGGAAATAGTCAACTTTCATTTACAGATTAAGTGTCTGAGTTTTATTATCAATAAAATAAATCTGGGAGTCAGCACCATAGACAAAAAAAAAAAAAAATGATCCACCTACACTTCAAATTGCTGTAATGCCATCAGGCATCTGGGTGACAAAGTACTCTACACATTTCACTGGTGATCATCTCGCAGCCGCAGTCATCATGCTTTCCCTCTTCTCAGGCCAGCTTAAGCTCTGTAACACTTAACTGTGGCTTATGGCTTTTCTCTTCCCAGAGATACCAGACAAAAAGAAGTTACAATTTTTAATTTCATTTCTCTCTTAAAAAAGATGTAACTCATCCAATAAGACAGAAATAATTTATAACTCTGACATTTGAACTTTAGGAGAGACCAGTAGTTCATCATTTAATTACAAATGGAGCTGTATGTATCACACATGTCTTTAGAGCACACTGCTTCATAATCTCACAGTAATTTATAATAAATACCCGACTTAAAAAAGAACTTCATATTGTGAAAATGTCCCTTTTAGTGCCTCTCAATTTATGAGCAAATTTCTGAAGCAGTAACTCTCATTATAAACCTCATAAATAAAGTACAATTACAAGTAAAAGCTACGTGTATGTTGAAGCATATGTCTTTGAGTTACATTTTTGGAAAATGTTAGTAGCTTCCATACTAAATGATAGATGATTCAGTTCTTAATTTCTGAAACATATAAAGTTGGCAATCTAGTGCATGGACACTCACACAAGAGAAAAAGCACAAGAGAAAGCAAGAGAGCCCCTTTCTAATATGGCAAAATATATCAAGATTTTGAATAACTGATACATTCTTGAAGTACTGTTCACTTTTGTTTTATTCATTTATTTATTGGTTTTTTGAGGTAGGGTCTCACTCTAACTCATGCTGACCTGGAATTCACTCTGTAGTCTCAGGGCGGCCTCGAACTCATGGCATCCTTCTACCTCTGCCTCCCAAGTGCTGGGATTAAAGGTATGTGTCACCATGCTAGGCCATTTTATTTTTTTTAATTTGAATTAAATAGATAGGACATATACATGTTTTAAAATCATCATATAATAAGTAAATACTGTCATGGTATATCTCTGAATTACAGTTTTTCTGTTTTACAACATTATTCTAAAATTTATAATGAAAATATTTTTATATTTTCTAACCTGACTCTCAAAAACTGATTAATTATATAAAATATCTGATTTACTTTGTCTTTACAAGGTTAAATAAAACTTAAAATTATTTCAAAACTGTCACATCTTTAATAAATTTTGATGTCTATAATCATCCATGTCATTAGTAAGCCATTTTGCATTCCACATTTAATTAATTAATTATTTAAAAATATTACTCAAGCTTTAAGAGCTTTTCCAAAACTACAAAGATGTTTTTTCTATATATACTATAAACACTTATTAAACCTGTCTTAGTTCCCTAAAGAGAATTTTATTATATAACATACATTTTGTTTTCTGAAGCTATTCTTTGAATTTGCAAACATTGGGATTTCTAACTTAAATCTACATAGATATTATGGCATATATCTTTTTTTTTTGTTTTTTTTTTTTTTGTTTGTTTTACAAGGTAGGGTCTCACTTTAGTTCAGGCTGACCTGGAATTCACTATGTAGTCTCAGGGTGGCCTCGAACTCACAGTGATCCTCCTACCTCTGCCTCCCGAGTGCTGGGATTAAAGGCGTGCGCCACCACGCCCGGCTATGGCATATATCTTGATAACATTATCAAGTCCACTTTAAAGGGCATATTTAGTTTCCTTTGATACGTATTTGATCAAATGCTATGCTCACACAACATTCACATACTTGAGATATGCTTCTGTAGTCACTATATCATTCTAATTAACTATATGAACAATGTGAAAATGAACCTTTGGTTTCCTTCCACCTTTAGAACATGCCAAATTCCCTGTGTTCCCGCTACAACTGCTTGTCACAACATGTGAGATACAAGCTTCTACAGACTTATAATTAACCAAAAGTTAAGTGCAATAAGAAAAACTTTAACTTCTTCATTGTCTTTACACATGCATATGCCATCTGTTATGTTTGGTTTTATTCTACTCCTCCTTGCTTTCTTCCTTCATGGAAATATATGCTGCCTGTCAGACTTCAGAATGTATTTTCACTTTCCAAAGCATAACCCAATTTTCTTAAGTTCAACTATTATAAGAAATAAATTTGATGACTTGATTCCTGCCTCCTTTTCCTCACTCATACTAAGGTCAAAGCATTTAGATATTGTCCCCTCACCTGCTATGATCGAGTGAAGTTTGCAGTAGAAAGTTCAGTATCTTTCTCTTGATTTACATGATAAATTGAAACTTCATTGTAATGGAACAAGACATCTAGTGGATATATACCTAAGATAGTTAATATGAAAACTTAAAGATATAAAAATACAATTTGTTGTGCATGTGATGCTCATACATGCATGTATATGTGTTTCTATGTGTGTGGGGTTGATGTTTGATGCATTCCTCAGTATCATTCTGCTTTACTTTTTTAAGACAGGATCTATAAGTAACACCAGGACTCATCTATTCTGGTAAACTAGATAGCCAGCAAGAACTAGGGATTCTCTTGTCTCTGCTTCCACAGTGATGGGCTTACAGACAGCTATCAGTAGCTTTTAAGTGGGTTCTAGAGATCCAAATTCAGGCCTTGATGCTTGTATGGAAACTATTTTACTGAGACATCTCCCTAGATTAAAGTACTTTTCTTTTTGACAACTAGTTCAAAAGCAAGAGCAAATGTAATTGATAATATGTTTGATTGGAAAACCATCTTTAGGTGACCCATGACATGACAAAATAATCACCCCTTCCAGCCTCATTTTTGTTCTGATTATAAATACAGAGATCAGTAAACATTAGCCTTTGGTTTTGGTTTTTAGTAACTTAATATAAGTGTCAGAGTATCAAACTTAGGGCTGGAGAGATGGCTTAAAGGTTAAGGTGCTTGCCACAAAGCCAAAGGATCCAGCTTCTAGATGGGTTCTCAAGATCTGAACTCAGGTCCTCAGGATTGTGCAGCAAATATTTTACCATCTTAGATAATTCTCCAACCCAAGGCTTATATATCTTTGAGCAAAAGAAGCATATGTTTGTATATGCTGCATATACATATGAACATTTAAGTATACACACAAAAAAAGAACACATATCAGTTAAATAGTGATTAACACTTTGTGTTTGAATCAAAAGCAATGAGATTTTATGTAGCAAGTCTGTAGCATAAGGCTAACTATTCACATGACCTGTGTACTTCATGGAAGTTCTCAGAATCCTTCTCAAGAGAAGCAGTCCCAGAAACAAAAATAAAAACTTGTTCTCACTGAAGATTACAATCCCTGATCTAGTTCAGTGTCCCCATTTTACAGAAGAGTTATCCCTCCAGCAGGGGGGAGTTATAAGCAAAGCTAGACGAAAATTGCAATTTCGATATTGGCTAGTCTTCCACATTCCACAGAGTCAGAAATGAGTTTAAAGAATAGGTAGTACAAACAACTTGGCTTTGTGAAGTTGGTAAGCTCTTAAGGGGTTATGTGATCAATCCATGTCTGCTACTTTCCACACAACTCTTTGTCTAATATCACATGGAGAACTGAATGCTAAGCAAACAGAGGGAGGGGTTGGGGGGAAAAAAAAGAAAACAGAGGGAAGAGATGCATCTGTTCATGGAACTTAGAAAACAACATCAGGAATGACAGACAAAGTATTTATGTTGGTACTGGAGTATTTGTTGTTGTTTTTGAGAAAGCAGCATCAAGCACTATACTTGCCATATGTAATACCTTTATCAAGATTGTTTAGATTATTAATGTATGAGGCACATTTGAAAATGGAAATCATGCGTAGGGTCAGGAAAAAAAAGGCATGTGGCATAAAAAGTGTTCTCTGCCAGCAAATTAATTAAATTTCATACTTCTAGAAAAGGCCATATATTCCAAGTTAGATGTGCAGAGCCTCTGAATGTTGAATTATATTCATGATAGAACTCACTAAGGGACATTGACAGCCAGCCTCTTGGCATGAAGGAAGACTTGGCATAAGTGAAAAATTTCCTTTACAGTGTTTTCTTAGGTAAAGCTTATATCTGATAGCTTTCATTCTTGTTTGGTTGTAATTTGACCTCCATGTTGCATGTTGTTACATATGAGCTCACATCATTATTAATCAAGTTGATATGTTGAACCAACAGAATAATTTTATTTGTTTTTTATTTCCACTGATATTACTATCCATGGGAGGACATTACATTTTTTGTGATGAATTTTCTTATCTTTGTGGTAAAGATTCACCTTAAGAAGACTAAAAATCCTTCAATGAATGCTTTTGTTTATAAAATTAGTTATTTTTCATACTTGTATTTATTTCATCTTTATATTGTATAATACCCCAAACCTACCCTTACATAGTGTTATGTCTCCTTTTCATCATTGAAGATACTTAAGTGGAATTTGTAGAATAGGTAAACAGGGGTTAAACATAAAAAGATAAATTGTGGGAGTCCACCCTAAGTTTTTGGTTATATGAAAATACATTAAAGGATAAATGAGAATAAACAGAACACTAAAGTGATTTGTAATCAAGTAACAGAAAGTTTAAGATGACTGAACTATAAACCAAAAAAGAATACACACACACACACACACACACATACAGACACAATTATGACATAGTGTCTGTTGAAATTTAAATGTGAAAAATACTCTCATTTGATAAAGAAATAGAACATATTATGTATTTTCCCAAACAGAACAAGCAGAATAATAAAAAACATACAATTTAAAGTAAGATAGATCTTTTTAGCTCAAAGCAATTAAGAAATGGAAGGAAGGAATGAAGGAAAGAAGGAAGGAAGGGTGGGAGACAGGGAAGGAGGAAAGGAAAGTTGAAATGCCCAAGACATCCCAAAATAGAATGAGCTACTTCTGCATTTTGTGTCACTGAAAATAACAAAGCAGAGATGAGTACGTCGTATAAACGGTGTTGGAAGGATGTCTGCACAATTTAAGACTGGACTTGTTGACCACCAATCTCTCTACCCACTTTGAAAGTTCTATGACTAATTCAGGAAACACATACTTAGTGGTTCAGACACTCCCCATAAAGAAAACCAGATGTAAAAAGGCCTGTATACTCATAGAACTAAAAAATAATTTAACTCATTTTATGGTCATTTTGCTAAAATATAGTAGGGTGGGACTGTTACAAATATCATAGGTTTCCATCAAACCCTGTCTCAATTCTGTTCTCTTGACACAAATTCCAAATAAATGTCTAAACCCTTACGTCATACTCAAGCTCTCTTCCCACAGAAATAGTCTTTAAAATTCATGATGCATAGATAGCAAAATTACTCAGAGTAAGTGACTACTGTGTGCTCAGCTGTACAAAGGACATCTAAGCCACCCCTTCAAAAGCACAGGAAAGAATGTGAGAGGAGGGTGGGGAAGAATGTTGTGAAATGCTGTGTTCCAGACACAACCTGGCAATCACACTCATGAATTCACAGCAGCCGTGGTTTCCTGCACAAGATTGAGCCTGTCAGTATTTCATCATATATGGAGGAAAGATTCATCATAACAGATTTCTGGGAGCGGGGAGGACTCATGTTCATCAAGGGTGTGGTCAATGGTAAGTTTTAAATTCTATTGTAAAGAACCCCCTACTAATATTGGGCAAGTTACCCTAATTAAATTCAGTGGGTAAAAAAAAGTATAAGAAGGAGTGACAGTAAGATGGGATCCCCAAAACAAGACAGGCTTATGTCAAAGCACTTGATTACCCACCTGATATAAAACATAAGACTCTATTCCCGGGCACCACTTGCCGCCAGCACAGAACACGGAGAGACCTGACTGAAATCCAGAACAGAGCCAGTCCCGACAGCCCATCCAGTGCTGGAAAGCGCTACATGAGCAACTAAGGGAAACTGGTCAACCATGTTCTGAGCAACCAGAGGTTTAAGCTACTTAGAAACAAACAGCCTGACAAGAGGTACACACCAGTGCAATCAATGGTGGCATAGAGCCTCCGTGGGTAAACAATAGCTTTCTGATTGTCTAAGTGATTCACTCAGTGGAAAAGAACCCATATAAGGATGTAGGAACCAGTTCTGAATCGTATGGAGACAAAGCTTACGCTCCCCAGTGTCAAGCTCCCACTAGTCTTTGATTAAAAGAGAGGTTATATCCATTGAACTCTCTGCAAATTAATAACGCTTCTCCAATTTAACCTATGCTGATTTCTCTCTCCACTGGAGAATCTGTTTCTCTTTTTAAGAAGGTATCCAGACCTAAGGAGATCACCCACCCCTCACATCTCAGTCAAGGCCTAGGTGAAACCACAGAGGAATTGGGGAGAGGAGCAAGAGTGCTGCTTCCATGGTGAGCCTGACAATCAGCGCCACAGTGGAGACAGACTCTGAAGATACTCAACGCTTACCAAAGCAGGGATCCAGAGGCTCCTAAGAGCTCATCACTGAAGTAGACTTGGCTCAGGGAATTTTGCAGAAGAGGGGCCAGAAAGATTGTAAGGGACACAGATTGGGATATCATGCCCAGAGGCATTGCCTCTCCCAATATCCGACTGCTTCTCCTGCAACTCATATCCCACAAACCCATGGCGACAAGAGGAAGCCCACTGAGGAGGGACCCTGCTGGGGAATGAGGGCAGGGACGAGGGAAAAGATGGGACCAACACATGATGCATCCAAACAAAATATGTTCTTAATAACAATAAATTTATATAAACAGAAATTATATTGCCCATCATATTTTGGTTGAAGTCAACAGTACCATTTAAAATTTTGGTGGGGGGAGGAAGGGGTGGAGGTAGAACCTCACCTAGCCCAGGCTGACCTAGAATTCACTATGTAGTCTCATGGTGGCCTTGAAATCCAGGTAATCCTCCTACCTCTGCCTGTGGAGTGTTGGGATTAAAAGTATGTTCCATGACAACTGGCAAATTTGGGGCTGGAGAGATGGCTTGTAGGTTAAGTCACTTGCCCAAGCAAAGCCAAAGGCCCAGCTTCGATTCCCCAGGACCTATGTAAGCCAGATGCTTACTCTAGCACCAGCTGACCTGGAATTCACTATGTAGTCTCAGGGTGGCCTTGAACTCAAGGCAATCTTCCCACCTCTGCCTCCCTGCCTCCAGAGTGCTGGGATTAAAGGCATGTGGCACCATGCCCAGCTTATGTTTTTTTCTTTTGTATTTTAGACATAATTGAGTTTTTAAGTGTGGTCTAAACATTGATTACTTCAAATAAATTTTTATCAAATTGTAGAAATGATCCTTAAACTTAGTTTTACTTTAAATAATTTTTTAAACAAAATCTTAGTTTTCAGGGTTTTTTTTGGGGGGGTGTAAATGAATTGTTAAAAACTAAGAAGCATGTACAAATTTGTCTTAGAATTTTATAAAGCTATATTGTACATGCCTATATGGTATGCAATTTAGTGAATACAAGTTCATTACATTGTTAACTGGTCCATTGACTTCAACAATAAAAACTATTCTTGAGACCTAAAAAATGAAAATTAATTAAAGTAAGAGGGGAGTAAAAAGAATATGTCCTTTTAGTATCCCTGTGTTTCAATACTATTTCCTTCATTTTAAAATTTCTTTTTAGGGCTGGTGAAATAGCTTAGTGGTTAAGGGGTTTGCCAGCGAAGCCTAAGGACCCCAGTTGGATTCCCCAGGACCCACATAAGCCAAATGCACAAGAAGGTGCATGCATCTGGGGTTCATTTGCAGTGGCTGAAGGCCCTGGCACACCCATTCTCTCTTTCTCTGTCTGCCTCTCTTTCTCTCTCTCAATCTCTCTCTCTCAAATAAATAAAATAAAATAAAATAAAATTTAAAAATTCTTTTCAATTTATTCACTATCCTAAATTCTCCTTCTTTTTTAGTCAAAGTTTTTTTCTCCTGTTTTACCTCTTTTCCTTATTTGCATTTTAATTCCTCAATCTTTATATTTTATATTGATAGGACCCTTTTTCATTGGTATACAATTTCTGTATTTTCCTCTAGTATAAAATATAACCTCTCTGATATCCAGTATATTGATTGTTTTTGTCTTTTGCTATAGAAGACAAGAATTTCTGATTCTTTTCCTACTATTAGATCTGGTAAATTTTATGGAATTTGAACAGTCAATGATTTTTTTCCTTAGGAATGATAATTTTATACTTGCTTTACAATTGCATGTTTAAAATCTTGGAGAAAAAAAAATAAATTATTTCTTATGAGAAAATATACTGAGTCACCTACACAATTAATAATAGTCAGGAGTCACAAGTTAAGGAGACATCTAAACACATTAGTGAGATATATGGGTAGGAGAAGGTTCATGCTTAGGTAAAAGAGACAAATGACTCTTCTGTAAACAGTCATTCATTTACTCAGCTCTCAGTGTATGAAAAACACATTGTACACTGGGTATTAAACAAAGGTTCTGCAGGATGTACTGTCCTCAGCTGCCGACGATGTACTGGAAGTTGCCTAAGGCACATCCCACTTGACCAATGTTGAGTGATCTGGCTACTTTACACTACTCCAAGCCTCAGTGATCTTACTTAATTGCACATGGATAATAATTGTTTTTCAAATTTTTGTTTTGTTACCTAGATAGTTTTTAAAATTATCTTGTGTTTATTTATTTATTTGAGAGAGGAAGAGAGAGAAAGAGCAGATAGAGAGAGAATGGGCACAACAGGGCCTCCAGCCACTGCAAACAAAGTCCAGATGCATGTGACACCTTGTGCATCTGGCTTACATGGGTCTTGGGGAGTTAAATCTGGGTCTTTTGCCTTTGCAGCCAAGGGCATTAACTACTAAGCCATCTCTTCAGCCCTGGATGGATGTTTTAATGGAAGTTAAAGTCACTAATGTTCTACTTTACCCAGTAACCTCTTAGTACATGTCTGCTGCTATTAGTGGTTTATGTTTTCCTAACAGACCCTAATGAGATGCTCTGAAGACACAGAGAACCAACTATGTAAATACCTGTGCACATGGGCAAGTACATCCAGTGAGTAAGACATGGTACCACAGCATGGTAGGCTTCCTGGACAGCAATGCCATTTAAGATTAGAAATTTGGGCATAAGAAGGATCATTAAGGATAGCTAATTATTAAAGTTTTATTTGAAAGATTTAAAGATTCAAAGATTGACCATCCACTTTGACATTCTTCTTCCAGGTTCCCTTCCTTGTCTTCCCTGTGTCCCCATGCATCTATATAGTGGAACAGGTGAATGTGATCTTTGGGTTTTCTACCAAATACATATAAATAAAAATGGATTGCTTTGTTTTACTCAAACATGTACTTGCCATGCTACTGTTATAAAGAATGCCACACATAATGTCCCCACACACGTGCACACCTAAAGACACACTCACTTTTTGTCTTCTAGCCCAAAGGTAGGATTCTATTCATGTGTCTTAAAGAACCTGAGACAGTCATAATGATGCAATGCAGAGCCTAACATCTTGAAAACAAGCCCCTGCAGGAGCTGGGAGGACCCGTTCTACCAGTGGAGAAGGAAACCAGGAAGACAGGCGTTTCCCCAGGATGACTGAGTGTTTAGGTTTTGTAGGTTATGACGACGCTGCAGTTTGAGCCCTGAGGGTCCTTCTCCTTTCAAAACATAACACCCTGAATGGAGGCTATCTTGGGAATGTGTGAGCACAGCGGTCCCTTCCATCTCCTCCAAGTGCCACCAGCTAAGTTGATGAAACAAAGTTTTACAGAAAGTAATTAGCATGCACTGATCTTTCACATCTGAGTGGTGTAGATTTATAGTACATTTAGATGTATTTGATGTGGCTTACACCTCATTTTCTATAACCACATGAATAAGTATTATAATTAACATATATATAGTTTGGTGTAATGCTTTTGAAAATGCAAATATAATTAAATTTTAAATTCATCTTTAAAAAAAATCCTATTTGATATTTTTCAAAGGTATGTTATGTAATAAGTGTTTGTAGAAGGTTGAAATTGGCATATTTATACATACAAGTTCCATTTCTTTCCAGTATACTTGGCTGAACATAGCACTTTTCTTTGAGAATAGTATCATTAATTATTCCATACTCTACAACAGAGAAAAATCTATAGCTACGCAGGGAATTGAGAAACACATCACATGCTGGAAATATAAAGATAAACCACATTGAACAACTTTCCCATAGAATTAAGCTCTGTGGCAGGGAATGAAGGTGTCTTCTAAATGTGAAAGAGACCGACTAGCAGGAGAGAATTTGGAAGAGGGGCAGCTGAGAACCGCCATACCTGTTGATTAATGGAGAGGCCTTAACAGCACTCTTCTTCCATGCGTCTTGCCATGAGGAAAGGGAAGGAGGGGAAAGGTAGTGATGGCAGCAACACCTGGGGAAGGGAGATGGGGAAATATGTAAAGGGAAAATCAGCAGTCCCTGCATCATGGTGTCCATCCATAAACCTTCCAACAAAGCAATTTCCAAAATCTCTCAGCCTGTTTTCCTTGTGTCATTTATTAAAAGAAATTACTAGGATATTGTAAACAAATTATGTATTCTTAAAGGTGTGATGGTAATTGTCTCATAACTATAATTTTCTAAGGACTCTGTGGCCTGCTATACAAAAGAACCTAGCACCTGGCATTTTATTCTCACTTTTTAGTAGAACATTGCAGCTTATGACAGGATATTTGGATATGGATAAAGATATTTTTAATGATAGATTTAAGAATAAAACGTTAGGATAAGCCTAATATAATAACAGATAAAATCATACTTTACACAATATAAAATAATACCTAGTTACATTATAACTGGTGTGATGAGTACCCTCTGCTTTAATTCTCTTAAGTATATGCAGTTTTGACCACAAATAAACTTGAAGTTATTAATTAAATTGAAAAATAATTCAATTCAATAGAATCCCTATATGCTGTATGAGGACAAACGAATAAATGTGGCAAAATATTTGCCCATTAATTATCTTTTTTGAACATGATTTTGCATAAATTTAGATAAACTTGCTGGGCATGTTGGCACATGCCTTTAACCTCAGCACTTGAGAGACAGAGGTAGGAGGATTGCTGTGAGTTTGAGGCCACCCTCAGACTACATAGTGAATTCCAGGTCAGCCTGGGTTACAGCCAAACCCTACCTCAAAAAAATCAAAAACTAAATTTAGATAAATTTGAAGAAATAAATTGAAGTAAATCTGAAGAAATCAAATAAAAATGTATTGATAATAGTACTGATAATGCAACTGCTAATAGTAAATTACTCGAATTTTAACAATAATTTATTGTTTTAAGAATATCAATGTATGAAAAAATACCACACCTTACGATCAAGCATTAATGCAGATTTTGCTCTTAGTGTTGAGTTTAAAGGAAATCTTTTTAACTTTTTATGTTTACATTCAAATACAGACTATGTTCAGGACTGTTTATTTTTTTATTTCTTTAGAGAGGGAAGTTTTGTATATTTTGGAGATAAATTTGAAAAACTAGATGGGTATAGTACATCATTGTAAAATACAGACTTTGATAAAGGTTGAAGACCTCCCTAAGTGGGTAGAGATTCATAAAGGTAGACTCTTCTGACATTTTTTGACCTGGAGTAAAGTGGAATCGCCTAGATTTTCCCTTATAGGCCCAAGAATAATTCCTGTGTTTAGCCAAGGAAAGCTATTCACATTTGGGCCCTGTCACCCCTAATATGCCTCAGAAGTTTATTTAAAATAACACAGAAAATTAATTCTTGTTTATGAAAGGAAGTTCACTCCCCACTTAAATGTGTGTATCTTACTGCATTAGTTACCAAAGGGCTAAAATCATCTTGAAATTTTCACTAAAGACAGGGATTTTAGCCAGTACATGTTTGCATTCTTATTTCTGAATGTGATTTGAACTTTTAATCCCCTTGTTTAGGAAAGCAGTGATCACAGAGATCTTTGAGGTTTGGAATATAATAATCCTCTTGGCCCTGCCTTAATCCTGTTTAGACAGAGTGTCTCAAAATTTTCCAGTTTCTCAACACCTTGGGTCTCTGACACACATCTTGCAATTAGCCATCCTATCTGTTTAATGTGACCCACCTAATGCTTGGGCAATATTATTAGTCAGCCCTTAAATTGAGAAATCTGGGAACTAATTGGTTATCATAAAAGATTAGCATCAAAGAACTCTGAAGGCATCTGCAGCATTTCTGTCTATTGAAGTAAAACCAACTCTAAGCTGTAGATTCAGTTTTTATTTGGTATGATTGAACATGTTCTTTGTGGGTAGCTTTTGTAATTAAAAATATTAATTGGTGCTACAAAAAATATTTTAAAGTTTGAATTCCTTCTAAAAGGAAAACCTACATTTTCTAGCATATCTATTTTTAAATGAATCAAACCAAATTATTCATTTATTTAAATATTATTTTTTGATGAATCAATTATGGGAATTATAAAAGCCAAAACAAAAAGTAGAATCCACATGGTCTAATTTTATGGCCAGATAATTACATTTAACATAAAGAAATACAGCAATTTTTACATATGCATTTCTAATATAGCAAGGCTTTTGTTAGGAAGGATGGGTTATTGCTTTGTAATACATTTACAAATTAACATTGCATGGGAAAAAATATCAAAGTCACCACAGTAACTCACAAAAAAATCTGAAGAGTAATACACACACACACAAAACACAGGTAAACATGGATACTATAAATTATAAGTAATGTAAAATAGTTTTATAAATAGCTGAGTTTGTAAGTACTTGAAACCATAGAAAAGGACAGACCAAATGAATCATTAAGCTTGTATCTTACTGAGTCAGAATTTGACAGGGTCAGTAGAATTTGCTAGAATGAGAGAAATAAAAAATGATATATTTGAAGCTAAGTTAATAAATGAGTGTCTAACATTCATGAAGTATTCTTCATAGCAACTTGCTTACAGAGAATGAAAAGAGCTAGATGTTTACCTGGCAGTAAGAAAGGCACTAACTGTAGGATCCATACATTAGTCAATGGGGGGAGGGCCTGGGAGTTGTATTGAGGGTCACTGATGGTAAAGAGACCAATGACTTGTATAAAAAAATTACATGGGGCTGGAGAAATGGTTCAGTGGTTAAGGCACTTGCATATAAAGCCTTACCCACCTTAGTTAGATTCCCCAGTACCTACCTAAAGGCAGATGCACAAAGTAGCACATGCATATGGAGTTCCTTTACAGTGGCTAGAGGCCCTGTCTCTCCTTTTTCTATTTCACTCTGCTTGCACATAAATCAAAAAACATTTTTTAAGAAATATACATGGGATTTTCTGTCAAGCTATAATAACATGGAGCATACTATGGAAACATATATTCTTAAGTTTGACCCTTGTACTAATTTTACAAAAAGGTATAACTGTGATAGTAAGAGCAACAGTGCCAAGATATTGATGTTGGGCCCTATGTGATTTACTGACATGAGCACTGGAGGCGAATTGAACATTCTGTGCAGAACAGAACATGGGTCTTGGTTCACATCTCAAGGACGGTATTCTTTACATAGAGAATAAACGTGATGGTGAAGCACCGGAGGTGGTTGAGAGTTAAAAGGAAAGGGATGAAGGGAATAAACTTTCCTGACACACACACACACTGCGCTGCTTCACAAACACTGCACAGGGCAGGATGAAAGGATGGGTTGAAGAAACAGTTTGCAGACAGGGAACCCGACACCTTGCTGGGAGGGAGGCGGTTGTGTGGATGTCTTGGAGGTGGAGTTCATCCATCCAGCAGGGAAGAGCAATGGAGCACATACGTAACAGCATGGTGTGTAGGAAGACATAGTAAATAAAACGTGGCAGGGGCATCAGTTAGGCAAGGCAAGTCTAGTCGTTTGCTTAACATTTTCAAACCAGTGTCAGAAACTGGTGTGTCTGGCATGAAGATACACAAACAAGACCCACACATTCCTGATAATGGGACTGTTCCCCTTGCTCTGTCGGTGGGGTCTGTCTGAAGAGTAAATTTCATTGCAATTTGAAAACAGATATCTTTACTGATGGGTCTGACTAAACCTTCCCCATAGCCAGTGTGTCCAGCGAATTCTTTTGAGGAGCAGATACTTCAGAGATTCTTTAAACTTCCCTTTTGGTAATGGGGTGGATAATTATCACAAAGGTATCTTGATCGTCACAATCCTACTGCACATCACTTTATGAGATCCCAGGATCATTTGCACTAACTCTGACAATTGGAAAATGTCCTCAGCGTGCAAAACGGACAGGGACATCTGATAATCTTTGCAATGGATGGGATGTTGCAAGACTTCAAAGGACAGGAACACAGATATGACATTGCCTGATTTGGATTTTGAGAGGAAAAGTATTTTTACATAATAAAATATAGAATCATATAAACTCTGGAAATGTTAGCAACCAGGAATAAACTCCTGAGGTCATGTGGAAAAAAATGGACCAAAATACATGAAAAAACATTATCATTTAAGTACCACCTGAAGCCTTTTCACAAATCAATAAAAATCGTGGAAACCCTGCGTTTCATTCTCAGTACCCACGTAAAGGCAGATGCACAAAGTAGTGCATGTGTCTGGAGTTCATTTGAAGTGGTAGGATGCTCTAGTGCACACATACTCTCTATCTCTCTCTTTCTCTCAAATAAATAAATAAATAAATAAATAAACATTTTAAAAAAGTAGATGATTATAATGCTATAGTCAATTGTTTTTGTTTAATGTTTGTGTAGTGTTGATGACATCTCTAGAATTCTATACTGTATTCTTCATAATTCAAGGAATAGCTTTTAAACCTTATTGCCAGTAACACTTAGCTAACTAAAGTAGTTTAATTTTACCATGTAAAAGTATGTAATAGATAACAGAATAGGATAAAAATAATTTGGGTGTAAACCCTAGCCACTTTTACTGAATATCGCAAAAACTGGCTTGGGATTAAGATATAGATATGGCAAGATATATTAATACACATCAATAAAAATAAAATGCATTAATGATAGCAATGATATTTAAACTTTTTTCTCAAATATTCACTAAATTCATGCAGTATTCTTTTGTTTTGTTTTGTTTGTTCAAGATGGAATCTCACTCTAGCCCAAGCCAACCTGGAAAACAATCTGTAGTCTCAGGCTGGCCTTTAACTCACAGCAAGACTTCTATCTCTGCCTCCCTAGTGCAAAATTAAAGGCATTCACCACCACACTGAGCTAGATTTCTTTCTGTTTAATTAGAGATATCATTCATTAATATTATATATCTCTTCCTCAAACTAATTTTCATAACTAGACTATGACATATAAATCTGGAATTATTATGGTAAATTTTCATAGATGATAACCTTATGAAAATTTCAAAATCCAGCTCAAATATGACATTTTGTAAAGCTTCTAGCTAATGATGTTCATTTAATTTCAAGTTTGTTATGTTTTAAATGTCTGTTTTGTAAAAATCTTGCCAATATTGCATCATCAAAATAACATGCCCCACCCTCTCCTTCATAAAAAAATGATAACCTGAGTACCTACTTACAAGTGATTAACATGTAGAGTCATTTTTTCCTTATGTTTTTTGTTATAATTAACTCATTATTTTACTCAACCAATATAGCTTCTGTTTACTCAAAAAAAAAAAAAAAAGGCATGGGATCACATGCTTTAATCCTTGCCCTCAGGAGTCAGACATAGGAGCATTGCTCTGAGTTACAGGTCATCTGAGAGTACATAGTGAATTTCAGGTCAGCCTGGGCTAGAGCAAGACCCTACCTTGAAAAACAAACAAAAAAATAACTATTAGCTTTTCCCATTCTCTACCTGATATAATTATGTATTGAACTTGAACTGTGGAAGGTCTAAGTCTCCCCCAAAAACTTAGCATCACAAGCACAGAAGATTTTGCTCAATGAATGTTTCATTGGTGTTGGGTGAAGTGGCTCATACCTTTAAGCACTTGGGAGACAGAAGGAGGAGGAACACTGTGAGTTCAAGGCCAGCCTGGAACTATAGTGAGTTCTAGGTCAGCCTGTCTAGAGTAAAACTCTGCCTCAAAAAGTGTGGGGTGGTGGTGGCTGTCGACATGGCTCAGGGGTTAAAGGTATTGTTAAGCAAAGCCTGACAACCTGGGTTTGATTCCCTAGGATCCACTTAAAGTCAAAGGCACAAAGCTGCATATGTGTCTGAAGTCTGCATGCAGTGGGAAGAGGCCCTGTTGTACCCATACTTTCTCTTTCTCTTTCTTTCTCTTTCTCTCTCTTTCTCTCCCCATCTGTCCACTTCTTTCTCTATCTCAATAATTAAATACAATTTTTTTGAATATTTTACTGATTCTCAATATGTGCGAGGCAATATTTTAATCAGTGGTCCTCAAATGTATTAGTTTCATGATATATTTATACTTTAGCATATATGAGGGTAGCTAGTGATGTTCACTGTGTTCAAAATTAAATTTAGCACACGTTCAAAACAGTTAATTTCAACTATGGTTGAAAACGGCCATAGTAAATTTTTTACATGCTGACACAAATAGTTTTGTGAAAAATTATCATATTGGAAAAGGCTAGACCAGTGACATTGCTTGATAACTTTGCACAATCCTTAATGACTAGCATATAAGGGGAAAGATATATCCTACTGGCTTTGTATTCAGTGTGTTATGTCATAGCATTCAGCCTCAGGAAACCACAAAAGTAGTCTTACACAAGTTGTTGAGTGCTTAAAGGATAATTAGCGTCATAATAATATTTTTGTACCCTTAGGATTTGATAGCATACTTTGAGAACTGCAAATAAAAGCCCCGTCTTCATTGAGCTAAACAGTGACGATGGTAGTGACATAAGATAAAATCCCTGCCTCATGGAGGCCATATTTTAGCAAGAAGAATGGCAGATATGTTCTTGTGACACAAAGGGACATACACTAAGAAGCATGGTATGCAAAGACCTAAGGAGAAAAGGACACTTTTGAATTGTGTATATTTCATCGGGAACTAAAAACATGCTCTGAATTAACCTACTTTTTTTTTCTAACACAGTAGATTTTACTTTAATCAATGATTTCCACTAAATTCTCCATCACAATTCAATTACATAATCAGAAGAGCAGCATTAAACAAAACCAGTAGTAGATAAACTAGACCTAGAAAATACCTATTTATTTACTAATTAATTCAGCAAAATTCATTGGGTATCTGCTGCATGCTAAGTAGTCTCCTAATACTTGGAGGTACAATGGTGAGTGTCTACCCTCATATTATCACGTAGCACAAATCTAGCTGGAAAGAACTGAATAAAATGCATCTGTGCCCATGCACACCTCCATTCAACCCGATATGCACACAGATAAACTTAGAAATCATTTTCAGAACAATTTCACATCAGAATTATGTACCATAAAAAGTAGACCAAGTTCTTTGCTTTATAATCTCTCACAACTCCAAATAGTCAAAGTTACATGCAAGCAGTATTTCCTTACTTTTTATCCTACCTAGTATCCATCAACTAGGGCTTATAATTAACAGTTTTATGTGCTACAATAAAAGACTACATAAGCATTTACAAATGCACTTTTCCTGTCTAAGATCCAAGTGCATGTCAGGGCAGGTTGCAGAATAATGAACCCACAGAGTTACCTTTCACCTACTGAGATGGGAAAGTCCGAGAGAGCACAGCCTCCTCCAGGCATCGACCCCTAGTGCTTCGTTTGTTGTAAGCTTTCCTTTTGTGGAAATGTTTCATTTTTTTTTTTCCTTTGCAACATTTGATACTTTGTTTTTTTTTTTTTAATTACTTAGTTTTGTATTCAGCAAATACAGTCAGTTTGGTACCATTATTAGGCTCATCCGTGACCTACCCCCTCCCCTTGGGCCCTGCTTGTTGAGGTATATGGGTCATGCATTTTGGAGTTAGCCCACAGTTATGGGTAAGATAAATGTCTCTGCATATAATGACCCAACTACCTCCAAAGGGCCCCGGCTGAAACTAAGAAAAAATGGCGAAACAAGCAAGGGTGCTGTTTTCCTGATGAACCGGATACCAGCATAAGGAGGTAGGAAATCAGCACAGAGAAAAATCAACTCCTACCAAATCAGAGAGCCAGAGCCTCAGAGGCCCCCAACACCTCATCACTGAAGCAGACCAAAAATGAACCCAACATGGCTCAGGGAAATGTTTCATTTTTGCAAAATGTTTTATGTCTTTCCTCTTAGTATCATCTACTATATTCAAACCTTGCCAAGTCAAGCAAAAGTTGTCAATTCTGAGTCAATTTAGCCACGTTATTGCAATAATCCTCTTACAGTTGGGAAACAACCTTTTGTCAAAAAAAAAAAAATGCTTCAGTCTTGGATATGATTAGCAGAAGTGACGCAAAGCCATTTTGAATTTACCCAAAAGAAAATGAAAACAAAATGGACGATTTCCTTCAGAAAGTAGAAACCACTCCACTTTGTACTGTCATTTATAATTTTAAACCTCAAAGAATAATTATTCATGGATACATAAAACGGAGGAGGGCAAAACAGTCTGTGAGCCCTATCCTTCACTTGGAATACTTCTTAACATATTTTAACTTACTTTTAAAATACAAATTGTTTTCTTGGCTATAAACTATCACAGACACTTTTTCAAAAAAATATTAATTTTTTCTCAACCTATTCACATACAACCAAACAGATAAGCAGCATCCCAAAGCTGGGACTCAGCTAATATCCAGCAATACCTTTCTTCAACCCTGTCATTTGAATTACATGAACTAAAGTACTAACATTGGGCAAGACTATTCCCTCAAAGCATATATCTTATTTCATTATGTATGCATGTATTCATAATGTTTTATTTCAAGCCTATAAAATATGGTATACTCTTGAGAAATCTGACAGATGATGATACTGCAGAAGGGTGGGACATGTGTGCCTGTTTTCATACTTCCGCATAACTGCTGAATTCTT
The DNA here is from genome assembly GCA_036346955.1 of Dipus sagitta. Lineage (NCBI taxonomy): Eukaryota > Metazoa > Chordata > Mammalia > Rodentia > Dipodidae > Dipus > Dipus sagitta. The sequence continues at coordinate 28,510,868 of CM070781.1, read as the reverse complement.
TTTATTGCAGTCAGCTGTCTGGATTGCCTGATGATCGCCAAATTTAATAAACAGCATATGGACTTACTAATGTATGTGAAGGACCTGCACTTTCTTTTTTTCTCTCCACATACAAGCTTTTATATGTCAGTTAACTGAAACATTTCCTGGATGGAGAGGAATTGAAATTAAACCATATGCCAAATGACTCCCACTGTAAAAACAATAGCTAAGTGTATATTTTAGGAATATTGTAAAAAACAAAAAAAGTAACTAATTTTTATCTTAGTATTCTCTATTTGCACTTCATGCACAAAGAATATTTTTATATTCTGAAATGATACATTTTTTTCTGTTTTTAAAAAGATAATTTTATAACATTTCAGATTTTGTGGCTAAATGTTTTCAGTCTTTTACTAATTGCTTTACAATATCCATTAATGGTTTTTGTTAATGAGCTTGTTTGCTGGTATTGGGGATCAAACCCAGAGCCCTGTGCATCAGCAGTACATGTTCTTCTGCTGAGTGATGTCTCCAGGCATGAATGAGGGTTTGACTTTAAAATTTTATTTTTCAATTCAAATTTTCTAACCAACTATACTAAATTAATTTCAACCCAACTCATTTCCATGTTTGATGACCAATACTGTGAAAAAAACAAAGGGACAAAAATAAAAAAACACCCATTTAAAAATAAGCCAATATTCTGGGACATCGAGAGGTTAAATGAATTTTGGTGAGTTAAATACGTGTTCATGGTATGGGTGCAGTCTTGCATCCAGTTGCTTCCCACACAAAGATTCCTTTCTTTAGGAAAAAATAATATTTATTTATTTATTGTATTTCTTTGATATAGAGAAAAAGATATTGGGAGAGAAAAAGATATTGAGAGAGAGAGAGAGGGTGTGCCTGGGTCTTCAGCCACTGCAGACAAACTCCAGATGCATGGGCCCCTTCTGGCTTATGTTAGTCCTGGGGAATCAAACCTGGGTCCTTTGGCTTTCCAGGCAAGTCACTTAACCATTAAGATATCTTTCCAGCCCAAAACTTTCTTCTTGAGCTTGATCACTTGCCTCAGATTCTAAGCTGCATCATCACACTTGACCTGATTTCACTTTCAGCCCAGCTAAATGCTCCACTCTTACAGACCCTTCCATTTCTCACCCATGAATAAGTGAATGAGGAAGTACATCAAAAGCACTATGTGTATCTGGAATATTGGCTACTTTACAGTTACTGTCTCATTGCTGGGATAAATACCAGACCAGAAGAAACTTGTGAAACGAAAAGGTTTACTTCAGCTTTAAAGATTTTAGAGGAAACTCTATTGTAGCAGAAGAGCTGCCTCACTTCCACAGATCCATAGCAGAGACACCATCAACAGCCAGCTGGCACCAGTAGCCTGAGCTCAAACTGTTATCTATACACTGAATAGGGCTGGACTAAAGATCTCATCCTCCTCCAGCAGGGCTGCTATAGTCTCAAATTGCAAGTTTAATCTTAATCAAATATACCTTAGTCTATGGGGTATACATATTCACATTCAAAGCACCACATTATCTTTTCTGAAAATAAAGATACGTCAGAAGTACTTACTTTAAACATTATTATATTAATTTCAACTTGAAGAGCCAGGCCCTCTGTGATGAGAAATGTCACATACATGGACCTTGAGGGTACCCACATTTCAGATATAATAGCAGCACCCACTTTTACTAGTTGTGGCGGTTTGATTCAGGCATCTCCCTTAAACTTTGATGTTCTGAATGCTAGAGCACAAGCTGATGACAATTTGGGAATTAAAGACTCTTGAAGGCAGTGTATTTTGGGGGGCAGGCTTATGGTTGTTATCGCCAGCCTCCTGTTGCTGGTGTTTGGCACACTCTCTTATTGCTGTTGTCCACCTGATGTTGTCCAGGAGGTGATGTCCACCCTCTGCTAATGTCATCATTTTCCCCTGCCATCATGGAGCTTCCCCTCAAGTCAATAAGCAAAAATAAACCATTCTTTTCCCACAAGCTGCTCTTGGTTGGGTGTTTTCTGCCAGCAATGTGAACCTTACTGCAACCATAAAGTTGATAATGATAGTGGGGTCATTGCTGCTAGACACCTGATTCTGTGGCTTAGGCCTTTTGGAACTGTGGAATGAATGTGGAAGGATTTGAAATCTTGTCCTGAAAGATGCCTTGAAGTGCTGTAAGTATAGCTTGATGCACTATTCTGGTCAGAGTTGAAAGACCTGAATGCAATAAAACTGTGTACTATGAGGTTTGGCTTAGAAGAATGAGAAAGAGCTTTGCCTGGACTGGGCTGAAAGCAGCTTGTGTGAGAGGCTTGCTGTTATGCCCTTGTCCTGAGAACCTGTGCAGAACTGCATTGTGTAGAAATGGACTGGTGTGAGCAGAGGGATATGGCACAGAAAAAAAATGAAATCTTTGAGCTAAACCTGCTGCCCACTTAGCTGCAATTCTTTGAGAGATTACAACCATTGAGATTGGGCCAGCTGACCTGCACTAGACAAGAGGAAGAATGCAGACTCTTTGGAAGGGGCCTGCTAAAGGAATGTCTTCAAAGTCTGCTTCATTCCCCGCCTCCAACCATCACCTGTATTAACAAACTGGTTGCCCACCAGGTATTATGGAGTATAACAAATGCAGGAAAGAGAGGGTCATTGAATTTGCAACGTGGTTTTGAATTTTGGAAATGAGCATGGGTGTGTAAAGCTAGATATTTCGATTACCTGTGTGGAGACCCTATGGAGCCATGAAGATGAACCATAGGTTGCAGTAGAGACTCAGTGGAGATGCCAGGACTTTGGGATGGCTGCCAAGTAGAGCTTCCAGCAGCAGATGAAGTTTTCTGGGACTGATAGTAGCTTAGCTAGAGGGGTGGAATGAGAACTCCAGAGACTTGTCATTAGTTAGAATTATTGGACTTGGAGACTTGTTACTGACTAGAGTTACTGGACTTGGAGCTACAGAGTTTGATATTTACCCTGTGTGGTAGTTTGAATAGATGGCCCCCAATATATTCAGTGTTTTATTAGTTTTTAGTTTGGATCTGCAGCCATCTGGCTGGAGGAAGTGTCACTGGGAAGATCTTAAGGTGTGGCAGTGGATTTGAAATTCCAATCTAAAGATATGCAAAGTGACTAGTTCCACCTGGAGTTCCTGAAGTGTGCTGTGTGGTGTGGCTTTTGGGCTTGTGGCTTTGCTCTCTCTGCTTGGACCTGTGAAGGCAGGCCAGCTTCTCCTGCCAGTATGGAATTTTCCCTTGGATCTGTAAGCTTCAGTAAATATCCCTTCCTCCAAAATTGCTCCTTGTCTGGAAGTTCATCTCAGCAAACTTGAAGCTGTCTGTACATCCTGCTTAACCTTGTATGGCTTGAATATTTCTTTGCTATGCCATCTTTTTCAAAGTGAATGTTTGTTGTGTACCATTATGAGGTTGGGGGGGGGCAATTTTTGGTATTATGGCTTAGTTAAAAGACCTTGGATTATGGGGATGTTTGGACATCATTAGGATTGGTAAAATAACATTGGAGACTTTTAAAGTTGGATTGAATGCATTGAGTTTTACATCATGGATGGTTATCAGTTTATGAGTGCCAGGGGCAGAATGTGGTGGTTTGATTCAGGTGTCCCCCATAAACTTAGGTGTTCTAAATGCTGATGGAGATTTGGGAATTAAAGCCTCCTGGAGGTAGTGTATTGGTGGGGACTGGCTTATGGGAGTTATAGCCAGCTTCCTCTTGCCAATGTTTAGCACACTCTCTTGTTGCTATTGTTCACCTTATGTTGGCCAGGAGGCGATGCCCACCCTCTGCGCATACCACTGTTTTCCACTGCCTTCATGAAGCCTTTCCCTCCCATCTATAAGCCAAAATAAACCCTTTTTGTCCACAAGCTGCTCTTGGTCACGTGTTCTCTGCCAGCAATGTGAACCTGACTGTAGCACTAGGCATTACCAGGTTATTCTCCCACATTCCTTTACAGAGATGGCCATGTTGCTGTAGGCCATTATTTTAATGAATCCTCAGATATAAAACTCTTATTCTCACATTTATATTACCAGGTACTTAAAGAGCAATTTTCTTAGTGGTGAGAATGCTCACTGTTTACATAAATAAATAAATGAATAATAAGGTATCAACATAAAATCTCTTAATTCTGAAGGAAAATAGCTGCTGGAATCTTCCACAAACAGAATTCACTATTAAAGAGAAAACAGGAGTCAGTAAAGTCTATCGTGGATTGTACACATGAAGTTTTATTTCCAGGAGTACGAGAAGGACTTTGTTATAGTAAGCACTAAGGAAACCAGCAGCAGAATTCTGGCTGGCTTCCAGCGCTCAGAGAAAGAGCATGAAAAGTCTAATACACCACAATACTGAAATGGTTATTATGAGTAATGGGAACTTTTACACAAGATTATCAGAGGTTTTCAGCAACAACTTGAAATACCAACTTAGTGAGCATGAGGCCGAGGACACAAATGTTTTGTGGAGACTATTGAACATCAATGTTGTCATGTCTTGATGATCCCAGAGTTTTATTTTGCGGAAGAGGGGGCAGAAAGAATGTCAGAGTCACATGTTGGGTCATGATATGCAGAGACATTTAGCTTACCCATAACTGTGGGCTAACTCCACAATGCATGACCCGTATACCTCAACAAGGAGGGGCCAAGGGGAGGGGGTAGGTCACGGATGAGCCTAATAATGGTACCAAACTGACTGTATTTGCTGAATACAGAACTGACTAATAAAGAAAAAAAAAATAGAAAAAAAAAAAAAAGAAAAAAAGGAAAAAAAAGAAAATAAATCTTTTTTAAGAAAATTCACAGCTTTAGGTGGGAATGGCTTTTTTGAATTGATGATATAGATGAGTTGAGGCAATCCAACAAATGGCCTAATAAGAAATATTTTTAAATATACTTATAAATTTTTTATCTGCACTGAAAACATGTAAGTGCACATATTATTCATTCTTTTTTATAATATTTATTATATCCAAACATTTACACAACTCAACATAATTTTGACTTCAAAATTTCTGTTATAAAATACTAAAATATGTCCAGCAGTTTACATGATAGAATTGAGAAAAAAGAAAAATGTAATAACATTCATGTTTTGAAATGCAGTAAAATATTGAAACCAATGAGGTAAATTATCTGTTTTATAAATTTGACTTACTGTTACGAGCTTGACAAAATTATGCACATACATGTGTGTATATATATATATATATGTATATATATATATGTATGTATATATATACATATATATGTATATATATATATGAGACATGCATATAAAGCAGTGCATCATTCCAGATGAAAGTATTAAGTAGATTACTTGTTGCTAATATTCTTGCAACAATCCAGTAATGAATTCTTTGACATGAATGTGAACTCCATTCTAACCACATTAAGTTCATTTTGCAATGCGGACTGGTGGTTCTGAGAGTCTCGGTGACCATAGTCCCTTCCTCTTATGGGTGAGAAAAAAAGCACTAGAAGGCATTAGGAAGCTATAGCCTGAAGTTAAACATTATGTGTATTTTATTACCATTTTTAAAGGATTATATTAAATTGCAGCTTGTTATATACAATAGATAATATTGATTTTCAGTGATGGACAGAGTTTGGAATCACTTAGGAGACAAATCCCCTGTGGAGCATCAAGATGAGGTTAACTGAGGCAGGAAGACCCCCTCTAACTATGGGCACTACTGTTCCTGGAGTGGTTATCAGATTAAATAAAAAGAGAGAGAGAAAAAAAACAAGTGCCCAGAGCATTTATAGCTCTCTACTTCTTGACTGTGGATCATCAATGACCAGATACTTCATGCAACTACTGGATACCTTTCCAAACATGATGGGCTATATCTCCTCAAACGTTAAGCTGAAATAAACCTTTCTTTCCTTATATTCATTTTCGTCAGGTATTTTGATATAGCAATGAGAAAATAACTGATATAGTATTCTAGTTATTAATTGAATCATTAATGTCAAATTTTAAGGCTCATTTATTATGTGTTTTCTATTTATAGTTTCATAAAGCTTCATTTCATATGGGTAATGTCATTTTAATATATAAATCTCCATATACTAGGAGATTCTCTGCTGTGCAGTGTTTGAAACTATTGTTTTTAATTTAATGTATTTCCAAAAGAACATTTTTCTGAATACATACTTTATTCCTCATATTATTTCTAAGATTTGTTCTAATATGCTTGGTCCATGCTTTCAATGCTGGGATATACATATGTGTGTGCATGCATAGATGTGTGTTTCGATACAGTGAGCAATGTCATGTCCTCCTAAGGTTCACCCATAAATTCAGAAAATCCAAAATGTACAGAAACTTGGGTGTCAAATTCTCTGCATGTTAGTCCATAAGACAAAATATGTGCCCTCAAATCAAACATGGTTTGGAATGCATATCAGGCATAAGCAGCTAGTTCATAAAGCCCAATCAATAAGGAGACCAGCTCAATGAAGTGCAAAAATTATTAAAATGGATCCTTTCATTCTTGGGAATCAATGGCAGTAACCTTCTTTTAGAAAGAATGTGTGTCTGAGGAATAACATGCAGCAGTATTTCTCAAGGTGATAAGATGAAAATATCTGAGAGGCAGACATCTCTCCATGTAGCTGTGTTATATTTTCTGCTCTTTTCCCCAATCATGAAACTAGGGAATTGCCGTAACCATTTTAGAAATGCCAAGCCTCCTCGCAAGGAAGGAAATGGAGGCTTGCCACTAATGGTAAGATATATGTTATAATTACAAAAGAGCAGCAGGGACAGATAGGGGCTCAGAGCTGCTTAATGACCAGATCAATCATTAGCAAACTAAATATGCCAGCTTCTAAGCAGAGGCAGGTCCTTTTTACTTAACCCTATTTAACATATACATATATATGCATATGTATATATATACACATATATATGTCATATTTTCTATATGTATATTCCTAAAATGTGGAAAATATGGTTATATTTAAAATTTAAATATAGTTGCCTTTAAAATCCACATTACTCTTTTTAGAAGAAAAAAAGCTAAATATCTAATTGAGTCACAAGTACACTTTTATAGACTTATGTTCACTTGATTATTAAACAAATTAATATAACATAAGACTGAGAATAAGGAGACAGATACTCTTTTGTGTGTATATCTTTTTTTTCAATACCATCATGATGATCATTGTAAATTCTTTCCATTTTACTTGAATTTATTAGTATATCAAAAGAAGTTTCTCATGCTTATGAAAATTTGCATAAGCCCAATAATTTAGATCCACTGGTAGGTATACTAGAAATAACTATTTCCTATGGAGGTGAATGATGAGAAACATGTTATAGTTACACACACACACACACACACACACACACACATCTTGAAAGAGGTAACACATTTTCTGTTTTCCTTGTATATTGTAAGGAATGATATGGTTTGCCTAGAAGATATGAAGTCAAATATATGGATATGTAATTGTCCTCAATATATTTACAGAGGACTATTTGACAGAAAAATCTAGAATTTCACATATTTACCTGACATTGTTTTCTTATTTGAAAGTTTCCAACATTATTGATATAATATCGAAAGCACTAAATAAACTGTTTAAATATCTTCTTACCACCTACTTTACTGAGTGGTTTTCATTACTGAAAACTGAACTGTTTTGTTCCCATATTCTTTTGGAATCTTGGGACCAATTGCAGTATCAGCCTTTTCATGTAATAATCTCCTACATTCCTTCCATTCAGGTAATCATTTTCCTTATCTTGGTAAAAGAAACAATAAAGTAAGAGTGTGTGTGTGTGTGTGTGTGTGTGTGTGTGTGTGTGTGTATGTGTATGTCTGTGTCTAGAATAAACTACAAAAGAAATAGGAGGAATATAGCCATCAAATTAAACAACCAAATACAGAACTAAGCATTTATTTTTACCTCTTACCTTATTTTGGGATGAAATATATTGCTATATCGGGCTCATTGTACTGATTCTATTATCATGTAATTCTAAATTATACATATAAATTAAACGAAACAAAACTCATCTCTTAAACCTTTTTTGGTTTTTACAATATGAACACTTGGCCATTTCACTTATCCTGTATATGAGCTTTCATGTCAAAGTCACAAGTTAGATTAGTTCATAATGATAAAATAAAATAGTGTCTCATAGAAAAGAATAAAAAAACGCATCATGCTTTCTAACAAATGAAAACCATAGAAGAATTCAATGCAATGTGTGAAGGGCATGAATAACTGCCTGCCTTAGACAAACAGGCAACAAGAAGACAAGACATTTTCTCCAAACTAAGCAACAAAACAGTGCTTCTATCAAATATAAAATGAAAATCAGTTTTTAAATGAAAAATAAAGGTAAGCATAGTTATTTAGAGTGAATAACAGTGAAATATCATAATATAAACAATCACATCACACCTAACATGTTTTGAACACCTAGTGTTACAAAGTATTAACTTAACATATTCTCTTCCCAGTTTAATCTTCTACACAATGCTGGTAATATTACTTTCCTTTGGGTGATGGTATAATGTACATGGATGTGTACACAAGTGGGTAGTCATGTGCTATAAAAGCATTATCTTTTACCTTAAATTTCCTTATGCTATAGATATTTTATTTTCATATATTTAATAATTTGATGATTCTAACTTTTTTGTATACATTTTGATAGATGCACCGTCCATCTCTGGTTCTTGACTCTCAGAGTTTAGGAGTGAGAGGGAATGTCCCTAGTTCATTTGTTTCTGACATTAGAGACGCTTTCAGTGTTTTGGATGCCTCGACCCTTTAGGCTCGAACCTAACTGTAAGAAGCCATTTTGAAATGTACTCTTGAAATTACTTCAAAAAGTTGATAAGAGATGATTTCTTCATTTACAAATGTGTTCCATTTAATTAGTAGTTTCAGTGGACACATATAAACTCCCTGAATCATAACTGGCACATTCCCTCCATTCTTTGGTACTGACCATCATCTTTCCAAGGCTCTAGTTTTTGATCCTGAATATTTGAGCTTAAAAAAGCTACTCTTCCCTGGACATTGAAGAAATATTACTAGTTATTTGATGAATATATATTTTTTCCTATTTGCTGTTCCCTATGAAACAAATTTAGAAATATATATGTAGGCCTCTCATAGACCGCTCATTTTGCTATAAGAGAACAACTGTGAAGTATTATTATGTTTTATTTCCCATTGTTTTCATGGAATTGTATTTGGGATGAACAGGCCACTGGTCATTATTACTATGGTGAGAAAAATCATGTAGTTAATAATATGAAATTAAAAGTCTGTTTTTTTAAGTGGGGAAAATAAGTGTAACAGAAAAATTATTAAAATATTGTGTCTAAGAGCAAGGTGTGGTGGCTCATGCCTATAATCCCTGTGCTAAGGAGGCTGAGGTAGGAGAATCAGCATGAGTTTGAGGCCAGCTTGGGCCTAAAGAATGAATTCTAATCATGTGGTCTACAGTGAAACCTTATGCTAACTCCTTTTCCCCCACTAAAAATACTGAATGTATAAACCACTAAACACAAAACAAAGTAATTTAATATTATTTTTAATGCTTACTTTCCCAGTATATATGTTCTTATACAATTTTATAGTAGTCCATTAAGATCCTAAGGTAGCAATTACAATAGCTTATTTTTCCATTGTAAAAGTGTAGAAGACAGTACATGAGCCCACCTAGGTTCTCCACTTGGGGATCTATGGAGCATTAATGAGAAGCTAAGATATATGGCACCAATTCATTGCAAGGCCACATGCTCAAATGCATGTTATAGGCTGGAGAGATTTTTCAGCAGTTAAGGTACTTTCCTGCAAAGCCTAACAACCCAGGTTCAGTTCCCCAGTACCCATATAAAGACAGATGCACAAAGTGGCACATATGTCTGGAGTTCATTTGCAGTAGCTGGAGGCTCCGGTGCACCCACTTTCTCTATCTGTCTTTCTTCTGTCTATCTCTCTCTGCTTGCACATAAATAAATATGTATCTAAGTGCATGTTACAGCATGGAAAAATTATGCTAGATATAAGAAAGACTTTTCAAGCTGGACAGAAGGCTTAGCAGTTAAAGTGCTTGCCTACAAAGTCAAAGGACCCAGGTTCGATTCCACAGCATCCACATAATCCAGATGCACAAGAGGGTGAACACATTTGTAGTTCGTTTGCAGTAGCTGGAGGCCCTGGCACACCCATTCTCTCCCTCTCTCTATCTATCTATCTATCTTTCCCTATTTCTGCAACTCTCTCTCAAATAAATAAATAAAAATAAAGTATTTTCTTAAAGAAAGACTTCAAAAACTGGAAACTTTTGAAGATACTTCTAGAAGTATCCCAAGGGAAAAGGGAAATTTGGTGGTCTAAAATGGCTCAAATAAAATGACTTTTGATGGAGAAAATGAATTATTTAATCCACAAAAGGTCATATATAAGGTATCTGTGAGAGAAACTGTGTAGTGAGTTCAGTCAAGACAAAGGAATATACTTATCAGAATGAAGGAAATAAAGTGTATGGAAATTGGACACGTATATGTGGGAGGTTCCTCTAGTTCTCCTTCAGAAATAAAATGACTAGCAGAGAAACTTGGGGATATTCTTTCTGAGAAAGAACAGCAGTGTATTTCTTTGGCTATTATCAAGAAGCATAAAATACCAGATTTAATTAGTCTACTCAGAGGTTGAGTACTTTGTGCTGAAATAAAATGCTGGTTGCTTAAGAAAAGCACACATGGACATCTGTAAACCCACGGACAAGTGATAAAACTAATGTAATGGCTCCTTGATCCTGAGGACATAGAGAATACCCAGACATTGGTTCCAAAAAAAAAAAAAATGTGGGCTTGATTTCACAAAAGAGTATAAAAACAGTGTAGGGCTGAAATAGGCGAGAATTAGATTTTAGATCTCCATTATTCTGGGAGAAAGAGATGAACAAATGTTGTCCAGGAAACTGGAAGAGCCTCTCAAAATTGAATTTACAAAGAATTGGTAAAGGCTGAATACAATTGGTCACATGGAAAATGAGAAGTAATCTTAGGGGAGGAAACTCCATAAAATATGGGTCTTTGAAAACAAACTATTTCCAGTCATCTGTGCAGAGATGTCATATTCTCAAAATTGCTTCAACCAAAGTAAAAAGAGAGAATAAGATGGGACCTTGAAACTTAGTTTCCTCAAGTATTCGTTGAATTAGAGGTTAAGCTTGTATTAGGTGAGAATTGTCCGAGATATGACTATTGGAATAAAGTTTTTTCAATTATGTATTAGTCTGGGTCATATTTTCTGTTCATAATTTGAGTGTCAGATATCACCTATGCAAGGAAGTATGCAAGAAAATTGACACATTATTCTTGAATGTTGACATAAAGCGAAGGTACCTAAGGTCACTAACATGGAAGCAAACAGTTTGATTTATAAAGCATGGTAAAGCTAATACTGAAACAACGAAATCAGTCATTTAAAGAAAGGCAATGGAAAATCCTTAAGAGATAAGACAGAAGAGAAAAGAAAAGAAAATAGAAGTACAGGACTGTGTTAGAAGCCAGTACCGGAAACAGCTAAGAAGGTGGAGGTATCAAAAGCCTCAGTCCAGCAAAGAGACCACTGAGGCTCCTGTCAAGCCTCATGGGGCTGAATGAAGAAGCTCCTGTCCTGTCCCTCTGTCCTCCGCATATTCCATTTTAAGCAGTGCCATGATTTCCCCTGGAACTCCTTACTACTTTGGAAAACAGGCAAAGCCCTGCTGTCCCCTGAATGGTATATTATGCAGCTCTAAATTTAATGAACTTATAGTATACTTGGGCATCAGGCCTTATTGTGAGAACTAGTCACGATGTTGTATGCTGTATTTTCTGATGCACGAAGAGAAGGGTGCTTTATCGATCTAGAAATAAGTCTTTCTCAGTACTCAAGTCACTGCTCTTGAACAATGCACACAACGCTTATACTGGACCAATATATACATATTTTTTTCTTAGAATGTTTTGGTGAAACAAACTTACATCAGTTTCATACTGCATTTATAAATGGCTTTGTAGTAATTAGTCTATGTTGAGCTGGAGGGCAACTTTTACAAATTTATTCATATACTGAACAACAGTGAACACAGAGAAAAGAGAAATCTAAGTGCCATCGACGGTCATATTCATGCAGAAAATAAAACATGGAAAGTAGTGCTCGTATGGCAAATCCTTAGGAAGTCTTTGCACGGGGCAGATGGAGGTGGTTGTTTCCTTCAATGGTCAGTTCTGTGTGGTACACATCATTGGTATTGAATTTCTGTGGTAGTATATGGCTTGGAATTAGATGGGCTATGTACTATGCAATTTGAATTTATTTCTCATGCATATTCCATTTCTAGTGTTTTCTTTTCCAAAGCACATATATTGCATAGTATGAGTCAAAACTGACAGCACCACCGCTGTGTCAAGAACATAAAACTTACAAAAAAAAAAAAAAAAAGAAAGAATATTTGATGATGCCCAGGACAATATGATCAAGTACTTGATCTCACCACAGGTGAGCTTATGAGATATTATTTCTATTTGAAGTAAGCACAAATGGCCAATTATTGAATATTGTAAAATAAAATATAATAGTTACAAGTGAGGACAAAACTAATTTTGAAGAATATTTTTTCAATTCTTTTTTTAAATTTATTTTATTTATTTGCAAGCAGAGAGAGAGAGAGAGAATGAAGAGAGACAGAAAGAGAGAGAATGGGCACGCCAGGGCCTCCAGACACATGCACCCCTTGTGCATCTGGCTAAAGTGGGTCCTGGGGAATTGAGCCTCAAACCTGGGTCCTTAGGCTTCACAGGCAAGCGCTTAACTGCTAAGCCATCTCTCCAGCCCATGAATAGTTTTTATCAGTCAAGGAAAGATTGCAAATACAACTATATAGAAATTTCAGGTGCTATATAATATCTGATTTAAAAATATTGAAAATAATGAGAGCATAAGATAGTTTATTAAGTGTAATATGATCTTCCTTGATATCAATTGATTTAGATTGATATCTAGGGATGCAATTATGACTGTCTCTGATAATAATGATGTCATCTTAGATTTGATTATCTGAGAAATCCTCAAATGTGTTCTTACACTACATTTCCAGTGACTCAGTACCAGTAACATTGAGCTCCCATTTAATATCTATAGCTAAATTCAGCATTTCCCTCTGTGGACACCTACTTGGAGAAATTGTTACAAAGTGTCACATAATATCAAGTAAAACAGGTCTATTTTTTCAGAAGTTTGTAGTATAATTGAATGTAAAGAAATATAAAGACACAAGGTACCTCCTACCCAAGTCTCCCAGAACTCTTCACCAATGTAAGACTGGCATATTCTCAAGTGTCTGTTCTTTCTCCTTCCTCCGTACAACACCAGATGTTTGATAGCTACTCTCCTCATCCTCATCGTTCATTCTGCCATATTAGACTTTTTTTAAATTTTTATGAGAACAATACTTCTTACTCACTTTCAATGCATTTTCTCTAAATTCTTCTATCATATTACAGTACTTTTAAAAACTCTTGTGTTAGCATCATCTCTTATTTGATATTGCATGCTTTAGTTATGGCCTCCTTTATTGCAAAGAGTTCACCATTACCAGGGTACAAATGATACAAAGGTATATTTGTTTTAATGACTGTGCTCCTAAGTTTCAGATCTATGTATTCAATAAAGTGATAGATAATATCAATTACATTTTTCAAATATGTCTTTTTTGGGGGGAGGGAGGGTTTCAAGGTAGGATCTCACTCTAGGCAAGGCTGACTTGGAATTCACTATGTAGACTCAGGGTAGCCTCAAACTCATGGTAATCCTCTATCTCTGTCTCCCAAGTATTAGGATTAAAGGCATATGCAACCATGACTCAAATGTGTCTTAAATTTAACCTACCATAAGCAGACTTATTCCTGTGGAAATGTGCTGGGGTTTTTTGTTTGCTTGTTTATTTTTATTTTTGTAGGTTTTTTTGTGTATCTGTTTTTTTTTAATTTCCTACCTGTTGGCAAGTTGTAGAACTGGTCCCCACCCTCTCAGATTGCTACTCTTTGAATCACTTACTATTTCCCATAACTCTGTATTTGTGCTTACCAAATCTCTACATACTCATCTATGAAGGCTTTGACTTTTCATGCTAGCAATTTATGTCCTTCTCCATTTCTTATGGAAATTATCTACATAGCTCCTTTATTTTTACACATCTAATTCGAGCCATATCATGCTGCTTCACAATACTGAAGCAAATAGAGTGCATTTGCTATTGTAGAGAACAGAGTGTGCATTCACCTTTAGATCCTGCATGGAAATTTGCTTAGTGTACATGCTGTATTATAATTCAATGAATTCATTTAACTCGGTGAATTCTCAGAATACTTCACATTCTTTCCTCATTTTATAGTATTTCTATAATAACTTGTATGAATTTTTTCTATGAATTCTGGTTTTGTTACATGTGGCCTCAGAACATACACAATTTGGTATAGGTCACTGAGAATCAGAATAACGCAACCTCAGTATGACATGCCACTTGGCAATCTTACATAGGTCTCCCATGACCTCATCAATGTAGATGGTGAGCATTTTAAAGCAGATGTAAAGTCATAGAATACAATCTCTAAGGGAGATGGTAAGTTGAACAAGTTTAACAACTGGGTGCTTGTCTATTATCTCTTTACTTCTAAAACATTTTATATCATTTGTCATGGATGTCACTGGAGCATGTAGTATAAAAAATCAGTTTTTTTTTTTTTTTTGCAAATACCACATATTAAGAGCAAAAAATGTGTACGGGGGTGGAATTTAAATATTCATGTGTCAAAAGTATTTTCTTAAACAAGTGTAATAAATTTCCTTTGATCAGAAAAATGAAATACAAATAATTGACAATTATCTGTTTTAATATGAAGCTTTTGGGACAAGTTAGTAATTGTTTTTGAAATAGATTGAGTTAGGTAATGAGAGAATATATGAGGCAAATAATATGTCAAGGTCTTCTATCAGACCAAGATTCTATCTCTAAAATATAATTCGTTTACATTCATTCATCTCTGTAACTTCCCTTTCCTTGCTCTTTAACTCACATCACTCTCAATTTCTCTAATGAGTTTCCATCTTTCCACATCAAACCAAATTTACTGCAAGCAAGGGTGCATTTCCCCAACATAAAGACTTCCATTTTGAAAGCAGGGATTATTTTTTGTTTGGGTAAACTTCTTTGGAAAGCCTTGGTCATATTTTATTTTCAATACATTTTTTAAATCAAAATGAATAAACATGGCTAAGTCCCCATAAAATCATGCCATGAAGAGAGTCATGAAGGGTATTACTCTGCATTGCAATATTCAAGGAGAAAAACTTTTACTTACAAAAAAAATAATAGGCATAAATAGAAGAGGTAACGAAGGAGATTGTTTTTTCCTTGAAGATGAACACTGTGACAAATCAGCTTCACAGTAAGTGAGCTCGCCCCAGAGGTCAAGAGTGCTAGCTACACTTTCACAGGCCAGTTACACTTTCTTCACAGCTGAGAAGGTGCTGATTAGTGTTCTCAGCTTCACTAGCAGCGTGTTTTTACACAGAATTCTGGGGAGTAAAGTCAGAGGAAGAAAGAAAGTAGGTATTATCTATATACGAAAGAGCAGGAAAGGTTGGAATGATACTTTAATTAAATAAGAAGCAGAACAAGAGAACACATTGTCCACTCAGATGTGAAAACTTCATAGAATCCCAGTGTCTTGAGAGACTGAAGGCAAAAAGCTTACTATCTGACCTCTAAAGTCACATTGAGATGTGATGAGAGCTCATTCCTTTCTTAAATGTCATAAGAGTATGGCAGAGTGATGCCATTTTAAAGGACCAAATTAGAGTTTTTTTTTAAAAGGTAATACGGCTACACATTTTATCAGGATTAATTATTAATACTGAGATTAGGAAAGAAAGGACTGGACGTCTGGTAAGCATATTAACTGAACTATTTAAGCTCATTTTCCCTGTCAGTGTGAATATTTTTAAGCAGCTCAGCGGCAAATATACACCTGAAGAATAATAAACCCAACCAAAACACTGTATATGAAAATTTACAACTTTAAAACAAGGAAAAAAAGGAATGTAGAATAAATAATGATGGCACTAACCTCCCTCCCCAGCCTTGGGTGACAAAAAGTACAGGATTGATTTGATGGCAGAAGACATATGACTTCCTGTCAGTCATTTCTGACCCTTGCTATTTTACGTCCCTGCCTCTGAGTTCACCTCATGCAACTCCACACCAGAGAGGTTGACTACGAGGTAGTTAAGTTGAGAGTGTTATCCTGACTGGTAAGTTTTTAATGCTGTCTTTGCTAACATTTTATGAATCCCTCAGACATTGTGTTATCTCCAATTTACATAAAGCTAGTAATACTCAAGATTATTGATCATAACTATTGAAATAATATCAAATGTTTTTGTTCATATAGTAATATTTTTAAATTATTTCATGCCATCATCTCTCTTATTTTCTTATACAAAACTATGATTTGTAATTGAAGAAACTGAGGCTATCATGGCATAAGAAAATACCACTCTTAGTAGGAGGTAAATCCAGGATACAAACTGATATCAGCTGTCTTTGATGCTGTGAGATTCTGTTCACAACACTGCCAAGTGTTTTCTAGGACGTCTTTTTAGATTGTTTTACTGTTTCTTTGCTAGAAAGCTGAAGGGCAGCAGTGCACATCTTTCTTGGCTAAGTCCTAGCTAAAGACTTTCTAAAATCTCTTCCTCTTTCTAATCACAATGAAGAAGTGATGAGGTCCTCTGGAAATAGGGCTGTGAAGATTTCCTTAGGACACTTAAGAGGTACACAGGTAGTTGTAAAGCAGAACAAGCAGTCTCAATGTGCAGTGAAAAACAAATCCTTACCAAATTATAATAGTCTCTTCTTATGAAAAAAAAGCAACATATGTGATGAAAAAACTTGTTTTGAGGTAAGCATTAAGCATGTACTGTTCATGGGGATATGAGGTTATTAGAAAAATGGGAGAGGGAGTATTGCTAAATGAAAACAGCATGAGCTAAAAACAGCTAGACTATAGTAGCTTACAGTTGCCAGTTGAGAACTGAGGGGAAAGGTAAAGAGAATAGAGAGGGTGCTTGACCCTACACAAAGGTTTGTGATTAGTATCTGCTGTAATTATCTCTGGCCATAAGAAAATGGTGGCTTTTTCCTGATACAGTTTTATATATGTGTAAAAGCAGTGTGAAAATTTCATGCTAATTAGAAAATGGGTTCACAATGTGCCTTGGTTTACTTTCCAAGAACAGAGTTCTCTAACTGCTTTAAAGTATGTGGAATGAAGACACAGGTAGGACATGGAGAATGAGTAAAACAATGGAGCCAACCTTACATAAGTTTGAAACAGCAAGTTCAGAAATGAGAATTCAAAACTATTACAGAAGTCAAATTGATCATTTAAAGATCGGAGAAAGTCATGACACATGAAATTCATTTCAGGATTTTATATTGCCTAGTTTTTAACCTCTATATTATTATGAAGTCTGCTTGTGTACTGTGGTATTCTCCTATTGTTTTTTTATGGTATGCTGCTGTAAAAGTTCATCTAGAGAACCATATACACTACTTGTTTTCTTCTTTGTTGTTTGTCGTTTATTTTGTTTTTTTGGGGGGCACGGGGGCCATTAAGGTAGGGTCTCACTCTGGTCCAGGCTGACCTGGAATTAACTATGTAGTCTATATAGTCTCAGGGTGGCCTCGAACTCACAGAAATCCTCCTACTTCTGCCTCCTGAGTGCTGGGATTAAAGGTGTGTGCCACCACGCCTAGCTTATTATGAACATTAAACAAGATGTATGCTTTTGCTATTGTGACACGTCCTAACCATACTTCACAAAAAGGCACTATAGCAGACAGATCTCAAGATGGCTCTGCATAGAATGGAATTGAAGGAGGCTCCGAAACTTCCTCCCACACTGGCCTGCTGTAGTGCCAACATTTCCACCCACTTGGTCAGATATCATAGCACTGACTCAGCCCACATCTTTGATTTATGTGATAACTGCATTATTTACTATTAGAATGCACAGATGTTATATATGTTGGTAGGTAGGCCTTATAATTACTACTGCCTTGCCCACATTAACATGTTCTATAAAATTCCCTTCTGATCTCTCCAGGAGTCACCAAATTCATGCACTCTCCCTCCCTCTCTCTTGTCTGTGGAGTAAGCACATAAAGAGAAATGGATGTGAGGGCAGGATCAGAGATTGTTGAAGCAGGGTAAGATTTCTGAGTTAATTTAGATGATTGCCTTGAAAATAATCAGAAGAAGCTCCAGAAGGGTTCTGTGGCCGCCCCATTGCCAATGGCAATGCTGGTATTAGAGGCCAAGAGGGGTGTTTTCTGTAATGTGAGTGTATTAAATGCTGCATATGATCGAGCCATATATAGAAAAGGCAAAGCGCCTTTGCAAAGATGAGTCAGAGTCAGGCTTTGGAAAGAATAAATAGATCAGAGATGAAGGCAGGGTCACAATAAACACAATAGCTCAAAAAAAATCTAGGAAATGATACTGTAAGACAGACTCTGAAGACCATTGCATTGTCAAGAAAAGTCGGGCTTCACATAGTCAAAATTTGTCTGTAATGCAATGATGCTTTCAAAATTAATGCCCATGCTTTACCGGAATTATCAGTTCATTGCTATAGTTTTCGAACATTGTAACTACTTTATCATCCAATACAATATGTTTTTATCACAATTTTCTACCATGAGCTCTGTATTTTATTCAATTAAGTTTCAAGGAAATATTAAATAACCAATTATTACAGTTTTACTAATCAAAAATCAATGTGAAATCATATTGATAGTAATTAAATACAAAGAAACATGTAATTTTTGTTGTGAATAAATTATAATTCATAAGAATTTTAAAAAATATGTTACTGCTATCTTTATTATTACACTCTTTATACTCAAAGGCTATCAAACTTACAGAATAAAAGCTTCATAATAGTGGATCTCATTCTACATTATTCAGGATGAAATAAAGTATGTTTATTCTTACAGTGTACTCTTTTCCCTCAGGTAATTAAAAAAAAAATCCTCATTGGAACTAGTGTGGATTGAACTAGTTTTAAGCTTGTTAAAAGAATTAACTCAAAGTATCATCATTGGATTTTTTATTTTTATAATGAAGCAGAGAAGAAAGATAAAGGTTTGAAAGGAGCTAAGTACATTTCACTGCCAATTGATTTGTTTCTCTGTTTCAGTGTCTGTTGCTGACACAGCATATGTGACATCTCGTTTTGTCACTAGTTATCCTAACCCATTCCTGGGTTTCTTCATGGTATTGGGATATTACATGTAACTGCCCTGAAAATTACCTTCTAAACTTTACAATGAAATTTAATCTAAAACAGTTAGTCACAAGTGCATTGTTTTATACAGATTAAAATTAAAGGAAAATATTTGAGGTAGTAAAAATTAACTAGGACAGCATCCAAAATGGCATTTTCATGGAAAATCCAAATGAAAAATCCAATACAAATCCTGATTAAAACCTAACCAAGCAAAACAGTGCAGATTACCTAGATTCCAATTAAATATGACAAATGATTCCCTGATAGGTTTCAATTCCAGGTTCTATTTATGTCAAAATGGCCCATTCATACTGAGGACAAAATTGCCAGGACTCAAGCAATACAACTACGTTTTATAACTAGATGAGAACTCTGGAAACTTGGGCCCCAGACAGAACTGTTACCCAAATGTCAACTGCTGCATTTGAGTCACTCAAAGTGCATCACATCCCCTTCTGTCATTACCTATAGATCATGGCTGACGTGAATCACAGCTAGCAGATGACAAATCCTTTATATAAACTCTGCATGTCAAGTGCCAGTCACGTACAGAGTCAGGAGAAATCAGTTAAGCTGTCATGGCTTTTTCTCTTGACAGGACTTAGCACATGGTTATGAGAAAGAACCGGAAGCCTTCCTTAGGGAATGCTTCTCCATGTACTTTCTATCCTCTTGATACGCTCACCTGATTCCTCACATGTAACCCATAGGTTTGTCGTACATAATCATGCTTTAATTATGAATCATGCCGTGAGTTTTTAAGATGCCAAATGCCTTTGAAATCAAAATAGAAAAAATAACATAAGTGTGTTTATCATGCCAGTGCTAAAAAGACCTTATGACTAATACAGCTGACATCCAAAAAAGAAAGACCTCATTGTACACTTTGTCAATTACAGCAAAAAATAAGTATTTTTAAAAACATAAATTAAGTGATTATCAAAACATGAAAGCATATATAGGAGCACCCCTACGTTAAATGAATCCTGTCTTATTAAAATATGTATGCATACATATATAATTCATATTTTAAAATTTAATATTTATTTACTTCGTGTCCAATTTTTTAGATATACTTGCCTTTAATATATGTAGCAGCATTTGATTACATACCTAAATTTTAAATTCAATTTACAAAAATTACTGAAAGATTTAGCTTATAAAAATCACATCAAACTCCCATCCATATAAGCACACATCACCATACACACAGATAAGCATGCCTTTACAGCCAGGAGGCAAAATGCCATTTAATATCTGGGTATTTCATCAAGAGGGTCACCGTTCAACAGGCCCTTGTATCATATCTTCTCTCATGTATCTCTGATAATAATGTAGAAAATATTTTGTATAATTTACTTAAATGTACTTCACTTGGGTTCATTTGTAATACATCTTTTTGTTAGATTTTAATATTCATAGGTAAATTTCTTTTTAAAAATGGAGGCTTTCCCTTGAATTGGTGTACTCTGTTTGCTTATCATCCCCGGTATAAAACAGAAGAAAGGTCCTATTTCATTAGAGGGTTGAGAAGGTGAAAGGCATAAATCCATTATGACTTTGCACTAGAGATAAAATGTATGTGAACTCCCTGCCTCCTTGATATATAAGCATATTTCTCCTTACATTTTAAATAACATTGAAGTTAGGAAGAGCTTTACTATTCCATTGTTTCACATAAAACATTTTCTTGAACATTTACTTATTATTTTCAAAACCAGAAAATAAATAATGGAAATATATTTGGGAATACAAAGAAATGTGAGTTGCTGTGCAACCACTGTTTGCAATACAACTCTATGACTTACAGGAAAACGTACACAAGGCCAATTGTTGTAACAATTACGAGACTAGCCTCACAACAGGGTAAGAGTAGGGAGAATTATACTTTATTTTCCTTCTCTTCACTTGCAGAAATTGAGCTAAAACTTACACTAAAAAAGGAATTCAAATAGTGTTTACTGTATATTATGAAGATAGATACAATATTCTTCTCCAACTCCATTTCAGCTGACATTCAAAAGAGGAGGTTTAGAAAGGTTTAGCTGACTATCTAGAAATGGAAAAGTCTAGCAAGGTGTGTTTGCTGTCACTTCCTTACACTACTACTGGTCAGTGGTGATTGAAGAAATAGTTGCATGACAAAAATGAGAAAAACAATTAAACAAGACTTTTCTTAGTGGCTATCATTTAGGAATTGTGCACTAATTTAACATTTTTCACACAAGCAGTATCCTGATTTATTCATTGAGTGCATTTATTTCTGTCTGACAGGCTATTTAAAAATCACAGTGCAATTTTAGTGAATTTTTTCTATAGAGTTATGTTCCTTTATTTGTCATTTTTATACCTTAGCAAGTATTTGGTTTTTTAAATCAAATGATTTGGGTGTCAGCTATTTTATTTTGATTTTAAACTGACCTTTGCATGCCTACTTATGATGGCTCACTAGCGTGATTATGTGTGTGGATGCTGTGTTTGCCCCTACCATTTTCCATATGCTCTGCCTCACCAACACTGCCATCCGGCGTGGTCCTTTCATAGTTGTCCTCTGGGAGTGGAAGGGCACCCAGTCTTGGCCCTGATGAACTCTTACTGCTTGGTGTTTCTGACTCCTCCAGCCCGCTGTCATAGCAACTCTGCAGTGACCCCTGATGTGGGTCCTGAGGCTGACTCACAACAGAAAACGTCACTCTACGAAATGGCTGTAAAAGAAAAGATTCTGAATGTCACTAAGGTATCAGATGGTAAATGATCTCATTTATAAAAAAAATACATAAATTGCATACATAAAGATCTACTGACAACTAATTCAATACAAAATGATTACATAGTTTGAAATCTGTTTAGATAACAATATATTATCTAAGACAAGGCTCAGAGCTTAGATTTTCATTATAGAAAACAGAAAATTCCCTTTCCCATAACAAAGGTAGGAAAACAGCAATTTCACCAGAACATGCACTTAAATCTGATATGCTACTTCTTCATATTCAGTCTTTTTCTTTTCAGTAGTCTTTTATGCTTTTCACAAATAGACTTCGTAATAAACAACAACCAGTGATTTGGGGAGGCAATAAATACTGAACCAATCTATTATGAAAAGATGCCATTTAAAAATACTTCATCCATTTGACAGAATGCATTAAAGTCAAGTCCACATGACATCGGGCTGCAAAACTGAGAGTGCTTGGACTTGACGGCTAGAGGTACAGCTGGTACATTAGAATTGGGATTTAGTGCTAGAAAATCTTATCGCTCCAGTCCTATAAAACTTTATGTATTTGAAAATATGAACATCAGCAAAAAACATAAAATGTGTCTTTATCTCATGGATGGAAAATAAAATGAAGTTTTTAATTGTATATGATTACCATGATTGTAGTTGATTTTAAAAATAGTAAAATAAAGTATACTCTTTAATTTGAATCGTGAAAGTGCTAAACTATAACATGAATTCACAAATTGCTATGTTATGGTCAAGGTGTAGACAGAAGATTTACAATATATGATAAATACAGACCAAAATAGAAATAAGTTCAGGATCACTAAAGGAACAAATTAATACCATATATTGATGATACTACATACAAACTATCACCTGGATAAACAATGTAGCACTGTCCTTTAGTGCTTCTGACGTGCTTGGTATTGATTATATACATTAAGCTTTAGTTTAATTTAGTACTTATAAGATTAAAATTCACACTGTTGCTTTTCACTACACAGTTTCAAATTGATGTTGCCAAAACACAGTGTAAAGTTTAAGACAAGTTTATATGCTTATAACTCAAAAGTTCATGGTATCAATCACTGACAATATCCGTGACCAAAGGGATTGTAGAATGTAGGATTTTCTGCACATGGTAGTTTATTAATGGGAAAGCTAAGAATTGGGGTATTTCTCGCTGATTTATAAACTGTCTTTGCTAAAGATAAACATACTTAAACAAATCTCCCCTGTCCTTTCTTAGAATACTTTCTGAACATATTGTACTTTACTGAAAACGCTCCCAGGATCTCACCCTTCATGAACTTATTTGGAGCACACAGTCTACACTATCTTTTTTTATTCTAGTTCAAAATCAAGCTCTTTCAAATGGCTGAATCTGAATGTATATGGGGATTCTTCAATCATAGTCTCTTCCTTATGTTTCACTGCATTGAAAAACAATTTTGAAATATTTATAGTATAGATCATATACTAATGTACATTTGATGAGCCAAAATTCAATCTCCAGCCCATCAACACGATATTTCTAGAAACATTTCATTATTTCACTGATAACTCACCAATTCTTTGTATTTTACCCTATATCTCAACATAAAAAGAAAGTGAACACTAAATGAACAATGAAGTATTACTAGAAAAGTTGAATTTAGGCAAGAGTTCTGAGGGGTCATACGGGCACATTATTATTTCAAAACAGCAACAGGTTAAGTTTATCTAATCTATATTAAAGGAAAAAGGAGAGTAAGTGTTATTCTTAATTCTACTTTAATGAGTTTCAGATCTTTTAAGATCAGTTTACATGAACAAAGTAAGAAAGTTCAAAATGAATGTAGAAACACATGTTATCTTGATAGAATAAAGAAAACTAAGATGTAATGAGAAATGATAGTTCATTTTGATATCAAAAGCAAAAAAGAGAGAGAGAGGGAGAGTGAGAGAGAGTAACATTTGAGGAAGGGTGGAAACCTCTGAATCTGTTTCTAAATTATTTCAGTAAAAGTAGGAATAGAATAACTGAGAGATAGGTCAGTAGCTATGTATTTAACGAAAAATGTCCCCCAAATTCCTTAGACTATTTAACTGTCATGAACATGAACATTTTATTTTCTTGATTTCCTGCCCAACTTTGAATGTGAATATATGAATTTCCATGAATTATTTTAGAACATTAGGATTTTAAAATATGAGCTACATATTGTGGCTCACAACTTTAATACCAGCACTCAAGGGTCCAAGGTAAGAGATTCACCATAAGTCCAAAGCCAGCCTGTGTTACAGACTGAGTTGTAAGTTAGCTTGGGCTAGAGTGAGACCTTGCTTCCAAAAAAATTAATACCAAAATTGATTTATATAACTACTTATATCTACTATTTTTGTATGAAAAGTTTTTTTAATCAAAAAAGTTTCTCAGTGAATGAAAATACTGTTCACACATACAAAAAAATCCAAGATGAAAAAAGTATTACACCATGAATCAAAATATACTCCACCAATCATTTTCATCATCAATTTAAAACACACCTTGAGAATGCTATGTAACTGTATGCTAAACTTTATTTGATAATTTTACATAATAAAATGAGTGCAGCAATGCATTTAAGTTGGGAAAGCGATCCAAACTAGCTCATGATCTTGAGTTCTAAAAGGTAATCTCATCAAAATAGTCAGAGAAATGAAACAAAAGCTGACCACCAAATATCCATTGCACTCATTCAACACACAGTCATCATTGCTAAGAAGCTCTAAACTTGAGAAACACAAGGTGATGAAAACAAAGATAAAATATAAATGGAAAAAATGTAAAATTAATTTTTCAACACACAAAATGAGAAATAGGATGTACATTAGAAGAAAATGTTCTGTAAAGAGATTTTAAAAATATTTTATTTATTTATTTATCTGAGAGAGAACAAGGCAGAGAGAAAGAGAGAGGGAGAGGGAGAGAATGAGCATACTAGGGCCTCTAACCACTGCAAACTCCAGATGTGTGTGCCACTTTGAGCATCTGGCTTTCATGGATACTGGGAAATTGAACCTAAGTCCTTAGGATTAGCAGGCAAGTGCTTTAACCAAGAAGCCATCTCTGTAGCCTGACAGTTTTGTTTGTTTGTTTAAATCTATACCTTAAATCTTTATTGACAGGGAGGACAGCTTGCCTCAAGGTGAACATTTAAGATGTAAACAAAAATGGGTGTCCAACAACAGACATTGCGAGGAGAGTGAAAGAGATCAATGAGAGGAAAACTGACTAGAATTAAGTGAGAAATTCAATTCAAAAGAACTACAACAGCAAAATAAGCAATAAACCATGTGGAGGGATTTCTTATGTGGCATTGCACGTGTATATATGTTTAATGAGAAAAACACTGTATTGGACATAACAGAAAAAGAAAAGAATCATATTTAAATTTTCCCTCTAGATTTTCTGAGTGACCTGCACAAGGTATCTGACCTATTCTTCCTGTGCCTTAGGCTCAGGATCTGTAAATGGTGATAATAACATCTGCCCCTTATCAACTTAAATTCTTGGAGAATTAATGAGGACATTTATAAAAGAGCCTTAAGCTTCCTCAAAGACATGTCCTATAAAAAGTACAACACTTCAGGCCAAAACTAAATAACTAGACCTATCTCTCATAATTTTAGTGTTTTGTTTATTTTAAATAAAATATAGAGTTAGGCCAGTATTTAAAGTCTATGTAAAATTTCAAGCTTAATTATGTCATTAATTAATTAATTAAGATTACCTTTTAGAACTCAAGATCATGAGCTAGTTTGGATCGCTTTCCCAACTTAAATGCATTGCTGCACTCATTTTATTATGTAAAATTATCAAATAAAGTTTAGCATACAGTTACATAGCATTCTCTGTCTGCTCTTCTGTTGCCAGCCAGGGGACTCACAATGGCAGCTTCTTCCAACCCTCCATTTGTCCCTGGACAGTGATATATGGCTACAGTTACCATTTTCATATAAAATTACATTCACAGACATTAAAAGAAAAATGTAAGTTGAGCGTTTGTGGGTGTACAGTGTATCTTGTTTCATAAAGGTCTTTTCATTAAGTATGTTTCTTGTTTTGTGTAAAATGTGAACAGATTCTAAAACTGGCATATTAGTGAGTTGGGATCAAGGAAAAGACAGCCTGTTTAGATGAAGTGAACCTGTATCTAGAGGGCAGAAAAAAGGCCTGTGTTTCAGTGAAGACACGAAGCAACAGTGAGGTGAGGAATTCATCTGTGCTTCCTTTTTGGAAAATTTCATCTCAATGGTTGATCTTGTAAAAGTTTAACAGTAAACTTCCATCTGAAGGCTTAGCAGGGACAGAGCAGTTCCCACCTTAGGTCAAATATTCATTAATGGCCAGATGCCATTCTACTCACATCCCATGCGTTCAAGGAAAGGTAAAGCTATGTCTCTAATTTGTTAAAGGACTGAACTCATTTTCTAAAATTTTATTGTGATAGGCTGGTAAGATGGCTCAGTGGTTATAAGACACATGAATGCAAAGCTGGCAAGCCCTTGTTTGATTCCCCAATACCCATGTAAAGCCAAATGCACAAAGTGGCACATGTATCTGGAGTTTGTTTGCAGTGCCAGGATTCCCTGGTGTGCCCATTCTCTCTCTCTCTCTCTCTCTCTCTCTGTCTCTGTCTCTCTCTCTCCTTCCCTCCCTCTCTCTCTCCCCCTCTCTTTGATTCGCATAAGTAAAAATATTTTTTAAAAATTATCTTTAAATATGTTGAAAGTTGAAGTCAATTATAGTATGACTGTCTTACATTTTACATAGCATGTATGCAGATTCATTTTTAATGGGTTAAATATTTCTGAAACTCATATATTCATGCTTGCTTTTTGAAAGCATTGGTATACTAATATGGACTATTTGTCATCACGCATTTTGGGAAATTAATTTTGAAATTAATTTGCAGATTATTAATCTTATGCTCTTGATAGATTCTGCTTTCAGTTTAACATTGCTAATATACATAAGATTCCACATGGAACCTATTAAAATACTCTTTTTCAAAAATTTTTCAAATATTTAAAAATTATATGAATAATAAAACTTTGGTGCTACCTATTCTAAATTGTTTGATGGATTTAAAAGTATCCATCACACCTGGAAAGCAAATGCTATGCTCAATAATCATAGATATTTGAACATAGCTGTGTTCCGTCTGCATTAACAACATTTCCTAATGTCCAGCCTATGGAATACAAATACATGTTTTCTTTGATAAGGAAGTGGTCAGTGTGAGGAAAGAGTAAAGGCTTAGGCTTTAAAAATATCACATTTTACACATTCCTTTGAGTTAAATATGTATATATGGCATTGGCCTCAGAGTTCAGATACTTTCCCCTTAGAGTCCATTTTTTTATAATGAGTGACAAATACCTTTATGGGGATTTTATTTGCAGGAGGATGGAACTCTAAGGATGCCATCTACTGGAAAGAACCACAGGTTAAACCGTTTCCTTATTGAAGAGTGCTGTGTCTAACAGACAACTTTATTGGGAACTTTAAATCTGCACCTTCCTTCTTAGCTTCAGTAGTTTCTCCACAAATCGTGTTCTTATCTGGAACTCACACGCAGCTGTCTCAGTCACATCAATTATTTCTGAATGGCCTGAAAAGGCTTCTTTATCGTTTGCAACTCCCTTAGTTATGTCCATCAAACAGACTTCTAATGGCTGTCTTTGTCACTCATAAAGCACTGGAGCAGGCGTGGGGAGATCCTTGTTCAAGGGAGAGTGCTGATTTTAGGTTTAATGCAAAGCTTTCTAACGCTAAGAGTGCTTTCCTTCCAAACACACAGGCACTCAATGAATCTGCACACACGCTCAGCCGCTGTCAGCATTACTGAACAAACATACCTAGGATTCCACCGTGCATTAGTGGTAGGATACTTGGCAGAACCCTCAAACAAACTTTAATCAGGTCTTTAAACTTTTTAGTGGAGTCTTCATTTACTGAAGCCTCAACATTCCTCCCTACTTCAAACTGCTTCTCTTTCTTTCATGTCCATAGATGAAAGGGGACTCAGAAGTAACATGTTGAGGCATGTGGATTAGTTAATTAAAACTCTCATTTGGGGAAGGCAAAGTTAAATAGCTATATCTTTTGACATGCACGGTTACATACTTGATATTACCATTTATATGTGAGCTTCAGAATTTAAGAATACCGGCGGGATTTTACAGATCTTGGCCCTTTAGATCACAGACTATTTAATTATTGCAAGAGAACATTGATCCCAATATTAAAATAGTGGATAGTAAATGCCAGAAATGTGCTATTCATTTCACTCAAGTTGTCATCTTCCTCATGTCTTTTCAATATTTGTCAGATTAATGTTCTGGTTTGGCAAATAAGAGAAAAAGAACAATAAAGTTCAATATGCAAGCATCTGCAAGTACTACTTAATCCTAAAAGGATAATTTGGACTTGTGATGTTTTGTTTTTCTTCTAATGAAAAATGTCAACAAATAGAAGAACAAAGTCTAAAACTCTAGATAAATAAGCCAACCTTTTTCTAAGTTTTTTTTTGCTGTAAACTTTAAAAAAAAAAGTGTGTGATCTAAAACTCATGTTACTGGTCCTCTATATTGCGGACACAAGGACACAATCATCGGGTATATTTTATTTTCACTCTTTCTTACTCGTTTCTCTTAAACCTAGTCCATTATTGGGCAAACATTTTCTGTTAAAGGCCATAAAGTCACCTTGCAGAAATGATATGCAAATAGCCATTGAGGGGAAAATAGCCACTGAGGAGACTCAAGTGAAGGAATGTCTACATCCAAGAAATACTTAATTTGTTTATACAGAAATTGGAGATTCAGGTAGTTTTTTCACTTCACAAAATGTCGCTGTGGTTATTATTTAATATTTACAAATATAAAAGATACATCACATCTGGCTATTTAAATAAACCAAATGCTAGATTTGGCTCTGTTTCTTCACTGTGACCAACTCCAGTAAGAGGAGTATAAAGGGTTCGTGATGAATGACAACCGATTATTCAAAGGGACATTTTCCAGTTTGTGGACTGTTTGGATTCTTCATGTCAAAGACATGTTGCAACATCATTAATACCATAAAACACTGGCACATGAAATCGAAGTTACCTAAGACTTGATTAATTTTTCTCTTTGTTATTTCCACTGGAAACAAAACTAAGAATGCAACTATTTTTTTTTTTTTCACAACTGGATAAATGGAGGTTTTCTGTGTTAGGCTATGAATAAACTATGTTGGTGTTTTCTCTTGACAAAAAGCAAAAATAAAAATAAAAATGTTGTGGGTTCATTATCTTCTTTCAGGCATGTCCCACCATCTGTTGAGGATAGCTACGAATACAGACCATATGAAATCAGACTCAAAACCTCCTGAGACTTTTTTGTGTGTGACCTTTATGGCAACTTGGTGCTGGGTTCTGGAGCATGAAATTTGTATATAATAAAGGATTTCTCAGTGGTAAAAGGTTGGACTTGCAGGCTTCTTAGTCCCACCTCCATAGCCAGGAGAAAACACACTAACTTGCACCTTTTCAGGCATGACTTCCTTCCGCAAAGATATTTTCACCTTCCAAAATAATGATTCCAAATAAAGACACACCAGATGCTGACAAGAATATAGATCCATTTTATTCATACCAACTTCCCATAGTGATCCAATGATGAAATAAAGTTGAACATTTACATAAGAAATTTATGTATCAGGCACTCTGAAACATATTTGAAAAATAATTGAAAATTACATGTTGTTTTTTACAGCATTATTCCATGCATTGTAAATCTGTGTATGTTTATAACAAGTTTTTTCTTTTCAATTTTGCAGATGAAATGGTGCCACTGCATGGATGAGTGATTGAAACCAGATGAGTTTCCCCATAGATGCTGCAAAGCTGGAACATGCAGTGTTCTTTGAATCTGTTCTCTTCCAGAAGAAATGTGGAAATACATAGATGTATTCTATAGGATATATCATTTGTATTCTTTAAAAAGCAGAGTTGGGCTGAAGAGATGGCTCAGCAGATCAAGGTGCTTGCTGGCCTGTCAGCCAAAATTCAATTGCCTAGCACCCACATAAAGCCAGATGAAGTCAGAAGTTTTATGTAGCACTGTGTTTTTAACAGATGTTATTTTGAGCATGTAACAGAAACCTTGATCTTGTACCCTTATGTTTGTGAGTCACAGTCTTCCAGAACCCATTATATTTTTTTATTATTTCTCCATTACATCTTTATACTGATTAACAAAAAGACTTAAGATCACCATTGCTTATAAGCAATAGAATCTGAAAATACTGTCATCAAATCTTAACACTATCTCTATTTACTGTGTGCCTTAGGGGAAATCATTTCATCTATCTGAACTTCAGTTCCTACAAATTGAAACAATAGTTCCTATTAATTAGAGCTGCAATATCAATCTTAAAACTTCTTGTCAGTTTCAAAAGTAGAATTTTATAAATTACCTAGTATAAATCTATCACAATAACATAGCACTCACTAAAATCTAGATTCAATAACCATAAGTTGTGGTTGGAAGTGACCCTTCTTGTTGATATTTTCCATATTTGTTTGTGGTACTTGTGTTGGTAGTGATGATGGCGGGCGCACACACGCCCATGCATGCTTGTGTGTGTGTGTGTGTGTGTGTGTGTGTGTGTGTGTTATAACAGTAAGAGAAAGAATAGGAATTTAGGCACTGTGACACAGCATTATCAGATGGTTCTACTGATGGTTTGACTTCATATTTATTTACCTTTTTTTTTTTGAGTTAGGATCTTACCTTAGCCCAGGTTGAACTGGAATTAACTATGTAGTCTCAGGGTGGTCTTGAACTCTTGGCAATCTTCCTACTGCTGCCAACCTCCAAAGTGCTGAGATTAAAGGTGTGTGCCACCACATCTGGCAGGCTTTTTTTTTTTTTCTTAAAATGAGAATTATTTGTTTTGTGTGTTTTGTTTTCTTTAAAGGTTAAAGTTAATCCTGGGGGCAGTTTATTTTGAGGAAAACATACCAATATTGTAAGCTCCCCAAATCTTACATATTCCTCAATAGGCTAAGTACTGAAATATTCTAGCATTAATTTCTATTTTTTTGTGTACTCACTATTCAATCTGTCTCACCCAGAATTGGACATTTGAGCCTTTCTGTTTGCCCATGGAGGTTTTTAATCACTGTGTTCCATGCAAGACCCTTTAGTCAGGAAGCACACTGACTTAAGTGCTTTGCTTGGAGACACATGCAGCCCAAGCATCCATCTGCATGCAGAGATGCTGACAGTTCTTCAGACAAGTCAGCTAGGCTCTCTATTTACTAAGAATATTCTTAAAATAAAGATCTCCAACAGTATATATTTTTCATTATTTCTGTAGATATACTTTGTTCTGTTTTTAATTCCTTGCAGTGTAAATTGTAAGGTCCAGTAAAATAGCATTACTCTATTGCATCATTACAAAGTATATTTTCCATCTCATCAAATGCATCATATTTCAACATTACGAATCCTTATATTCTTCACTTTGTGTGTGTGTATATGTGTGTGTGTGTGTAGGTGTGCATGCAAATGTGTTCATGTGCAAGCCAGAAAATAACCTCATGTCATTCCTTAGGAACATAATCTACCATTTTTTAAGACAGGATTTCTCATTGCTCTGGAGCTCACCAATTACGCTAGACCCACTGGCCATCAAGTGTCAGGGATCCATTTGTGTTTCACTCTTTGGCACTAGGGTTATAAGTATGTGTCTCCACACCTGACCTTTTTGCATGAATTCTGGGGATGAAATACAAAGCTTTTGCTTGAAAGGCAAGCACATTGCTGACTGAGCTATCTTCCAACACCTAATCCTTATTTTACACTGACATGTGCATATATTATTGTAGGCTTTTACTTAAGATTATAAATTTCTCATAAACTGTGGTGATCTCAGTAACAGTATTTAAAGATAATTTTACAATGTTACAATGTTGTATGCATATATGTGTATATGTATATATATGCATATATATACACACATATTTAACATGTTTTTATATTTCTCTTACTTTTTGAAAATAACCCTGAACTGGAAGAAAAGATTTAAGGAGTGGTGCTGACATATATAACCCAAATTAATCTTTCAGTGTTAATATCTTCTACTGTAAAATGAGAGAATTAAAGCAGATGACATTTGGTATCCTTTCCATTTGTTTAATTCTCTTAAACAGAAGTAGCAATGAAACGTTAAGAATATATGGCCTGGATCAGTGGATAAACAGTTGAAACCACTGATTTCAAAGTAAACATTGTCCACTCGTTAAGAAGCACCTGGTTGATGGGCTGGCTTAGTAGGTAAATGTACTTGCTACAGAAATATGATGAGCTGATACAGATCCCTAGAACCTACTTAAAACACCAATATAGTAGCAAACATCTGTAGTCCCAGTCCTCCTATATTGAGATGCAAAGCAGAGACGAGAGAGAGAGTCCTTGGAAGTTCCCAGGTCTGTTAGTCTGGCATAGTAACAGTGAGCAAGAGACCTTGCCTCAAAAAAAAGGTAAGAGGACAGGACATTTAGGTTGTCTTCTGACCTCTACATTTCAGCTGTGATATATGAGCTCCTGTGTGCATGTACGTACATACACACACACACACACACACACACACACACACACACACACATGCACAATTAGTACACAGAGACAATATAAAATTAAAGGAATTTCTTGATTATGCTGCCTTGACAATATTAATGCACTTAGTTACACAACAAAAATATGCATGGAGGGCTTAAGAGATGGCTGAGTGATTAAGGTGCTTGCCTGCAAAGCCTAAGGATCCATGTTCAATCTCTCTCCAGATTCCACATAAGCCAGACACATGAAGGTGATGCAAGTGCAAGTTTGTACTCCCACTAGGTAGTAGAAAGTGTCCGGAGTTCGATTTCAGTGGCTGAGGCCCTGGCTCTCTCTATCTAAAAAATGCATGGAAATCAAACATTTTAGTTCACTGCATTAGTGAAAAGTTACAAAGATGGCAAAGTTCTCTCAAGCTGAACATCTTTGTGAAAATGGGAGGACATTTCAAAAATCATCTAAATGAAACATGCTTGGTGAAATCATCCTTAGCTTTTGAAACTACCTCTCTTCCCTGATTCCTTCTTTATTCAGTCAGGGGAAAATGCAAATTGTGTGCCTACTGTGTGAAAACACAGCAAGAGAACACTCATCTCTGCAAAGTACAGTTCTGCGGTAGGATTTAACATGGTTGGTACAAAACAGAATGAGGAAGGCATGCTGGACCACCTTTGGATTTCGCTCCCTGTTTCATTTGAGACATGGTCCCTTGTAAATCTGTGTATTTACATGCACAGAAAGACAGGAAAGCAGAGGGAGCTATAGCTTATATAATAAGAGATGACTGACAGGCAACTAATGAGAAAAATACTATCGTCATAATGGCATTCAATCCAACAAAGATGTTTGAGCAGTTTCTTTTTGCCTACCACTGTGCTGAAAAACTACAGCTGGCAAACAGTCATAAATCCAGTTGGAAAAGGTGTAGGTTAATCATTCAAATGCATCCACAGAATGCAAGTAGGTATTTCCTCTCTTTCTTCCTTTCTTCCTTCCCTTCTTTCTTCCTTTCTTTTCAGCATTGTGATAATCATCAAGAGCTCAGTTCACATGCTGCTCATGGGCTTTGTGTGACTGTCCCCCATACCTATGGAGATCCAGAAACAATGGAATAAGAGCAATAAACCCACATGGTAAATAACAGAGTCGGAGCCAGTCTGCAGCCATTCTAGGGAGCAATGTGGAAGAACCAAGTGGAACACCAGCAGGGCTGGCCAGGTTTGTAGAAGGTAAAACATTAGAATGGCATAAATAAACAGTGACAAAAAAATACAAACTTCAAGAGCCTGCTTCCTAAAATACATAGAAACACAAATGGGGGTCCTTGCACAAGCACCCCAGTCAATTCTCTCACATTGAAATGAATGAAAATGAAGCATGCGTTTTTGAATCCTCTCAAACAGATGCTCCATTTTCTTCTCTATTTTTTTTCTTCTTTTTCTATCTTAGACATTCAGCTCAACTGCACCTGGTGAAATCTGCTTAGGAAACTACATATATTTAAAATCCTTGAGTTTTCACATTCTATGGAACGGAGTCTGTGTCCTCAGATAGCCTTCCCTGTTCTACATGGATTCATATGTCAAATAAGACCCAAGACAGACCAGTAGAAGTTTCAGAAGGGTTATTTAACGATTCAATTGAAGACAGGCTCACTTGGGAACCTAACTAGAGTATAGATAAAGTCCTTTCCTCTGCCTTCTTAGTTGTTTGCTTGTTTTAGCTTATTTCCTGGAACCTTGTTAAAAACAAAGTTAGAGCCAGACGTGATGGCAAAAGCCTTTATTCCCAGCACTTGGGAGGCAGAGGTAGGAGGATCACCAAGAGTTTAAGGCCACCCTGAGACTACATAGTTTATTCCAGGTCAGCCTGGACCTGAGTGAGACCGTACCTCGAAAAGCCAAAGAAATAAAAAACAAAGTTAGCAATGGGCATACGGAATAATATATTCAACATCTTCTACATACTAATTTTTATTTTTCAGCATAAATCAAATGACTCCAAAAATATGAAAAAAGTAGAGTGCAAGGCACAAAAATGACCCTAACAAAATCCGCATTCCACATGTTGGAAGCTGTATGTATATGAATCCTTACTTATAAAGTAGAATAGTGGTTGCACATAGAATTCAATTTATTAATCAATTACTCTTGCACTAGGAGAGAGGATTATCTGAATGGGCTCATTGTAACCACAGGGATTGTTAGAATAAAAAGGGCTGGAAAGAGGCTTAATGGTTAAGGTGTTGCCTGCAAAGCCTAAGGACCCAGGTTCAATTTCTGACTATCCATGTAAAGCCAGACACACAGGGTAGCACATGTGTCTGTAGTTCATTTGCAGTGGCTAGAAGCCCTGGCATTCCCATTCTCTTGCTCTCTCTGTCTGCCTCTTTCTTTCTCTCTCTCTCTCTCTCTCTCAAATAAACAAATAAGTAAAATTTAAAAATAACAAAAAAGAAGTAGAAGGAAAAAGTGGAAGATCTGAGTGGTGCATTGTGAGGACTCTGGTTCACCTTACAGTGTCGTGAAGTGGGAGGAGGGATACCTGCCAGGACACAAATGAGACAGGCCAGGGAGAAGGCTCTCTCTAGAGTTTATACAGTGAACAACACTCTATGGCCATCACCTGGATGTTAGCCCAAAGAGATACATTTTACTTTCTGCATAAAATACTGTAAGGCCATATGTTTGCATTATTTTAGTTTTCTGATCATTGGTTACAGAGCAATAGAGATGCAGTGGTCATGAGGTCTGATTGTGGTAGAAGTAGAGAAACAAGAGCCCATTGAGTTGAGGTTGATATTCATGTCAAAGGTCACAGGCTGCAAATATCACCAAAACTTAAATTGCATTCTGTTGCTGGAACCCATGGAGCAGTTCAAACCTGCATGCCATTCCAACACTTTTTATAGAACAATACTTAAATATACATGCTCTATTGTTCAAGCTAAAAGCATTAGGTTAATAAGTAAAATGCAAACCATTTCAGCAGCCTTTCTTTGTACATAAATTCTTCTTGTTTGGTTATTTGCTTTTTGAGATAACTTCTCATTGGGTAGTCCTGGTTGCCCTAGACCTCACTTAAGTAGACCAGGATGGCCTTGAGCTTGTGGAGACCCCCTGCTTCAACCTACAGTATTCTGCGATTACTGACATGTACCACTACACCCAGCTATGATGCATATAACAGCATGAAAACATTAATAACTATCCAAAACAAACAAAACCAAATGAATGAAAAACACCAAGACTCTTTCATATGCTTGTGAGAATAAAAAAAAAAACTTCAAATTTAGTTCTCCTTCACCAGGTAACTAATATTGCATTTGGGAAAATTAAGGCAGAATACCAAAATTTATTCTCCTTTCTTCTTCTTTTTTTTTTGGTTTTCCAAGGTAGGGTCTCACTCTAGCTCAGGCTGTCCTAGAATTCACTATATAGTCTCAGGGTATCCTCAAACTCATGGTGATCCTCCTACCTCTGCCTCCTGAGTGCTGGGATTAAAGGCGTGTGCCACTACAGGCGGCAAAAATTTATTTTCTTGACATCAAGAACAAATAGACCCATCTTAGGCCACCATAGTAGAACATATTCCTCTGATTGAAATATCCCCTCCTTAAGGGAGCACTAAGGCTCAGTGGAGTCAGGAGATCAAGTCTGGGAAAGCTTAAACTTAATGAGGTCATAGCACCTCTCTCCAAGGTTTTATAAAGGTTACAAAACTGCTTTGGGACTCTTGGATGAGACCAGCCAAGCTGCCTACAAGTTCCACAGTGTACTGGAGTCTCTCTGCCCAGCTGAACTGCCTGCAGGGAACTGCTCCAGAGATGCCGCTTCCATGAGTCATCACCTGTGCCCGGGTGGACTTTTTGGTGATGCAGCTGCCTTTGAGTCACCCATGTTCCTCTAAGCAGTCCCTGAAGGACTGTACTTTGAGAGTTGCCCCAATAAACGCACTGACTCACCAAAACTGTTTGTGGTGCAATTGTATTTTGTTCTTTTGCCTGAGCCCACCTGAGTTAAGTAGACGTGTGTTTACATCTCCCAGGGAACAAGTTTCACCTGACAGCCACTTACTTAATTGTCTGGAGACATGATGCATATGTGACAAATATAAATAATTATCTTATAATTTTAAAGATGCAGTGAGACCTCATAAATAAAATAGACTATTCTATAAGTAACAATGTTGAAGTAGTCTAGAAGTATGCCTATAACCCTAAATTCTGAGGGTGTTTTAAAATAAACCAATAAAAATAGAAGAATTATTTCTTACATTATAAAACAGGAAAAAAAGAGATAAAATGGTGGTGGTGATAATAAATAGCTTGATTTTTAAGAATGGCCTATCTATATCGGGAAGGCTATTATATCATAATTGGCCCCCAAGGGCTGTGTTCAAATTTGCAATGACTCCTAGTTACTTCCTTCTTTCTGACTTCCTCTTGACTGTATATTTGTGAGTAAAGAAAACATTTTAGAATTAGTTCTTTGTAGAAAAGTGTCAGACTCTCCAAAGAATGAAGAAAAGTAGGTGCACTAAATAATAACTGTTGTTGTTGTGTGGATCTTTAGGGAAATGCAGATCTTTACATACGGCAATAACACAGAGACTCAAAGGTGAGCATTTATTACTCAGTAGATGCAAAGGGAGGAACCCTCATAATGGCATCCTCCAGTTGAATGTTAAGGTACAACTTGAGGCTACATTTTAGTTACCCCATATTTACAATATATTACTCTAATATTCAATCCTGTAAACTGTAATTTTTCAATCTTGCAATTAATTTCACTTACCAACTTCTTTAGAAAACATGGTTGAATACTTAAACTTATAGAAAATAGACATTTTTAAGCATGTGGGAAGAACAGATCCATGAAGCTTTGTAAAAATTCCCTGACTCTATTTTCCATACAAATTTATAGACATTGACATTTTCTACACATTATAGTATGGACATCTTACTGTTTACTTCAAAAGTACTAATAATACAATATATCTGGCAGCTATAATTCATCAAATTTATTATACATTAAAAATTTTAGGGCTGGAGAGATGACTTAGCAGTTCAGGTACTTGCCTAGTAAGCCTAAGGACCAGTGTTCTACTCTCCAGATCCCACATTAACTAGACACACAAAAGTGAGGCAAGCACAAGGTCACATCTGCCTACTAGGTAGTGCAAGTGCCTGGAGTTCGATTGCAGTGGTCTCTTTCTCTCTCTCTCTCTCTCCTTGTCTGGCCCTTGGATTTCATCCTATATGTTCTATGTTTTAGAAGTACCATTAATGTATGAGGCCAAAGTGATAACCACCACATGTTGGAAACTTCTAAAATATCATTAATGTTACAACATATAATTAAATCTTTTATTATGGGGGAAAATAATGTTTTTTTAATGTTTACTTTCAGTTGTTAATGTAAACTGCTTATATTGATGGATCACAAAATAAGGACAGCATTTCCTATGTGTACACAGTCTGATAAAGGATTCATATGAGAGGGGACATGGGCCAGCAGTTAACAATGCTTGCTGCTTAAGGAAGAGGCCTGCAATCTCCAGTCAGATGTCCCAGAACCATGTCAGTAGCTGAGCATGGCCAAGCACATCTGTAACGTTAGTGAACAGGAAAGGGACAGAAGCTGGAGAATTGCTGGGCCTCACTGATGAGTGAGAGAGGGACATGTGGCAGCTCTGTTTGAGGGAGAGACTCAGTATCAAGAAAGTGCGCAGATTAGCAAATGAGGACATATGAGGTTCTCCTGCTCTTCAGGGCATCTACACACACACACACACACACACACACACACACACACATGCACACACACACACACACACACACACAGACACACACTCATACACATGTACAAAT
The DNA here is from genome assembly GCA_036346955.1 of Dipus sagitta. Taxonomy (NCBI): domain Eukaryota; kingdom Metazoa; phylum Chordata; class Mammalia; order Rodentia; family Dipodidae; genus Dipus; species Dipus sagitta. The sequence goes on along the minus strand of CM070781.1, from coordinate 28,472,226 downwards.
ACACCCCATCATCACATACAACACATATTCTGCATACACACATTCATGCATGTGCAGAAGAAAGAAAATTGAAAAACATATCAGAAATGTATGTTTAAGAAAGAGCCGTGCATACTGAAACAACTGCCCAAGGTAAGAGAATCTTTTCCAATGCCAATTGGTAATCTGAAGCAGGCAATCCTACATGAAAAGAGGGCACTCCCTTGTAATGATACACGTGGCGCAGCATGGGGCGTTAACACGCAGTGATTTTTCTCTACTCTCATGGACTGTTTGCCATGTGTACATTCATAGTTTATGTAATGATCACAAGAACACTGTGCATAGGTCCTCCTGTTATTCAGCATTTTATAGAGAAGAAAGCCAAAGCCGCAAGGGGATAACCTGTCCACGGTCACACAGCTGCTACGTGACCCGCAGATGGTCTCTTACTCATCAGGCAATAATGTGGTGTGGGCTGAACCTTGAGCAGTTGTTCAACAGTCATGAGACTTCTGCATATATTGATAAGAGCACTTGTCTAACTAAAGCCACCATCTAGCACAGGCCTGCTTATTTAAAATAGAGAATGTTAGAACCTGGACTACGTGAGAAAACACAACCTCTGGAGAATAAAGTCAATTTACTTTAGCCCACACAGATAAGGGATTTTCACAGATTCCTTCAGCTGAAAAAATTAGACATTCAGATTTGAACTCCACTGGATATTATCTGTGCTTTGCTGCTGTTAGACTTAAAACAACTGCAAAGAAAATGCTTTGTGTAGCCCTCTCCTTCACTTTCTGAGCTTGAGTCATTTTCTTAATATCCAAAATCTGTCCTGTCTCATTTCACACAGTTCAGCTGTTCTCAACCCCGGCTGCACATTTGAATTACCCAGCAAACTAAAGAAAATAAAATAAGTTGTTAATGTCTCAACTACATTTTCAGAGTGGGATAGGATTCTGTGTTCATGTCAGAAGGGGTGAAAAATCTACTCTAATCCTAAAATAAAATGAAAAAAAATCAGTGTAATTTTAATTTGCCTTGGCTGCTGGTTAAATCTCTGTATTCAATCAACACTTGTGTATAAATCTTTGCAGTAGAATTATATTTGCTTTTTCTGTGTTTGTTTTAGGTACTATTCCTATTTTAGTAGCCTTATTAAGACTGTGATTTGTTCTAAAATATCTCAAGTCTTCTATAAGGAGTCAACCTTTTGCAAACAATTATAGAAAATCTTGAATGAGTGCCCCATTGCATTTGTTTTCTCTACACTATGAACAATGGTTTGGGTGTCTTCTAAGAAAAGTAATTTGTAATTAAAATCAGCTTGGGATTTTATATAGACACAGGATGAGTAACAGTTTCACGTACTGGTTAGTATTGGAATCACAAACTACAATTAAAAACTAAAAGTCATCTTCATGATGTTATCTAAACTTATCAAGAGAGGTATAAGGCTATTTTGCTCTTAATTAGCAATTAGTCTTGTATGACTGGAGAGAATTCCATTTCTTACCATGTTACGAACGTCCGCTGCCATTTCTGACATGATTTCCATGTGGCTAGCTACTAGTTCCTGCTTTAAGACTAGGGCATCTTGCTAGGATGCCATCACCAGGTAGCATTATGATGCATTTTGAAAATCATGTCCTTACCACCTACTCTTTTAAATTATTTTGCTGCATTTTTATTTTCTCTTTCCTCCAAATATCTCCAAACATGCTATTGACACATTGGTTCAAAACCATGACAGACAAATTATCCTCCTTCTGTCCTGTGACTTCTATGCACATATTTATAAATAAACATGGTAATAGTACTGAGAATGTTTATTTAGGAACTGCTTTCTACATCCTGAACTGCTATCCTCACACAAAACACTGGGTTAACCTAATTACAATTCTATGTGCCATAAGAAAGTTTTCATGATTGATGCAAATTTCAAGAATTATTTCCCTTAGGGCTGGGCGAACTTTAAGGAAGAAACTGGAGAAAGAAGATTGAATTCTTTAATCACGAGAACTTCACTACTCTTCCCTCAGCTGGAAATAACCCTGGGCTTGGAGTTATGCTGAAGCTTTTTGCAACTATGCAGAAATAGTTCTTGAGTTCTGACTTTCTCGCGTTATCCAATGGGGATTTCTAGTGTATATTATTCATTAGTTCTTTGATACAAGGCAAGAAAATTCTCTATGCTGAAGTTTCCTAATCTCCAATAGGAAGGAAATTTTCAGTATAGTTGATGGATTTTTGGTAAACAATTCAATAATTCATTTTCTAATATATATTTTTTTACTTATTTGAGAGAGAGAGGGGAGAGAGAGAGAGAGAGAGAGAGAGAGAGAGAGAGAGAGAGAGAAGGCACACCAGGGCATCCAGCCACTGCAAACGAACTCCAGATTCATGTACCCTCTTGTGTATCTGGCCTACATGGGTTCTGGAGAGTCAAACTGGGATCCTCTGGCTTTGCAGGCAAATGCCTTAACCGCTAAGCCATCTCTCCAGCCCAACAATTCAATAATTCTTAATCTCCCATGTACATAGACATCATAAGGAACACTATTCACCCCTCAGAGGCCTCCTTGCCATGCATTCAGAGAATAGAGTATCCAGGGGACAAAACAGATAAAATACAACACCTAGATCATTCTGGTAGATTTCCGTTTGTTTTATGTTTCTTTAGAAAAATCATGATACAAGCCTCAAATAGCACTAACCATATTTTTGGTTTATTGTTATTATTGTTATTGTCAACATTATCTTGTTTTTGGCAAACACTGAGATGTTTCTTACAGCAGACAATAAGGTGAGACATTCACATTCTCGTTTACAGTAAGACACAATTCCAACCACTACAGACATTCGCTGCCTCTATCATTCCACCCTCAGTGCCCAACACAGGCACAGGTATGTGGCCTAGTGTTAGTGAAAAAATGTGTAAGATAGAGTCATCGTCATGTGGATCATCTTCTAAAATGATGTTGAGTAAACTTAAGGCAATGGGTTTCAAATTAAAGAGTCAAGAGCAGAGGCAAACCCAAAGGAAGACAACTAGGAAATTACCAGAAGGCTGAGATCCCTGTACGAAGACCTTTGAGTACTGTCCAGAGCCTACAAAGCTTAGCTGAAACCAGCATGAGGTAGCACACCGCCTAGTGCACGTGGAGGAGGCTCTGCTGAGAAAGTTTTACAGGAGGTACCTGCATGTAGATATACACTTAAGGAACTAAGCCTATCCACTTGAAAATCATGTAAAAGGTAATCATATAAACATATTAACATAGCAACATATTAAGAAAGTAAAATTCTATCCTTTAAAATCCCCACTATAGCAATATGCCAATGGTTATATCTTGTAAAGTGACCTCAAGTGTATCCAAAACTGTTGGGCCAGATCTGTCAAAGGCCACATTGTTCTGCAGGTTGGTTCTCCAAATCCAGTGTAACAGAACTCTAAGGAAGTGACTTTCAACATGTTTTTTGTAAATCACAGCTAACAATAAGAAATAAAATTTAGGGCTTGGGAGATGGCTCAGTGGTTAAAGTACTTTCTTGCAAAGATTCCCAGCTAGGCTTCAGTTCCCTAGTACCCACATAAAGCCAGATGCACAAAGTGGTGCAGGCATCTGGAGTTCACTATCTTTGGCAAGAGGCCCTGGAGTGCCCATTCTCTGTGTCTCCCTCCTCACAAATAAATAAAATAAAATATTTTTAAAAGAAATTAACTTTACATTTCTGTCTTGTACACACACACACACACACACACACACACACACTCACACGCTTGAAAGACAAGCTTCAGTCACCAGTATTTTCCATTATTCTATGCAGCACGCTGGTTTTTTCTTTTCTTTTTCTTTCTTTCTTTTTTTTTTTTTGCCACATCCGTTTCCAGTCTATTTCATTTTATTCCATTCCATTCTCTTCTTTAATTTAAAACTGCTGGTTACAATCCATTAAATTGATTGTATATGACCCATTACTGGCTCACAGTCTTGCTGTGAATAAAACAGCATTTGTCAAAGATAGAGAGGTTAGCCCCACCTCTACCCAAGAGGAGATTTCAGCACTTTTGGGATAGGAATAGGGTCTGTGTTTTTTCAGAACTCTGATTGATACTAAGGTAGAAATTTTGGACCTACAGACTTGAAACCACATTCAGGAAGAGTTGACCTCATCACAGGTTTCCTCCATCTTCCTGTTCCTCTGCGTGCCTCCTGACAAATCCTAGCCAGAGGCACCCTCACATTCACCTCTGGTGCATGTGTTGTAACCATATTTAACAGGGTAGGGAACTGAGGCCCAAAGGCACAAATACCAGGCAAAAGGTAAACATTCTTTCTGGTTTTGCTTTTGTGATGTTGTTTCCCTATGCCAGAGATGGAGCCCAAGGCCTCCCTCCCTCATTCATGCTAAGAAGGTGTGCTATCCTTGACCTGTTCCCCTGGTTCCTACCTTCAGGTTTTATAGACTTTATAGACATCTCAAGTTCAAGTCCTTATCAACTTCCAGCCCTGCCCTCTCCAAAAAATAAATAAATAAGGTCCTCCAACACAATCTATACTTACTTAGTTCATGCAGTCATTCCCCCTGAGGCTGCTTTCCTGGCGAGGAAATTGAAACACATTAAACCAATTTGACTAACTTCAATTTTTTTAATGTATATTTATCTTACTGCCGATTGGAAAAGTTAACGTCTCAATTTTCTTATTAGGTTTCAACTACAAAATGAACCTTTGGGAAAACACAAGAGAAACCATTTGCAAAGCATGGGCACAGATCAGTGAGGCAGAGCCTGCAGGGCTGAGAACTGCCTGTTGCCGGCTGAAAGCATGGACTCCATTACTGCCCAAGGATCACATGCATGGTACTAACTAACTCCTGAAAGTTTGAAATGGTTTCTCAAAATAACCCAGGAGTAATCTTCCTATTATTCTTGTCAAATTACCACATAAAAGTCAACAAGACCCATTTTATTTACCCGTAGTATTGAGCTATGTGATTTACCAATGAGGTAAACAGCCATGTGTACTCTAATTAATTCAGCTGACAGGATTTTCTTCCCTCTCCACCATCAAGGCCATGATTGTTAATTTACACAGCTTCTGCCAATGAAAAAGGAAGATTCACCTCTGCTTTAAGTTTAACTAATGGAAATATGTCCACCCGAAGCCTTCATCTGGTTTTAATTAAAAGGCTGACACCAATCAGTTATTTTCAACTAAAATTTCAAGGATATCACTATGCGATTTACAAAGGTTTTTTTTTTTTTTTTTTTTTTTTTTTTTTTTTTTTTTTAGTTGTGGGAGCTTAATTTCACCATTCCCAAGCACTTTGGCATGGGTATGGAAAATATTTGAAGTTTTCCAGGTACTTGTTTATGATTTCATAGATGATCACACTTACGATAATGTTGAATGAAAAATGTAACAAATAAGAGAAATGGTTTCTAAATCTCCTATCTTCAAGGCACACTAAATATTTGCATTATTACTAAAAATAGGTTTGAGGAAAGAGATGGAAGAGAAAAAAGTCTTGCAGGGAGTAGGGAAGAGGGGGAAATTGTTTGACTAACATTAGAAAGTATGCTGGCATTGTTTTATGGACAAGGATACATTCGAGTTGTAAATAATCCCAATTTTCCATTTAATAAAGTTTATAACAAATATTAATATTTATTTAATAATTGCTAAAATATTTAGCAGATGTTTTGAAAACATAAGCCTTTTTAAAGATCTTTATCAGATTTTCCACTTCTTCATTAAATTTTCCACACAATTAGTCAGAATTAGTATGGTTTTACTGTATTTAGTTGGTTAAATTACTCATTATATGTAGAACTAAAACAGAAAACACTCAGTTCTTGTTCCAGTGATAAAGGTTTTATTATATATTCCAAGTGTAAGACTGTTCATACATTTATAAACATAGCGTTTTGTTGTTTTCTGTCATTCATGGTGTCTTAGAGACCAATAGGGAAAAAGAAGTTACAGAACAAACAAGGGACAGGCACCTCAGCATTGGGGTAGCTACATACATCAACAAAAGCAATTAAGTGGCATGGAAATAAATTAAAAAAATTAAACAAATGGCATTTTGTATTTCATTTACGTTCCAATTTCACAGCAAGAATGTCATGCCTGTTGAAATACACATAACTAAATTGTACTAAACTCTCTCTTGACATCTCAAAATTTACAGCCCAAAATGCAAATATAACCGCATTTAGCCAGAAGTCTTCCATGATAAACTGAAATGAAAATAAACATGCCTATAGAATATTGAGTTATACCCTGAGTTCATAAAAATACAGTAACTACTGCAGCTCCTCATTGTTTATGCACTTAAAATGATTCTGATGATTCTGCTTATAAGACTCCATAGAATCCTTTGAATGCCCTTGTTATCAAACCCAGAGTTCCCTGGAGGTTGCACAGATGAAAAGGACATTCACTGAAATGAAGTGGAGAAAAGACAGCACTGATGGAGTGGCGAATTACTGTCAGGTCCAGTGGACAAAGCAGGCCCACCACTGCCCCATCCTTTCGTGCTGTCAGCTTCACTTTGAACAGTTCTGCTCTTATTTAGATTCCTTTATCAAAGAAGCTCATCTGAATAAGGTGACATCTAAAGAGACTGTCACTGGGCCAGTGTAAAGCCAACACTTGTGGTTACTGGCATCACTGTTATTCCTTCATTTCTGTGAAGAGAGATTTTCCATGCTCTGGTATGCTCCACAAGGTGGGGACATGTGAGCTGCTCAAACTTTTACTGCTGGTTAGGTGAAAACAGAGGTTGTTCTGAGTCCACTTTTGAGCAAAATCAGGTCAAATAACACTCATAATGGGAGAGTATAGTAAGACAATCTGGCTGTGATATACATCATATGCTCCCATAGTTTACCTGCTTAGAAGCTCTTTTTTACTACGATGACTTCCTAAATATCTTTTATATTTTCTGGTTATCTTTCTGGAAGGTACTACAAGTATTTCTATTGCTTTATAAATTTGAAGTTATACACTGTGAATGCTATAGGGTTAGGTATATAAAAGTATGGTAAAAGACTTCAAAATACATATATACAAACATGTATGTATATATATACATATATGAATCACTGTGAGTTCTAGGGTAGCCTGAGACTACATAGTAAATTCCAGGTCAGCATGGGCTACAGCGAGCCACTTTCTCAAAAAAAAATTATGTTCATAATGAAAGGTTATGATTTAAGTTAAAATACTTAAAAGTACATCTTGCAGAAGATAAAACTAAGAAATAGCACTAAAGTGATAATAAAATGGTGAAAATGTAGCTTATTTAGCAATTATGAACTTAACAAAATACTAGAAGTTATATGTGTTGTTTTTATTCTCATAAAACTTTAGATTATTGTTTTAATTTTATAGAGAATGATTTCCAGTTTCAGAGAGGCTGACTAACTTTATGACACAACATACAAAGTCAAGACAGTCATGGGACTGAGGAGATGGCTCAATGGATAACTCTCTTGCCATGTCACTGGGAACACCTGAGTTCAAATCCCCAGACCTCATGCAAAAACTAGAAGCTTGCCAGGTTTCTCCAATCTCAGTGCACCTACGGGTGAGAGAGAAAGGAGGCCAGCCAAGACAGAGAGTTTCCTGGAAGCTCAGGAAGGGAGGGGTGAACTGGAAGAAATAGTGAGAAACAGAGACCCTAGCTCAAAAGAGGTAGAAGGCTGGCAGTGATCTGAAAGTGAACCTTTCACCTCCATACCGTCACTACGGCATGTGCATGGCTGTAGTCACACACAAGGAAACACACTGTGACAACTAAAATAATAAAACAAAGGAAGACAAGGACTTTTCTATTCTTGGGGTGAGTTTTTCTACTTATAGTAATCACATGTTCACATGAACATTTCCAGTTATCTCATGAAGTACTTATCATGATCAGTGATTCCATTTGAAACATCACTTCCTGGGCTTAAGGTGAGACACCATGTCCTCACAAACCTGAATCCTCTCTTGCCAAATGTATGGTCTCTGCACCTAGTAATGACATCTTTAGTGTCCCACTCTCATTACCCTCCTATCTTCAGAAAGCTAGGAAACCAAGAAGCCTATTGTGTAATTCTCACTAGCATTCATTTTGCTAAATATGGTGGGAATACTTCCCCTCACATCGCTACACCTGATAGGACTTTAAAGAGGCAGAGCTGTGCATTGAAATCAGTGTTTGCTTGAGGGCACTCATGTCTGCTTTAATGGAATCTAACACCTGCCAGAGCCAGCTGGAATGCAGCTAAGATCCCTCACTTTCCACAAACATGATTCATTCTGCTGTAAGATTAATTTTCCAGCAGAAATAATGTCTTAATAACAAACTATCCCAGACAATTAACAATTCATTATCAGATAATTTACAGAACAAAAGATTCTATATCCAATTGTTCATGAGAGGCATTTAGTACTTTGTGGTGTCATTTAAAGGTATATGAATAGTTATGGCCATCAAGGGATTGCCTCTACCATGTTGATTCTACAACCCTTCAGTGAGGATAAGTAAGTGTGGTAAGATGGGCAGTCTGGCATCAGTAACAGGGTCAGAATTCCCAAAGGAAAACACATCATTCAAATAGTATAGTAAATTGTATATGTTATTTAAGTGAAATTCACCCAATTAATCCATACAAGAGATTATAGTTCCTAGAAACATAGTTATAGGATTATTTGCAGACACTCATATTCAACTGAATGGACCCTATCATCAGGAGATTAAATCTTTCAAACCACATATGTACAAAATCAAATTTATGGAGGAATGAATATTGGTTCACACACCTGAAAACTTGAATATGATCTAAGTTACTGATTTTACATCTCAAATTAGAAATTGTTATACATGTGTCAAGAAAGAGAAATGTACTGCTATCTCTACAGTAATGTACTATACAGTGTATAATGTATGACGAATACTTAATGTATGAAATTTGATAGTAATCCAAGAGGTTACATACACAAATATAAATACCTTGCTTGTATGTGCAAATGTGTAGACATTGTTCTTTTTTTTCCTCAATAGAGCAGATTGTCAAATATTTGAAAACAAAACTAACCTACCTAATGAAGTTCCTGCAAGCTTCGAATGAATGTTTTAACATTTCTGAAAATAGCATCTTATTTAATGTTTAAACAAAGGATGGTATTTGTTTATTTTGCCATGGAAAACTAGTTTTAATTGGATGCTTCCAAATTTGAGACTATGTAGAATGAAACAAAAAACTATAGAGTGTAACTGGGTGTAATTTTTCATTCTGTATCTTTTCACATAGGTCGTCAAACGTTACTATATAATACTTTAAATGCTGACATCTTACTTCAATATTCTATATAGAAAGAAGGCAGAAATAACTGCTAAGAGGTTGCTTTTATTGTGGAGTGAAATATGTCTTGTGGGTAGAAGTGGGCTACATAAGCAGGAAGTGATAGTTGCTGAAAGGTGGTCAGAATGTGTACTATTTACATACTATTTAGCAACTGTTTGTATGTCCTAATCCATGACAGCATTTATCAATCTATTTCTCCCCATTAGGGATGTTGAGAATAAATTACATGCATCTTTTGTCTTTTATCCACTATTGCCTTAAACTTAATACCAAACATATGAGAAAATTCTCATCAACATATTAGACATGTTTATTCATCTCAGAGAAAATGTTGTTAAGTTACCAGTGATTCATTATTTAGGTCCTATAAAGAAGAGACACCTGGAGTAATAAGTTGATATCATTTTTAACAGACCCATGCAGTACAGTGTACTAAAAAAATGATGTTCAACTTAGAATTTGTGTTAGAATGATTGTTTTCCTTTGTTAGTATTATTTGCTTTAGTTTCAAGTTCACTGTGGAATACTCCATTTATGTTAAATGCCTCCTTGGCTAACTCTGGAATAAGTGAATACAGCATCTGTCTTCCATGTTCTTCTCTTTTCATATGGACTACATCTATGGACAGTTTGGATAATCTCTCTTTTCACTTAGTATTTTGCAATCAATAGAGTTCCTTCATCATTATTTTATTAGCAATGTATTTAGGGCAGTACCACATAAAATAATCTGTCCCATGTGAACTCAGCAGTAGTTCATGAAAATTCTGTAGAACATTTTCTACTTATCAACTTAAGTAAAAGTCTAACTTGCTATGTCACAAAAGACACTCCCCTCCCATAGTGCATTCTGTAGTAATTAATACCCTGGACTCTGGACGGTACAATATTAAATCATAACGGAAAAACTTAACTAAACAAAATAAAACATAGATATAAAAAAAACAGCAAACTGAAAAGTAGGAGAAAGCAAGAAGGTTTTGTGTGCACGCATACACATATACACACACAAACACACACACCATACTACATACACACATACCGTGAGAGTGAAAGGGACAAAGAGAAAATCAACTATATGAGAGCATCATGCAATTAATTAGGATTAATTATTAATGAATAAATGGCCTGGGGTCATTGTCTTCCCTGTCCTTAATGGAGTTTGTTGTTGCTGCTGTTCTCTGATTTAGTTAGAGGGAAAAATATAGGGAATTAGGATCAATCACTATTACAGGCAGTAATCATTTCAATATTAGGAGGAAGAGAAAGCCTTTATGGACAACAAGGGCTTTGTAAACCATTCATTTAATACACCTATAACTAGATGTTCCAATCCGGTCAATTATTCCATCAATTTATATATAGAAAGTATTGTCTGGGTTTGGTAATATCAGGATTTATAGTTCTGAATAATAATTCATATTAAGTAGATCAGAGCCTGAAAATGCAGTGACAGAACTGAGATCCTTCCAAAGGAGAAGTAGCCCTTTTAGTCCATTTCATTACATGCCTCCCTGATTCACTGAGGGGGTATAAAAAACAATGTACTTCCAAAGTGTGACCAATATATCCTCGTCTTCTGGGAAAATGGAAATATGTGTTTATTGGGTCATGAGATTAAATGAACTTGAAAACCCAGGTAACTATATTAATGTAAAGAGGATCTAATAAATGACCCAGAACAACTTTTTCATGGAAAGAGAACCAGAGACAGAGGTTATACAGACAGAAGGTTGGGAAGCATCAGCTAGTATGGACATACAGAAGCTTTGGTTTTGTATCAAACATTATTGGAGCATCCAACTGTGACCTTGACCCTAACATTTCAGAACTCCCTGTTTCTGTTGCTTCAAGAGGCTTAGGCTTGATTGGATTCTTAAAATAATTATACACTGACAAAGCATACTTCCAAGTTTGGCGATGTGAGTTACCTCATGCAGATGTGACTAAAATATTACTGATAGAACTTGTTATCAAAGGTAAATATAAGATTTCAAACATACTCTGGGGAATATGATTTCCACCCCCAAACGACCTTGGTATGAAGGACTACCACATGGCTATCATATATTCTATTTTGTCCATAAGTCTATCATATTCATGATGCTTTTTCCCCACCCAATACTGAAAATTAGAGATAGCCTAATGACTTGAACTCCATGAATGTAACCAAAAAATAGGAATTATTTTACAATGTTCTGAAATTTGCAAGGGAATAGAGCCAAACATAGATTTTCATTTAAGATTTGAAACTCTTGACTCTCAGCAGTTGATACTGACTGCACAAAGATGAGGAAAAAAATTAAAAAATGATAAAAGTCTAATTCAATTTCACCTTTTAACTGACACAAAAAAACTAAGTGTATTATAAATGATATACCCCATGAGGTATTTATGTTAAGCATGTCATTAAAATGAAAGTATATTAAGTGCGTAGAACATGTTTCTATCACTTCTGCTTCAGAATCCTTCAAATTAAATGAGTATGAATTCAATTAAATGAAAATCAGACACACTTGGCACATAAATTATGATTCTGACAGTTCTTTTTATTTTCTGTGTTTTATAAGAGATCCTATAAGGACTGGTCAGAGGCAAATTTTGCTGTAGACTCTGAAAGCCTGCTAATGATTACTAAAGGTTATAATTAAAATCACCACAAGCAGACATTGCACATATAACATATTCAAAACATATGACAGTCCTTCCTTACACTCATACTGACACATATGCCAATTAGTTATCTCTCTGTTCAACAGGCAGTAATATCATTGCACTGACTGTTTATTTGTTATGTTAGGACATTTCTAGGTCTCCAGTGACCACTAGGGTGCTGTTATTATCTCAAGTCTAGGTTTTGTTTTCCCCAGTCATATGCTGCATCATTAACAACAGGGTGATGATACTAAAAGACTGATGAAAAAGATCCGAGAGAGCAATCTTTACCCCTTCCACCATGTGAGGATGCAGCAAGAAGACACCATATATTATGAACAAATCTTCTCTAGTCGCTACAATTTCTGACCTCTTGGTCATGGAGTGGCCAGCCCCCAAAAGTACCAGAGGTAAATTCCCATTTTCTATAAGCCACAGTGTATGGCAGTTTGTTATAACAACTTTAAATCATTAGGACTAAGACATGTTCTGAAAACACAATAGATGAAAAATTGTTATAACACTAAAAAAGTTGGGCTGGAGAGATGGCTTAGCAGTTCAGGCGCTCGACTGCAAAGTCTAAGGACCCATGTTTGACTCTCCAGATCCCACAAAATCCAGATGCACAAAGGTTAGGCAAGGTTGCACAAGCCCCTTAGGCAGCATAAGTGTCTAGAGTTCAATTGCAGTGACTGAGGCTCTGGTGTGCTCTCTCTCACTTCCTAAGAAAATGTTGATTATGATATTATATTCAAATGAAGACTTATTGGTGTTTTACTTTCTAAACTTTGTAACATGTTCAGAATCACTTATTTACTTAACCACATCCCCACCCCAGTGTTCTATGTTTTCAAGTAGAATCTAGATAGAACCCATGCATAACACAATGATAATTGATTGGGTGGCCACCTTACTTGACAGATTTTCCTCCTCATCTCACTCTTAGTTTTGCTTTGCAGTTTATTTATTGAAGAATGGACTTATCTTTTGTTCTTTTTGCTTTTTCAACAGCATGTGAACTTTACTAATTATATTCTTGAGGTCAAGTTTCATATGGTTCTCTAGTAGATTTACAGGCGTATCAGAATGTGTTTATATGTTTCTGTCTAGACTACCTAATAGGAAGTACAGAATTTGAATTCTAAAAATTAGAATGGATCTACTGTGAAAATCCATTTAGACAAAAGATCTTTAATACTTCTTCTGCTACGAATATCAGAGGGTTACCCTGTGAACGTACAACTTAAAAATTTACATGAAAATAAGTTAATTTGTCTAATTAGTTCTGCATTGTAAAGCTTTACTTGGAAGACTGACAGTGCATGCCTTTGTGGTTTGCTAGCTTATCTAAATTTTAAAATATAAAATCAACAGTTGTTGGGCTGGAAAGATGGCTCAGTTGCTAAAGGCACTTGCTTGCAAAACCTGACAGCCATGGTTTGAATCTCTAGTACCTACATGGAGCCAGATGCACAAAGTGGTGAATGCATCTCGAGTTCTGTTTGTAGTGGGAGGAGGCAATGACATGCTCATTGTCTCTCTCGCTCTCTCTCTCTCTCTCCTTGACAATAAATAGTAAATGAAATATTTTTAAAAATTAACAAATATGTCTTAGAACAAATGGCACTCATATTTGTTTAATAGAGTTAGAAAAATACTGGACAATAGAAGGAAGGCAACTTCTTAGATATTTCATGTAGATTTATGACAAATCATTATATTCTTAAGAAAATAAATGTGTGTTTTCCTTACGAAGGCCCTAAGTTGTACGTGCCACTTCGCGATGTGGTTCCCTGTATCAGGCACATCATGATAACCATTTATTGAGTGTCCACTACAATTTAGGGTTGTGGACTCTTAGGATATAAAGATGATCCTGACAAGCAAGCAGCAAAATTAAAAAGAGAAAGTCACTCACAGATGAATGCTGCATCAGTTTCATTATAATATAAGCATGTTTATAGGAATCCTAGCTCTAAGAATTCAAACTGAAAGGAACAATATTCATTTCAAGAAATCTAATATATATATATATATATATATATATATATATATATATATATATACCATAGTCATAGCTACCTTAGCATAACATTGTTTTATCTTATTTTCCAAGAATTATATTATTCATATTCATAGCTCTTAAACCATGTACACACACACACACACACACACACACACACACACACACACACAGGATCAGAAAGAGAGATAGAATGGGTCAAAAGAAAATGAAGTTCTCTTGAAAGAAATTAAGGAACTAACCTACAATTGCAAATTTGCTTCTGAAATGGTATATGCTATTATATCTTTCATACTATTAACTCACCATATGTATAATATATAAGTAAAATTAGCATAGGTGGGAAAGGAGTTATAGCCATGCCCCTGATTTTTTACAGTAAAAAGTGACAGAGCCTAGGGTGGAATGGAAGTCATGTGGCTATAGACTCCATGTTTTAACCACGGGTACACTGCCCCTTAATTGAGATGTGCAGGTGAGCACACCAGAGCAAAGCACCTAATCAAAGCTTCTTTCTGACTGGAATCAGATAATTTTGGCTTCTGTTCTGGTTCTACAACCTGTACACAGAACTACTTGTCTCGTTCTGTCTGCAAAATATGACCAGTGATAGCAGCTTCTGCATTTGGATATACAAAGGGTTTACAGAAAGGGTACATTGCTTGGGAATTAGTAAAGCACTCAGGAATGTCAGCTATTATTTTTATCCGTATGTTCCCAGAATATACATTGTGGCATTTAGAGCTTGTTTTGAATGTAGAAAGCTACTATGTCTAATATAGAACATTGGAATAAATAGAAAATGAGGTACTCAAGGAAAAGTACTTCCCCTCCAGTACTCTACAGAAATAAAAGCAACTAAAGGAGAAAGGCAGGGACAAAGATATTGGCTACCTTCCAAGTTATATAACCTAATATTTTCTATAGCCCTACAAAAAGTGATTTCCCATTTCATGGCCAGGATAACAGAGTTGTTCATTATTCAGAGTCAAACCATCAGCAAACTGCAAAATGAAGAGGTATTGAAACCATATGTCCCTGACATCATAACTCTTAGTTTTTCATCACATGGATGTTTTCCATTCTATCTGTCAGAATAATTAAGAAAGTCATGAGGACATTTTCAGTAGATTATTACCAGAATTAAAAAGAAAATAGAAGTGAGAAAAAAATAATCAGTGTGCATTCCATGAAGTAAAAGCAAATACAATTGGATAAAAGTATTGTGGTCTATTGGTTGCCATGGTAATTGTAATTCTTCATGTCTGGAGCAGTCATCAAGTCTCAGAAACACAATGCCATGTCACATTCCTCATTATGATGTGAAACTCAGTCAGAAAAATATATATGTTAAGATCTCAAATGGCATGTGTCATGTCTCAGTTACTCAGTTGCTTGGGCCTATATATATTCTAAAAGTGTAATTCAAAGAAAAAAAATGACTATTTGTATATGTGACATGTTGTGCATCCCTCCACTCCGTTCCCAGTGAGCACAGGAGCAATTTTGCTTGACTATGGTGACACCATCACTATCAAGCTGAGTGGGTTGATACGTCAATTAAATTTTATGTGCCTTACTTCTTTCCTCTATAAAAGAGCAGATAACAATTCCTTCTTACTAATTACCTCAGTGGGACTCGGAGGTATTTAGGGAAAAGTCAGTGTAGTAATTTAGAGCAACAAGCCAGCAAAAGGTGAGTGCACGCATGCATGCATGTGCACACTGTCGATGAGAAAATCCAGTACTTGCTAGAAGAATGACAGTGTCAGGTTACAAGGTCAAATGCACACTGCAGTAAAAGAGAAATCACCAGTCCTTGAAACCAAGAGATATGAATGTAGATTAGGAGCGAGGAATCTTTTTTTTTTTTCTGATAGTTATTTAGCTAGGGACTGCCCCACAGAAAAATAGATGCCACTTTGCCTTCCCTGGAAGGACTAGAACCATTCTGATCCATTCGCATTCAAGGTGGCTGAAAACAACAACTCCTCAGCTACAGACTCTTGCTTATTCTCAAATTTACCCCAGTTTAGTGCACCTGTGGATGGCCCTTCCTGAGTCAGCATCTTGAATCCACCAACCAATGGTGCACCTCCCTTTCATACCTCAGTCTGATGATGAGGCTCCTTGTAATTGAACGTTATATTCATATAAATAGATCTGAGCCCATGTAGTGTGAGCCCTTCTTAGGTGTGAGCCCACTTGGCCACTTACCATTCTCTTAGCTCACTTTTCACTGTATCAGTGGGGTCTTCTAGGTCTCCCCTTCCCCTTCCAAGCCTAGAAAGACCTTTTTTAAGCATAAGGCCTTTCCTGCTATGTTCTTGGCACTTTCTAGCTTGCTTACCGCGTGTGTGAACACCTTCTGCAAACCTTTATGTGAGGGAGACTTTCCCTCTATCTCTCTGGCTGAGAATAGGGTGATTTCTTTTGACTTGAACTTTCTGGCTTTGATTTCCCTCTTAACTTTCCCTAAAATAAATCTCATAATTCATATTTTACTCTTATCTGAGTCTGTGTTTTCTAGCCTTTGGTAACGTGGACAAGGACCTGGAGTTGAGGTTCACCGGACTGGATGTCTCCTACATCTTTAAAGACATCTGATCCCTTCCAGGACTCTAACCATGCATCAGCATCTCTGTTTACAGGTGGACCTCTGGAAGGTCAGAGCCACTGGTGACAAATGGAAAATATGGGGACCTTGAGAAATGGGTTAAAGTTACCACAGATGTGTAATGATATTGGGCATGCCAGGTAAGGAGCACTGCCATAAGTCCCCCGCAAGGACTCACATCCCAGTAGATACAACTATTGCTACAGCAGGACAACCATAAGCAAACCTTTTAGCTTGGTCTTATCTTTTTGCAGCTTTTGAAAGAGAGAGGCATATAATGAAAGATTTATTTTCCCACATGACTAAAACCCAGTGATGGGAACTTCACCAAGTATATATTTTATTTATTTTACCACCTGGCACAAAGAAAAGAAGTTTCTAGTTAACAGCTTCTGAAATAATAGAAAAGTATTCTCAGCATTTTTGGTCCCAAATGGAGGCAGCAAGACTAAACCTTGTGTCCCCATTTGGTTGCCTTTAAATCTGTCCCTCTGGCCATTGGCTAGGTATATTAACAGTGTTAAAGTATTGTTACTTTACATATGGACTCCACTTATATCTCAGCCTTGTTAATATAAAAATAATCATATGGTACAAATGGAAAAATACTTGACATTCAGGAAAATGCCCCAAACCCCAATCCTATCAACTTAAGGAATATTTCTAAGAGTTAATTTCAAACAACACAGCTAAAAATTGCGAAGGTGAGAGCTACAAGTCACATGAATGAAGATTCAATTTTAGCCAATTTTAACTTAATATGAGAGCAGCAGATGGTGTGACTTATTGAAAGCGCTTTTCAATTTTCTGGGCAAAGTAATTTCTTAAATGAAAGGGCTCCTTTAGGCACACAAACACCACATTCCAAAGCTGTTAAGAGACCTAACTGCAGTCACAGAGCCACAAATGGTGGTGGAGGACAGCTAGAACTCAGCATAATGGTTCCTCATTTGTGCTGGAGTTGACACAAATTCCTCCATGATCTCTGGTTGTTGTCACTGTAAGCGTTTTGTTTTCATGCTGTGTGTTTAGATGTGGGTAGTTGCTCTTTTGGCTTGCTGGCATGTATCTCTCTTCTGTGGAAGGACCATCTCTATTTTCTCAGTAAAATCATCTCTCCCTACACCCTGTGCCAGGGCCTATGTGTTAAGTCCTCTAAAACACCAGGGGTGGGAACAAGACCTATGCCCCTTCAGTCTGGTTCTCTACGTTGATGTTTTCACTGAAGTTGGTTAAGACTGAGAAAGCACTCTGCTGTATATTCCTTGGTCTGCCTCAAAGAATTTTTATCAGGAAAGGTAATGGGGCTCAGCTACAGGTAATCTGATGGCCTTGGAATTGAGAAGTCGTAATCTGCATTTATGGAGACACTCTGTGGAAACAAACAGCAAAACCAGCACTGAGATGAGAAAGGAGAATGGATAAAGTGAACATGTCTGGTTATGAAATGTCCTCTAATGATTCATGTGTTTTAACACTTCACCCCCAGCTTGGCAATGCTTTGGGACTTTGAGCAACCTGCGGAGGTAGGACTTAGCTGGAAGAAGAGGGTGCCCGGAAGGGGTAGACCCTGATGATAAGTGCCCACTCTGTCTCTAACCTAAGCTCTCAGCTTCCTGATCAGTGACATGATCTCCCATTGCACAGGCCAAGCCACTCCAGCCGTTCAGCCTTCCCTTCTGTGATGAACTATCACCCCTTAAATTGTAAGCTAAAACAAACCTCTCCCCTCTTAACTAATATGTGTCAGATGTGTTGTCACAATGACGAGGACACCCACTATAACTGTCTCCAGATTAACCATATGTGCAACAACATCTCTGATGGAATTTCAGTGGAGGTTGTTGATCTTTTAACTTGTGTACACTCCATGTTAGTTTTTCATAAATTCATGTTCTTCTTATGATCATCGTTAGCATATAACAGTCTTGTTACTCAAACCAGAAACAGTTTGTATTTTTGACAAAAAAAGGTATAGTTAATTAATGAGGTTTCTAATTACTAAAACATAACTACGACAGCGGTTAGTAAGGAAAAATGGAAACAATCTCACATTCCAGTATTAATTTTGTTTACTTCAACTTGTATTGCGCAAAGGAGATGATTCCTTGGTGAATTAAGACTGCATTAGAGATTTGACGCAGAGGTGTTTATATGGAGTTGTGCTTGTATTAATTTCACTGTTTCTCACTGAATCACAACTATGGTACCTCTGTGTCCTGTCACATTTCCACATAGTCTACATATCACTTTAAAACTGTGCAATGGATATTTGCTTATTTAGACTATCTAAATTAAGCTGTTTATATGACAAATCCCGTGCAACATAAACCTTCTGTAGAGAACCAGGAAGCCAAGTTGTTTCCTTTTCTTGTGTTTGCTTGATTGAGGCCGTGTGGTGACCAGTTAGATGTTGAAACTCTTGGAGGCAAAACATGGACACTTCTCTTGCTGAATATTTTACTGCAGTCAGTAAAACTTCTTGGCTTCCTTCAACTCTTCTTAGGCATTACATTTTGGAAAGAAATTAAATTTCATCTTAAATTTTGAACTACCTAAAGGACATCCTCTTACACAGTCTATGAGTCCTTTTATTATACTGATTAAGAATAAGGGCTTCTAAACACTGGATTGTGAAGTGGAGATTGTGACGGGGATTTAGTGAACATGCTCACCATTGAGGTAGGATGCAAAATATCTCAGAAACATATGTGTGGTAATTCTCTTTTTCTAGGGAAAGGTTCTTTATTTTTATCAAATTCTCAAAGAAGTCTATAATTCAAAAAATATGGGCTGGAGAGACGATTCAGGAGTTAAGGTGCTTGCCTGCAAAGCCTGTTGACCTGGGTTCAATTCCTCAGTACCCATGTAAACCAGATGCACAAAGTGACACATATAT
This sequence comes from Dipus sagitta, assembly GCA_036346955.1. Lineage (NCBI taxonomy): Eukaryota > Metazoa > Chordata > Mammalia > Rodentia > Dipodidae > Dipus > Dipus sagitta. The sequence continues at coordinate 28,452,680 of CM070781.1, read as the reverse complement.
CTGAAGTTTATTTGCAGTGGCTAGAGGCCCTAGCACAACCATACTCAAGCTCGCTCTCTCTCTCTCTCTCTCTCTCTCTCTCTCTCTCTCTCTCTCCTGTCTTTCTCTCTGTGTATCTTTCTATTAACAAACAAATGAATAAAATATTTTTTAAAAATTAGCAGACAAGAGTAAGCAAACTCTTATCCTGAAGGAGAAAAATCAAGGAGAGAGCAGTGTTGATTTCTTTTTGTACACTTCCATCTTGTATTTATCTTACTGAAAACCACTTTCAGTCCAACTCAGTATCTGCTGGTGGCAGAAATGTGAAGACATAAAATTAACCATGACGAAAAAAATCTACTCAGTATTGCATATCATCATGGCAATAATTGCTTTATTGTTCAGTGGTCATGTTCCCTGCCAGAAAGCATAATCCAAATGAAAATTAAATGCAGGAAGCATATCTCCATATTATCACATTCAAGCTTCATATGGACAGACCTAAATTGAAAGGGGCAATTTATAAACTTTCAAAGTTATTGTCACATAAGTGCTAAGATTTTAATTTTTGGAGAGAACTTTTGCAAAAGCGCTCCAGGAAAGCTTTTGTAATCACAGATCTAAAATGTAAAATCACCTTATATTTGGATGTTCCTCCTAAAGTATATCCATTTATATTACTCATAGAAAATAATCATGTAGTGTTTTTATGCCTAGAAATCACAGACATGATCATATTTTTATGAAAAAGGAAAGAAATAGCTAAGAGAAAAGAAAGGAAAGATGAATGCAAAAGTATTCATTTATTTTCCAGACTTAAGGTAATTTATTCAAGTTGGCAGCCTATTGCTGCTGCAGTTGGTCCTTTGGAGAACCAGTATCTTTTCATGCTGCATTCCCCAAAACTCAGTGTGTCCTTCAATACTCTTCCTTCTTTTCTCTCTCTCTCAGTACAAGTAGCCCACTAAAGGCCCAGATGTATATTACATTGTTCTCTGCTCTTTCACCACTAACTTAAGTGTAGACATGCTAATGATCAAAACCACAGTAGCCCATTATAGGTAATAAACATTAAGACATGAGGATCCTACAAGTAAATAGTAAAAAAAAAAAAAAAAAATGCATTGCATGAGCTCAATGAGTTTTTATGCATGAGGAAATAATTCTACTTTCATTTAAGCCAATGTTATACTAGGTCTAGATCTCAAAACTTGAGCCTATATATTAAGAATTGCATCAATATGATACTTGAGTCTTGCTCTCATATTCTGTTTTTCTAAGCAAAGCATGTCTATAAGCTTCAACTCTAAATTTTTCATACTATTATTTAATATAAGTAATACAAACTGAGACATTGAAATAACATAGAGTTCTCTTTAAGAGAAACATAAACATATAACTACCTCTAAACTCTGTTCTTATCTAACTAAGTAAACTAACATCTGTAGCCAAATGTTACAAAGCGGCACTTTTACATCTCTATCTGTTGACTACTGCGTCAAGTATGAACAGAAATTTAACCTAACACTGAAATTTCAGGCTGGAGAGATGGATAAGTGTATCAAGTGCTTGTCTAGAAGCTTGCAGAAGATCTAACCTGGGGAATAAATGGGTGGACAATGAGATACCTTGCTTCAAACAAGGACAAAGGCAAGAAATGACCTTGCTTTTCTCTGACCTACACATGTGTACCATACACTCACATGAACATGCATCATCAACACATACACACATGTCATATGCACACATACTCACATGAACATGCAACCACATCATATGCACATTCAAGCACACAAAGAACAACTCTGAAATTTCCACTGCATAACATGTAGAAACTACCATGAAAGAAAAGTATCTTAAAGAAAATATAAGACAACGGACAGTCTCTGAAGCGATACTCTCAGGCACTGGCCAGAGAAGTAAATTATGTGTGTAACGTCTGTATGGCAGAGAAACTGACAAGGAGGAGAGGCATCTGATCTGACTTATAACGTAGAGTTGCTGCTCACTTTCTTTTCCTTAAAGCTGTATTATTATTTTATGTTTATTACACACAAGTACATTGCCTTAGGCATGTCTTCCTTGGGAGCTACAATTTTCTCTCCTCACTGCCCATATCACAAGGAGATGCCACACTAATTTCCTTTTACAAGACTCTTACAACTTCTTGACACTTTTCACACCACTTCCCTAATTATTTTCAGATTTTGACACCAGCTACAGATCATGTGCTCTGTAAGGGGCCCCACCCTTCACAAATGGTCTGACTTGTGCTGGGCCCTAGCCTCTCTGATGTCTGTTCCTCATCATTTTTGCTCCTGTGACTCTGCCCAAACTCTCACTTTGACCTACAGTGTATGTAGCCTTCTTTGTACTTCACTCTGATTCCAACAAAACACTTCTTACGCCTTTCATAATACCTCTCAATCACTGCTAAGAAAACTTTGCCTGAATGAAAAATAATTGAAAACATCAATGCATTAACACCTATTGGGAGTGCTACAGAATATATTACAAATTATATACTCAAGGTAAGTGGCTTACATTATGTGCCAAAGTAAATATCTGGTCTCTGATGGCTAAAGTATTTTTAAGCTAAAATTCTTAATAAAGGCACCTTGAAATTTGCATGTAATGTTATAATACAAAGGTACAGTGTTTCAACAAAGTATCCTGACTATGTTAAGTATAGTGGAAATTTTTATACTATTTTCATTTGTATCATCGTTAAAACATTTTTAGATTTTAAACATAAAAAGGTAATAGGAACAGTTGTTTTCAATTTCCTAACTCTTATGAATATTAAATCCAAAATAAATATACATTTAATATATCACATATTTGACATATGGTTACTGCAACACTGCCTATATGTAAATCTATTTTGATTCATTTTCATAGTCATTACATCAAAAGATAAGAATCTTAATGCTATAGATTGATGCTAATGCATTTGCAATCCATTGCCTTCCTTGGCTGATAAATGTGTTAGTGGCCAGGGAAGAGATGCAGGAATGTAGCAGTTACTTTCTTATTGCTACACAAAACACTCAAACAGAAAAAGTTAATGGAAACATACAGTTTCCATTTTCCAGGGGAAATTTTATCATGGTAGGGAAAGCTTGTCAGTAGCACATGGCCAGGTATCTCCACATCAGAAGTGAGGAAATATAGAGAATGTACTAGCTGAGTGGGGAAAGCAAGAAGGTCTATAATATTCCAAGGTATGCTTCCAATGAAACACTTCCTTCAGTAAGCCTGCACCTCCCAAAGGCTCCACCAGCTGAAGATTATGCATGTTTAATCACAGACACATGAGACTATGGGAGACACTATATTCAAGCCACCTCAAGGACAAATGCTGATTTCCTAGGGGTGACTAATCCTCACAGATATCACAGGAATGTCAACAGTTCCTGGAGTGTTACAGACATACTTGTTTAGAGATAACAAATGCTTTTTGGAGAACAACCGAAAGTCACAAGCTACTTACATAATACAAATGTTAAATAGCATATGGTTGAAAAACAGTGAAGCTATTTTTTTTCTACCTTACATGACAGAAGAGAGCACTCACAGGTCCTATTGAAATTAACAAGCTAAATGTCTAGCCAACACGAGGACATAAGGCTTCTTAATAAATCTTTAGTAAACAAATGAATGGAAACTATGTGCAGAAAATATGTACAATGCTAATTTTACTTTGGTAACTAAAAACCTTAAGCTATGAACTAGCAAAGCAAGTATGGAGTCAGGTGGCTTCAATCACTTCCATGTGAATTGCAGCACAGCCTGAGTGAATCCAAGAATGAGGAGCTTTGTCTGTCTAGGCAGGAAAAAAAAAAAAAAAAAAAAAAAAAACTGATGGGGACACACACAAAAAAGAAAACACCACAAAAATCTGGAATTCTGATACAAAGAGATTTTGTCAGTTTGGCCTATTGTTAGATTCCCTATTCTTTTATCTCTAGCACTGAAGAAGTTGATTTTTACATAGTTTCTGCTATATTTTAAATCAAGTTGTCCCAAATGCTTATGTTGAAGTCTTAATAGTTCTGAGTGTGGCCTTATTTGGAGAAACTGCTTGAAACGGTAACAGAGTTGGAGTGAGCTCATAAGGGTGGGCCCTAATCCAATGATATCCTAATGAAAAGAAAAATCTAGACAGAGACACGCACACAGGAAAAATGCCAGGTGAACAGGGAGATGGTTACACATGCCAACGAGAGAGGTCTGGAGCAGCTCATTTCTCACAGCTATGAGAAGAAGCCAACCCTGAGAATGCCTTCCTTTTGAACTTGCCATATCCAGAACTGTGAGACCAGAAACTTCTGTTGTTACTTACACTCAGTTAACGGCACACTGTGATCACAACCCTAGCAAAGTAAGTCTGTTGGGGACCTAATTCAAAATAAAATGATACACTTATCAAAACATACATGGGTGGGGATAAGAAACAAAAGTAAGTGGAGGTCAAGGCGTCTGTATAGTATACCAAGCCCTATAAGTAACAGTATATATTTAAAAGCCACAGTAAAAATATAATAAATAAAAAGGTTGTGAGCTGAAGATATTACTCAGTGGTTAAGGCACTTGCCTCCAAAGCCTAATATGCCAGGTTTGATTCCCCAGTACTCAGGTAAAGCCAGATGCACAAGGTGGTATATGCATCTGGAGTTAGTTTTCAGTAGTTTAAAGCATGTTCATTCTCTCTCTACTCTCTTTCTCTCCTTGCAAATAAACAAAGAAAACTTATTTTTAAAAAGTCCAACAGCCAAAGCTGAAGCTCAAATGCTGAATGACTTAACGAGGCCAAGACAACTAAATAATATCCTCTGCACTGGTAGCAAATGGAGAGACCACACTGGAAAATCAGCCATGCAAGTAAAGTAAATAATCATGTTTAGATTTAACATTTCAAGATTAACAGTGAGCCATTATATTGTAATCCCAGCAGCACAGATGCTGACTGAGACAGGCAGATCAAGAAGTGGAGTGTAGCAGAGTCTATAAAGAAAGACACTATGTCAAAAATCCAACCAACCACATCAATGTACCTCAAACTACATTTCTATTGGTTCATATTAATCCAAACCAGAATCATCTGGCATATGTATTACAAACATGGAACACATCCCACACAATATTCAATGCAGAAGAATGGTGATACCCAATTTTATCATGAAGCTCATGGCCTCATGAAAGTACTGCAAACCCACAACTGAATAATCTCTGCAGTCTGATTTAGCATTCCAACTTAGTTTAAGAAAAGTGAGAAACCAGCTGGATGAATATTTAATCAGTTGCCTCCAATCAGTTCTTATTCTTTAAAAACATTTATTTCCAAATAAATAAATATATATATATACATATTTTAAGTCAGTGATATCAATAATTTAGATGTCTTAATTAGTAAAGTAATTCCCAGATCCACATGTCTAATTCTTGTTTTAAATTGCAACTGCTTTTCAGCCTTATTTCTTTCCAATAGAACAAGGAGGCATCTGTCATTAAATTATGTAATCAAGGACAACAGAATATCTAAAAAGGTTATTCTATTTCATATATCCTTGAAATTTCCTCAGCTATACATGAAAATGTAATTATACAGTTTTACATGTTTGCTTAATGGAAAGGACTTTAATATGACATCCAAATGTTCAACATAATAGATAAAAATCCAATACCAAATATGATGGTTTCAATGTAAAATGCCCCCGTAGCTTCTCAATTGTTTGTGATTAAACTTCCTGCTTAGTTCCCAGCTGGTGGAGCCTGGGATGGTAGAAGCTTGCTGGAAGATGTGTGTTGCTGGGGGCAATTCTTGGGGTTGGGTCAGTACCCACTGGGTATTCGAAACTGGCTCAGAAAACTTCCTGCTTTGTGTGCTGATGTGACCACTCCACTCCCTCGCCCCAGCCCCTGCCAAAAGCACATGAACAACTGTCTACTTTTCCATGCTTTTGTCTGTCATGATGAAGCTTTGCCTTGAAGTTATAAGCCTAAAATATACCCTTTACTCCATGACCTGATTCTGGTCAGGTTTTGTCCCAGCAACAGGATACTAGCTGCTACACCAAAGCTGATTCGGTAGCAATGTTTCATTTTCTTTTAATTTTGAAATGCCCCTGAGAGCAAATCTCACACATGGTGAATCTGAAGGACAGAGCAGTTGCCTTAACATTTTGGTGCCTGTTTCTTCCTTAGTGGAGCAGGAAGAGTATCATGGATGGGAAATATACTATTCTTTCATTGTAATATGACCAATAGTAGAACACAGCATATTTAGTCATGAATAGTCATCTTGTGTTCATTTAGTTCATTTTTAACATAAGGTTGGCAAAAATAAAATTCAATAATACCTCATATCACTGAGAACATGGGACACCAATTATCACAATGATAGCCATTTTGCATAGGTAACATTTACTGAGTGCTTATTAAGTGTCAGACAATGGTCTAATTGCTTGACATGTATTAACCCTCTGAAAGCTCATATGCAAGGTAAAATGTAGGCAACATTATCTCTATTTTAATGATGAGAAAAGTGAAATAGAGGAATTTTTAAGGAACTTGCCCACAATCAAACACCACAAAGAGCCACTGTTCTCACTGACAGTGTTACACTGCCCTGGCAAAGGAAGTCATACAACCACATATGAATCAGTACACTGAGGTAGGCACTGTGGGCATGATTTATGTGAATCCTTCATTTTCTTGAATAGGGATTGTTTCTTACACAGGTTAAGTGCCTCAAGTTCACAGCCACCACTCAGATGGTCAGAATCTAAATTTATGTGTGTATGAACTCAATGCCTGGGTTCATTTCACAGAGCTTACATCCTGGTTATAATGAGCAACAGTCTAGCACAACAGTCCAAAAATTACAGTCCACAGGCCAAATTCAATAAAGTAAATGGAGTTCAATGAAATAAACTTATACTGGCACGGAGACATGCTCATTCGCTTATTGTTGTCTGTGTCTGTTTTAATGCTACAATGGCAAAAAAAAGTGAAGATAACTACTATGATCCAAGTATTCAAAATTATTGCCTATATTCACCAAAAATGTTTGCTGATCCCTGGTCAAGATCTTGGTAGGTATTTAAAAAGAATCTTGATATAATTATAATCATCATGTTTTACTTTATTTATAGGTAATAAATTATAAAGAACTAAAAATGGAAACCAAGGAGCTCAATTTCTCTGTTATAGGTAGAGCCCTGTCTTCCAAAATGATAAGGTGACACCCTAAACTGGGCTACCTATTAAAACAACTTTACTTAGGAATAGTCTGTACTGATGTGATATACCTATAATGAGATTACTTGCATTACCCTTCTTCCAATATAACTGGAATCCTTGTAAGTAGACGAAATGCCAGTAAAACCAAAGACAAAGAGATAGGGAATAGCCACGTAGTGGAATGTATGATGAGTATGCGTGAGGTCTCGGGTTCCATCCCCAATAGTTAAAAAAATAAAAAAATTAAAAAAAAATCAGGACATAACAAGAAAACAAGATAATATGCAATGTAAGGAGAGATTAGAATGGTGCAACTATAAACCAAGAAATGGCCAGAACACAGGGGCACCACCATAAGAAAGAATGGACAGAAAAGGGTTCTATCCAGTCTCAGGGGGATCATGGCCATAGTGAAGCTTCAATTTCAGTCTTCTCCAAAAGTGTAGAAGAATGTATTTGTGTGTGTGTGTGTGTGTGTGTGTGTGTGTGTGTGTGAATCATCTTGTAATTTTCTGTGTCTCTAAGAAACTAATACAATGCAATTTTAGATGGTGCAAAGGCAGAAGAGAGAGCTATACCTTGTTTAGAACACTGTATCCAACACTGTCAACTGATCATCAGAAAATTGGGCTCTGGTTTTTATTCAGTGAACTTACAATTTTCAAGCGGCTATTCTTCCGGAGACTTTGCTTCCTGTGTCCACTGACTTTCATCCCAATGGGTGGCTAGGACTGATCAATGTCATATTAGTGGAAGCAAGATGGCCAAAGCAACTCAGAATGCTTTGTACCTTATGCAGGTTGGATGCAAGAAAGCTTTATTTTTAATTGAATTATAAGATGGAAGGAATCCAAAAATTAAAAACACAACAGCAACAAAAAGCATGCAAAAGTCAGAATTTCCTGCCTTCCCTTCTCTGCCAACTGTTCTCTATGTGAGATAAAAATAAAGTACTGAGGTAAGCCCCTGGAAATGTTTTTGCGTGTTATATTTGCTATCATTACATCAACTATATTAACTATCAACCACAAGATCAAATTTATCACCCTTTCTAAGGGTGACTTGAAATTTCTGTAGATGATTTATTATGAGGTCTTCATAAATATTTTTAAAGTAAATGAATTATTTATAAATATTTTTAAACAAATAGGAAAGTTTACACACAAACATACGTATTAACTCAAACAAAAGTGACATCTGCTATCAGCAAAAAAAAATCTAAGAAAGAAGCAAACAAAATATTGAAAATGGCTGGGGAGTTCAGTTAGCAGTTCAAAGTGCTTGCTTGCAAAGCCCATCTACATAAATGTTTCTTCTAGAACCCTCTTAAAGACACAGAGCAAGTCTGACAGGCATCTATAATTTCAGTGCACGTACAACAATGGGAAACAGAGCCAGAAGAATTCAAAGCTCACACACTACCCAGTCTAGCATTGATTTTCAGGGGCAAAAGACCCTGTGTGAAAACAGGTGGGAGACAAGCATGGATACCTTGATGAGGTTGTACTGTGACCTTCACACGCACACATCGTGTACAGCTCTCTAATGTCCACAATCATACATGCAAATAAGTCAATAAAACTTGAAAAATACAGGAGACAAAATCACCCCTAAGCAACTGCAGAGAAAGAGGAAGACAAAGAGAAAGAGAGAGAGAGGGATAGAAGAAAGAGAGCGATTAAACTTTCTGATCTGGGGACATAAAATGCTTGCTATTGCATAGTACACAACCTGGTAATAGAATGGTGCAGGAATATCTAAGTTGGAAAGTATCTTGAAGATTAATTTGATTCACAACCAAGCCAGTTCCTGAAGTACATCATTAGGCAAGAGGTTAGAATAAATGATTCACCTCACAGTTCTCCCTTCTGCAAACAATAGCTTCCAGATGACAACACAATATGATCTTCATGTAGGTGCAACAGGGAAATCAGCAGATGCTATTTTTACACTTCCTCAATGGGATAAAACATAGAAAGAACAGTCCTTGTCAAAGATAGACTTTAAAATTAGACTTCCACAGAACATATATATGATCCAGAAGAACATTTTCCTGTCTCAAATAAAGGAAAATGAGGTGCTGAATATTAAAGTTTCCAAATGATATGTTCAAAGTCTCTTTCACCTTTTAAAGTGTAAGCCAACTTATTCTTTTTCTGAATTTACATAGGCTAAGCTATGGTTTATTAATTAATTGTTCATAATGTTTGCTTTGCCCTTGATCAAAAACCTCTGTCATGGGCTGGAGGGATGGCTTAGCAGTTACGGCATTTGCCTGCAAAGCCAAAGGATCCAGGTTCAACTCCCACGTTAGACAGATGCACAAGGGGGCACATGCATTTGGAGTTCATCTGCAGTGACGGGAGGCCCTGGCATGCCCATTCTGTCTCTTTCTCTCTCTCTCTTTTTCTCTCTCTCTCTGTCAAATAAATAAATAAATAGAGTATTTTTTTTAAAAAAAAAAACCTCTGTTATATATCTGCTAAATGATTACTTGGTGTTCTATCTGGTAATTTTCCTATGCTCTCTGACAGAAGGAATCCACTAGCTGAAGAAAAAAAAAGAAAAGTAAAGAATGGTGACACCCTTGGATTTCTATTCATCAAGCATTTATTAAATCATTGTTTTTCATATGACTGAATTATTTGTGCAGGTAAAACTTCCAAAAGCAGGGCTGGAGAGGTGGCTTAGCAGTTAAGGCATTTGTTTGTTAAGCCTAGAGAACCAGGTTCAATTCCCCAGTGCCAATGTGAACCCAGATTCATAAGATGGTTCTTGTGTCTGGAGTTGGTTTGCAGTGGCTAGAGGCCCTTGTGTGCCCATTCTCTATCTCCATCTCTCTCTCTGTGTCTCTCCCCTTCATCCCTCTTCCTCTTTCTCAAATAAATAACTAAAATAAAAGTCTTAGAAAAAAACTTCCAAAACTAAAGATCTTTGAGTAGAAGTCACACTGTACATCAGAAAGCCAGTGTGACAAACTAAAACATCTGTCAACATATGGCTGTGCAGACACATTGCAACACTTTTGAGGTTGACAGTTTTACATTGAATGTGCTCTTGAATAAAAGAACAAATTGCTCTGGTTTTCTTTCTAAAACAATAAGCTTCTTGCTGGGATCAAGAGTTCTTGATATTAGATCCTGGTTTTCATCAATCCCACATACATAAACATGGGTTGTGTTTTCTTTTGAATTGTTTATTACTTTGTTATATTGTTCAAATGCACACAAGGCACCAAATGAATAGGAAAAAGCATGAGGAATTGCCATCACACAAACTGAAATCTTGGAATAAACACCATCAAATGGAAGGCACAGAAGATTGCTCATCAAAGCAGCTAAATCAGAAAGTACACAGTGCCTGCTCAAAACTGCTCAGGAAAAGGCTAAGACAACTCAGCAAAGAGCTTAAGTCAACAGCACAGTGTTTATAACTGGGGTCGTACAGTCCAACATACCACTTGAATTTCAGCTGTGCCAGCTTTCATGATCCTGGCATGCAAATGACCTTAAATCACCATTTCTTCATTTTACAATAACATTATAACCAAGATTAAACTGTAAAGCACATGGGATACGGGAATTCCACACCTGGAAATGGTAGCTTTAAAAAGTGAATAATCATTGTAGTTAGTATTGTAGTTAGTATTGTAGTTAGTATCATTTACTCGTACATGACTTTTCTATTTCTGCCAGGATACACTTCTGGCAGGACTACTGAAAAGTAGTGAAAATGATGGATCTTACAAGACATGTAAATGATGGATAATAGCTATTAATAATATCTAATATGGCTTCAAATAGGAACCTCTTTCAGGAACAGGTTTTGTGACATTCCCTTATAGAAATACCAACATGATTGACAGGCATAAATTTCAACATATACTTTAAAATATCTGCAATTTTTTTTAAACTGCATCCTAGCCTGGAACTATATGTTTTTCTCTCAGAGTGAGAATTTCAACTCTGATTAAATTCAAATACCTTTTTGGAAAAGTCCTACAATCAATCTGGGAAAAGAATGTTATTTCCTCCTTAGGTGATCCATACGGGTGACAGGGACAGATGGGCATGCTCACATCACCATGTGCAGTATGTTTTCTTGTCCACCACAATGGACCAACACATGTCTGTGGGATCCTATCAGACAGAGACACTATGGTGGGCTCTCAGTTGGATTCCCTAAAGTATAAGCCCTTGGCCCTTCCTTCCTCAAGAATCTGACAACTGAGGCTAGGATCAAGGAGAAACATATGAAGAGCAGTGTATTATACATTTTCTCATTGATCAACAAAAGAGTTGACCAGAAGCAACATAAGAAAGGAATGATTTATTTCCATTTGTAGTTGGAAGTTCCACTGCATCATACTGAGGAAGGCATGGTGGCAGGAGTTTGAGACATCTGTCATATTTAGTTCACAGTGAGGAAGCAGACAGGGATGAATACGGGTGCTTTGCAAGCTTTCTCCTGTTCATACAGTCTAGGATACCTGCCTATGAAATGGTACTGCCCACGCTTAAAGGTGAGTCTTCATAATTAACCTAATCAAGATACTCCCTCTCAGGCCTGGCCAAAGGCTAGTTTTCTACATAATTCTGGGTCCTGTCAAGTTGACAATCTATAAGCCATCACAAGTCAAAACACAAAAGACATCCAGTCACAGGCCATATTCCTTTGCTCCTTGTCAAAAGTAATCTGATTACCAGGTGCCCTGTAATCAGAAAGCCTTACATATTTTCTCCCTGCTTGGAGTACATTCTTTAGAACTCAAAAAATTTCCTGGATGGTTGCTTCGGGGAAATAGTAAGTTGGCCTCTCACCTTCAGTTCCTCTTTCTTCTACCATCACACACACAGGCTAATGCCATCTGGGACAAGGGAATCAAATCAGACCAAAAAGTTCAAACCAGCAATAATTCTCAATCTGTGGTTTGTGTTTCTGGGAGCCACAAAGAGCCCTGATCCACAGACCTGTACAGTCAGCCTGGGCTGACATATCAATTTAAGCTCATCACCCTGGACAAACAGAAAGTCTAATTCCAGTCAGAACATAGCAAGCAAAGGTGCAGGAAAGAAATTTCCTCTTTCTGACCATGGATCTTAGTTTGACCATCTATGTGAGGGAGGGAAGGAGAGGTTTCATTTCTATTTTTGTTTCCCCCAAAAGAAGTTCAGCTGTATACTCTGGGAAAGAAAAGGCAACAAAACAAAAACTATAAGCAGAACCCAATCCCCAGGCTAACTGCCATGTCAAGTGAGGGCCACACACAGAATCTCCTCTTTATTGGTCTGAGAGATTTTCTCTGCCTTTCCAAGTCCTGTTCCTCTGTAAAAGATTGCCTTATTCCAGTTTACCATGTAAGGATTTCAGAGAAAGTAGTAAAAACACATCAAAAGAAACAATACTTTCTTGCTCAAGACACTATTTGTGGAAAGCATTTTCCTTTTATGGCCATGACCAGAAAGCGAAACGACTGCTGAGCAGAGCTGTGTAAGCAAAATATCCTTTCTCTCCATTTCACAGAAATGCAACCTGAAAAATGGAACACCAAAGTTAGACACTGGAGTAAATTTGCTCAAACTCTGTGGCAGTCGACCTAAAAATATCTGCATCAAAAATGCCTGAGTCAAATGAAAAAGCCTGGACTTGTTTCACAAATAGATCTCAGCTGTCTCAGATTTGGCTATCACCACCCACCTGACTAAGCTTCACGTCTTTAAATTTGTAAATTTAGTGACCATTCTTCTTTCCAAGGAAGTTCAGAGAATTTAGTAAACTGATGTAGCTATGTGAGATATCAAGTAGACCTGTAGATTCTAATTGAAAGTAGGTTTCTCAATGTGCCCTCATTGTGAAGATGTAAATTAAGTTGAATGTCTTGATGGAGCATCATCATCCCTCACTTTACCATGTGGAATAATGAGGGCGCTGCAGAGGACAGGAAGGAGACATATGAGAGTGACAACAAGCAGCTCAAGGTTTCCAGCTAATCAGAGAGCTTTGCAGAGAATGGAGTGAGTTCCTATGTTCATTTAATGTGGAAATTCAACTTACTGGCTCAGGAACAATGACAATTGAGATGTAGATTATGTCCGTGGCTTTGCTCAGTTTTCCACTCCATGAACACATGCCGCCAAATTCAAGTGACAGAGAAAGAGCGGGTCTCCTCACTAATCAACAGTGTTTTTGTCCAGCCTCCCTCTCAGCTTGGGAGGATTTCCTCAGGCCACGTGTGATATGTTTCCATAAGCAGCATTCTACAAGTAAGCCAAATATTTCTGGACTCTAACCTGAGTCAATTGTTCACCACTGGCAAACATACAGAATATATTAGAAAGATAGAATTTAGGCACATTTCTCTCAGTACTTCTCTATGGAGTTTTCCAATGTGATTTCCTTCAATATATGACACAGCTGTATGTCACACAAATGTTCATTAATGAATAGTTCCTTTCAAACTAGCATAACATGGCATTGGTGTTCTGAATTCTTGGGGTGTTGTGAGGTATCCAGATGATATTTGATATGAGTGGAACAAGCATTGCTCAAAGGCTAGTAGCCCAGCTTCCTTGGAGATCCACACAAAGCCACTACTTCCCAGGACCCCTATTTCATTTCTGAAGGAACCCCGCTGGGATGCTGGGATTCTCATAGGGAGCCTCTCTTCTTGTACCTTCCCATTACCATTCCATAGATAGACACTCATTCTTCTTGAACACAACTGATATTCAAGTATCCAAAATTCTAAAGTTAAACATTGTGAATATGTCATATTATGTTATCTGTCAAACAATATTGACTTCTTCCGTTTTTCTTTATATAGCTTCTCCTCATCTTTTCTTCCTACCTTCATAAATATTCTTCCACTTTTTGAAAGCATTGTGTCACTTGTTACCTACGTTGCCTAAAAAGTAAGCATAATAAGACTCACACAGTATGATCAATGTGAGACCATCTATCAGTTCCTATCTTCCATATGTTATCATCTTAATCAAGTATTCTAAAATCACATGTGCTCATTTTGTTGTGAAAGCAACACTTGGTGATAACTTATGTTAAACCTATTTTAAATTCCTCTGAACATTTTTTAATGCATTATGATCTTGAAGTTTAACCCCCACATTCTTTATCCAAAAATCCCCTTTACAAAATTATCCATAATAAATTTTATCCAACTTGTAGAATAACTGTAGTCCAGGTTCTAAGAAGCTTTTGTAACCGTACTCTTTGGGATAGTTATCATCTGACCAAGCCATAATGTCACAGCAAGCAAGAATGTGGAATAACATTCCCAGGGCTGCCTCAGCTGAACTTCCAACATACAAATTTTTTCATTCACTGCAAGAGATGTTTAAAAGGAATACAAAAGTGACTAATTCTTACAGAGGACTTTATTGTACAAAAATATGATTAGTCATTCGTACAAATTTGTTTTCATAGGCTCTAAGTATAGTCTCTTCTTGGGAAACAATAACAAAAATGAAACTTCATTAGTTTTATTAGTAAGCGAAGCTGTCTGCCTTGGCGACACCAGATGTGCATTGTATGTGTATGCCTGCATATGTGCTCTCAATAACTTCTCTTTCTAATATAAAAAAATTAAAGGCACACAACTACCGCTTATTAACTTCGAACTTCCCTTTTTTCAAGCTTAAACAGAATTATGGTTGCTCTTGAGGGCTTATTTACATTTCTGTCTCTCACTCTGAGCTTAGATGTACTGAGAGTTCAGGGGATCCATTTTATTGTTTATTCTTCCTGCTGTAATTAATATGCTTCTAGTGTAATTAACACATTGTATGGAATGAATAAATATATAAATGAATGAATGAAAAGGTCACACAATTGAAAATCAATACAGGAACAAAGAGAATGTCTCAGAATAATTAACCAACTTCATCTCTAGTAGCAGAATGCCTCCACCAGTCTTTTGGGCGCTGTGTTGAGCTGATTACAGATTAAAGTAATTACAGTGAATTCTTGATTACTGGCATGTAGTCAAACTATTTTGTGGACTACCTATCACAACTAATTCAAAACTTATCTGCTGCCACCCAGCATATGTCTCAGTTTCAGTGAGCCTCGCTGACAGCAGATGCATTCTTCAGGAAAGCACATTTATGTTGATATTTCTGTACAGAATATATAACTTTGAAATTCATTCTGGTGGGGGATGGAGTTAAAACCAACAAGCATTTTGGAATAAAATGCAAACTTTTAAAATAAATTATGCAAATCTTTTGTGTGCCAAATTTCAGTATAAAAGTCTAATCATTGCCAAATTTCACTAATGAATATGTGGAAAGAAAACATAAAATCTTCACAATAATAGCCAGACTTCCACTTCAGAATCATTCGTCATTCAGTATATATGGAACATACTTTCTGTTATTATAAGATGCTACTGGGGTAGAAGACCAGTCTTTGCCCCGTAATGATCTCAGAAGCCAGCAGACATGAAGTGGGTAAAGCTGTAAAGACAGAGCAAGGTTTCTCAATCTTAACTCTATAGACATTTCAGGTTCAATGATTCTTTGTTTTAGGGGCCTAGCTCGGACACTAGAGCATTCATCAGTGCCCATGCCTTCCTCTCACTAGATGCTAGAAGCACTACTCTAGATGTGACAATCAAAGATGCCTCCAGACAAAGCTAAGTGTGACCCTGGAGACACAATCACCAAAGAGGAGAAGTGCAGCTTTGCAACCAGGCAGTGCTTTGGGATTACAAAACTGAACACAGCTAGCTATGTACTCAGGGAATGAGGCATCATTTTTCTGGGCAGAAAACCAATACAATATCCTCCTCATTCCATAATATTTTGGAACAAGGGAAAGTTATTCCATAACTAGTAGGCAAAGGTCCAATTTCCTTTAGTAGAATTCTGATCCCAGAACACATATGAACTTGAAGAGATCTTTGAAATTGCAAAAGGGACACGTTTGTTGGTAATGTTGAATCAGTAAGAAAAAAAAAAAAAACCCTTTAGCTCTTTTTATTACATATAAAGAAATTTATTTTACTCTAGCATTTACCTTTTTATATGGCCAAAAAAGTATGATTTTGTATTCCATTAATTCACATAGTGCACTACAGTCTCATGATTAAAATCGTCTCAGTAATCACACAGCAAAGACCAATGATATATCAGCTCATAGTACTACAGTAAACCTTTCATAATGTAGTGCTATAGACATCAGGGTATCAAGAGAATAATTATTTTTATTTTAAACAAGAAACACTAAAATAAAGTGTGGTTCCACCTTAAATCACTTTTAACCTTTCAACTGTTGAGCCAAAAGAAGCTGCTGAGAAGAGAGGCAACATTAAAAAAAATCTGTTTTTTTTTCTTTGTATTTTTTTTTTTTTATCTGCAGCAACTGAAAATTCAACAAAGGCAGCCAACGCTAAAAGGGTACTTGCAATTGCCATAAAAGATCATATCAGTAAAAACACTGCATGAAATATATTATAAATTCCAAAATGTAATTGTGTTGTCTTTCTACATACATTTCTACAAGCATGCACATCTACATACATATACACACATGATACATACCAAAGACAGAATATTTGAAAGTTCTATAATTAATAGTAGTCAATCCATCAGCATATAAAGCTTTGCTCATATCAACAGGGATTACTCCAGTGCTCAGCATGATTTTATATTGTGGGTTAGAGAGTGACAATGGCGAGAATGATTGCTGTTGCAAAAATACCATGATTCTGGCATCTGTGGGTATTATAAAAGAAATACATTAAACTGAAAAAAAGATTCTTGCTGTTGGCTATTTCCCTCTGAAATTGTGAGATCACTGTTCTTTTTGGATTATGCTGACACTAGGAATTCTCACTAGGTTTATACACCAATCACCATCAACATCTTATTGTTATTTTCAAGTTTAAAAAATGAATTCTCGTATGAGGCAGGACAGATGGGACAACAGATAAAGGTGCTTGCTTATAAGCCTGTGGACAACCATAGTTTGACCCTCAGTATCCAGATAAAGCTGAACACAAAGCGGCGTACACCTCTATCATCCCTAGAAGCCTATGGCAATGGGAGGTAGAGCCTGGAGAATCCACATGCTCACAAGCACTGTGGCTGCAGATACCCTTTCTCAAGAACATGAAAGGACAAGAGCAACACCCTGAAGTACCCAACACACATGCATACAAAAAACATACACATGCATACATACACTTACACAAATAATTTTAAAACATACTATAGATAAACTGCTAGATTAAGAAAGCATGTTCCAAAAACCTGGGAAGCTAACCAGTAGTAAACCTTAGTCTCTTCAATGACAAAACAAGGCTCAAAAGACATCATTTTTTTCAGCCTGCTTCAGCTTTACTAATAGATATACCACACCACTTAATGTGATTTTAAAAGGATCATGTATTTCTTTGTTTAGAATATATATGCAGCTTATAATTTGAAACTAATGAGGCTCAAAGTGAATCAGAAATGTACGCTGACAGGTAGTCAAAAAACAGCAAATTACTTCTAAGTAGTTTAGAAATAATCTCTGGCTGACCAAAATATGAGTTTCTACAACTCAGAATATATAAATAAAATATAAAAACTTAATTTAAAAGCATTTTGGTATACATCTACGCCCAAAGGTGATAGCACTTGGTTTATTTTTTTCACCAAGAACAACAATTAAGAAAGATCAACAAGAAACAATACGTAATACAGTACTATTCAAGGAATTGATGGGTTTATGTTCTCTGTGTCCACTACTTTTAAGAACCATGGATTTCAAGGGATGATGTCTGGGTGGATAACAGTGCTTGCTTTTCAAGCATGAAGACATGAGTTCAATCTCAAGCACTCACCTAAAGAGCCAGACATGGGGCTCATACCACAGTTCCTGGGCTGAGGGAAATGGAGATAGAATGATCACCGGTGCTCTCTAGTCAGTCAGTCTTGCTAAAAGACAGAGAGCTCCAGGTTCAGTGAGATACTCTGTCTTAGGGAAATAAGGTGGAAAAGCATGAATGGGTACACCTGGCCTCAATAGGTGTTTACATGGCACACACACATTTTTCCACACATGTGCATATATAATACTCTCTCTTCCTCTCTCTCTCACCAATTATAAAAAAAAAACAAACAAAAAAAGTTCAAAAGACTCATACATTTCAGATATTGAAATTTATGGCTTAAAAATCTACTCAAAATTTCTGCACTCACAGGTGATAAAATACAGGCAGAAAATGGGCAATAAAAGTAAGAGATTTTCTTGTTCGTTTTTTACTCCATCATTTTGTTGTTGTAAAAAATGGCAAAGAAAATCTCTATGTACAAAATGAAGAATAAAACTGCATATGCATACACAGATGAATGCTGATCACATGGCTCTGATGCAGACATAAATCATATGCAGTAGATGTTCAGAACCACTCCTAGGGGAGTAACCTTCATACCAGCTGTGTCATACAAGCATGCAGTTATCCCTGGGAAAAGGGAACCAAGAGCGTGGGGGAGAATCATAGATTTAATAACTTCTATTGGAAAACAAGGCCAGATCATGTCCTGCTGATATACAGTCATCACAATCATCATCCTCACACATAGAAAATAGCCCTTCAGCACTTTTGGTGGGACTTTCATGTATGACCGCAGACAGTAGACAAATGTATAAACTTTTCTTTCTTCCTTTTCTAAATTATCAGGTTAATAGTTTCTTCCTGTCCAAATTCTAAAGGTCTATTCAGGCCTTTTCTAATATTCTAGGAATTATTTAGATTAGAGAGGATTTTTAAATATGACATTTGTAGAGAAATGAGTTCTATATATACAGCATTAAGTCAACTTAATTCAATAGCAGGTGACATTTAACTGGTACTATATAGATTCCTCTATAAATCTAGAACATGGTATAGTTACCAAACTGAAATAAGCCTATGTACCATTCTCTAAAAGAGTGAATTCAGCATCACATTCACATTTACTTTCATAAAAAATTACAGATGTTATCTCCTCACAGCCTAAGGGTGATAAAAGATTACAATTCAGGTTTTGTCCTGTGTGGATGGAGTAACAGGATGAGTACATAGTAAGCAAAGATCCAGGGTTGATATGCACATCAGAACAGTGCATGCTTGTTCAATGACTCCTGAAACTGGGATGGAATGATGCATGAGTTCAAAATTACAATGGCTATACACTCTCTATCTGGGAAAGTTAAACAAAACCTTTTCAATATGAAAGTGCAGGTGATACTAAATCAAGTAAACAAAACACTGGGCAATCATTTTTGTACACCCAACAATAAACTTGCTGTTCAATTTCTTCTATGCAGTACACATTATTTTTCCTCAATTCAGTGGTATTTATTTTGTGAATCAGTGAATTCAAATGTTTTATTTGCTTGAGAGAGTCTTCTAAGACCCTAACTAGAGATAGAAAAATATTAATTTCAGAGATAGGGAGACAGGTAAAGCTCCATTACTTAAAAAAAAATAAACATTTTCAGGTATTTAATCTGTTTGCACCTTAGACCCTTTAGATGCCCCTGTACAATTGGAATAAGAAGAGACAGTTTTTATAGAAAAGAATCTAATGCCTTATTGATATTAATGCTTGAAATCCAACACATATGTGTTCCAACAAAAGCTGATCCTGGGGCCAAGAAGATGCCTTGGTGGTTAAAAGTGCATGCTTGCTAGCCTTCCAGCCTGAGTTTGATTCCCTGCCTTACATGTGAAACTAGAGAAAGAAATGGAAGCATCTGTAATCCTAAAGTACCTATGGCAATGGGACAGAGGGCCAGGAGAATCTGGAAGCTTGCATGCCAGCAAGATGATCACACATAGCAGCAGCAAAACACATCAAGGAGACCCTGTCTCAAACAAGGTGGAAATAACAGGGTAAAAAATACCTTAAGGTGTCCTTAAATTCAACATGTGCACACATGCTCATAAGCACAAACACACACACACACACACACACACACACACCACATTTTTCAGTTAGTACTCTATTCCTTCTTTTTTTTTCTTTTTTTAAACTGATTTTATTATATCTCCCTGGGGAAAAAAATCTAAATGTTCGTCTCAGTTTGATTTTTATTAACAGTTTTTATTTTTATATTTTTATTAACAATTTTGTTTTACCTGGCTTCTTTCTTTGAACTATTGGTCAAATCATCAACACCTTGAGATATGGCTCCCTCTTGATCCGAGATGCTCCATTCACTACATGGCCATTTAATGCACGCTCATCACCTAATCCTTACCTTCCCTAATTAGGACAATGTTGCCTGCTGGAGAATTAACCGTTTCCTTTCTGCACACAGTAGAGATCTATCCTAGTAGCTATGCTTTAAAACATCACACACTCAGATCAGGACACATTCTTTTTCACTACATTTGAGGTGAATGTGATCTGGTTTTCCCCTCAAG
Organism: Dipus sagitta; assembly: GCA_036346955.1. Lineage (NCBI taxonomy): Eukaryota > Metazoa > Chordata > Mammalia > Rodentia > Dipodidae > Dipus > Dipus sagitta. The sequence goes on along the minus strand of CM070781.1, from coordinate 28,432,036 downwards.
CTGATCACAAGTTAAAACGCTGAGCAGATCATTGTACTTTGCCCCCTCATGTCTTTGTTACCTAGGAAGGAACTAGGAGAATAACTATTTTACATAAGCAAATGGAAAGACCTAAAAATGAGAATGGGTTATATTAACAACAAAATGAACAACTCCACTATAACCAGAGAAGCAAAAGTAGAAAACAAGAGACAAGAAAAGAAACAAGGGATATTTCTAGGCAGGCACCCCAGATGTCAGCTATAGGGCTCACTGTGAATGACACAGGACATTAACCCGGTTTGGCATGTGTAACTGGTCAATTCTGAACACAATACTTAATGCTTACAGGCAAGGGTTGTTTATTTCTACTGCTCCATAATAAAACACTGAATTAAAGGCAAAAAATTAAAATATTTAGCTCAGAATGTACCTTGACACAGGGCACATTTAGCACATACATAAGTTTTGGAAAAGCTTCCTGTGATGTCTGAACACAATAACAAGTCAAAGAATTAAATACTCAAGGGATCCTACTCAATGGCAAGAAATCAGTAAACAGCTAATTAGTCTGGTTACATACTTGGGCTTTTGCTACTGCTGCCTAATGAGAGACCCTCTGCTTGCTAGAGTGATAGTAAAATCACTTGTGCAGAAATATATTTTTAAAAAATCTGTGGTTTATTTTTCCTACGGATGTTCTTAAAAGTATAGGCCTACTTCTGAATTTAATTTCTGTGAAAGTTTTATTTTATTGCTCTAGTTTAGATTATTAAGTGTATCCTGACTATAAAGAAGGCATTAGGCCAAAAAGGGGGGAAAAATACAAAAGAAGGGATTTAGCAAGAGTGGGAAGCATATGAGAAGAAAGTAAAGGTGGGGAATATGACCAAAATACATTATGTGTGTGCATAAAATTGTCAAAAGAATAAAAATTTTTGGTAAGCAATCAGTTGAAAAGTCCTAGGGGAATGTTAGATAAATATTGTTAAGTATCTTACCAAATAGCCAGAGGGATAGAATGTATAATGGTGAAGAGTGAAGACCCAAAGATGTAAAAAACCTGGAAGTGCCAATGCAGGTAAAATAAAAGGACTTATAAAGGTGGCTAAAAGGCTTCTGCTGAGTTAGAGATTTAAAAAAAAAAAAAAAAAAACTTTTTGTTTTCCTCTGCAGGTCAGAATTGTAGAAATTGAAAAGATTGACAAAGGTCTGTACTTATAATAGGAAATGATAATTGAGGTAACACTGGAGACTTTCCGCCATGAATCACTGCAGACAAAATATTGATATTTTCCCTTCTCAAGAAATAAGCCTTTGCAGAGAGATATGATTGGAAGATAATTTGTGAAATACTGAGCCATGGATTTAGTTGGCTGCAATATTTTCTCCTGAGGTTTAATTTTCTCTTTCTTTAATTTTGCCATCCCTTGAAACTTGCACTCAACAAATCTTTGCCTTGCTAAGCAGCGTCATCCAGACCAGTCACAGCACTATACCAAAGAAAAGGCTGATATCCATGAACAAGAGAAATGAACAAGGAAAACAATAAATACCGATATAAATTGCGTGTTGTTTAAGGTTCCAAGAATTGCTTCTAACAAAAGTAGAATTGGTGCTAAGGGGCAGCATGGGGTAGAAGAGAAAGGCACTGGATGACATGCCAGTAGATTCCTCTTTTCAGTGCTCCTTAGCCTAACTGCCTGAGTTTAGTTCCCTCATTTTCACAATGCAGATGCTGGGATTCACCTGGAGAGCATTAAGGGACCATGATCCTTTTTAGCACACCTATTCACAACAAAGCCTGATTGCAGCACATAGAAAGGTCTTACAATCCCTACAGGAAGCACTGTAGACAGACATAAATTAAAATTATAATGGAAAACAGCTACACATAAAAAGTGAACTTCAGTGAAACCACATCCTTTATAAAGTTAAGGGGCTGTGGTCTTGAGCCAGTAAGACGGGAGTGAGAGAGATAACTTCCTTGTGCCACCCTCAATAATAATGTCAATGACTTGATGAAAACAGCATCCAGACAGACTAAAATTGTTAGGTTTCCACAGGATCACTGATCTGCAGCAGACAGCAAAATTAGATTTCTAAAATATGCCTATTAAATGAAAGGCATTCAGAAAACACACCCAAAGAGAAGTCAAGCAGCAAGGTTGCCATGAGATTCAAACAAGAGGGGGAAAGAAGCTGTGTTTTGACAGTGGGTTTGAAAAGGTTTCATTCAAACATCACCATTAACCTTGTTTTCTAATTTCAAAAGGTATTTCATTACCTCTCTGTTTCAACCTCCAGGTTGAGTCACCACCACTACTGCTGTTCTTGATAATTGAGACACCTGACAAAATGGAGTCATTTTAAGATTTAAAGGGGGGGAAACAGCTAAAATTATTTGAAGTTGAGAGTTAGATAAAAATTCTCACAATTCAACATGACAGGATTTGACTTTCAGAAAATGAATCTTACTGGCTTTCTTTGTAATGACCAAACCGTTTACTCTGAAAGTTATTAAACTCATATTTCCAATAAATTTTTGTGTGTGTCTATATGTGAACAAATAATAAGCAGGCTAAAACTAGGTTAAAAATATATGCCTGTATAGTTACTAATTGCAAAATAACTTGTGCTCCATATCACAGTTATAGTTTGCTAACCAGAAGTATAATACAACCACATGTTTGTAAAAAATTGTGCTTTTCTGTTTCACAAATAGAAAAATTTATGATTTTATTTATACTGGTAAGCCTCTTTTTATAATATCTAAGTTATAAGATTTTGAAACATCTTCTAATCTTGAATTGTTTAATAAGCTCAAAATTTAATCTGTATTTCTTGTTTTACATAGTCAACACTCATTGTAAAACGATTAAAAAAAGATAACTCACTGTATATTATTATGAAATATTAAGGATTTATATGATTCCTGTACATGCATGGTGGGACAAGAACTTGACTTTGGTCAGAAGCAAAATGTAAATATTTCAACTTATTACTATAAAAATAGTGTTTAGTGAGAGATATAAACTGAGTATAGTATAATAAATCTTGTAAAATTACTTTTTTTTTTTTTTACTTTTCTGGTAATCTGTTAATTCTTCTTGGCATCACCTCTCAAATGAACTAAATTCAGGTGTAAGAGTGAAAACATTTTGTTTAAAACTGACATGGAACTGCATTTTCTAAAAAATAATGTCCTCATTCCATCAAAAGTAAGAAAATGGGTTCAAGGGGGAAAAAAATCAAGGAGGTTAAATTCTTAGTTGGTACTTCAATAAAATTACTTGTCACTGCTTTCGGACTGATGATTACCTACACAGTGCCCCTCACATTAAGTATGCCGACAGCTCCGACATTTTACTGATGGCAACGGCCATCCAACAGATTAAAGCACAATGTAGATTTAATCTCCCCCAATGACTTGATAGCCTCAAATGAAAGATTCTCAAATTTCATGGTTCTGACCTAGTCAGGGTGAATAAGCATATAATAAATTACCTGTCTTCTATCTTTGTAATAAGAAAAAGACGAGGATTGGACTGTTACCTGTGGTAACTGCAACATATTGCTAAGTTTACCAAGACAATGTGCATGCTACAGAGCAAATGACAATCCATTAAGCAGATTTTAAGAAATTATTTTGCCTTGATATATGACCCGGTTTGGTGCCAATACAGTAAGGTGACAGTGGCAGGTGACAGAGAAGCCAGATTTTGAGAGGGGCTCATTTAATTTATGATTAGAGATGACGTCTCACAAGTATTTTCTCACCAGGGAGGAAGACTGCAAAGAGCAACAGTGCCCAGTGGTCAGCCAAAGTTCGTTGACAGTCACACCAAGTGTGCACATCCCAGCCATGCTGCCTACTGAAGGGACAAGGTACAACTGTTTTTCAGTAAAGAACTAGTTTCAAGAAGTATGATAAAGATCAACCTGGGCTGAGGCAGAGGCTAGATTCCCTGGGTGCTTTCCTGTGGACATGACAAATCAAGCCTCTCTAGAAAGCATCATGTATGTTGTATTTTCCCTAGCTCTGGCTGATCAACTTAGAGTGTCCATAATCCAACCACAGTGCTACCCTACCCTGGCCACTTCAGCAACTGGCCACTTCCTGCTCTCGTCGGCAGACCCAGAACTGCCACAACAGCAGACTTTGTGGACACTGAAAATTAGCAATGAGCCCTTTGGCTGTAGAAGGCACAAGCTTGTCCTCCATGCCTAAGAAGAAAAGAAGCTTCAGTCAGCAAAGGTAATCGCATGCTCATGATTGTAGGTGAGTCATTTAAGTTAAAAGCATGGAATTCCTAATCAAGATACAAATAATAACACTTGTTTTACCAAAAATAGCTTTTGAAAAATAAACATTACCAAGAGAGTAATTTGACTCCATGAATGCTCTTTGGAAAGGGATCATTGCCACCCACCTACCCCCACAACCTTCTGCCCCTCCTCTTCCACTTCTCCAGTTTCCACACAGATTTCCATGGCAACCAAGAACAACTCTGAAAATTCAGACTCCTGGGTAGCATTCACAGAGAATTTACCTGGTGCTAGTACTTTGCCTGTGATGAAGACAATTGTAACCTTTTTCATCGTGACACTTACTGCAGAAGTCCCAGACTGGACCCCCAGGACTTGCAATCTCTGAATTTCTGTCTTTTCCTTCAAGAGGTAGGAAGATATAGCCAGGTGAGTTTGGAGCTTGTTGAAAGCTACTAACACACTCTTACATTTAAACTAAAGTCTGGTCCAAACAGCAAAAGTGAAAGTTGCAGTGCTCAGGAGCCAGGAGAGCTGGTGAGAGGAAAGCCAGTTATCATTCCCAAGTCAATCCTAGTTTCTGGAGACATTTTTGGCTGTCACAGTGTCTCCTGTGGGATGAGATGTTTACTATGGGCACGTAGTGTATACAGGCTAGGGGATATTGCTGAACATCCCATGATGCACTGAACAGCTTATAAAGAAAGTGACACAGTAAGAAATACCAACAATGCCAAAGTTAGGCAACCTCATCTAGACCATAAAGGGGGAACTGAGATGTTTTTAATAGAAGTGCTCTTAATGGAAATTGTAATCAGGTTTGAATTACGGTAGTGCATTAATAATGGCTTTCTTCTCAAAATTTTTATTCTCTGCCCAAATACACCATGAAATAAAATGCTTCCAATTCTGTATAGAACTGGTATTTACTATCATCACATTTCATTTTACCTTGAAATGTTAATTGCTGTACAGCAGGGCTGTATGGGAAATGTAAATTTACATTTATTCTTAAATTTGATTAATTTTGTCCCTTAGGAGCCCACTCTTGCATGTTTACTCAGAAGCAAAATATGCTTGGGAGTGCACAATAGCTTTAAAATAACTTTACTTTACTTAATAGTTACATTGTTTTACCTCAAAAGTGACTTTTAGCTTTAAGCATAACAAAAAAGGAGATACTAATAAAGGAATAAAATATTTTGCCATCTAGACTGTGTATCTGTGTTGAACATCTTAGGCATTCTGAGACATAGTAATACATTCAAGGAAAAACATATCAGTAATTCCCTTAAACCTGGAAATTTTAACTTGTATATATCATATATTTCATTTAAAAAAGCATAAATTGGAGAGATGACTTAGCAATTAAGGCCATGCTTGCAAAGCCAAAAGGCCCAGGTTCAATTCCCCAGGACCTATGGGGGCCAGATGCACATGGTGGCGGCACATAAATCTGGAGTTCATTTGTAGTGGCTGGAGGCTCTTGCGCACACATTTTCTCTCTCTCTCTCTCTCTCTCTGTCTCAAATAAATAAATATTTTAAAAAATAAACATAAATTTAAATGAGTCTCCATAGGTGCTAATATGCATAATTACCCAAGACCACTGCCTATCTCTAGCTTCTGCCTCAATTTACACTTCACTTGTGGTACACTCCTGGAGGATATTAGTGAATGTAGTCAGGAGGCCTACTATAAGAAAATGTGTGGGTGCTCAGTGAAAACATGATTATTGATAAATGAAATGGAAAGAAAAGAACATTGCTTAAATAGCTAGTACTTCCTATGTTCTCTCTTAGATATTGTATTCCTTTTATGCTCAGAAAAGACTGGGAAATAGAATTCTTCAGATAAGAAATTAATGCTGTAAGTGCCCCCAAGGTCATGCAGTAAAGAGAGGTAGGCCAGTATTCAAATTTTTACCTCTGACTGCAAAGGTCTACTTTACCCTTTACAAATGTTTACCCACTTTTCATTTCTAAGCTAAAAATGCCCAAATATCTGCAAGGACCCATCTCCCTCACATTCCAATGCAAGTTTCACTAAGCAGTCATATCACTTTCACAATAAATAGCTTCTCCATAGAGTGCTTCTCAAAGCAGCAGCCAGGACCCCCGACGCCAGCCTCAGTCAGTCTTTATGGAACAGCAGGTAGGAAGAAGCCCATTTTCTCTCTCTCTGATAAATGCTAATATCCCAGACACAGAATTATCTGCTGTTCAGGGAAGCTAAATCAACAATCTGAAATTGAGCTTTTGTTTCTCTTGAGCTTAGGAGAGCTGAATGTGAATTCCATTTCAGAGAGTTAACCATCAGTTCTAGGCATTGCTTAACCTTCAGCCTCCACCTCCCTCTAGGCTAGGGTTGCTGAAATTCTGAAGGGAAGTATTGAAAGTTGAAGGGCATAATGTTATTCAATATGAGTTTCACTGGCAAAGTGTTTAAGCCTTTGCTCCTTCAGGGATTTTTCAGAAGGACCATTAAGATTAAATAAAGAATGTCAAGTGGGGCTGTTTGATTTGAACACCAAGAGGTTTCCTACTCTACCACCATTTTGGTTAACATATTAATAACTCAAGATTCTTCAAGTAGCCCCAAGAGGCAGTTTAGGGTTCTGGTTGATTGGAGGATGTAGCAAGGCTGAAGGGCACATTCTCCTCTGACATTGCAGAAGCTATTAATTGATGGGACTACTATCTAAGATCTAGAATAATTACTTCCCCATTTTCTAATGTCCTCTGTCATTTGCTCTCCTGACTGTAAAATACTCGCCAAATCCAATACTGCATGATTCTGTATTCTTACCTGCAAACCAAAGGTCGTCATTGACCCTGGACTGACATGACGACTTGGTAACTCATGCCTTAGCATGGTATGGGGTGCTTTGTCATAGCCACTTATATATGACACACTGGAAGAGTGAAGAAACACTCAGTTCACTTGCCAGAAATAGAGATGCTTTCATCACCATCCTTTTCTGTTAGGAATACACTATTTTTAGGCCTTTTGTCGAAGTAAACAATATAAAATAGCACAGTGCATTAAATGGCAGCTTCTACAAATTTTCCCCATTGCTTATCAATAGTCTTTTCTCTTAGGTTGTAATGAAACATTCCGTTGACTACATAATATAACAGCTGAATATATATGTGTGTGTGTGTGTGTGTGTGTGTGTGTGTGTGTGTGTGTTGTGGTTGTTGTTGTTATTGTTGTTAGATTACAGGAGTAAAGGTTACCATTTCTAACTAGTATGTGACCATCAATTTACCAACTCAACAATATGCTTTCAAAGAAAAAAGAATGTCTAATCAAGCAACTTCTTAGCATGGAGAGAAGAAAGAATAAGAATATTAAAACTATTTGCAAAAGACATCCTCCATATGTATGATTTTGGTCTGTCTATAACTTTACTTCCATGTTACATCTGAAACAACTAAAGTTCAGAGATAGTAAATAACCTAACCATTCAATACTTCTGCAATCATTTGCCATCAAGTACAATCAGGTCACATACCAAGCCTGCTTGGCTTTTAAACAAACAGTACTTTTCTCTTCAGTGACATAAATTATCATTCTCAAGCAGAATAATCTCATGTTACAGCAGGTTAAAAGAAACAACATGGTAGATTATAGAAATCTTAGTTTGAATCCTGACTCTTGTATCTAATCTAAAACTTTTCCAAGGCTACATAGTTATTGGAGAAACTTCATTCAAAATGAAGTAATGCTGATTTACACCTCAAATGTAGCATCCATGAAGCATCTTGAGAAAAATTCCTGCATCAGCATCATGCTTTTTGTTATTGTTGTTTAATCACCTGTGTCAGTGATCATAAAGCACACACTTTCACAGGGATTGAAGGAAATTTGAAAGGTCTTGAAAAACAGGTCTGTCATTTAAAATGGTATCAAACCTTTCTAAAGGCAAGGCATATGAAGATTTTCTAAGGAACTGCTAAGGAAGTAGTATGTCAGTTGCTTTAATATTTCTGTTCATCATAGCAAAAGATTAAAATAAAAAAATAGAGGGCCTGGAAAGATGGCTCAGCAGTTAAAGCACTTGCCTGACAACCCAGGTTCGATTCTTCATTACCCACATAAAGCCAGATGCAAAAAGTGCTGTGGCAGGAGGCCCTGGTGTGCCCATTGTCTCTTTCTGTCTCCCTCTCTCTCTCTCCCTGTGTGTGTGTGTGTGTTCCCTCTTTGCCTTTTGTTGTCTCTCAAATAAATAAAAATATTTTTAAGAAATAAAAAAAATAAGGACTGGAGATATGGCTTAGCAGTTAAGGTACTTTTCTGCAAAGCCTAAAGACCTAGGTTTGATTCCCAAGTACCTATGTAAGCCAGATGCACAAGGTGGCACATATATCTGGAGTTTGTTTGCAGTGGTTAGAAGCCCTAGCATGCCTATTCTCTCTCTTTCTCTACCAGCCTCTTTTTCTCTTTTGCTCTAATAAATAAAGTACTTAAAAAATGACTACATAAAAATTAAAAGACACTAGATACACAGTGTTTTTTCCTTGTATAAGGAGCCAGAGAGAATGAGAGGCAAAGGACAGATTTGGCTCAGAAGCAAAGAGGCAAGATGACCTTGGGAGAAAACCTCAAAGGTCACATGGAGATTCCAGCATTGCTAAGTGAATAGTCAACCAGAAAGTGCATGAGAACAAGAAGTTCAGAAAATGTGTCAGTCTAGGTAAGAGGAAAAGGAGTGAGAAGGTGTGAGGGTAACTAGATACCGGTGATGAGTGTCCAACCACAGAGCAGAACCCCAACATACATGCTTGTACCTCAGATCTCTAAAGAGAAGGGACATACCTCAAATGTAGACACCAGGGTTGGAGAGATGGCTTAGCAGTTAAGGCACTTGCCTGCAAAGCCAAAGGACCATGGTTTGATTCCCCAGCACTCACATAAGCCAGATGCACAAGGTAATGCATGTTTCTGCAGTTATTTTTCAGTGGCTAAAGGTCCTGCTGCACTCATTCTCTCTCCTCCCTACCTCACTCTCCCTCTTGCTCTCTCTCTCAAATAACAATATATATAATCTAGATATCAAAGATAGTTAGTAAAGTTAGTGAAGATAGAGAGTTAGATAATCTTGTAACAGAAAAAAAAAAAAAAAAACAACCCTGGACTCTGAATAGTCTCAAGGCATGTCAGTAAAACTCTCTGGACCTCAGTTTTCTAGTCTACAAGATGAAACCACGTTATCACTAAGGCTTTTTCTAGCACAGATTGCCTCTCCTTGACCAGAAGAATGAGGAAAAGAACAGTTACAAAGACTGGGGTTTGGATGAAGAGAAAAATCAATATCAAAATCAAAGTGGACTCAGTGCTGAGTCATCAAGTTGCAGCTTAAAAGCCCATTGCTATGTCTTCTAGGAAGACTGAGTACAGACAGTGAGAGAGGTTGGCCTCCTCTGATATGTATTTGTGTCAAGAACACCCTCTCGGAAGTCTTCACAGAATCTATAATTTAATTAAAATTGTAATGAAATGGCATTGCAGGAGGAGAGCTAATAGCTCGTGTCTATGGAGAAAGATGGCAAGGAGCTATACAAAGACATAGGCAAGGAAAAGACAAAAGATCCAGAAGAGAAAGCAAAGTGCAAAAGAAGTAGTGTGGACCAGGGCATGTGCAGATCACATGAAACTGTACTATAAGCAACACAGGTTCGGCTACAGATAAAGATCCGGGTCCTGACAGAATTTTAGTTTCAAGCAAAGAATTGTGACTTAATGAAAGTAAGTAAAGACCCGGGCCCTGGGCTAACCGAGATACACATTTGCACACAGAGAATAGGAAAACTGCTCTGCCTTGGATTCCAGAGTAGAAATTAAAGAAATCCTAAGGTGGAACAGACAACCCAAGAGATTGGGAGTTTGAGAAGGATGTCAAGGTGAGGTAATTAGGGAAGGAAATGATTAGTGATTTAAATGTGTGGGATTAGACCACTCAGAAGAAGTAAATTTAAACCCTACACAAAGAAACTGATAAACGCGAAGGTAAAATAACCTTACAAAATGATGTGGTTGGTTAATTTTGGATAAACACAAGTTTAGATATTTATAATCTAATCCATGAACACGAACACAGAGGTATAAAGAAACACATCTCGTGGCCCAGATTTGTCTCTATCATTAGGAACACAGCACCCCTGTCACAGCTGAGGCTCTGTGTCAGGGCTCAGTGGTCACCCTGAGGGAGAAGAATAACGATACATGAACATAGTGAAGGCCTGAAGAGCCCATTGTCCACAGGCAGTGACAACCACAAGCTCATTTGTGATCATCTAGTGAGTATGACATTACCCATGAGAGACAGCTACTTCAAGTCGAAAGTAAGAAAGGTTAACCTTGTCTGATAATGCAAGTCTGTAATCTCACATTTGGGAAGTAATGGCAGAAAGATCTCAAGTTCAAGTCTAATCAGGGCTACATAATGAGAACCTGTCTCCAAAAAACAAAAAACAAACAATGTTAGATGCACTAACATAGCTTTCCTTAAAAGAATCAGTGAGTGTTATCAACCCTTTGGCTGTTAACATTCTTTGCATCACAGTGTTCCCTAAACTTTGGAGGACATGACACAGGTACCCTATTTAGGGATGAGTATTCAACAGTTAGTTAAGTCTTAGCACTTAGACCAGTTGTGACTCATTACCCCCTGCCTTCTAAAAAAAAAAGGAAAGAAAAAGAAAAAAGAAACTTATCTGATCAAGGCTGAGACAACATATATTAAACACATGTATGAGAGTGTCAACAGCAAGAAAATAAAAATAAAATTTACAAGGGAACAGAATCAATGGCGTGTCCAAGAGTGGTGATTTTAGGGGGCTGGTGGTGCAGCTCATTCTTCTCTGAGGTACAATCACATAATCACCAGAAAGTCAGTGTTCATCCAACAGTACACTCTCTTGGATGCCAGTTTTTTTTTTTTTTTTTACACAGCCATTAACATGACGAAAATAGATACACCTATGCTATTTTTTGCTCCACTAACACACCATAAATAAATGAATGTTTTTAGTTGAAATGAAATGTTAAAGGCCAGTAAGACTTATTAGCAAGAAAAGGAATGCTTAAACTTCTTCATTTCAAAATCTATGAATAGCCTGGCATGATTTCTCTAAAGAGTTCATTCTCAGCAGTGTGCTTTTTCCATTTTATAATTAGTAAAAAAGAAGGGGGCTTGAAAGAAAACAGCCTTTCCAAAGTCATATAGACAGTTTATCACCTTGCTAGGATAGTACAATTTTATTGCATATTTAGGTCATTGGCTGCAAGTGCTGATACGCTGTTACCATGAAACATCATAAAATCAATAAAGAAAATGTTAGGAGAAGAGGCAAGTTGTAAATGGAAATGTTAAGAGATTCTTAACTATGCTATATTCAATGCTACAGTTGGAATACAAACTGAACTTTCAGCATGATTTAGCAGAACTATGAAAAGAAAGACATATGAACCGGGGCACTTATTTTCAATTGTACTGAAAGCAAGCAGAGTGGTGTTTATGCCAGAATAATTTAGTCAAGAGTAAAAGTATTCATTTAGACACACAACCCTCAGTACATCTGTCCTTATCCAAGAATTAACACTAAATGTAAGAGAAGGAATACTCTTTGCTCCTGAATTTGAAAATGCTGAAAGTCACCATTGTGTACACCACAGTATGTCAGCTTTGTGATCAAATGCTCTAAAAAAACATAATTATGCAAACAATGTCCTCATGTATCACTCCTGCTATTCTTGTTTGCCCGGTGAATCACCTAGTTGTTTACACAGAATGCTTTGAATTTTGAAATGTACTTGTCCTGCTTTGAAGTCAAAGATTAGCAATTTAGGAAGTTTTATGTTCTGGTAAAGATTTCAGATTGTTAGTGCTACTCACTAAAACTAGTTTAGACAGCTGTTGGTGTCGAGAAGATAAGCGGATTCTGTAATTGTACAGAAATTGTACGTATAGCACCTGTAAAATATCTATTACTAAACTATTGATTGGATAGCTAGTCTATGGAAGTAGGAAGAGCATTGCTCATTAAAGACAGAGTTGCTTGTATCAAATCAATTCATTAAATATATATTAATAGTTGCAAAATGGAGACCGGTTGGTGTTTTCTCTGGAAATTTTACAGTATTATTTCATCTTAATTGGCATCAATTACAAATTCCAAGTTCATGCTAATATATTACTAGGTTCAGAGATACAATAAGAGTAGCAAATTTGAACCAAGTAATAGTGATAGGAGAGAAGATATGAAATGGATTGTAGATAAGATAAGAAACAAAAATAAAGCCTTTTGAAAAATTATATAATTCCCTAAAATGAATTCAACATCATATTGCAGTTTATTTATAAAATTTTCATTTATTAAAATCCACTAAAATTAATTTAGAATCATAATTTTAAGCAAATGCCAACTAATAATTCTTATTAATTCTTTAAAATAAGGTTCACAGAATCATCTATGTGTGTGTGGAAAATTTCAAGCTCACATTATTGGCTTATAGAAGTGGCTGCTAACAGCATCCTGCTCCCATTGCAGGTGCCTTTGTCTGTATGAAGAAAAACATTCTGGCAAGTCAGACATTAATGTGTGTGGATGTCACCAACAGTTCCTTCACAGGACAGCTAGATGAGACCTGTAATGATGTCCAGCCAAATGTTTATACTAAAGCCTTCTGGTATAAAGCATTAGGTGAGGAGGGGAGGTGTTGTACAACACTAGTTTGAATCAGCCCCTAATACAGAAAACCCAGACTGCTGATTGTGGAGCCTCATGCATATATTCTTTGAGCAAGAGTAAAACTCTGCACCTTATTTTTGTCAATTATCTCACAGAAGAAAGGTCAAAGCCCCAAATCTGTTAGCATCCTGAAAATGGTGAAGAAACTTAAAATATTGTTTGTTCATACCAATATACCCTGTTTCCACATGTAGGCAGGTTAAACACATCATACTTATCTTCACAACATACATTTTGATCAACAATAAATAAAATCAGGTATATCTAACTGAGAAACAAAAGTATTTACAGGAGTCATTTTGCAGAGTCAGGAGATAACTTTGACTTTTTTTTCACAACTTGGAAGGCGCTATCAGAATCCAAGAGATAGATACCAATGGTGGTGGACACAGATACAAAGCTACCTAAACAATGCAGGTCAGACAGTACAAAAAAAAAAAAATTATTTGAATAAAGTGTCAATAGTGCCATGGTTAGGAACCCAATGACAGAACATATAGCCACAAATTGTGCAGCTGTCTCTACTTAAATCCTAAAATGACTTCATCATAGCACACCTGGTAAATTATTATTTAAAAGATGATTCTATAGATAAGGGAGCTAGATAAGAGGGTAAAATGCTTGTTTTGCAAGCATGACGACCTGAGTCCAATCCTCAATATCTATATAAAATGCTGAGCATGGAGGCACCGTCTAGTGACCCCAACACTGGGTAGGAAGAGACAGAAAGATCGCTGGAGCTCAATGACTAACCACAGTGCAGAGTAATTGGTATGCTCCAGGCCAATGAGGAAGCGTGTCTCGGAGGTGGACAGTGTTTCTCAACACACACACTTGTCCTCTGGCCTCCACGTCAACATGTGCTCACATGAATATGCAACGTCACCACATATGCACCCACACATACTACCATCATACATACATAGAGGCACAGGACACACATGTAGAAGGAAAAAAATAGATCATTCTAAATGGAATATTACTTGTAAAACAGTTAAGTACTTTTTTTTTTTACATAGCATTGTGTTAGTCATTTCTAGTTTCCCAATATTCAAATAATAATAGACAGTAAAGCATCATTTATAATGTACCTTTATAAAAATCTGCATTTTTAAGTTTCAAGCACATTAGCAGTGCAGTTATTTGACAAATTCACATATTGTAGTTGTGTCATGAGGTTGGGTTGATTATACAGAAAGGGAGGTAACTGTAACCCGTAGCTCATGACCCATGAGGAAATACTAAGCAGTCTTCCACAAGCTTTCTACACTAGTTTTCAGATCAAAATAAGCATCTATACTAACATTCAAGCTAATGTGGAAGACAATTTTTCCATACAAACCAGAATCATTTAAATACTTCATTTTTTCTTCAAAGAACCAGTGCTTTTAATGTCTTTCACCTTTTGTGACCAGCGTGTAATAAAACCCTCAAATTAAGTAGATTGCATTTTAACTTAGATAAACTAATAGCACAATTAGAGCACCACATAATTCACCATTACTGCTCCAAAGGAAATCACTTAAGTATTTAAGCTCTGTAGAGGAACTTCCTGATAATAGCAATGCTCCCCTGAAGATTAGTGGTGTTGGTATCAGTGGTAGGTGAAAGGAGGAGACTTGGCATTCCAAGATGTTCTTCTAGTGGCTAAAATCATGCACAGATTTATAAGGGCATGCTTTTCCTCAACTACGTGCCATCCTGTAAGTCAGAAAGGTGAGGATGTGGCTAGTCCTTCACGATTTTACTGATGAGGAATATAGTTAGAATGGCTGGATGTTAGTTATTAGATGTACTAACTTGCATTGTTTTCAATACCCCAATCCTTTCAGAGTAAGCTGGCTTATTCCACAAATATGCAAATTGCAGTATGCTTCTTTTTGAAGCAAAGGCGGATATATCTGCAGCAATGTACATATACAGACATAAATAATGTTTATATGAGTCTTTGAATCCAGGAAGGGAATTTAAAGCTATATGTTTCTATGGCTTCTTTCCAAACTCCCTAATTAAATACCACTTTAGACATGACTAGCAAAGCTGTGCTCTAAGAAAAGAGAAAAGCCTGAGTATAAAACAGAACAAAGCCACTAAAAGTCATAGAAGGCCCATGCTAAACCAGTTTTCCAGTTGATTATTGATTGTTTAGCAGTTATAGCTAAATATGCCAACAAAAAAACTGATCATAATTTTTATTCTTTCCCATGGTAATCGTACAATGGGATAAGACCAATTTGTGTTTGATGAAAGCATAGCCAGACACAAGAGAACTTCTCTCACTGTCCTAGTTTTCAGATGACAGTGTTCAGCAGAATTCCTATCTATGCCATTAGTTAATGAGGTCATAGACATGGCCATCTATTATATATGGTACTTGAGAACTTTTCACAGGTGGGAATTACTTCAAAATAAGTCAAATGGAGAAATAAATTGATATTCTGTTCTATCTAGCTAAGAAAATTCCTTGACATTAAGGACAAACGAAACATACAGGACAAGCAAAGTGTAATAGGAAATAGATTCTGGTTGTCAAGACCATTTATGTGTTCCTAGATACTATGACATTTTTCACCACAGAGAGTTACAGAAAAACCATCCCTGTGGATGTCTTCTCCAGGTTCTGGGAGAACGTTAAATGCTTGGACACAGTAAAGGATGTTTGGTCTCTAAGAGAAAATGAAGTCCACATAAACAGATTTAAATAGAGTCTTGTACTTGAAGGAAGAGCCTATTCAAATTGTGATGAAAAGGTAAATTGCAATCACAGCCCAAATGTACCACAAATAGCTAAAGAACGAAATCTAGAGAAGTGGGGAAACAAGTTTGTCTGTGTGTGTGTGTGTATGTGTGTGTGTGTGTGTGTGTGTGTGTGTGTTTTGTGATATGGTTAGATGGGATAGTTTCTCATTATTTAAGAGCACATGGACTTCCAAAGTGAAGACATATGTCAGAAAAGGGGATAGTTTTTACAATTAATTGCTATATTCTCAATTGAAAGAATTATGCCCATTTTATTTCAAGTCTCATGTATATGAGA
The DNA here is from genome assembly GCA_036346955.1 of Dipus sagitta. Classification (NCBI taxonomy): domain Eukaryota; kingdom Metazoa; phylum Chordata; class Mammalia; order Rodentia; family Dipodidae; genus Dipus; species Dipus sagitta. The sequence goes on along the minus strand of CM070781.1, from coordinate 28,415,995 downwards.
TAAAATGAAAGAAAAAAGCTGAATGTCCAGGGAAAATATTAGTAGAAGTAAGACATAACATGTAGCATCTCACTAATGAAATTCAAATGCTACAGTATTCATTTATTTTATTACAATACATTAACTGAGACCCTACTGTATGCTATCAGTTTTATAACTGATGGTCCTAAAACATCGAACAAAAGAACTATTATCTATTATTTCATGAAAGCATAAGCAAGGCAATTGATAAAAACACACAAATAGGAAAATCAGAGAATGACGACAATAAGACAGAATGGTATGAACATTACCACAGATATTCTACACAACGTGCCCCCTGTGCCACCCTTCCTCCGCAATAACCTTAGCAATGGTTTTCAAAATCATCCATCTCACCAGGTCACACCCCTGCTGACATTTTCCCTTTGTATCCTACAGAACAAAAACTGCCTATGGTGATCACTTGCTTACCTTCCAGCCTAATCCTTCGTGCCCTATTAATGACTAACACAACATATAACTTTAATTTGTTTGTCCATTCATTCACTAAAGAAAGCATTTATGGAGTTGTGTATGTGTACTAGAGGTATGATGAGGAGCATAGATGTCAATGGTACTTACACTATTGAACTGTCAAATCTGCTATTGAAAACATATGCTAATAAAATTTTCTAAACAAATTTCCAACCCCATATATGAAGAGTATTTCAAAAGAGGAACATGCTAAAAATAAAATGAGCAAAAAGGGATATGAGACAACTGGACATCTTAGAATTTAATATGTTCTAGGTGTATCTCTTGTGTTCAGTGCACTTATGTACTGCTTAAAAGTGTATTTTGGGGGGCACCTAATTCAGTGGGCAAAGCACATATAAAATATCAAAGTAATAAAGGAAAATTGCCAATGAGTTTGTATCATTTAATGATAAATTATAGAATGCTGAGGTGTTGCCAAAAACAGAAGCAAGATATTTAAGCCAGCTTTTTATTATTAACTAGTGTTTTCCATATCATAGTGAACTCTGTGACCACCATCTTTGTATTTCTCCCATAAACTGTATGATACTATGTTGTGACTCTGCATAACTAAAGGAAATATGATATTAAGCTGTTGATGTTTCCCCTGGAGGTGATGGCCTTAATAATATAAGTAGATATATAGTCTCTGTGGTATCAGAAAATCCGGGGGGGGGTGGAATTTTCAACTTGCCTCTCAGTTTGTGGAAGGGAACATCTCACTTATATGTATGGGAAGTATCCTTAGAAGGTAGTACTGTTGCCCTGGAAATTATAGAAAGTTATCAAGAATTCAGGTAAGATAATCCCAAACTGGCATAGCATAGCACTTGTTTATATCTTTATATTCTTGGGGATATGCACTGTTTCACATTCTCATATATCCAGAGGGGTAATTCCAACCCAACATTTAGAGGTCAAACATTCAAGCTACCACTGATTTCTATCTATTTGTGTCTAATGCTTAGAGCTAAAAGTGTTTCAAAGAGATCATAAAATCACATCTGAAAAATAACTTTCTTAGAATGTCTGGAGGGTAATGTTTTGGATAGATTAAACTAAAATATCATATCAAGGAAGTTGCTGGTCTGCAAGACATAATGTTCCTTTTAACTAGAAAGATGAGCACAGAGTTTGAGAACAAGAATGGCAGAGACATTTAATTTCTTAATGGCGAAACAATTTGCTCCTTGAACTCATTTTTTTATTATCATGATGAGATTATAGAAATAATTTTCCTTATAAAAAACCTCTAGAAAAATATCTTCCTAGGAAGCAAATTGTAAAATCTTAAGGTAAAATTTATGGCTTCTTTCATTATCTTCTTTTGTGCCTGTCACAATCTAAGATTATTATCTTGAAAAGAACCAAATTATACTAGAAAATTAATGTTTCTGTCTTCAATTTAGTTCTGTTTCTTTTACAGAGTACATTAGACAAACTCTGCAGTATTCTTGGCAGGTGCAGCACGTCTATGGATGTATATCAAGATCAGTTGCATTTATTTAAATCTCTTACTCATGTTTTAAGTTCACTTTTTTTAAGTTGTCATTTCAAATATTTAAACAAAGCAATTTGGATTCCCCATAACAAGGTCCTTGTGCATGGCAGCAGTACCCTATGTATGAGAAAGCAAACTCCTCATTTTTCAGTTTTAAAAAAAGGGGCCAAAGAAATTATACGAGAGCAACTGTATGTCCTTTTCCAGCCAGACGTTGGCTTTACACATTCCACGACTCATAAATAAACAGAAGAGTTCTGTGAACTATATGCAGATGGTTGGGTGCACACTGGGAGGCTTTTGTGATGGCTTTGGTTTGCTTCCCTGTTTTGCTATCTCTTAAAATATCTGCAAAAGAAAAAAAAACAATTTTTGCTCTGCTCCTCAGAAATAGAACAAGTAGAATCCTGTAACTTGAGAATTTGCTCTCTGCTTGCCTAGACCTTTAGAATGCTTGGAGCAATAAATTTCCCCCCTCATTGTGGCTCACATAAAAAATGTCTGTTCCCCACAACTGGCAAAAAATACTGTATGTTTTAAATATTTATTGCTTTATTTTTAAAGGATAACACAATAGCGGAAATACAATGAGGCAGGCGAAACTACAAGGTGGTAGAGGGAAGTAGTCAGCCAGAAGGAAGGAAGCCACAAACCACATCAAGAAGAAATGAGATCAGCAGCTTAAGGAAGTAAGTTTAATGTGACCACACTGGCAAAGAACTAAGTTTTTCTGCCGAGCCTGAATGGGAAGAGCATTGGGGGAATACTGACATCTGACAGAGAAGGAAAATAAGGCACTGATGTCAAGCAAGTGTTAACACAGTAGTTTCCTCTCAATTTCTTTCTCCCCACCTCACTGTGGCAAAGAAATCCCAGCAGGCCTGGTAAGAATATATACACTCGTACATATACACATATGCAGAAATGCATACCAGGATTATCTTTATTCTAAATTAAACATTTCAAACCTTTTTGTTCAACTTCACTCTTTCAGACCTTTGTCTCTTTGCTTTCTCTCTCTTTATCTACCTTTCTCTCTCTTTTATCTCTTCCCTCCCCGTTTCTTCCTATAGCAATAGTCTTCTGCTTAGCTAATCATAATACTTCCTTCTCAATATCAAAAACTTAAGGGCATTGACAATGCAAACAGTATTGGCATTTCTCTGATGTATATTCAAAAATCTATATTATAATTCTTAATTCAGCATTCATGAGTCAGCAGTGGATGTCCTATGTCTTTAAAAAGGCACGAAGGTTTCCAGTCAAGCCTTTTAAAGCTCTACAAATAACATTTCAACAGGGCTGAGAATATGGACTAAGATAGCACAGAGCTTTTAGCGCAGCCCTGCACCGGGACCCTTTGATTTTATTACTTTTGCTTTTGATGGTGCTCTTTTCTGTTTTGTTTTGATGACTTTGTGCCCTAATGGACTGAAATCAAACAGCAAAGCCAAAAAACCCTTAAGTCCAAATGACCAAGAATGACTTACTGGGTGACCTTGAGTAAGTGTTACATTGCCTCATCACTGGTCATATGGCAAAAATACAATGTTTTTACCCTCCCAGGTCTGGTCAAGTAAACTACTAAATACTAATCAACTTGCATAACTGGATATTCATTCTTTCTAAGACAAAGATTCTGTTCAGGTATCAAGCATGTTTTGTGGCTTATATACAATATCTGCATAAACTAGAAACACCTAAAAGTCATACATAAAAAATGTGGCCCAAGAAGCTTGTGGACTTGATTTTAATCAGTTGAGTTTCTAAGTCCTCTTCTCCTTTTCATGTTGCATTAATCCTGCTATTGGATGATGAGAATTATGTCAAGAATATTTAGTAATTATTCATTGTATTCTACATATTAATTATATGTACTATAGAACATACAATAAGGACTACATATGCAGTATAGTATATGGAATTTTGTATGTACTAAGATACTAATTAATATATTACATATAATTGTACTATAATCAGTACATGATTATTAATTGTAATAAAATATGGTAAATTCAATGTGGTATTTTACCATAGTGTTTCATGGTTACTTGATTTTCTGTCTAAATTTTAGTGTATTTTTAGTGGAATACTAACCCACAAAGGAAAGAAAGAAAGGAAGAAGGAATTGAAAGAAGAAGATACTTTGTGACCAATAGGTCCATAAATTACTATTAGATTTTCAAATGTGTGAATGATCAATGATTTGGGGAATGGTTGGTCAATAATTTGAGGGTGAAATGTTGGTTCTAGATTTTGTTTATTTACTCATTTTCCTTCATTATTTCTTCTATTGGTCATTGATGTTTAAAAGAAAATAAGATCCAGATAGCTTTCTAGTTCCAGACAAATAAAACAAAGAACAAATTTGAATATTGACTAATGAAAAAGGACAGAAAGAAAGTGCATTTGGGGGGTGACCTAGTATCTATTACCAAAGGAAAAGACATGCTAACTAAGTGCTAAAAATCTACATGAGTCTGATTATAAGATAACTTCCACATAGCTTGATTCATTTTTTGCTATGATTTAAAATAGGACAGAGAAAAATATCATTAAAATTCATTTAAAAATGGTGATGGCGATGTGGCAACTGTATGATGGCTTGATTACAATCACTTTTGAATGCTAAAGTATCAAGAAATGCCAAATTTATGTGCACCTCTTTAAAAGCTAATTCCAGGAGAGGTAGGATTAAAGCATTGAGGGCAAAAAAAAAAAAAAAAAAAAAAAAGTCTTCAACTTCCTACTTCTTCTGGTGCTGGGGAGAGCTACATGCCTACACTTTCTTTAAAATACAAAATGTTTTTCTCTTTATCTTGTCTGTAATTCATTCAGTAAGAGTGTGAAAACACAGTAGACCATTAATTTATAATATTTTTGCATATGTGATATATCCCCTACAATTGTCAGGGCCAAGTTGCTAATGGAAAATAAGCCATATGGAGCACCCAGGCATTCTGTACACAACTGACATCGATTATCTCTCCTAGCCCCTATCCCCAGCATGATAGAGAGGATATTTGGCTACAATATTTTGGAACCAAAGATGCTCGGAGGACTGCTGATGCCAACTTGGAAATAAATCAGTCTCATATAAGACAATAATGGATGCAAGCACAATAATGTTATATATACAAATGCAAATCCAATCAGTTATGTGTAAAGCACACAATGTGTTTAATGTTTTATATTACCATGTCATTTACAGAAGTATTTCTAAAAAAATAGTTTGCAGGCATTGTAGAAAAAAAAAACTTTTAACTTGCAAGTATATTATCTTTAACTCAATCAAAGGAAATTAAGCTGACATACATTTTCAACATGAACTCCACTGTTCTTCTGAAACTCTGCATGCTCTTGTATGTTCGTGTTTTCCATTCATTTTCCATCTTGGTTTTGATTCACTTTTTACCTAACACCAACCTCTCTCTCTCTCTCTCCCTCTCTCTCTCTCTGTCTCTTCTCTCTCTCTCTGGTGTCACAGTTTGCCATATATATTTTTAAATGGCATAAACCATTCATACGTAAAATTGTCAACAATTATCTCTGGTGTGCCGCATAGAAGTCTCTTAAGCTCCTGGCTAGCTGTAGAAAAGCTTACATTAATCATTCCCTTTGCACGCTTTTCTCCTCTTAGTAGTGTCCAATGTCCAGTAGGTCCATGCATTGCCCAGGATAGAAGTTTCAAACGGCATTATTGCTACTGTGTGTGGCCATACAGAACAAGGTCTCAGTCATATTATAATTAATTTCTACACAGGTCTATTCCAGTGTTTGAGGACAATATGCTGCTGAAATAAATCTTTGCTACTTACTATACAGTTGCCAATTCAGCATGTTAAAATTTGCAGTATCTTGGTCTTTTATTCCAAACCACTCTGTATCTTTTCCATCAAATATTTGGAACCTTCTTTTTATTAAAAAACAAAACAATACTCTCAAGGAAAAGCTGGCTTCTCATTGATAAATGATTTTGTTTTATGTGTATCACAAGGAGAAGCCGACAATGCTCAACTGCGCTGGTCAGGGGGCCTCAAAGTGAGTCAGCTTTAACAAACTCAGAGGCTCAGCACAGCTACTGAAGTGAAGCACTAAGCTATTTTCACATGCCTTCAAGGTCACACTAAGGGAAATGGTGTATTCATCACAGGATTTTTATCTGTTGTGTTTGATATTGTATTACCATGTTAGAATGATCTTAGCCTATGAAAGAACCAGACACATTTTTATCTTTATCATAACCTCTTGGGTACAGATTTTTATCATAACATTATTTTACTACTAGATCTACTGATCATGTTTTCAAAACTATTTCAGTGAAGAAACTTAAATTTTCATGAACCACAGTAAATGTTGCCATGAAGAATTTCTCCCGCTCATGTAGTCATTCCTATGGGTAACATCGCCCTTCCTTACAAAGCCACCTAGGAGCCTCGATAATACTTTACCCCATACTTTCTATCTATTGCACATTGCATAATTTCAGAATGTTTGTTTTTCTTGCCAGAGATAAAATTCGTACTGTCAGTTATGTAGTTCTGCATTGCATATGCTCACTTCCCCCTGTGCATCGCTGAAGTCAGTCTCTCATGGCACTTAGTACACTTGGCCTAGCGTGTACATGTTATACCTATTATTGCTCATAAAATGCTCTCCACAAAGGAAAGACTACCTCTGATTTATCTTATTTATCTCTGCATTACTTGCAACACCTTATAAATAATAAATGCTAAATAAAATGGTGAATCAGTACGTCAGCACTGCTGATGCCTTCATGTTCTGACCACTCTATTAACTATCTGAGTCAACCACATATGGATTATAGAACACAGTGAAGCAGGAATTAAAATAAATCACCACTGATAACATCTTCGTGTTCTTTGTTTTGGCTTGGTAACTATCTGAGTCACCAGATACAGATTATGTAAGGGAATATAAAAATAAATTCAAATAAAATAGTAGTACTAATTCTGAATTATGTCTCATTACATCATACCTTGGAGTTTTATTGTCTATGCATTACTTGGAACTATACATATTGAAAAAAATTACTTGAATTTAATATTATCTACTTTCTCTGCCTTAAAATGTTTAAGATGCATTCATACTCATGGATCCAATTAATACATGTATCATTGTATGAAACAGATGCAGCAAATATGACTAGGCCCATTTTATGAATGCAAAATGAATGTTCTGTGTGTATATCAGTTGGTACAAGCAGTAGTAATATGGCTTGACATTACATTCTTGCTCTCTTTTGTAGCCCTTAGTATGTAATTAGATGGTTCAGATAAATTGTCTCATGCTTTTTCAGGAAAACATTTCAGTTGTACTACTAATAATATAATTGCTATTATTTTATTAGTATGCTACTGGAATGTCATATATTGAACCTTGAGCAATATGTATAAAGTTAACTAGAGGGCTGGAGAGATGGCTTAGCGGTTAAGTGCTTGCCTGTGAAGCCTAAGGACCCCAGTTCGAGGCTCGATTCCCCAGGACCCACGTTAGCCAGATGCACAAGGGGTCGCACGTGTCTGGAGTTCGTTTGCAGTGGCTGGAGGCCCTGGCATGCCCATTCTCTCTCTATATATATCTGCCTCTCTCTCTCTCTCTCTCTCTCTCTGTCACTCTCAAATAAATAAATAAATAAATGAACAAAAAAAATTTTTTTTTAAAGTTAACTAGAAGCCTAACCATTAAGTCAGGCATGGAGGCATGCTTCTATGGACCCAGAGCTCAGGATAGTAAGACAGAAGGATCCTGAGTTTGAGGCTGCTCTGAACTACACAGTGGGATGCTGTTTCAAAAATAAATGTGCAATAACCATCATAGCCTCTTAAAACTGCTTTTCCCACCCATCTGCTTTATTATTGTGCATAGCTTTCCTATTCCTAGTATTTTGAACGTACAAGAATTATGCCATTAAAAGCAATTTTATTGATGAATTTGTATAAAAATGATATTTCTATAGTTAAAAATAAATTAGCACATTGGAGAAACGTTGTTTTGTGTAGTTTATATGATCTCTCCAGAAAACTGTGCTATATAAACATAACCAATAAATATTAAGTAATGGACCTTGCACAAGCAAATCTCCTTAGACATATGATTACTCAAAAGAGAAAAGAGCTGATTTGGGTCTGTTAGTACACATATCTTGGAAGAGGGTCAAGATTTTTTTCTCACTTTCATCCGTATTAGTTTAGAAATGAAATGAACATTTTTACTAAAATCTATAAAATATAATTTAGTTCAACAAGCACTTAGCAAAAGTTAACTATGTCCCACACTGTGTTTCAGAATTTCATAGACACATTTAATAAGACACTATCCATTCCTTCAAAGAAGGAGGGAAGTAGGTGGCTCAGAGCTCAGCCATTCTTTATTCTAAATTCTGGCTGTTCTTGGCCACACCAGCAATTTTACGTTAGCAAATTAACCCTCCATGGCTGTTTCCTTTTCTAGAAAATGCTCACAATATTGTATCTAAGATATTGCTTTGCTGTGAAGAATAAGATCAGACTATACTGCTGAGTAAAGTATAAAATGTAAGGGTTTATAAATTAAGAATTTCAACATAGTGACAGTAGAGCATGAAACACATGTAGGGGATACTTTACAGGGTAGAATTCAGGGTGACCCCATAGGTTGAGGTCCAACAAGTTGTGATGAGGACCAGTTTAAAAGCACTTGTTTGCAAAGCCTTTCATCCTGGGTTTCATTCCCCAGTATTCACATAAAGCCAAATGTTCCACATAGTGCATGCATCTGGAATTTGTTTACAGTGACAAGACACCCTGGTATATCCATAATCACTTCTCTCAAATACATACATACATACATACATACATACATACATTTTTATTTTTTACAAAGGAAGTTGTGGTTGGAAAATGTAGTTAACTAAGTCCTTGGCACATGTAAGTGCCTTATGTGTTGGCTTATTGTCTTTAAAGAGTTGTCCCCAGCACTAAATAAACTTGTAAGAATTATAAGGGAATTGGAACCTTTAAAACTTCTAGTGCAATGTTTTCATCTGCCTTGGAAGTGGGATCCCCACGCTGAAATGTATCCCCCTCATCCTCATTTCACAGAGGCAGCTCTTCAGTGTTTAGCATGGATGGTACACATTCTTTCCATCCTTTTAATACATTTTATTATACTTTTATTACACTGTTTCTTACTCAACATGGCACACAGTTTATGTAGTAGGGCAGTTTATTAACAAAAATTTCAGTTCCTAGTGTGTTGTGCTCAAGTAGAAACAACGATCAGTTGATTGTTCACTCATTTGTATTTTTTTCTTTTAAATTTTCACCCTAATCTGCATTTTAATAGAAAAAAATACACATCTGTGTTAGTACTGATTGTGATCATGGAAAGATCTAGAACTACCTAAAAGATGAAATTCTGGGCAGGTCTGTGAATTAATTTCTAGATGAGGTTACCTGAGGCAGAGTGGTGGTTGTGAACCCTCCTCAACTGGGTGCTGCATGTTTTCATTATCTGGGGGACTAGACTGAAGACAGAGAGGAGAAAATTGGATGAGCAGCAGCAGTCTCCCTCTCTGCTTCCATCTGACTTGAAAGTGAAGTGTAGATATGATCACTGCTTTATGGTCCTGCTGCTATGCCTTCCCCACAATGAGGGACTGTTTCCCTTTGAACTATAAGCTGAAATAAATTCCTTTCCCCCACTTAAAGGGCCTTTTCAGCTATTTCTATCACAACTATAAGTACAGTGACTGATACAGGACTTTATACAAAATATAAAACCCTTATTCCTAATGACAACCCCTAATCCCTAGAACCAATGAAAATATTGTATAATCTTGCAGTGAGTGGATCAAATTTTTGGACAAAATGAAGTATGTTATATGGTTAATCTTAAAAATAGGTGATTATGCTGCCTTGTCCAAATGGGGCATTTTAGTCATACTGGTTTTATACACAGAAGAGGGAGTAGAAGTGCCAAGAGTAAGAATACCTTGACCAACCATTATTGACTTTGAAAAGGAACACAGCTAGGAACCAAGGTTTTAGCCAGCCTCAAGGAGATGGCAAGATATTCTAAGATAGCTTATGAAACTTTGTTAGAGTGATAATTGGAAGCTAATACACACACACACACACACACACACACACACACACACACCTTTATGTATACACTCCACAAACATACTCCAAACATGCTTTAGAGAATTTAGTCTCTCTATCCCTACACTGTAGTAAAATCTGTGAAGAATGTAGGTGTTTACTTCTTGAGCTAGTGGGGGCTCAGCTTCAACACCATATGCCACAAAGCTTGGACCTTATCATATAGACTGTGCTAACAGCCTGGGTAAGAGTATTTTGATGCTCCACAATGAAACTGTTGCATTAGAACTACTTTTCAACTACTATGTCAATCACATTAGTTGGCAGTTAATAGATTATTTTTCTTATTCACTGAATAAAGCCTGCCTTGAGGAAGCCACTGTTCTTCTTTGCTGTAGAATATCTGCCTATATAGTGGGTAGATGGTGTTTGGCAAGTTGCAGGACCATCAACATTTCTTGATTTGAATTAAATGCCTAAAAGTCTCTTTAAGCCTATGCAGACCCATGAACATCTGTATGGGTGTGGCCCATGCACATGAGCATATGTCCAAATCAGGGTAAAATTATGCTTTTATTTCATTGTTCTCTAACAACAAAGTGCTATGTCAGATAGTCATGATAGAGATGGGTTGTGAAGCCCATTTCAGGAATCCATTGTCTGCAACCACGGATAGTTGCAGTTTTCTGACCATTAAATAGCCATCCATGAAACAAGCAGACTTCATTATTGCGAGTTAAGTCAATGTTCAACTGATCAAAAATTTGTCAATGCTCTTGATACCTAATACTAGAGTTTGCAGGATATATTTAGTGAAAAAAAGAAAAAGAAAAAGAGAAAGAACACACTCCCAAATCCTGAAAACTAGACACCATCCAGTTGCATGTGGGGGCCTAAGTGATAGAAAATTCTTCAACAGTGGAGTCACAGGATCTATTTTTGTTTATTGCGGATTGCATCCTTTCTAGCTGAAGCCCAGATTCATTCACCATGGCAAGAAAAAGCTCACAAGTCAGTATCGACTTGTGATACTGAGCTCACTTCTAGGTGTGAACAAATCTGTGTTTTCTCAAAAGAAATTTAACAAATCCCAAATAGAGCTGTGTGAGTTACTGTGCTTTTTTTAAAGTGCCAATTTTGGAAATCATTAAAGTACTGAATCATATGTGGCTTAGATCTCAAGGAAGGGTTAGACATTAAGAACATAAGTTCTAAAAATTATAAATCATCTGAAGAAGAAACAACCTATACAAATCCAGTTGAAGGGACAGAACCTGTCAGCAGAGAGAACCTTGGAAAAGCAGAGCATGCTGAAGAAGTTTGACTGATGTCACATGTGCATCCATGTTAGTGATGTGACCTCAACACCAACATGGAAAACAGGTCTGCCATGGCTGCCTCATCTGTAGCTAGTATTTGGGATGTGTGTGGTGTGCTTGTGTGTAGGTATGTCCATATCTGTGGATAAATATGTGCATGCATGTATGTGTACTTATGTGTAGAAGCCAACATTGGATATTGGGTATCTTACTCTGTTGCTCTCCATCAGTCAGAGTCTCACCCTAACCCAGGTTCACACGGAAGTCACAGCATCTTCCTACCTCACCCTCCAGAGTGTTGGGATCACAGGCATGAGCCACAATGATCAGCTTCCAACTGACTTTCTAAGAACCAAGGTTCACGAACAGAGCTTGATTACATAGGCAACAAGTCCTGGGGATCTTCCCATCTCTGACTCCCCAGTATTGGGATTACAGGTGTTTACTTACACCCAGCATTTAAATGACTGCTGGGATCTGAAGTCAGGTCCTCATACTTGAGCATCAAATACTTTACCCAATTAACTATCTCTCCATCTTCTGGAACTGAATTTGACTCAAACGCATTTCTTCCAGGTGTAGAGTCAGGCTCATGGATGATTTCATATCATGAAAAGAATCCCTTCTGTCTGTTTTTGTTTGGTTTTAGTTAATCAACTATGAATAGTTTCATAGAATATTTTCATGGTGCCAGAAAATGCACTTGTTAATATGTTGGCAATACCATTTTCCAAGACCCAATCTGGGAACCTGTGCCCAGGATTTTGCAAATGTTATCTAGTGAGGTTTAAAGCTTGCATTATCCTGTGTCAATTATTGTACTCATTCACTGGTGAGGCTTCATCCCTTACACACTGAGTGGAAGTTTAAGACTTAAACACACTTCCCTGAATAAACAAGTCCTTAACCCTACCTCTGTGTATAGTATGTGTGACATGTGCATGCATGTGGGTATGCACATGTATAGTGTGTGTGCACATGTATAGTGTATGTATGTGTGTATGTGTACACACACAGATACACATCTCTCAAGCACAGGTGTGCAGAAACCAGAGGAAAATGTTAGGCATCCTCCGTTATCACTCTTCTGCTGGATCTCCTTGAGACACCTAGAACTCCTTTTGCACCTAGAGGTGCCAGAGTTGTTTCTTCTTCCTCCTCTTTTTTTTTTTTTTTTCTTTTCTGAAAGCCTAGCTAATCATCTATACTCAGTGAGTAGGTTCTCTGCTCCCCACAACACTGGGGTTATAGGCAGTTTATGGCCATCCTCAGCTTTTGCCATGGATGATAGTGACTGAACTCAAGCAGTCTCACTCAGAGCCTTCTCCAAAGCCTCCAACCTTCTTTTCAGAACAATTTTTGACATGGTGACTCAGAGCACTGCATTCCATCTGAATGGGATCTGAACATAACTCTCCCTTTTGTCTTTCTTAATCATCCAGGCATAAAGAGATGAAGTTTGTGAGTAAAGCCAGGGCAGGTGGAAAGGATATAGAAATACCACAGAGAACAAGGCAGATGCATGGTGGAAAAACAGTGCATAAGGCAGGAAGGAAAGGCACACACTCACGCAAGACTGCCTGTAGAAACCTGCTGATGGTAGAATATATGTGCATACATATTTTCAAGGAATTATTTTGATGAAATGCTATTAGTCTACTTAGAGTGATTTGGTTTTTATTATAGGTGCGACATTTAATAAATGAAATGAGGTGAACTAGAAGAGACTTGTGAAATACTGAAGGTATTATGCAGACATAAAAATTGGAAAAATATTATTTTTGTTAAAGTGATTCATCTTAGGATGCAAACAACTCTTAAAATAACAAAAGTAAACAACATGAGAAATTCAAGAAATTCCTGGGGATGTTGAGAAGAGCACTGAGGATTCTTATCCTTGAAGGTCTGGAAGCTATCCAAATGCAGAGCAGAAACCCCTTATGACCTTCAAATCTCCCCAGATCTAGGCCCAAGACTTCTATTATTATTATAAGGATTAGCACCACAGAACAGGAAAGAGAATAAAGATAAATGAAGAAAAACAAGTCCTATCTTAACTGGGGAAATGAGAGCCAGACACGGAAGGAAAGTAAAAGCGTGAAGGATGATTTAAAAGGAACAAAAGTAAAGAAAACATGTTATTTTATTTTTATCTTTTTAATCCAAAATAATGAAATACAAAATGTGCAAAAAGCTGAACCTAAATCTGATAACAGCAGGATGTACAGAATCATAACATACCTATTAAAATCTCATATGTAGTACTTTTGATTGCTAATTATGCTATCAGATGTATAGATGTATGTGATATGAATAATTTATTTTATGAGTTTTTTAACCTAACTTTATTTCTTGCATACATTGACAATGCTAAAATCTGTAATGTATGTAATATGGATATACAGTTTTGGACAATTACATATATCCACTTTATAAACACTCATATTTAATTGAAATATCACACAATTTAGGTATTTCAATTGAATTGAATTTAACATGTGATGCATTTAAAATGTCTCAAGAGGAAAATCTATTAAAGGAAAAGACTAGGCAAAGGCCAATGGAGATTTAAATGAAAAGAAGCAGGATAAATACATTTTAAAAATTAGCAGTCTCTAAAACCAAGACAGATTATGATTGGTGATATGTACCTATGATTTACTACCCTATTTATTCTACTATTCAATAAATAAGAGTGTCACAGGAGCAAATGGAGTATCATAAAAAGAAAACACAGGCCATAAAGAGGTCCACATGGCAATATATCATTCCTGCATTTCCATCCTCTTTCTATTTTGTAGCAAACTGTGTGTGGTAAGATGATAACGGTACCTGCATTTTTGTAGCCCTATTTCTAAAAACCGCGGATCATGCAAATTGCTTGGCATTTTTTTCCCCATTGAGTTTACTGAAAGCTAGGATTGGTGGCATCATTGTAGTGCCCTCTATTTCAAAGAACAGTGTGCAGTAAGAGTTCGATCTGGACACTTGGAGAGGAAGGAACCTTTATTGCTTTGAAGATCATCTGAGTGGATTTCTCAATGGTCACTTTTGCAACAGTGTCTTTGGGACACGGGTTAGTCACTGAAAACATTTCCATGAAGCAGAGCTGTGTCTGAGTTCAGGCTTCTGCTTACACATGTTGAGGAATGGATGCCCAATTCACATACCATTTTAGTTGTGAAGGTGGAAATCTGATTACTAGAACATGTATCTAACATATTTGCTTAAAAATTAGAACACAGAGAAAAATCAACTCCTACCAAATCAGAGAGCCAGAGCCTCAGAGGCCCCCAACACCCCATCACTGAAGCAGACCAAAAATGAACCCAGCATGGCTCATGGAAATTTTGCGGAAGAGGGGGCGGAAAGAATGTCAGAGCCACATGTTGGGTCATGATATGCAGAGACATTTATCTTACCCATAACTGTGGGCTAACTCCACAATGCATGACCCATATACCTCAACAAGGAGGGGTCAAGGGGAGGGGGTAGGTCACAGAAGAGCCTAATAATGGTACCAAATTGACTGCATTTGCTGAATACAAAACTAACTAATAAAGAAAAAAAGAAAAGAAAAAAAATGGAAAATATCTAAACTACTCTTCAACTTCTGTGTTGATCCACACCATGTACTTTCTTAATTTACTGGGTACATCTTAATGCTCCAAGTTTGGTAACTAGGAAAACAAATAAACTATATTCCATGTTTACATATTCATATGAATTTGTATTATATTGTTTAGTAAGGCTATGTGGAATGAAGAGTTGACTTTCACATCTAGAGTCATTCCTTGCATAAAATGAGTGAGGTTCCTTGGCACTTCATGAGCTGAACTCTACTCAAATGCACATGGTTCTCCAGTCAGAGTACCCTGACAGAATAAATCTGATTCCACCAAACTTTCCCCTGGCAAATCCCTGAGTTCATTTGGTCTTCTCTACAGAGCATGGGTGAGATGTTACCTAAAGGAACATGGAAACCATACCACTGGAACGTCACTTCCTACCATGAATGACATCCCAAAACACAGATCACAACACTTGGGTGGAGTCCTCTCTCCTTCAGATCAGGAAGTCTCCAATTGCTAAACATCTGGCTGTGTAAACGACACTCAACAGAATGGCAGCTATTTGTCAAAGGGAGATAACAACAGTGAAGTGAAGATGACTCTGTATCCTCACATGCATGTGTGCTAGTCCTGGATACATGCCAGGCATCAATCTTCTCATCCAGTTTACTTCACTAAGAAAAACATGAACTCAAAGCCACATTTACAGTGAACTCACAAGCCATGAAGACCATTACATCTTTTTATAAAACAAAATCAAATGATTATCATAAAAAGAAATGTATTAATCAAATATTTCTATTAATATATGTGGTATTAAAACAACATAGGGTCCAGGTTAAAGAAGGTTATACATAGAACCTTAAAAATGACAAGCTACAAAATTCTTTGGACAGCCATAGTTTTATATGACAGTGAATGTGTACAGAGTGGGTAGAAAAAGTGAGGCACCTTTCAAAAGCTACTCCATGTTCCATAACACTCAAAAGCAAAGAAATGGGCTAGAGAGATAGCTTAGCAGTTAAGGCGTTTGCCTGCAAAGCCAAAGGACCCTGCTTCGATTCCCCAGTACCCACATAAGTCAGATGCACAAGGTGGCACATGCATCTGGAGTTCATTTGCAGTGGCTGGAGGTCTTGGCACACCCGTTCTCTCTCTCTCTTTCTTTCTCTCTCTCATAAATAAAACATTTTTTTTTTATAAAAGCAAAAAAGCAAAAAAAAAAAAAAGCCGGGCGTGGTGGCGCACGCCTTTAATCCCAGCACTCGGGAGGCAGAGGTAGGAGGATCACCATGAGTTCGAGGCCACCCTGAGACTCCATAGTGAATTCCAGGTCAGCCTGGGCTAGAGTGAGACCCTACCTCGCAAAAACCAAAAAAAAAAACCCAAAAGAACTAAAAAAAGAAAAAGAAAGCTTCACATGCATGTGATCTTGGCTTTGAACAATGACATAGCAAGTAAAAGCTTATAGCATTTATGAGCTGCTCAAACCAGACCAAACCATTCTCTTGGACTCTTTTTACCCACATTTTCCCTTTTTTTTAGGCTAACAAAAATGAATTTAAAAACATACATATGTAAAAAAATATTGTTTTGCTTTTTCGTGACATCTTAATAAGAACCGAAGATGAAAACATGTATTTTCACAAGATAGATTTCAGATTTAACTGGAGAATGATCTTAATGTGATAACAGATTCTGCTTTAAGGCACTAGGACATTAATAGATGGCATATCTCGTGTTGATGTTGGAAATTGTTATGCTCACTGGGCTACTTGAGAGGCTCTCTGTATTCTTCACCAGAAATGAGTTTATGAGTATGATTTCAGCAAGCCTAGAGTATGCATTTACACTTTTCTCTATTGTCTGTACACATGACATTTGCTCTGTTCCTGGCATTTTTCCCTCTTCTTTGCTAAGCATATTTATTGAGCTAACATTTATTGAGTATATATTATGTGCCATCCTTGCTCTATATACTCTATGTACATCAATAGCTTTTAAGCACTCAAAAAGAACAATAATAGTAGATATGTATTTTTTTCAAAGTGCTAAGGGTACTACCAGACACAAAGGAAGTGCTATGAAAATATATAACAATCTTTAAAATAGGATATATTTGTTACTTTTATTTCATAGGCAAGAGAAGTAGAGATAAAATAAAACCCTAAGGATCACAGACTAATAAATGATATTGTTGAATTTTAAATATCAATCAAATAGCTCTATACCTACCTTTTTAATCATTTTTACATATGAAGTTATACTTCACAGTCATGTGTTCACTTGTTCCATTTATAGTATAATCCTAAATATGTCTTTCAAGTTTTCCACAATTGAAATTTGTACACATACTAGACTGTCCACTTCTAAAGGACACAACTCATGCTGTCACATAGCCATAACTTTGGGGGAATTCAGTTGGCTGATGTCAAGCAAATATCCATTGAACATAGAGACTGATGGTCTGTTAGGTATGATAAAAGTGATAATGTTTTAACTTTAAAAACTGAGCAGCTAGCAGGGCATGGTGGCACACGCCTTTAATCCCAGCACTCAGGTGGTAGAGGTAGAGGTAGGAGGATTGCCGTGAGTTCAAGGCCACCCTGGGACTACCTAGTGAATTCCAAGTCAGCCTGAGCTAGACTGAGACCCTACCTTGAAAAACAAAACAAACAAAAAAATGAGCAGCTATGCATTGAATATTTTATGTTTAATGACACAAATATCAATTCAGTTTCATTAACTTTATTTTAAATCACTGAGATGATAAAAAGTACCTGTTCAATGAATACATTCTATACCTATCATTCAAAAAACCACAGAGGAATTGGGGAGATGAGCAAGAATGCAGTTTCCATGGTGAGCCTGGAAATCAGCACCAGGCTGAAGGAGACAGATGCTGAAGACACTCAACACCTACCAAAGTAGATATCCAGAGGCTCCTAAGAGCCCATCACTGAAGTCGATTTAAAGCACACCCAGCGTGGCTCAGGGAATTTTGCAGAAGAGGGGGTAGAAAGATTGTTACAGCCACAAGTTTGCACATCATGCCCAGAGGCACTGCCTCTCCACAATAACTGGCCGCTGCTCACACAATACATAACCCACAACCCCATGGGGAAAACCTGCTACCCCATTGAGGTTGGCACCCAGCAGAAAGTGGGGAGAGATGAGGGAAAGGATGGTACCAACATACAACATATCCATACTATGTCCATAATTAATATAAAAAAATGCCCTGACAGCAGGGCATGGTGGTACTTGCCTTTAATCCCAGCATTCAGGAGGCTGAGATATAAAGATGGCTGTGAGTTGGAAGCCAACCTGAGAGTGCACAGTAAATGGCAGGTCATCTTGGGCTAGTGAAAGACCCTACCTCAAAAAAGAAAAAAACATGGGGCTGGAGAGATGGCTTAGCACTTAAGGCATTTGCCTGCAAAGCCAAAGGACCCAGGTTAGATTCCCCAGGACCCACATTAGCCAGATGCACAAGGGGGCACACGAGTCTGGAGTTTGCAGTGGCTAGAGGCCATGGCACACCCATTCTCTCTCTCTCCCTCTCTCTCTCCCCCTCTTCCTCTGTCAAATGAATAAATAAATATTTTTTTAAAAGGCCATGAAAAAATAAGATGATGGCCTTTACAGATAGAAACCTGAGATTTTGCCCCAACTCTATGGTACTATCTCTGAGTTCTACAAAGGTTACTTAACCTTTACAACCCTCAGTTGCCTTGGATTTCAAATTAGAATTCCAGTACCCATTCATTTAAGTGACTGGGAAAGGGCTAAATCAAACAAAAGAATAGCTAACATAAAACAAACACCATGTAGTAAGAAGGTAAATCACTATGCAGGCTTCTTATAAGAAACTGAGATATAAATTTAAAATGACAGCATATCACTGAAGTTGACAATAACTTCTTTTGAGTTGAATATGTGAATCATCTTTGCATTCCTACCATTCTAATTCTAAAGAGGAAATGCATTTTCATTGCATTTCACACTGTCTGCAAAAGGTAAGAAGCACAAGGGAGAACATTAGGTAGCACTGGAAAGAGAATTTGAAAATAGAAAGTTCTTGAGAGTGATCAATAGCAAGATTACAGATGTCCGAATCTTCCCAGATGACAGGCTTTTATAAATGGCATGGACTATACCATTTGCTGGTCTGGAAATGTCTAATTGCTCAGAGTGCATGGCATTATTCACTTACGGGTACAAGCTCCTAACATAGAAACTTCTTGGTCCTTATTTGCAAAAATGGAACGACAGGTCAATATTGCCTAAAGTGGACTAAGCCTGGAAAATGGTCTACAATGGCATTTAATATCCTGGGTATGTTGGAAGATCAGTTGGACTGAAGATGGATTATTGACAAATTATATTAGTCTGATGAATTTTTTAAAAGCCGATGTTTACTCCTATAAAGTGCTGCTCCAAGCTTGTCTCAATGTTCAGGGCAGTTGATTTATTTATATATGCAGAGTCCTTCTCCACAGAATCCCCTCCACAACAGGGCACAAGGCATGTCGTTTTCCTGCTTCCCCTTCACAAAACTTATAATAAGTATTTATAGTTCTAAACTTAATATAGGTCCTTGAAATAAATAAACAATTGTGCAGTTGTGGCTTTAATGAAGTTATCAAGTGGAGTAGAACTTCAGGATTGATATGGGTTTAAATAAACAGTTGGCTAAGTGAAAACTCCTTTTTTGTATTAATAATGAGAAAGATTAAAAGATGACAGTCAAGGGAGAAAAAGAAGGTAAAAGTGAGGAAGAGGAAGGAGAAAGGACAAAGAGTTTTGAAAAAAAAATTCTAGGTGGATTCCAGCAAAATGGAATGAGATAGCTGCATTTATCCAAATCATGTTCATCACTCTTTTAAAGCACTGGCAGCCATCCCATCTTATTAAACATTAATTTAAAAAGCCATTCAAGGCTTGGCTTAGTCTGATTTGCCATTTTGGAATTGTAAAACAAGGGAAAAATAAGCTATATATATCACTTTAATATCTTTTGCTATGCTAGACATGATCCAAGGGTTTAAGAACTTAAACCAGCATGGTCCCTTCCTTCCCAGTGTCCAATGTCCTCAGCAGAATTTGATCTTATTGGGGATGTATGTATCCTTTGTGCTTTTCTGAAGGGAATGCTACATATAGCACCTTAATGGTGAGGCAACAGTTAGGCAAGAAGTACCAATAAATACAATACAGATTTCAGACATGTTTTTTCCACCACCACCCCCGCCCTCCCCGTGGCATACTGACAATCCTCAGGAAATGAAGCATGTGGTTTTGATGAGGTAGCTACTTAAACTTTAATGTAGCATTGATCTACCTTAGGACTCTTAAAGTTTCATGTATAAGACACAAAGAGTAAGAATAGAAAACAGGAAACATACTAAAAACTTCTGTATATAAAAACATCCAATAAAATATAAATTAGAAATGGTACATTACATAAAAACAATATCACAGATAATCTTTTCAGTCTGTATCACAGATTTTGGCTGATAAACTGAATTACTTACAAAATGTGGCCTGTTCCAACAGGACTCAACGATGTGAAAGCCAGAGAAAGGAGAAAGCACACTTGGGTGGTATTACCTAGTGTCTAATAGAACACATTTCATCTAGGTTACTGGCAACACTTTCTGACAGCTTGTCAATCTCATGAACTCAATACAACCACATCTCCTCACCGAGCTCTACCAACGCAACTTGACATAGACCCTGTGTAGCTGTCTCCATTCCTCCTTCATCATTTCTGCATGACTTGTGGGGTTGTGGCAGCATTTTGAATGTAAAATGTTCATGTACACTCATGAGTTTGAATACTTGACCTTCATTTGGTGGCACAGTATGGGAAGTTGAGGATCCTTGAGGAGGTGAAGGCAGTGAGTCACTAATGGCAGTGTTGGGGTGTCACAGGGCAGCCTGACTTGGTGCTGTTCTTGTACTTTTGAATTCTTTCCTACTGATGTGAAGATATGGAGCCAGCTATCTACCTTGCCATGCTTTCCATGCCATACTAGACACTTCCCCTCAACTGTAAGCCAAAATAAGCCCCTTTCCTTTGATAAGATGTTTCTTGTTGGGTATTTTGTTCCTGCACTGAGAACTTGATTGATAGACATTTCATTCATCATCACATATTTCTACTAATGAATTTTGACCACTATCTGCTACTATATTTCTAACACAGTCTCTTTGTGAACTGACAAGGAACTTAATTTCCTAGAGGATGAATTCAAAATGCTTCTGCATGATATTCCAATAACTTCAAGACACCCCCAGGTTCACATTTCAACACTTTGCCCTATGTGTCTATTTCTTTTTTTTTTCTTTTTTTTTTAATATTCAAAATAAATTTTTATTGGTACTCTGCATATGTACAGTCAGACAATGTTTTATTTGTTCTTTTTTATTATCTTATTTTACATCCAGAATTTCCCCTAAAGTCATGAATCAGTGTTAACTTTATCATAGGTCCTTATTTGAAATGTTTGATCCACAATAAAATTGTTGGGGAGTACATGTAGCATTTACAAGTATATAAATATTTCCTGTAATTAGGCTCTTTAAGTGTTTTTTTAATATTGCGTTGCCTCCTTCCTAATTGACACCTACAAACCACATATTCATAATAGTTCACTATTCAAGGCATTCACACAGAGAACTATAATCCTTTGTCCATTGCAATGCTCTGCACATAAAATTTACCATAGAAGAATACAATTTGATAGTAAAACTTTCCATCTCCAGTCCCCATGTCTCCTAGGAAATGCATTTCCTATGTGTCTATTTCAACAACACACTCAGCAGAAACTCTTTCAAGTTTGTCAGACTATGTTCATATTGTTTTCTTCCTTATGTATTTGATAAAATGTTACTGTTCGTCATAGTAAAAAAAGTTATCTCAGAAGATGGACAAAAGCACCCCAAATCAGGGCAGCATCTCACCATTTTTTTTAACCTTAGCTAACTCTTTTTTAATTTTTTATGTATTTATTTTCAAAGAGAGAGAGAATGAGTATTCCAGGGCCCCTAGCTACTGCAAATGTAGTCCAGAGACACAGGTCACTCTGTGCACCTGGCTTTATGTGTGTCCTGGAAAATCAAACTCTGGCTATTAGGCTTTTCAGGCACATGACTTACCCACTGAGCCATCTCTCCATTCCCATTCTTGGCTAACTCTAGATATTCCTCTACTAATCGATCATGACTGATTTTGGAACCTCATCTTGGAATTGCAAACTTAAGATAAATCCTCCAATGTAACAGTTCTTTATTATTTTTGATTATTCATTTGACTAAGGAAGAAATGCCATTGAATGGACTGCATTATTTCTTTATACAATACCACAAAAAAGTCTGAATTTTTGTGGGCAGATATTAAATATGATTTAAAAGCATTGTGGGGTTTTTTTTGTTTGTTTTTGCTTTTATTTTTCAATTGAGACAGAATACACAGGCTACATGTGTTTGAGAATGATGTAGAGGAAAGATAATTCAGTCTTCTGGAGCTACAGTGAAGAGCTAAAAAGGAAAGAATTGCAGGAAGATGAAGGCAGAGGCATGTTGATGAGGAAAAGGAAGCCCCACTTCAACTCCAGCCGGCCACCTGGAGGGGCTCTACACTTTTTATGACTGGTATTTTCTAAACTTCTTCTAACTTACTGGCATGTCTCTATATTCTGGGTTCTTTACTTCAAATTTGCTGAAGATTAAAAGGAAACTGCTTTTGCTGAGCAAAACAAGAAAAAAAGTACTTTTGGAGTGAAATGTAAATGATCACCCTAAAATTAGAGAAATTAGAAACTCTCATATTTAGTTGAGTTCTTTTTGTTATGCAGAGATGGCATTCTCGGACCTGTGCTGAGTTTGCCTATCTTGATTTGGCATAACTTAAGTATGTCAGATTCCCAACTCACTTGGACCCCAAGATTCCAGCTCATGATATTGTCAATCTAATAGAAACCAGGTGTTTCCATAATGTGACTTCAAAGAGCCTCTATCACACTGTATTCTCTGGAAAGCATTTCTTCAAATGGTTCTCATTACAGAAGCCCCTGGCACACCATGGTAACATCATATTTAAATTTTCAAAAATGTTATTGTAATCTCAGCAGTATCTGGCTGTCAGCAAGAAGGTGGCATAATAGACTATAATCATTTTGCACACTGTAAGGACAGGTCTAACAGAAAATGTTTAATTCTAGGTGATAGCTCCTGTGGAGTCAGTACAGGGCATGTACTAATAAGGGCCTGCAAAAATATAGCAGTGAGGACATGCTCAACTCAAAAGGCAAGCTCAGCAGATTTGCTGAAGCTAACAGAACCATTAGTGCCTTATGTGTCAAGCTATGAAAAATACCAATGCACAAGAGTACCCATCTTCTTACCAGCTGAAGGCTATTAGGCCAGCCATGTTATCAAACCTAGGAAAGAAAATTACACCAAACAAAAACCTCACCCATGATAATATTCATGTTTTACTTTATTATAAATATTATATTTTATAACTCAACAGCTCGTTCTAGGCATATCTGCCTTGTGCTCCTTTCTACTGATTTTTATCAAATGCTACTGTACCCAATATGGACAGTTTTGGTCTTCCTTACTTAATGCTTCCTTTTCTTTTTCCACCTTACATATGAAATGCAAGCTTCTGCAAATGAAGAAAAGGATAATGCCTAGAAAGGATCCTGTTGATTTTAAAAGAATATTAGTTCTGCATGTTACTTCTTAAGACTTCTGTTACCGCTGGAGGACCAACAGTCACACGAGTTCAATGAAATCCAGGAGAGAGACAAGAAACAATTCTCAGGTCTTAAGATCTCATGTGGATTATCCTCTGCTTATCAGCACTCGCACAGTTGCATTCTGTACTAAAGGGCAGTCCTTCTTGTGTGGTGACCACAAGAAGTAAGGATGCTTAAAAGCCTTGTACCTGAACTGCCTAACTAAAAAAACACAAATTTTTAATCTAAAGAGGTAGAAGCAAAAAAAAAAAAAAAGTAAATCAAGATGGATTCATAAGAATGCACACAATATCCCTATAGGAAGGCAAGGTAGCTATTTAAGGTGTATGGTACCATTTAACAGCCAGAAAAAATAATAACACAAACAAAAGATGAAATGTAACACCTGACCTTTTACATAGCTCACTGTTAGTCTGCACCAGGCTGTGGCTGTTTAATTCAATACAACAATGAGAAAATGTTTTTGGAGGTGGCATGTGGCTTTCCAAACCCAGCCTTCACCGCCTGCACTCTAAAACATTTATAGCTACAGTCCTCCATTAGGCAAGGTTTTGAATTTACTCATTATTTTAAGTAAAAATGAATTTAAATAATAGAAGATGGCTGTAAATTAACGTAAAAGCAGGTGCTCTTTGAAAATGAATTTGCTTGGAGTAGGAAGGACACCCATGACCTCACCATCAAGGAGTTTAATTAATCATGCCTGGACGAGAAAGGAAATGCTCACGTTACTGCCCTGCGCTTAAGAACGTCTCTGTGCTATCAAGCTGTATCTGAGATACTTATCCTGTGTGATCATCGGTTACTATGCTGCTATGAGATGGGCCTTACCTCAATTTATCTCGCTCTTAATTTAACCGTTAATAAAAACTGAGCATCGAGGAACAGAGCTCAAAACGTTCCGAATAGTGCCTCTGGGATACACATTTCATCCTTCCCACTGTTTCTATTCTTGTTACATCAGTATGCAGAAGCCATTTCAACTGAATATTCCTAGACACAATAAAACCAGTTTAAGAAGGATGAATTTGACTTTACATTAAAAAGATTCAGACTGTCACAAGTCACCCATCATGACCATAGCACCAGGGCTCTAGATGTCCTGGACATCTGACCTTGGTTATTTATTGCTGGAGACAATAAATGAGAGCTGTGATGGAGCAAGGATGTCTCTTCGTGTAAGTGTGAGAAGACAAGTGTACTCCCATCAGAAATGATCCCGTATGAGGTTAACTTAAGATAGTATAAGGAGTGTTACATCTTGAATAGATAGGGCCATACAATGTGTCTGGAATAGACATTGTTCTTTGCTTTATCTTAGAACAAAATTAGCCTTGTTTGTCATTTTAAGCATTTCACCAAGCTATAGTCACACCAAATGCCATGAGTCAACCATGGAATTGCATGTCTCCTTTTTTTCTGATCTGCGAACTGAGCTGATATTTTTGCTCTGCATGACATCACTTCTTCTAAAGCGTAAAACTACAAATAATAATTAATAATGAGTGAAAGTCTTGGCCGTGCTTCTCTAACAATGCATAGTAATTACTTGCTATGATTTTTTAGAATCTGTATAATACATTAGGCTGAAGAGTGACACTCAGCTTTTAGAATTAGATATGAGTCCAATGCTATCATACCAGATACAAGGCCACAAAGAAAGTTACCCCATCTCCCCAAGCATCAATACCCTCCCTCATCTGTAAAGTTGGTCAAACAACAATATCTATTTCACTGTTGTTTCAATGATTTCTAAGCTCATAGCACAAGTGTCATCCATATGATACATGATCAAGAAATATTAATATATGCCCAAATGTCAAAGATAAAAATTTGGTCCAAACTTTGAAATGTGGCATTGAAAAGGAACACTAAAATAAGCAGGGTGATGACAGAAATGTGTGCTCTGCGAAATGTAATGGTGACATGCCCAATTTCTCTTCATTGTTATCAGTGTTACATTTTCTTCACATGCCATCCCCAGTAGACTTCTATAGCATAGTGTGTTGTTGTACATGTGCTAAATAGTGTGGTACATTTAACACATTAATCTCCTCATGTTCAGGTCAAAGTGTGCCCATGTCCATTAGGTCCTAGCTGGAATGTTCATTTCAGTCTGATCATCATTTTGTATGATACATATGTAAAAGCAAAACGTCTTTATTTCTTCAAAAGAAGTGTTGTTTACTTAACATACGTTTTCTGTTTGTCACAGTAATGTGCTATTTCTCATCTGAATAATGTTACTATTATTAGACCTATTTGGATATGGTTTATCGTCACTCACTTGTTGCTGCCCATATGGTCTTCATGTGCAAGAACTCATCAAAGGCACTCCTCCTTGTACAATCATTCTTTACAAAAAGGTCAAAATCAAACAATTAAAATAATAATTCAGATTAATATGTAATTTCTTACATATTCCTACAGGGGACTACAAACTTGTCTTTATTTTCTAAAGAATGTCTAAACCAAAAGAGTAAAAAAATAAATAAATAAACAGAAAAAGAAGACAGGCTAGGGGTTTACATCTTACCAGAGCTTTTCATATCTATTTTTCCTTTATTAAGTTGCAACTTTGGTTCTGTTTTGAAAGTCATCAAATTGTTTCCTCCCTTTTTCTTTACTGTATGCTGTTAGTAAATAAAAAAAAATCTATGAAGTTATCTAACAATCAGCACTTGGAAAAAGGTTTAAGACAATTATTTTCTCTGCTAAACGTTTTGGAGCAAGTGTGTGTATGCATGTTCATGTATGCAAATGGGGGTATGCACATGCCAACTATAGTGAGCGTGTGGCAGTCAGAGGACAACTACAAACTACATGTATCTGTCCTTGCCTTTCATCTTGCTGGAGGCTGGATCTCTCCTTTCACTGCTCATGGCCATGTCTGTCAGGCTAGCCGGCCTTCAAGCTTCTGAGTGACTTTCTAGTCTCTGCTGGGATGAAAGATGCTAGTCCTACAGTGTCAACTTCATTTGAATTTTGGGGTCACAACTCAGGTACTCATGTTTGGGCACCATGTTCTCTAACCACTGTGAATCACCCTAGCCCCACTGGCCATTAAATCTTAATATATTAGATCCTTTACCGCTGTAACTGCCGTGGTCAATCGTTTTTTGAGAAGTCAAGCCTCAGGTTAACACACATTCACATGTTACTTAATGATGGGGCTGCATTTTGAAATGCATGTTCTGAGCAATAAGTCATTAGAGGATTTTGTCATAGAAGGCTCCCACATAAGCACAGATTATATTGTCTATATACTTGGGCTATAGTATTGCATATCTCTTTCCTCTATCCACCCATACATCTACCCATCCCTTGTGATTAAATTATCATGTGACATGTGACTATTATGAGATTGCCTTATGAAGACAGGGCATGTTTCATGTCTGCTATGATGAATTCAACAAAGATTTGTTTTCTGGTCTCCTAACAGCATCTCCTCTAAAAGGCCCTCTTCAACATATAAAAGGCCCGATTAAGATTTTCCACCTCTAGCAGCTCTAAAAAAGTTTTAAAATAATTTCCTATGTATTCATTCATTATCCAAAAAGGATAGTCTCTTTGATTAAGCCCAATTAGAGAAAATTGTTCACCATATATTACTAGAGAAAAATTCTACATATTGAAAATGATCTGAGCAAAGCCTACTAAACAAATGATCTCATAACTGATTTTAACTTAATTATTCAAGAAACTATCATAACATAACACCCCCATCAAATGAATGGCAGGGATAGACAATCTGAAGATGAGTCATTTAACTTGTCCTAGCAAACAGCAAGAGTCTATTTTTACTTTATCTATTCAATTTCCCTCTAACAATGTAAAATTCTTGTACAAGCACAAAGCCATCTGCACTTAATTAATCACACAATCCACCCAAACATTATCAGATCCCTAGAGAATGAAAAAGCATATATATAGTCAAATTGAGTCTTCATGTAATACATTTAAATCAGGACATATCTAAATGATCTAGAAAAAGCAGCACCTAGCTCTGTCCAACCAGTTAAATCTGTAATTTCAGACCATCAACAGACAGCTAGGCATAGTCTCCCCATCACAACATGAATCATCTTAAGGCTGACTTTCCTCACTAGAAGACGTTGCTTACTTTGGAGGTCTAAGCTCATCGATAGTAAATTTTTCCTCTGAGATTCTCCACTGTGAGACATGGTGTAAACTTATGAACAAGAATCATATTGCCCATTAAACATACATCAAAAAATTGTGTTCTGTTCTATACAGTCTAGCCACATCTGTCTCATCCTGTGACATCAGGAATGACATACTATAAAAATCTTGGGGTTATGGTGTTTATATACTTAAAGATACGTAGGACATAAAACAGACTATGATAAATGAAATATTTGGATTCTGTTCAAAGGGAAAGGATTTCTTGCTCCTTATGAGGAAAAAAATCATCTGGTATTCAGAAGTAAAAAATGACCAAAGATCCCACAGTGTTGTGAGCACACTATGCCAGGAATAGAGAAGAACAGGCTTATTTTTTTCCAGTGTCAGAATTCACTGAATAACCATAGTTTCAAAGTTCCAAAGGGGCTTGAGAGAACAGAGACTACAGAATATTGGCAGAAACGCAAATTCTCCATATTGATGAGGTAAGCTGCTGGAAAGAAGGATGGAGAAGCCACTGCTGCCGCCCATCCATGGATGCAGGAGCTGAAGTGGAAGGGAAGGGCCAGACACAGACAAATGGATGAACAGATGGATGGCAGGTCCAGGGGGGTGAAAAAACTGACTAGCAGACCACAACTGAATAGACAACATCAACAGCAGGAGAGAGGCCAGGGAAAGTCCATGGGATAGTTAGGAGTTCCTGGTTATATACACAGGCTGGTAAGATGACAGGCCAATGGGCACTATCACCATCACTATGCAAGGTGCTCACTTCTTTATGGGGTCTAGGTGAAGGAGTTATAGATAGCTTTTCCATGGTCTGGTAGGTTACTGTGTTCTTTGGCCTATGTACCTGATATGATTTTTGCACCCCATGAATTCCTATAGCCCCAATTCAGAAAAACTAATTATACAATGACACCCTTTATTCTCCCAGAAATAAGTTATTTATCAGTCTGTTCCTCATGTGGGGTGCCAGAAATATGATGCCATTCCTGTATTCACCCAGGTGCAGAGTTAACCCCCAGCCTTAAGTGAAGTAAAAATCTTCTTGTAAGATAGAGTCTCTGAGGGCAAGGCACAGTTTGAAAAGACATTATTTTATATAATATATAGTAACTTAGAATAGGGAATAGCCTGATCTCAACGTAAGTGTTAAAGGGGAAAAAAGGGGGCTTATATTGTTTTCCTCTGAAGCTTTCTTTTGGATTCCTAAGACAACTGAAAATATGGAATAGAGAAATAGCAAAGAATTTCCCTGTTTAATTCAACAGCAATTAAAAACTTCATGAGAATTAAATACTAAGAGGTAAGAGAAAAATACGCCAAATACGTAGGTAGATATTGAGCATACACTTAGTATACGTTCACATCCTAAAAAGCATTAAAGAGAAGAATGGGAAATGGGAAGGAAGTGCTATCTCAAGCAGAGTAGTTGGGAAGAATTTATGATTACTTAAAGGAGAAAGAAGATTAAGGCCATTAGAAATTTGGAACAATTACCCCAGAAGGCCAAGCAGGTATAGATCCTGACTGGCAAAAAAAGGAGACTGGTGTGAGTGATGCTAAGTAACCAAGAATAATGTGATAGGAGATGAACAGAGAGATGAAGAAGCCAGAGCACAAAGAAGCTCAAGACTTCTGGCTTTAACTAGAATGAGATGGGAAGGAACTAGAAGCTTCTAAGCAGAGGAGTGATTTGAATTATGTTTTAAAAGAAGAATTCTATGAGTTTATAAATAGGCTGCTGTAGGGACCAGGGTTGAAAGCAGGGAGGCCAATTAGATGTATTTAGCCAGCCTTTGCCAGGCAGAAGAAGAAAGAAGACAGTAGCCTGCATTCCCTCATCCAAACACGAACATGTCCACAATAAAAACTCTCTAAGGAATACCCACAACATTGTGAATAATGAAAATCACTGACCATTAATTTTCCCAGGCTATGAGCATTCCTGTCAGAAGGGGAAAGCCAATAAGGATGAAAATGTCTATTCTTCAATAAATTACGGAAGTCCATGCACTTCCCTGAGCTTTATATCATTCCTACAAATGTTTTTCTACACTCACTTATTTAGTGACGTTTATAGAACATGAAAACTTAAGAAAAAGCTAAATCCTAATTAATCAATGCATAATGCTATCCCTTTTCCATCTCACAATTAAACTAAGACCTAAAAACTACTAAAATATAAAATGACAACATATCACACAACTCAGTCAACTGAAACATAAAGAATTTCAAAATTGGGGCACTGTGAGTAAAATCTTCAGAAATGGTGTGTCACAGCCCACAAAAACAGTATCAGGTGAGAATGACTTCTCAGGGTTCCACACCTAGAAAATATCTGGCGCTGATTCAGATCTCAGCATTGAGTCCCATTTGTTATTTGTTCCTATCAAAACTGCCAGGATCTAACTTGAGACTAGTTCTTTTAAATTTATTTCTGTTAATTCTTCCAAATACAGAATACATAGCCAAGTCATCAAGTAACTAAGAACCCTCAATGATGGTCAATAATTACTTTGATGTGTGCCATTTGGATTCTGTTGGACAGCTCATTGAATTTCTGGCAAGGAGATGAGAGAATAGAGTGACATGTTAAGTCCTGAAAGTGGTTTATGAGGTTCCTCATATTGGATGGAAGCAAAAGGCCTCTTACTAACAACAGTAGTGAAAATCTCCAAGAATGTTCCTTTCCCCTGGCCTCACTGCACAGGTGACTTCTTCCATTCTAACTGTGGACGGTGAAATCCTTCCTCAAATTCTCCGAAGAAAATTGAACTTGAATGGGAGTTATACAGTTTTTACATCATGTGCAAACACTTTTTGTAGAAAAAGTGTTCTTCCTACTATCTAAATGAAGGGATGTTTAAGTCATCTTGATTTCTCACTAAAACATGCACATAAATCTGAACCCTTTCTGGCCCTCACACCTAAGACTTTTAAAAAAGTTTCTTTCCAAAATATTACCTAATTTGGGAAAGAATTAGAATATAGATTTAATTTCAAAGAAGCAACAAAATAAAGGGGGAAGTTCCAACTTCCATGTTTTAAAAGGTCAGTGTCAAAAGTTGACACGAGAAAATGTGATTCAAATTACACCTTTTAAATATAAATTCCTCCTTAAAGGATTTCACCACAGGAGACAAGTACTTCAGTGATTTTAGCTCTGAAAGTGTATTTTGAAGCAAAAATATGCTACTAGTAGCATTTTACTAAAACCCCAGAGAACCCAGCATTATTTGAGTTTCTTTAAATGTGTACATCATATTGTAAATTAACATGAAACTTTTATGATCAAATTTCACCAGATCCTTTCCCAAGTTACCATTAAAAAGGCCAAAATGTTTTTTAAAGAGATTGAAAAACCAATTCATCTAAAACATATTGCAAATTAGAAATTATTCAGGAGTCTTTGAGGGAGTATGCCTATGTAAATCAGATACCAATCCATTTATTGATTCCTTGAGTCCATCTGTGTTGCTGCAAAGACCTCAAAGTTCTAATGCCAGTGAGATGTTGGGTGGGTGTATTTCTACCTCATCTTGCATTACACTCCATATGTACATACATGTATATATTTAAAGAGAATACTCATAATCTTCTTTGTATACTTTCCCATTGAGTTTTTTCTATAATTTATACAGTATATTTTCTTCGGGTTTCTTCATCATTCTCAAAGACTTTTTTTTGCAGACCCAGCTAGTAAAAGACTAGAGTCTCACACTGGATTTTACATTCTCATCACATCATATGTAATATAGGAAGGCAGATGCTCAATTCATGGGTCTTAATTAACACATTTGCCTTAATAAAAATTATGGAGAAATTGACTCTAATTCATTTTTGTACCCTTACATTAGTAATTACATTTGAGGAGTTAGGAATTTTTTCCACAATTTAGAGACTATATATTGAATTAGAAAGTTTCATAAAGTTTATATCAGTGTTTTAAGTGTGAGCCATCTCTCACAAAGGAAAATACATGGCTTGTTTTCATGGGTAAGCGATTGCGTACATACATATGCTAGGAATCAAACTCTGGACCTTGGTGCATGCTATAATTTCACATTTCATCACTCTGACACACCCCTAGCCTTTCCACATATTACGGTCACAGCTACTAAGCAAGAGAGCAATGAACAGTGAACGTAAGTCAGAGAAATTGCTAACACAGATGGGCTTAGTTATGTAGAAAGAAAGCTGAAGCACGTAAAGAAAATCATCTTTTAGGTAAGGACAAGGTAAATAAATATCCCAACAATATTTACAGAATAAGTGGACCAAGTACAGACAGCTCTGCAGTCACTGCAGAGTAAATAAAACTAAAGGATATAACATCTAAATGAGTCCATACTTTAAACTTTTATAATGGATGACATTTTCACTGGTAGATCTTACGTGACATTAAAGCAACAAAAAACTGTGAAGCTTTGACAAAAATATTTACAAATATGTTTAGTGGCAATTGATTTGGTTGGGTGTTTGTGTGTCTGTGTGTGAATAATATAAGCATATTTTTATTATATTTAAATATTACCTACAAGTAATAAATGTTTTCTGTATATAAACATAGGCAATAAGAAGCTACAATATTAAGGCACATTTATGGGTATTAACATAAAAAATAATTGTGACAGGGTCAAAACACTATAATAGTTTTATACAGAGGTAATATTAGGTATATTACATTGAATAATATTGCCATTCTTTAAAAAAAAAAAAACTCTGATAGCAAAGTGAGATGTTCCTAAATGAAGCAACCTGCATTGACTCACTAATCATGAGTCCATTATCTTTTGTTCTCTACTCTGAGAGGTAGTAGTATGAGCCACACCACACTATCTCTTTTTCCCATAGCACAAGATAAGCTTTCTAATTACAGGGATTGTACGTTATCATACATATATTACTCTCTCTCTCTCTCTCTTTTAGCATAATGTTTGGACAAAGCAATATTGTTTTTAATTTATTTACTAGAGACAGAAGAAGTTGGGGGAGAGAAAGAGAGAATGGGCACACCAGGGCCTCTAGCCATTGCAGATGAACTCCAGACACATGCACCACCATGTGCATCTGGCTTACGTGGGACCTGGAGACTCAAACCTGAGTCCTTAGACTTCACAGGCGAATGCCTTAACCACTAAGCAATCTCTCCAGCACCTAAGCAATATTTTTGAGTCAATAAGGAATATTTAATATATGGTGTCCAGAGATTGACATAATTCTTTGAAAATTACCCAGTGAATAATATACCAAAATACATATTTTTGTTTTTCCTTTTCAAGATAGGGTCTCACTCTAGCCCAGAATAATCTGGAACTCACTCTGTAGTCCCAGTCTGGCCTCAAACTCATAAGGATCTCCTACCTGTGCCTCTGGGGAGCTGGGATTAAAAGCATCTACAACCATGCCCAGCCCACTAATGCCTTTGTTTTCTCCCCTTCACTGTCATAAGTGAAAACAAATGTGAAATAAATGTTTTCAGAGTTCATAGATCTCCCTGTAATTAAAGGTTTAACAAAAGAAAACATAAACTACAAAGTCCAATGGCCCCACCAATTTGTGAAAACCTGGTTTAAATTTGAAGACCAAGAGGACAGTGCAGGACATTTACTTCCCATGGCTCTCTGAAGTGCTTCATAACATAGGCCAACAAAAGCTTGCAGCAAGACTGAGCTGGAGGCCAGGCATTCTGATTCAGTTACTCTGCTCCCTGGATGTGTTAAGCACCAGGAGTTCAATACATCTTAATAATGCTTGGAATTATGTTTCCTCCATTTTCTAATTAAAGGCCTGATTATATTTATGACAGTTAGAGGATTTAATATGTGCATGTTTACATAGTTGAAAAATTAAATTCATCAGTTCACCTACTACTCTCCCAGATTTTACCATAACAAGATAAATGAGTACCTTGCTTAGTCTCTTAGAATAAATTAGATGGACAAGATGTTCTCTTTCATGTACAAGGGAAAATTAAATGAAGATAGAACTTGGAATCGGATTTTAAAATAAAGGAATGGTATATACCTTGTTAGAAATTGATTAAAGCAGGAATTGAATAAAACAGCATATACAAGAGTGAAATTTTGTCTTATGCTTTAAATTATGAAAATAGTTTTGAAAGGAATTCATAAATATGAATTTCAATATTACTCATAATCAAAATTTGAATTTCATATTTATACCAGAAGGAAAGAAAAGCTTATTGGTTTATGAGTAAATACTGTCATACAATGTAGCTTGGAGTTTATATTGTAAGTACAGTATTCAATTAATCTTGGGTGAATTACTGGAAGCCAAAATGGTTGGCTGCCAAACAATTTTTAGGTTACATTTATAAGTAATGCTTTTAAACATATGTATGGGAGGAACTGAAGGCATGAATCAGTGGTAGAGCACTCGCTTAGTATGTGTGAGACGACTTTGAAAATATTACATTTTTACAAAGGTAGATTTAATAGCTGTTTTATTATGATTATTATTAACTTCGGAATCTACTTATAAATCTTTACCTCTGAGCAGTCTTAAGGAGCTCATCAGCAGATACCTTATTCTTCACTCCTGAAATAAGTATATGTCTTGTGATGTAATATGTCTCCTTCGCATTCTTCAGTCTCTGTCCACTGAACTGGATCTCCTATACTTGAGAGATCATGTCTCAGATATCTCTGAGACATCTCCCTCTGCTTTCACAAATTCTGGGCCTTGATTTTGGCTAAGCTTACCATCACTAACTAGTTCCAGGCCTAGTTCAGGTGTGCTCCATCCCAATCAGGACAATATGATGATTCTCATGGACCATCAGCTTCTTTGCTTTGTGAGATACTATAAATATTAAAACACTATACAATGCATTTTACAATTATTGGTACAAAAATGAACACACAGATATTATATATCAAAATATCTTACCTGACCTAAAAGTGTGCAAACCCAGCACAGTGTGAGACAAATGGCAGACTCTAATAGTTGTTTGTTGATTGTTACTTATTAGTATTTCATCTTTTATAATTGATTACATTATGCCTTCCTACACTCGTTATTGGTACTTACAAGGGGATATCAAGGCTTTCTTTGATTTCCTACATCTAGAAACTTCTAAATTATTTGGCATGTAATACATGTCTATTGCATTGAGCTAAATCAACTCATGCTCATCCTTATCAACCAAAAACAGATGGGATGCTACAGACTCTCACTGCAAAGGAAGCACGTTTCCTGCAGAGAGTACAGTGTCCTTCCATATGAGAGAAAGGCCTGAAACTTCTCTTTGTTATCCAGATACACCCGATTGTCTGTACCTTAGGTTTGAAATGAAGTAGATGACTACCTGGGAAAGGTCTGCAATAGTGAGGTCTTATTAATATAGGTCACTATTAGATCTTATAAGTTGTGTCCCTACTTTCATTGTTAAAATTCAAGTATAAACTGCAACTAGAAAATACCTCAAATAGTGTAAAAATAGAAATGAGGGCCAGACGTGGTGGTGCATGCCTTTAATACCAGCACTCAGGAGGGAGAGGTTGGAGGACCACTGTGAGTTTGAGGCTACCCTGAGACTACATAGAGAATTCCAAGTCAGCCTGAGCTAAAGTGAGACCCTACCTCAAAAAAAAAAAAAAAAAAAAAGAGAGAGAGAGAGAGAACAGAAATGAGAACATGAGGGTTCAAATACAGCTTAGTGCTATATGTGTACTTGACATGTGCTTAGTCCTTGGACTCAATCTCCATACCAAAAAAAGAAAGAAGGAAAGAAAATTGGAAGGAAGGAACGAAGGAACGAAGGAAAGGAGGGAGGGAGGAAGGAAGGAAGGAAGGAAGCAAGGAAGAGGGCTAGAGATATGGCTTAGCAGTTAAGGCACTTGGCTGCAGAGCCAAAGGACCCAGGGTCTATTCCCCAGGATCCACATAACCCAGATGGGCAAGGTAACACATGCATCTGAAGGTCAATTGCTGTGGCTGGAGGCCTTGCCACACCCATTTTCTGTGTATCTCTCTACTTGCCTCTTTCTTTCTCTCTCTCTCTCACACACAAATAAATAAATAAAAATAAAAAATGTAAACCATTAAACAAAAAAGGAAGAAAGAGCCAACATGGCTACGCTCAAGCGGGAGTCCAGGTCTGACCTTAGGGATGGTGGGCCTGCAGAGCCGCTGGATGTAGAGCACCCCAGGGCATCAAGACAGCATTATTTACACGTGGTCAGCTAATTCCTTCTCTAGGAGATGCAAAGCTCGGAAGACCAATGGTCATAGAAGTCATAGAAAAGAATAAAACTTTAATTATACATGGGAC
The DNA here is from genome assembly GCA_036346955.1 of Dipus sagitta. NCBI lineage: Eukaryota > Metazoa > Chordata > Mammalia > Rodentia > Dipodidae > Dipus > Dipus sagitta. Next base: position 28,379,778 of record CM070781.1, on the reverse strand, counting down.
TTTATTCCTTGGAGCAACAACTGGTTTTCTGGAACAATAGTAATTTTCATTTTCAGAAAAGGATTCAAGGTTAAATACGATGCTTTGAAGACATATGCATCACTGGCTATACTTTCATTTTTGTCTACCATAGTTCCTTACAAGCTCTTTGTAACTGATGCTTTGTGTTCAGGCAATCTAAGCAAGGAAAGCTGTGCTCTGAGAAGTTCACTGATTAGCATAATTTGAGGTGTTTTATATCCCAGTGCTTTGGCTTTTTCCAAAAATGGGCGTCTGGCAGTCAAGTATAATACTGTCCCACTGCCACTTCCAAGAGGAAGAGTTATACTCCACTGGTTGTTGCTTTGGCAAACTGAGATGAAAGCAATGGGAATTGCTCTGATCTTTCAGGCAACATTTAGAGTAATTAATGATGTGCAACATCATGAAATATATCAAGGGATGCTTAAGAAAAGGGTACGTGAAGATTAACCAAAAAATGAGTGAGGTCTAACTCAGCAGAACGGACTTTTATTATGATGATTCAGGCATTAGTGAAAGGGTAAAAAGTAAGTCTGTGCCCCTTTTCCCTGGTGGAAAGTAGATATTCAATAAATGTATATATAAAGAAAATTAAAAAACAAAAGGATAGCAATTAAAAAACAAAAATTAATAATATATAAAAAACAAAGGAAGGTGATGAGAAAATTGAAATTTTTCTCTAAAAATATCAATATACAAAAGCTTTTCTGTAATTATTTATTATCTATGTAGTATGGTGAAGCAATTTATTTTTACTATTTATTGCAGTGAGGATAAGACATAAAATAAACTAATAACTTATATGTAGAAGAATATATTAATGCACATACAATTGGGCTTAGGTATTTAATTTTGCCCCTGTTATAGTTTCATTCTTGAGTATCCCTCCCAAATGGCTCCAGTGTCAAAGCTTGGTCCCCACCTGGTAGTGCTATTGAGAGGTGACTGGATTGTGAAAGTACTGAGTGGTCAATGAGTTAACCCCATGACTAGTTCATAATGAATGGACTAAAAGATTTGCAGCCTCCTTGGAGGAAGAGATATTTGTAAATGTGTTTTGGAGGAGTATACTATAAATATGTCTTTGAAGAGTATAACCTCCCTCCTGCCCCCTCTTTTGTTCTCTCTGTTCTCTCCTGCTACATAAGCAAGCAGCTTTCCACTGCCATACCATCCACCACGATGTCTCTGCTTTGCCACAGGCTTAGAAGCAATGGAGCTAGCTGAACATGGACCAGAACTTCTGAAACCATGAGACGCAACAAATCTTTCATTCTTTGAAGTGTCTACTCTCAAATTTGTTGTCACATTGATAAATAAAATAAGAACTAACTAAACAAAACCATATGTAGACTACTTATTCACAGGCTCATTCACTCAACTGACAAGAAATAAACATTTTTTAATGACTATGTTGCAGAAATACTAAACTAAATGATGTAGATGATCTCAACCAGGTTATGGATATATATGCAAGGAGAGAAAGAGAGAGAGAGAGACAGAATGGCCATGCCAGGGACTCCAGCCTCTGCAAACAAACTCTAGAAGCTGGCACCACTTTGTGCATCTGTCTTTACATAGGTACTGAATAATCAATGGAATTTGGGTCCTCTGGTTTTACAGACAAGCACTATAGCCACTGAACCATATCTCCAGCCCCTACCACAATCTTTTATATTAGCCTCAGATAATTATTGGGATAGGTGAATAACTGCAATATGAAAACATGTGAGGGAAGTTCCTATTCCCATTTCACATTTCATGTAAAGTACAAGCTTTTGCAACAATGCTTATAAATGGCATTTTAAATATAAAATCCATGAAGGGGAGGTAAAAGTATGTGTAATTGGAACCAAGGCTTAAAGAATAGAGATGCTCTCCCTAAAGTGACAGAAGAGGCTAGAACAGTGTGGCAGGGATATAGGATGTATTAGCTCAAATGTAAACTATATCAACCCATTATGCTTGATTCTATATGGTTTCAAAGATTGAAGACAGGGGCCGGGCATGGTGGTGCACACCTTTGATCCTAGCACTCAGGAGGCAGCAGTAAGTGGATCATGGTGAGTTTCAAGCCACCCTGAGACTACAGAGTGAAATTCTAGGTCAGCCTGAGCTAGTATAAGACCCAACCTCAAAAAAACAAAACCGAAAACAAAAACAAAATGACAGAGAACAGAACAGAAGTGAGGGTGAAGGTAAATGAGTATTCAGAGCACACTAAGTGCTTCATCTCAGAATCCAGAAGGTCTAAACCAAAACCACATGTCACTTTTCCTCATGGATGAAGTAATTAAGGTGAATAACTCATATTTTTTTTCTATTTCATAATCCTAAATGATAATATCTATGCCTGCATCCAGTAAGGAACTGAGCTTTTACAAAATGTGTGTTTTTCTTTGCACATGTGTTTTTGATGATACTGGGAGTACAAATTTGTATTCATGCTCCTATTGTGTAAGTGCACACACACACATGTGATTGGGTATACATATGTGTATATGCAGGCCAGAAGTTGATGTTAGGTATCTTTCTTAATCACTTTTCACCTTGTATTTTGAGACAAGATCTCCACAAAACCTGGAGCTCTCTAATTTGGCTAGACTAGCTAGCCAGCAGGCACCAAGGGTTCTCCTGTCTCTGCTTCCCAGCAATGGGGTTCCAAGTGCACACCTCTACAGCTGGCTTTTCATGTGGGTGCTGGGATCTGAACTCAGGTCCTCATGTTTGTGTAGCAAGTATTTTCTCTACTGAGCCTACACCCCATCCTCTACAAAAAGATTTTTGTATTCTTCATTTCTGAAATTCCTTATAATAGCACTTAAGGCCCAGCACAGAATTTTCTCACACTTGGCTGCCATGGACACTCTCAAATGCAGAGCTTTGCTCAAGGTCTAAGTTACAAAATAGCAACATGAGGAACAGGACTTCCCTTTTCTTCTACCAGTAGACAGAGCTCATCAGTCAAGCCCTATAATATTAAGTGGGTAACACTGAGAACTGGAAGCAAATGGGAGGAATTTCATTTTGCTATCTCAATGATAAACCATTAAATTCTTTGTTTCCTTGGTTTATTCAAGTAATTGCTTTAATTTTCCATTTTGTTGAGTATATTTAGATACATAGCTACATTGTTCATATAACTTGAGTTTTTTATGGTTACAGGATTAATGGACAATGAAAAAAAAAAGAAATGTTAAACTTTGTTTTGCTAGATGGATTTTAACCTTTCCAATAGTGACACAAGCATGAATATTTCATAATTACATATTTTCTTTGTGAGTTCCAATTGCCATTTTAATACTGATCTGTTAATAGAATTTCCAGTTTGATGCTTTATTTGCTGTTAAAGTGGGTTGCAATAGCAGCAATTAGTCATTGGTAAAGACCTCTAAGTCAAGAGGTTTTTCATCATTCAGCAGCATGATAATTTTTGGAATTATTTGCAAAATAGTAAATCCAAAATGCTTGTAAAAAGCAACATATGCCTTGACAACTTTCTAATTATCTGTATGTAAAATAATAAATTCCTCAGCACAGACTGAACTTTCCACATGACACATTTTTACAATTTACATTTCTGTATGCTACAGCATACAAAACACAACTAGAAAGTGGTGAGACCACCATCCTCCAGTTTGTTTTCTTCTCATTCCATGCAGTTAGAGTGCAGAATTGTATTTATTTTCCATACAAAAGAAGTAACCATTATATGAAAAACAGGGGGAAGATGGGTGTGGAACTAAATGTAGGATTTACTCAAAAATAGCATCAGAAACCAGACTCCACACTTTTCACTGAAAATAAGAGGGAAAAGATGCCAGACGGAAAATGCCCAAATGGTGTTTTTTTTTTTTGATTGTTTGTTTGTTTTTTAAGAATTGTGTCTAAGATATTCTGAAAGAAATGCAAGAGGAAATTTGACAGAAAGGGGATTATTGAGGAGGATGCCCTGAAGTAGGAATTTTTGTTTGTTTGTTTTTGGAATTTCATTTTTTTATAAATATATAAGACAAAAATGCCTACAGAACATTCTAACCTAAAATGTAATTTATATTTTATTTCCTGTTATATTTTTATGAAATTGTATCAGTTTTGTCCACACAGATCATTTATCGACAGTGCTATTTAACTTGTTTTCTGGATGTTTGTTCATTTAGTGAGTACTGGCAAGTCTTTCAACCACTCCACAGCCTAGGAACATGTTTGGATCGCAGTCATCTTCTGCAGATCAACAGAGATGTGCCCACATGCCCACCTCTCCCTCCTACTTAAGCTAAGAAAAGAAACCCATGTCACTGTAGACTCCCAAGAGAGCCCACTCTGAGTGCATATGTTTTGTTCCCTTGCAATAAAAGGAATGGACTGAGAGCTTTCTTGCCTCAGCATCCACAAACACAAGCTCTGGGCAAGAATCTCACTTTGGTGTACACAAAATAGTTATAAGAAGAAAGACTTTCTTCTATACCTCTTTGTCAAGTAGAAATTTGAAAGATTACCAGTATCGCCAAATTTCTATTTTTACAAATAGATGCTTATGGACTTGTAGTACAGCAGTTATTCAGAATCTTTACACCATCCTGTCTTTCAAACTTTATCCTGAATGTAAATATGTATACCTACTGTTTCAGAAAGCCCATTTCACATTCATATCCTTATAGATTTTAAAGAAGTAATTTGGGGCTGAAAATACTACAGTATTTTTACATTCAATGTTTAAGATTCTAGATTAGGGGCTGAAGAGATTGCCCAAGATTTCTCGTGCAAACATGAGTGCCTATGCAGGTCTGATAGACCATGAGTTCAATCCCCACGACTCACATAAATAGCTGAATATGGTCTCACATGTCTGCAACCCGAGTCCTGTGGGAAGCAAACGCTAGAGAAGCACCTGGAAACGCAAGATAAAAAGCAAGCTTCTGAATCAGTGACAGACTCTCACCCATGTAAGATATAGTGCAAGAGCAAGACAGAGGAGGGACGTAATGTTCTCATTCAGCCTCCACAGGTGAGGCACCATGCCACAGGCAAGCAAACAGGCTACATGGGCACATACACTACATAGAACACACACTCACACACACACACACACACACATTGCCATATTATAGACAGGCATGCAAAACAAATATATGAATAAAAAATAAGAATCTAATCTATTTTTGCAGTAGAAATTTCATGATTGTTGCTCATTCATCTTGTAGCTTCATCATCATGTTAGTATTACCTTAAGGCAGCAAGTAATGAACACACCTCTCTCATCAATGCTTGAATCTCAAAACAATTGGTATTTATTACCCTAACACATGGATTTGCAAGTACACATATATCACTGCTTGAGAATGAATGAGAAATGTTTTTGCATTTCTCTGCTCCAAAAGCAAGCAAGTGTAAAAACACAGTATCTTACTTTTCTTATATTTCAATGCTTATGCCATTGGGAAATATTGATAAAATTTGATTATTCTAATATATTAACCTTGTTAATGAAACAATGAGTCAAGGAAAATACTTTTAAGCTTAAATAGTGTCCTCATGTCCTTTTAGCAATGGCTTCAGAGCTCTTAATAATGTCAGAAAAATAACTTTTCCAAAAATGTAATTATATGTAAATCCAGATCCATAACAAATGCTCTTCATTCACATAAACTTATGCACATATGAGGGAGGGAGGCTCAATTGCTGACCAATTCATAATGCCTAATGCTTTCATAGGTATCAATGAATCACCTAGTAATCAAGCACATGACCAAGTACACACAGAAATAAATTTTAAGAAATTGAACAACAGAAATGTAAAATAAAGTAAAACAACTAAAACTCTATTATAGATTATATTATTTTTTCCAGATTTGCAAGTGATCAATATAGTAAAACTCAGGTGGGGCGTGTGGGAGGCAGAAATTTTAAATCCTAATGAGTGCTACAAAGATCAGGAAGCAGGGCAGCACAATGAAATGGGCAGGAAGCTGCTGTGAGGACTTGACATTGGACATGAGATAATCTAGGACAGAAAAAAGGAATTTACTGACTAGAACATATCATAAACCAAAATAATGATTCCATGCATGGGAAATGTGGGTTTTAACTTTCATTCCAATAGATGTCACTACATGGCAGTAATATCCAAAACATTCTCTCTTCAATTCTGAGATATTGTCTTGCTACCTCATTTCAGTATTTACAGAGCCCAAACAGCTCCTGCCTAAATCTTGTCATCCATGAGTGCTTCACCAATCATCAATTCATATAAACAGATTGATAGCAGGTTGATTGCTGCTATTTAATCCTCTCTAACTTCACAGATTTCTAGATGATTTTGGATCATTCATTTCTCTAACATCAAATTCTTTTACCCTTATTCTTCAGTAGCATTCATGCCCACTGAGCTTTGGCAACCCTTGCCTGTGGGCTAAAGACAGTCTGTGTCTACAGAAAAAGTGCTGTGTTACAATGTCCAGAATGCTGGATTCTTCTTTCTAGTCCCGGGTACCTAACACTCAGGCCACCGAAAAACACTTGTTAAGCTCCAGAGACTGAAGACCTTCAGTTCTTTGCCCTTGTGTCATTCAACTGTATATAGTCCTTCCTGTCTTGATTTCCGTCTTCCTCCAATTTGTACCCACCCCAGCTAATGATTTTCCACACACTTTCATGGGTGCAATTGATTTCTTCCAGTCTTTGACCTTCTCTCGCAGCTGCCTTTCCAATCTTATTACCAGATCGGCCCTGCCATCTGTGAGCTTTCCTCTTCCTCCTTAGCTGCCAAGAGTTTTTTTCCTGAGAAAATTGAATAACCACGCTGATTGACTCTGCTACAAATTTATGATTTCCCATGTCAGATGAACCCTCAGAGCTACTCAGCAGCCCTATTACTCATTCCTCCTTGGCTGGTCTTCCCATTTCAAACAGCTGCTGCTGCCACCACACCCTCTTCAGAATCCCTCTCCTCCCACATCCTCACACCCCTCACTCCCAACACATGAGTTCGCTTCCTTCTCCTGAGAACATTCAGGATATCAGCTGTGAACCTCACCCTTTTATCTCCTCTGCATCTCCACATTTATCTGGATCTTTACTCATCTCTATATTTGGCTTGCCCAGGAGACTCTTTATTCTTTTGCCAATCTAATTTTTCAGTAGCATGCCTTGTTGATTCCACCAAGATCTTAGATCACTAATAAATAGATCATTAATGTGTTTTCCCTTTCCGGTCCAAAGATCTAACTTTACTCCAAACCCACAAACCAAACTGAATTTCCCTATTTTGAAAACACTGATTTCTTCATCTCAGAACCTATCATTTTACCTGGTTATATTGCTGATGAAACTATTTGAAATGCTGTACATTTCCTTACTCTTCAAATTTCTTTACCAGGATGTTGAAGTTAGCTGTGGATTCATTCACTTGTTAAATTGATTAAATTTATACAAGTTATTAGACATCCCTAGACATAGTTCTCTCACATTTAAGTTAGGGGTACACTTCTAGATGTCAAGAGTGGTAGAGGTCTCTTCCACATTGCTATCCTACGTTTTACCTTCTGTTCCTTTGAGTAAATTAAATTTTTATCCTTGATTTTAGTATGTTGGCCAGCAATAAGAATGTTCATCATTACCTGTCTGGATAATGGTGATTAAATATATTGGCGTAAGTGGATTTAAGTCATTCTAAGAGTAATGTTAGGAAGAGAACACAAAAACCTACTGAGTTCACTTCTACCCTCCAGAGCTGGAATAGATCTTTCTCCTTCCTGAGCATGTTCCTTCATTCTCAAAATTGTGAGCTCTACTCTGTGATCCACAAATATTTCTTTACCTTAAATATTAAATTATTAACTTCTGTTTTTAAATGGTTAGTATGATTAAATGAGATGATTAAGTTAAGTGATTTCATAATAACTTTGCTCAAAAGTTTAGTGCTTTGTTAGAATTACTGACTTTAGTTATTATTAGGATGTATGTTTTTACTATAAAAATTTATTTTTTAGCCCGGCGTGGTGGCGCACGCCTTTAATCCCAGCACTTGGGAGGCAGAGGTAGGAGGATCGCCATGAGTTCGAGGCCACCCTGAGACTCCATAGTGAATTCCAGGTCAGCCTGAGTTTGAGTGAGACCCTACCTCGAAAAACCAAAAAAAAAAAAAAAAAAAAATTCTGCCTTTCTGTCACTTGATTTTATCCTGTGATCCTGGGATTTTTATTGTTTTTAAATTATTAGTTTGATTAGATGAGATGATTTCCATAATAACTTTAGTCAAAAGCTTACTGCCTAGTGAGGGTTACTGATATTTGCTGTTATTAGTGTGCCTGTTCTTACCAAGACTCTTTCTTTGTCTTTCTTTCTTTCTTTTTTTCTTTCATCACTTGATTTTATTCACTGATTCTAAATTTAATTATTTGGCTTTTACATTATCATTCAATCACTCAGCAGAATTAGTCCTGTGCCCTCTGCTTGTATTCTTTTGTTCTCTCTCTTTCTCTCTGTCTCCTCACATGCATGCATGCATGCTCCCCATACTTATGTGGAGTCACCTGTAATTAAACCTATAAATATACATGAGCTGTGTAATTTTTCCTCCTAATATTCATCACATACTTTCCAAATTTTTCTTTTCTTATTTAAATATTCAGAACTATCTGAAGGTCCACTTTAAAAATCATAGTATCTGAGTCACATGATCATGATCCAGACTTCACCAGACTACTGGACACCTGACAAGAAATGCCTTCCTCTAGTGATTTAACACAAGCTGACTTCTTCCCCATCTTCCTAAAATACTTATCATTATGGCTTGATTAAATCTTTTAGTGACTTGCAAATGTTTACAGGATAAAACCAAACACCTATTGTAAGAGTCAAAGCCCATCTTGAGCAGTGTCCACCTACTCTTTCAGTTCATCACCCCATTCCTGTAGTGTTTGCCACATTGGATTATATGCCCTTTGCTTAATAAATACATCAGGACTTTGTTCATGATTTTTGGGGGGAGGGGCAGATAAAATGTCTCTTCCTTTACTTTTACTTTCAGGCATTACATTTACTAAAGGATTCAATTCGAATGAATCGATTTCTTGTATCATTAAATCTTTCTCTAAACTGTCCTCACCTCCCTCACTATTTCGGACTTTCTAAATCTGATAATACATGTAACAATTTTCAAAGGGAGTCCTTGAATACTAAAAAAAAAAAAAACATTCTTAATAGTTATATTCCCTCTATCAATCTCAATGTCTAGGTCATAACAAGTGCTAAATAAGCATTACTGAGTAATTATATACCATTGATCAGCTTCATAATTAATAAGTACATATAAGAAGAAAAAGTGAAGAAAACTTTGTATTGCAAAAGTTATGGTCTACATATAAATAGATGTATGTACAAATATATGTGCATATGCATATATCCTAAGGTCTGACCAGTATACTCAATTATGGATCAAAACAATATCATTAATTTTTATACTATCCTTTACTTATCAATATTAAAGTATATTTACTGGTAAGATATTCATCAACATGAGATATCCCAGACTACATCTTGTATAATATTAGTAAACAATTAATTTGGGAGTAATTCTGAAAATAAAAACTTTTAACTGTTCAAACAATAGGAAACAAATTGAATCGTCAAATATCTGTAACAACAATGTTAAAGGCATGAAGATATACTTCTTGAAATCTATCAAGGACATTAAAATTCCAACTAAATACATAACCATTTATAAAATTTCTATAATAAGTTATATTTAATATGATTCATGTTTACTTATAGCATAAGCTCTATGGGAAAGCATAAATCAGACTGGAAGCTGCATCATATGAGTGTCCATATTTATCCATAAAACCTCCAGTTCAGTACTCATGTAGAAATGGTATGCACAACCTTTGCAGTATGTGGAATAACAACAGCTTCAGCAATAAAACAAAAATCATATTAGAGAAGGTGTTTCCTGCAAAATTTACCAATTTAGGTACCACTAATGATGATTTATATTCTAGAAGTATTGTGTAATCCTTAAGTGTCTTCAGCTGTGACAAATGGATATGGACTTTTTGCTTACAAGTTCATGATCAGAGAGAATATATCAAGCAGAAAGCATCTAGTCCAGTGGAATACTCTTTAATTAGAATTAACAGTGGGAAAGAAAAGAAGAAGAAAACAAAGCAACTCTCAGACTGTTCTTCAATACTGGTGATTCTTAAAATTCCACTGTCACAGAACTACCAGCCCTGCCTTAAGATCTTATAAGTTGGTTTTTCTCAAACAATAATCAGGCTTCTAAAGTACAAGCCTGTGAAAATTATAGCTGAGGCAGGCAACAATGGCACACACCTGTAATCGTGACTCTCAAGAGGCTGAGGCAAGAGGATTGATGTGAATTTAAGGCCATCATAGGTTACATAGAGAATTCAAGGCCAGACTTGGCTAACATAACAAGCACCTGTCTTAGGAAAACAGAGTAAAATCATATCTGTTATGTTTGCAGCATAAACTCTCTTTGTAAAATCATGAAGAACAAAAACTAATCAGAAATTGTTATAAAGAATTAGATAATATGTGACAAATCACAAAGTAAAGACTATTATACATGGAGGCAACCAGAAATAAAAACCAGATCATAGGTGATACTGTAAGTCCAGAAAATAGTAGAGAGAAAAACAGATGTCATGGATTTGGTGAGTGATTCATTAGACTCTGAGTATAAGACACCCTCCTGAGCATGGCTTCGTTAGGATTAAAATTTAACAACACAGACAATCTCTTTTGAGCCTGAGCATTAGATTATGGGAATTTTAATGATATGATCATGTTTTGTGCACACCCCAAATGCCACTGAGGTTTACCATACATATCATCAGAAGTATAACTGAACTCTGTTTAAAGAATGGTTCTTACACTATGGACTTTAGAGCCCTGAGTGAATGTGTTTTTGTTGCTATTCATTATTTCCCTTATAAGAAAATAAATCCCCAGTGCATGACACTGTATTGTTGACTATGGATGGCCAACATTGTCTCTATGACAATTTATCTTACATAAAACAGGGACAGTAAAGCCACCAACCTGCCTTGTGACTAGTGTAAGATCTTTGAAAACATATATTCTGGGTGAGGTGGCCCATGCCTCCAATCCTAGCATTCAGGAATCAAAAGCAGAAAGTGGGCTACAGAAGGAGACTCTATCCAAAGAGAATGAAGCAAAGGAAAATTCAAATTCCCAACAAGTTTGTTAGTTGAAAAATTGCCAGGTAATAGCAAATCAAAAATAAAACTTTTTTGCCTATCTAAAAGTACACCACCACAAAACTAATGAGAACTGAAGGTGCCACACATCTTTGTGTTTATCCCAGAATACTTATCAAATAAGTTTTATATCACAAGATCAAATATATTTGAATATATAATCCTTAGAATGTCATCAATTAATGATCCATAACATATGATTACTCACTATGTCTTTGGGTAAAAATTTCTACAAGGGGTTAGAGAGTGGTTGAAGGCGCCTACTTGCAAACCTGACAGCCCAAGTTCAATTCTCCAGCACCTACATAAAACCATGTACAAACTAGTTCATGCTCCTTCCATCCTAAAGTTCCTAAGACAATGGAAGGTGGATGATGAGATTCCAGAAGATTTGCAGAAGCAGAAGCAGTAAAAGACCCTTCCTCAAAAGAAGGTGGAAGGAAAAAGCCAGGCCATGCCTTTAATCCCAGAAATTGGGAAGCAGAGGTACGAGGATCCATGTGAATTCAAGGCCACCCTAAAACTACATAGGGGATTGCAGATCAGCCTGGACTAGAGCCAAACCCTACCTTCGAAAAATAACTTAAAGAGGTGAAAGGTAGGAAAGGAAAAAACATTCTGAGGTCCTCAACCTCCAAACGTGCATCAGCATGCACAGGTACACACATCATATACACATATGCATGTATATACACTAATAAATAAATATTAATGTTATATTTCCTTCAAAGCAAAAATCTGGCAATTTAAATGGATGTATCAAACAAGAAAAAAAAAAAAGAGAAGGAAAAAAGTCTCTCTTTTTATAATTTTGCCCAACAATGGATGTAGACTTCTATAATACACAGATTTGGATACAATAAGTTACCTGTAAATGACAAAATAACCAAAGTTAAATTCCAACTGGTATGTATATATTAACTGCCAAAAGAACAATTTTTGAGACGGGGGGGAAATCCTCTGTGGACTTTCTGTGTTATAAGGACTCACAGGAAACTGATAGCTTAATTATACTGCCATAAATCAAGAAACCAGCAACTTCTCAAGACGGATAAAGTAACCTGAGAGACCCTTAAAATACTACTGAGGTCCTTAGAACACTGATTTCGTTACATGCATTCTGTCATGCTTTGTGCAAAGTAAGGAGAAAACCCCTCCAGCAGTTCTGCTGTATTTAGAAGCTCACAGTGCCTAGCCACTGTTGCCTCTCTCATGCTGTTGTGAGAGGGAGCCTCTCTTCTGGAAGATGACTGGCTCAGCAGAAGTGCCCTTCCCATGTAATAAAGACAAGACAGACCAGCAGAGAGCATTTCCTCACTGGAAAGCGAAGAAAAGATGACAGAACCCTCTTATGTCCTAAGCATGGTAACTCATTTCTAAGTCACATTCTGTGCCTTCAAGCTTGTCCAAAGGCGGAGTTCCATTCTGGCTCTCCAGAGGGTTACATTTTGTAAATAATTTCAGTGACTCCTAACATCACATATTCAAAAATAAAATTGCACATGTTTATGATTTCTTCCAATTTAATCAGAGGGAAATATTTTTTTTTTATTAGAAACTTTTTTTTTTCTTTATTAGTCAGTTCTGTATACAGCAAATACAGTCAGTTTGGTACCAGGGAAATATTTTTGTTTAAGAAAATCCTTCAAAAATTATGTATGCTCATTTAGAATTTAAAATGTAGTTCATTTAACTCTAATAGAAGTATTTCATAGTATTACACTCAGCACCTACCAAATCAGAGATCTAGAGGCTCCTAAGAGCCCATCACAGAAGTAGACACAGAATGGACCTAACATGGCTCAGTGAATTTTCCTGAAGAAAGGGTGGAAAGACGGTTAGAGCCACAAGTTGGGACATTATGCACAGAGACACTGCCTCTCTCCATAAGTGATGGCTGCCCCCACAATGCACGACCCACAATCCCCATTGGAATGACCTGCATCCCCAAGGAGGAGGGTCCCTTTGGAAAAGGGACAGGTCGCCAACATATGCTGTTTATATACTATGTATGTCTATAACTAATTTTTTTAAAGTATCTTAAAGAATACTTTGGATTCTGGGCAAAAGTCACATGTTTATTCCCTTATCTTAAAAACAATGATTATTTTCAATACTGGTGACATGTGACATAGTTATCACCAATTTGAAGGTTGTCTACATTGAGCCTACAGGGAGTACAATGACTTAGGTCACAATGTAATGCTAATTAAAGGGCTAATTAACTGGTAGAAGAAATTTATTGCACAAAATAGATTGCTATATTACTTTGTTTTACCTTTTGTGTCATTTCAACCTGGTAACCAGTAATTTAGGATCCTCTAATCACGCTCTTTAATCCACATGTTAATCTCAGATTGCAACAGCCCATCATTACAGAGCCAGGGTGCAAGATATATACTGCGTTTCTGCTTAGTCTTAAAAATGGGATGCTGGGAGGCAAGAAAACCCTGTGTTGGCAGACTCCTCAGTATTGGTTTGAATATGATCTCTTTTAAGGTAGGGCTAATTGGGAGCCAGCCAGCCTCATGAACCTTTTCAGCCACTTCTTAACCTAAAAAGCAGATCACTAATGTGACTGAGACACATAGAATCTAGACAATTTCCTTGGCTAGACAGACAGAGAGGGGTAAAGGGTATGTGGTAGGTGGCTATATTTTAACCAGAGAATGGCAACCTAAGAGGATGGTGAGTGCACTTCCTGTTTCTTCTTCTTGGCCTAAGTGAACTTTCTCACCTGCAGGCTGGATTGGCAGCTCCACTGCTCAGCTTCCTGGGATCTGCACAGTACAAATGCATCATGGGCCAAACAGGGTCTTTGTCTTTGTTCAAGCTGACTAATCTTGGACTCCGGACTGACTGACTCCCCTAGTGAAATAAAATCCAGCTTGCACAGCATCCTAGGATTTTCCAATTCTGGAGTCTCCTGCTCCACGAAGAGTTTGTATTCTCTCTGCTGTCTTTACCTCTTATTTCAAAATAAACTGCTTGTTTGAATCCTTTCCTTCTTGCCCTTTCATCCCTTCATTGGCAGAGAAAGCGAAACTCAACACCTCTAGAAAATATCATGACTTTTCATTGAAGGATTTTTTTTTTTTTTTTTGAGGCAGGGTATCCCTCTAGTCCAGCCTGACCTGGAATTCACTATGCAGTTTGAGGCTGGCCTCGAACTCACAGTGATCCTGCTACCTCTGCCTCCCCAGGGCTGGGATTAAAGGCATGAGCCACCACACCCAGCTGAAAGATTTTATTTATTATTTTTGAGAGAGAGAGAGAGAGAGAGAGAGAGAGAGAGAGAGAATGGGTGCCAGGGTCTCTAGCCACTGTAAACAAATGCCAAAAACATGTCCCAAACACCTTGTGCATCTGGCTTTACATGTGTACTGGGGAAACAACCCTGGGTCCTTAGGCTTTGCAGGCAAGCGCCATCTCTCCAGTGCCCCACCTCAGAAGGCTTTTATTTAAAAGGTCCATTTGTTCAAGTTGAGTGATCTTTAAGTATTATCCCTGTTATTCTTAATACATCGTTTTTTTCAATTACATGACTTGAGCAATCAGGTTTCAACTTTGAGTTCAACAAAATGACATAAATTTTTATTTAGTAAATAGAAAGTTGTTTTCTTTTTTAAAGTCAGGCAGCACACAGACAATGCACATTCACTGTACCCATTTGAAATGTTTTATCAGGAGGCCACCAGATTCTCACCTTTCCTGAAGGCATTTTCTAATGTCTGGATTTTTCATGACCCTGACACATATGGAAGAATAAAAGCTCTTGTTGACTGATCAACTGACAGACACACAAAGATGAAGACAGATTAAAGACTTGGACCCCCCATCATCTCTAGGTGGAACAAAATTTTCACTGACACGATTGGGCAGCAGGAAACAAAAATCAAGCTGAGCTATACTAGATTGCTTTAGTCTGTTAAAATGGGAAATGCTCACATCCTGGACATCTGCTCCCACAACATAAACCACAACCCTATAAGGAATACCTGAGACCCACTGAGGAACGTCCCAAATGGAATTGGGGAGTGAGGAAAAAGAGGGTACCAACACATGATGCATCCATATGAAGTATGTTAATAATAATAATAATAATAATAATAATAATAGAAGAAGGAGGAGTAGGAGGAGAAAAGGGAAGTGCTAATGTTGCCCCTTAATTTCTAAGAATACAGATTAGAATATAGTATTTTTTAATCATGTTAATGCTAATTTCCTTTGAGGAATCTAAACAAGCACCCTAAAATAGGTCATTATGATGGTAGTAGAACATTCATCAACATCCATAAAGTGCACATTGTCCAGGTCTATCATTTACATGAACTATCCTGATGGACCAAAACTTCTGAAACTCAGAAGAAAGTAAGTCTTCCCCTCTTTAAGTCATTTCTCCCAGGTATTTCATCATAGCTATGCAAAATTCTTACTTATATGGAGACAAATGTGATTCTGGACTAAATTTGGCAAATATGAAGTTATAAAAACATAGATAGATATTTTCAATGTGGGAAGTTGTAGATGTGAGAACAGCACAGTAGTGACCCATAGAATATTTCTCAGTTCCCAACCTTAACCAGACTAATAGCTGACTATGTCTATACACTGCTCAAAAAATATGCCCAAAAGAGGATTAAGTAATAGACATGTATTTTACAGTGAGAGATATTAACAGAATCATAATTATTTTTCACTCCCCATCTATAAAAAAATCAAAGGCATTATTACTCATTTGCTACTATTTTTCAGTGATGTCGAGTTCATAACTGGGGCTTAATAAATATAATGTGAATAGTTAAAAATTAACCTCGGGAATTGAATAAAAATCTGAAGTTGTCTTTGTTTCTTTTCAAATTCTCCATTGCTGAACAGGAATATGAGCTTGAAAGAGAACCTCTTCATGCTTTCACAAATGAGGTCTTATACTTCTAACACTATTCAACTCTGTCTGAGGCCTGCATTTCATAATCAGCCTTACCAATTGTCTTATTTTATCCAAAACGTATTTTCCAATATGTCAGTGCAGGCAATGTTTTTTTTTTTTTTTTTTTTTTTTTGCCCTCTTCAATTCTCAAGGAGTAGCACTGGTTCAGATGGAAAGCACTGACTGCTGATATCACATATTGTCCAAATCAGGCATTCCTTTGATTTTGTCATACATGAAATCTTATCTTTTAATAAATGCAGTATGTTCAATACTAAAAGATTTTGAAAACTAAGCTCTCTTCTCACATAGATGATTGTGCTTAGATGTCTGCAAAAATAATAATAATTATTGTTTGGGGAGTTGGTTATAATCACATTATCCTTTGTTTTTAAGATAATATGAAAATTATATATTATATATATATATATATATATATATATATATATATATGCTACTGATAACTGGAGGAAATCATATATAACATGACTGTAAATAAAGTGATCTACAATATCGTTCTTTGACCTTTCATAAGCTTCCATCATTGGCTTAGAACAAAAGGCTTTCACAGTTCGCTCTCACTTATCTACATGTGGGAAAAAAAATCATTTACTAAGCATGAGGATTTGAATTATAAAGAACAGAACCTGATAAATTTTCCTAAAGAACCTTAGATTGCCCAATTCTGCTGAGTTTCACATCATAATGTAAGGAGACTATTGAGGGTCTGCTGTTGTTTTTCCTGTGGGTATTTCATTTCATCTTTTGACAGTAATATTGTGTCTATTTTGTTGTATCAACATCTACTACAACTATGCTACCACATCCTTTTTTTTTGATCATAAAAGCACTAATGCAAAATGTAATGAGTTCTTGCTATGCCATCTACACATTACTTGGATTAATTCCATTCAAGGGTCAACACTAATATGAGGTACACAGTACAATTAACTCTGTAACTATCGTGCGTGAAGAAAAGGAAGTAGGGTTATGCAATTTGTCCAAAGATCATCAACTTGTAAGGCTACAAATCATATTTCAAATCCAAGTAACCTGAACCCCCAAAACTGCCACCCCATGTGAGCCACCATATTCTGCCACATGACATTGACATCACATGACACATGACAAGCATGTGGGATCACATTCCTGTTGAGTTGAAATACAACTTCTATTTTTCCTCTAGCTTTGAGAAGCAAAATCTTCATTTTCAAAGATTTCAAGCTCAAAATTCCACATTTATACTAATAATGCATGCTTAGCCTATAAAGTTAGCAACTGGGAAACAATTTTTTTCTTTTCTATCTTTAGTGTTTTTAAAGGCAGACTCTTCATATCAGATCCTGTTAAGGGTCAATATTTCTGTACACTAGAACTTCTAAATATGTTTTAATTCCAAGTCAGACAGGCTAATTCCTCCTCCCTCAGGCTGATAGATGTACGACCTAAGGCACCAAATGATTAATCTCTGCACACCATCCAAGTGTTTCAGAGCCCAACTCACATGATTCATATTCCCATTATAAATAATACTGTTGCACATTAAAGCTACTGACCCACTTTTTGAATATGCCTTCTAGAGACACAGTTCAAAGGTTGCAAGCCCAGCTCTGTCTGAGACATGTTATTTAGCTTTACAAAGTCACTCAAACCCCATGCCCCATTTTCCTCACCTGTGAGATGTGAGTAACAATGATAGTATCTTCCTCATAAGGTTAATATGAATATTACATAGAGCAGTTCATGAACTTCCATTATAGAGTTGATTCCTACTAATTTCAGTTTAAAAAGCAATCAGAGAAATATTGTAATTAATTCAATTTTCAATTATCTGTGTCAAAACAAAGAAATAAAATGCAGCATTAAAGAAATAACAAGAACTTTAATCAAAACCAAGTATTTTAATTGCTGCTAGTTGTTTTATTTACGTGAAATTGACAGTAGTTTCTGTGTATAACTTATCAGTTGCTGTTTCTCATTCACAGTTGTTCCCCTACTCATTCTAGCCCAGACTGACCTGGAATTCACTATGTAGTCTCAGGGTGGCCACGAACTCTTGGGAATCCTCCTACCTCTGCCTCCATCCCGAGGTCTGGGATTAAAGGCGTGCGTCACCATTCCAGACCATTCTTTCATTCTTATTTTTAATTTTTCAAATAGAAGAGGAAAAGACCTATAATTATTGCTTTTTTTTTTTTTTTTTACAAAAAGTAGAATGTAAGAAAGGCTTATAAGGTACTGGAGGGAGTCTTCAGGTCTCCCATCTGCACTGTCAACCTTATAAAACCAAAAATGAATGTGACAAATTAAACTTTGTCACCTAAAACAATCCTATAGGTAGCCATATATTTGTATAAATGAGAATAAAACATTTAGAATTAATAGTTCTATAAATAAGAATTTCTATTAACCATGGCACCTTTGTGATGATATAAGAGATTCCACTTTTTTATTAATTATTTTTGTACTCAGTGAATGCAGTCAACTTGGTACCATTGTTAGCCTCCTCCCTGTCCTCCCCACTGGACCCTCCTTGTTGAGGTATATGGGTCATGCACTGTGGGGTTAGCCCTCAGTTATGGGTAGGAGGAAATGTTTCTGTGTCATGACCCAATGTATGGCTCTGACATTCTTTCCCGCCCCTCTGCCACAAATTTCCCTGAGCCATGTTAAGGTCATTTTAGGTCTGCTTCAGTGATGAAGTCTTGGGAGCCTCTGCGTCTCTGGATATCTGATTTGGTAGGAGTTGACTGTTCTCTGTGTCAATCTCCTTCACCCTTGTGCTAGTACTAGATTCACTTTTTTATCAGTACATTGCACTGAAAAAAAGTATTGCATGTGCACTATGTAATATTTACCTTCAATTTGCTTCCCACAGTTTCCCTGAACTTCCAGAGTTGGAGTAGCAGCAAGAAGCCAAGCTGTAAGCACTGTGTTCTATGTGAGGCACTTTTTGCCTAAACATAATTATGAAATTCTAAGTCACAAGAGTAGTCTACCATTGCTTCCTCTCAGCAAAGAATTACCATTAGATGAAAGAGCCCACAGCAGTAAACATCAGGAGCTCATGTTTGCTGCTCCTCTGAACTCAATCGGCCTGACCCAAGCCTAGAAATGCCTTTGAAGTCACAGAAACCTTCATGCTCAGATCAATCCTTGGTGGGAGAAAGAGCAAGAAAATCTGGTTTTCTCACTCTAATATTCTGCCAGGGCATGCATTTAACACAATTCCGAACAAAAGGTTTCTCTCTCTTACAAACTAACTGAATTTTGTGTTTGGGTGTTGTTTGCTTCAAATAACTTATGAGGCATGTATTGATTATTTATATCTTGACACATACTTCCTTTAAAAAAAGCCCATGAGTATCATCCACAAAGTCATGTTCCCCCAGTCTTCAGGCACAGAGAGTGCTTTGGTTCAATTTAAGTAGAAACCACAATATGATTCTCTTATACATAGATAGAATGATTAATAATGTGGTCAATATTAAGTATCAGCTTGCAGAATTTGCAAATTATCAAACTTTATAAGTTGAATGCTAAAATTACATTACGACTGGTATAGTCCCAAAACTCATTTGACATTTGAATACATGAGAACTCAAAAACTTTGTCCTTCAGATCACACTGTTCAGTGAGGAACAAACTATAACCACAAATCTTAAAAATGTTCAGAACATTTATCTTACACTGTCTCTCAGATATTGTTCTCAAAACTTTTACCTTTAGTGTCTAAGCTCCTTACTGCTATAAAGTTGCAGGTTTCTTAAAGGTCAGTAAGGGGAAGTTATTTTTAAGAGGCTACTGAAATAAGAAGCATAGACATGTTATAAATTAGTAGCTTTCTTTATTCTTTTGATCCCAAAAATATTCAATACAATACAGTTAATTATACATCTTGTCTTATAATTTATGAGAATAGCATAAATAAAGACAACATCCCTGTAATAGTATAGATTGGGTACCAGCTGCAGTTGATTGTCACATAGAGAAAAGAAGTAAAAAAAATTCAACTATAAAGGTAACCAGCAAGATAAGTATAAGTAAACACAAATACCAGGAACTAATAGTTTCAAAATTATTTTGGCACATGGCAATACAAAATAAATGACCACCTATTTCAAATATGTATTTCACAATCTATGTTCACATGTAATTAATCATTGGTTATAAAACTTAAGTTAAACAAAAACAAGGGAAAAACATATTATCTACTCAAAAAACAAAAAGTTATATATAATTAAGAACACACATCCCTTCTATGACAGCACACATGAGTCAGTCACGTCCTGTCCCAGAATGAAGCACTCTGAAGGAATATGACTTTCCAGTTGTCTACCTACTGATTTCACATGAGCCCACTCTCATTATTTTCATACATCTGTACCATTTTAATTTAAATGGCTCAATCACATCAGATATATCTAACTGGAGAAATTTTGCAGTAGTCATTCCATTCCTGAATTGCTTCTAGTATGAATAATAAGCTTGAATAATAACAGATGAAATTGCTTATGACAGTTCACTAGACCCTTTACATTCTAGGTAACAAGCCAAAGTGCAAATGCTAATGGCTCAGTTTTTTCTCCTTCCACACATGCAATACAAACACACACACATACACACACACACACACACAAATGCACATACCTACACTCACACCCATACAAAACTTAAACTTTAGATTGATGCAGTGTCTTCCAGTGAAGAAGCGACCGCAATGCAAAGTGCTTGTTCCTGCATGCAACTTAGCCTTAACTTTTTATTTTCAAAAGGCTTTCCTCAATGAACATTAAATGCATAGGACCACAAAACTGAAAGGCCAGTTTTCTATTAATGTAATGGCCATACATTCCTTAAACACTTACATAGTTACTTCAATGTTAAATTGTGAAAAATATGACTGATCTTCTGTTTTTGCCTTATAATAAATTATATTTTAACCATAGTCACAATGGCCTAAATTTTATTTCCTCTCATATCTTCCATTTCCTTACTTTCCATGACTGGTAGTAGCCTTTCTCCCTAGTGCCTTATTAAACAGCATTAAATTATCTAATTTTCTGGGAATTCAGTGCTGAGGTATACATTTCTGTTTTCTTTGTTGATCTAGCACAGGCTCAGGTGATTTCTACATAATACATCCAATTAATTCAGGCAAGGCAAACAAAATGGCATTTCAACTAATCCCTACATTCGTGACTATAAACAAAAACGGGGTACAGAGTTCCACTCTTTGTGTGAGTCCATTCAAGTGCAAGCTGAAGAAAAAGGATTCCTGTTCTTTCTGTACTCCTGAGTGTGGTGTTATCTGATTCTATGTCCATTACTATGAACAAGATTGCAAAGCCTTCTCACATCCTTCTTTAATTCCTTATTCAGAATTTGGTTGGCTTCATTTGTTTAAAGTAGAGTTGGATTTGTTGTTTTGCTTTTCTAATTAATATTTTTGGCAGAAATTTTTGCTTTCTTCCAAATTAGGGCTTCATTTTAATCAACTAGTGATCTTGCCCCTTGGGAATCAGTTTCTTTTTAAACAAGACAAATCCAGGTCTCTTGGGATCCAACATTTTGAGTTGGAACATGGCACATATTTCACTTACGAGCACATACATTCATTTTACACGATTCCTCAAGGTGGCCAGGTGGGTTCGTGGTCTGCACTGTATCCACCTATAGAAAATACAAAAAATATATGTCTGCTTTACAGGGATGTGAGTAGGATTTGGCCAGCCTAGCTGCAAAGCTTGCACTGTACATCTTGGCTCACGGTATTCTTTCTTTCTTTAAGATGTATTTGCAATGGCTGTAACCTTGTGCAGAAGTCACGGAGATATAGTAGCTCGTGCTACAATTAACAACACTCGGGCATCTAAATCAATAAAGCTGGCTAATCTCAAGGACTCTATCTGGCTGAAATGTTTGCTTTGTATAAGAACCATTGAGTTAATTGAGTGTTGGGGTTTAATCTTTTCAAGGCTATGATATGTTAGAAGGAAAGATGATGAGGAATGTTGAGCCTCTGCACTACAAACAGAATAAGAATGAAATATTAATTAGTCTGTGCATGCTTTTTAACCTTTTGCATCCTTGAGAGTCAGGAATATAAGTTAGATCAAAAAGTTCACACCCTTCAAAGTACCTTCAGCCTATATGTGATATAGCACACTTTCTCCTCAATGAGACCTAGCAATTTACATAACTCTACAAATGGACTGCTGGTCTCTGGTCAAGCAAGTGCCACTCTCCCCTTCAAAGTCATGACTGTTAAAGGGCAGTGTTTTGTTTCTAGTTAGTACAAATGCAAGTGGTGGTAAATATATCTTCAAAACATTTTAGTGCTAATGTAAGTTTTAAAGGTTTTTATTTGTTTTTATTAGAAACCAATCAGTGGACTCATTTCTATTTCCTGTACCAGAAAGTATAAAAAGCATATTTTCCCAATTTGAAGCTGCAAATGACGATAGTGAAATCTTTAGTACTCAAGGTATTTCTTAAGAATTAGGATGAACTGGTTGTAGTGACACAAGCCTTTAATCCCAGTACTCAGGGGGTAGAGGCAGGAGGATCACTGTGAGTTTGAGGCCAGCCTGAGACTACAGAGTGAATTCCAGGACAGCCTGGGCAAAATGGAGACCCTACCTCAAAAAAAAAAAAAAAAAAAAAAAGAATTAGGACTAGAAAAGAGAAAATATCCAACCTAATTTTGAAGACACAAACATAACTTCATTGCACACAAGATATAAATTTAGAAAAGAATTTTAAGATTTTATTCCCTATGGCTTTGTAACCACATTATTTTGAAAGCAAATAGTATATTGAAATGAGTGATAACTAACGTTAAAATGGTTCTTATTCAGAGGATGTAATACTTTGGAACATGTTCTGAGAGTAGATTATCAATATTATCTCTACGCCTTTAAGCAGTTTCAAAATATATCTTATTTTTCCATCAAATTCCAAGAAATAAGTTTCTTTTTCCCTAGCAGCTGTAAAAGTTAACATAATTTAGAATATACTCACCAATGGCATAAGCAGGACACCCATCAGTATGAGCTACATTATAAGCTTGGTATGGACTTTCATGTATTATTTTATAGAAAGCACATTACCACATGCTTAATTTCAAACATCTTTACTCACTGATGGAGAGTAAATGTTTGAAAGTTTCTGAGTTTGTGTTTTCTTTGCAAACAAACTGCAACTGCCACATAACTGAAAGTATGCAAGACATGAAGTCATCCTGTTATGAACTCTCAGTATTCATACTTCCATAGTACTTATCAAATACTGAACTATTTTGGACAGTTTTTCACTTAAGTCTGATATGCTATGCAATCTTACAACGTGATTCCTGAAAGCAAACATGTTCACTGTGTTGCTTTCTTTCCTGCATCTGCACACAATTGTTTGGTAATAAACTTTATTAATAAATGAATACGTATTTGGGAACAGATAAGGAAAGAATATAAATATTTAAAATCATGGGTAACTGTTTGCTTTGTAGTATTTGCTATAACTTTAGGTCATGACATATACTTCTAAACTGCAAAAATTTACTGTTTGTTGACAATTGTATGTAACATACACTTGTATGTAAAACATAATTATTTACAACCATATTCACAGTGTTGAATAACCAGATTGGATTCTAAACTTATGCTATAACACTGCTTCCATGATCACAGTGATTATAATCTGAAAGTAAGTTGCAGCCCTAATATTCATATGTGACTTTCCTTTTTTACACATTTATTAATTTACTGAAAATATTTTTAATAAATGAATAAATAACAGGTTTTTAAAATAAAAATCAGTGATTATCAAATATTTAGTGTTTTAATTTCAATACCTGATGTGTAATTTTAATTTATAAGCATACCCATGAATATAACACATTTAAATAATATATTCACCATTCTGCCATGCAGCATAATGAAATCCTCTTATTAAAATGTTACTCACAATGAAGCTACTTATGAACAGGCTTCTGTTTTGTGGCATTAGATTTTACTGCACAGAATAAACACACTGTGTATTAATATTCACCGGTAACTAGAACCGAGAAAAAAATGGATTCTTTCCTCATCATTAAAGATTAACGTTTACAAACAAAACCACTTACAAACAAATCACAGATTGGTTCATAGGGAGCTGCTTAGAAATCTAAAAGCTGTAGCTGGTGAGGGTCAGAATGGAAATGGATGCTACCAGGATGTGTTTGTTTTGATTTGAATCAGCTAATTAAAATGGCCCCAGAAGCAATTTTCAGATCACAGCTGCTACAGAGATAGGCCCCAGTCAATCAGACCCAACCAATCTTTTAGTCAGGTCCAATTCAGGTAAAGTTGTGGAGATGCAGCCTTTGTCCCAGCCAGTCAACCTTTCTCCTCAACTTGTTTCTATCACTCAGGCAAGAAATTACAGACATACACACACACACACACACACACACACACACACACACAAGCTTGCTCACACAGGGAATAGAAGCCAAGTTGTTCTGGGGCCTTTCCTTCCACGATATCATTGTCCATCACTGAATTTCCATTTCTGGACATAAAGACTGAATTAAGAAAGTAATATAGTGCATATTCTCCGGACAACAATAAATGCCAAGTTCTAGGGCAAGGTAATTGAACTACCTAGAGAATAAGAACAGGATTCAAATGCAGGAGTAAGGATATGCCGAGCCCTATTACATAGGAATAGACCTGTTTCTTACCTATAAGTCTAAAACATTTCAAAACTACAAAAATAAAATATGAATTACTTCAAAGTCTACCTATTTTTCTACTTATTTTCATTAGACATGCTTCAATACTAAATCATGCAGCTATGTAATTGGTGTACATTAAGTACAAGTATCTGTTGAGGGTGTTTGCATGTAACTAGCTACATATAAAGGACTCTATTAATATGCACTATTTTTTCCCTGAGTGACGTTTAAATCAGGTACCACATAAAAGGCAGAGAATATTCCAAAACATATCAATGTTAATTTTCATAACCTAAAAGCAGGACATTGATACAAATAGTTCAGAGCAAAAATGCTCAGTATAGAGGTTGAATCACAGCACAGACCCTTAATAGCATTGGAAGCTGGTGGCTTATATTTTTAAATATGAAATCACATTAAAAATCACTTGAGATGGAAAACAAGGCATGTAGTAAACACAGGATTTAGATGGATGGATAACTTTAGGGAGGAAAATCCTGGATGATTTTGATCCTTCCTGTGATTTATATAAATAATATTACTGAACCATAAACTAAAATGACTATTGCCACTTATACAGAGTTAATGGAAGTTGAGACCCAGTACCCCAAAACATGGCACAGAGACATTTGATGAACTAGAGAAAGAAGGATTATTCTTCCTTGTCCTCTAGCCCTTCCCTCTGAGTCAGGCCATCATACTCTCACTTGAAAGCTATGTGTACCTGAGATACATGCATACCTGGAGGAGAAGGAGATGCTTATCTATGGGAATACAAGGACATGCAAGAATCTACACAAACAAGCACACTAAGTCCCCTCCAGTGTGTATCAGCTCATGCTCCCTCTAAGCAATTATACTTCTCGGTGACTCTCTATCTCCTACGAAACTTAACCATAAAAATTATACCTTTTCTTGTTTTTCTAGGCTTTATTTCCTTAAGAAAGATTCTCTGTCATGTAAAAGTATAGCAAATAAATATGTATAATTGTTTTCCATGCTTCACTTTGTGTATTTGCACATGCATGCACACGCACAGGTATGGAGATGTCTTCTATCATGCTTCTATGCCATATATACTGAAACTGGAGGCACCATTTCTGGCTGACCAGTAAGCCTCAGCAATTCTCCTTTCTCTGCCCTCCACAGGACTCCATAGTCATGTGTGGCCATGCCCAGCTTATTACATGCATGCTGAGGATCTCAGGTCATCTTGATCCCTGATATGTGTAAGGCAAGAGCTATTATTCAGAGTGCCATTTCTCCAAACCCAAGCCTCTCTTTAATTACAGGGGCTAGCCATGATACTCCCAATGAGTAGGGAAAAGAAACTTGTCTTGCACGTCAATGTTTATAGCCAGACTGCACTTGACTGGCTAATCTAACCTGACAAGAAACCCTTGTGAGGTAGTGATCATAACTGCTCATTTTGCCTTTGAAGGAAGTGGTGTAGTTCCTTTAACTTTATAAATGTATTGTGATATATAAGTTTAATTAAAGACTACCAAATTATCATAAGGATGTTATGTGCTAAGAATACTCTTTTTTTGTTTTGACTTTAAATCTTTTAAAAGTAGATAGCTATATTACAATTGTAAATACCTCCATTTCTGGTACCATCTAAGAAAAAAGCAAACTTATAGAAGTTACATAAACTATTGTAAATGAACAGAGTAGTTTCAATTCTAGAAGCCTATGTATTGAACACACTCTATCATAATTATTTAAATTCACAAATACGTATTCTATCATCATGACTTAAGTGGGTGTACATTTAATAATTTAAATTTATGTGAAGGTTGTCTAAATTGTCCAAAACAGAAAAGAAATGAATAAAGTGAATTCTATCCAATAAAGGAAAGGGAAATGCATACTCATTTATGTATTTTCTCTCTCTATCTTACTCACACACATACACAAAATCACATTTGTTAATACAGTTTCTACTACACTATGCAAGAATAGTATTCATTTTCACTGTTAGCCACTGAATTGTCCCCATAAGGAAAGCTATGGGTAAATACTATTATACCAACATTCCATCACAGATAATTTGTCCTGGCTTTTGAGTGTCAATGACTTGGGGTCTAAGAGAAGAATGTCTTGTGCTGGGTAAACAAGCAATCAGTATTGAGTAACTTAGATGCCTACTGCAATCATGAAATCCCAGTGTCAGAAACAATACCAAAGGTGATGCATTACAACCTGATAAGAGTCATAGAAGGTAATACACATCAAGACATGAACGAATGAGCAACCTTACAGAGGCAAAGATGAAGGATAAACTGATAAGTGAACAAACACTGAGAAAAACTGGGGAGGGCAGCAGGAAGAGTTCATTAACTCACTGGCCCTACAGCTGGGCCTGAAATGTAGGCTAAGCTTGGTGTCCATGGACAGGGAGGACGAGTGCCTTCCATGAAAGGGCAATTTGTGAGGGAAACATAAGATGAGGTCAGAAGACTGAGAAATCTGTGTCTAAACTACAGATTTCCTCTCAGCTCTATAATGAGCCATTTCCTTACCTAATGGCTTAAGTCTGTAACCCATGACATAGGAAAAATACTGTAAAACAATGTCTTCCTTAACATCAGAACTTACTCATATACAGGCAAATCAATTCATTAAGTGCCAAAAGATAAAACATACAGGGAAACCACTGTTTGTTAATAAAAATTAGACTAACATATTGAAACATTTGCAAGTTTCTACTCTATCATAAATGTATTAAATCATTTCAGTTTTGGTTCATAATTTTTCTACTTTTTATTTTAAATGACTATGTGAAAGAAACCTTTTTTTCCTTAATCAAGGTAGAATAGAGATTATTCCAAATATTGTTATGCCCTCTATAAATAACAGCAGTGGTACAGATCCCAGCTTTACAATTTCCTTTTGTCCAAAGTTGATCAGTAATGCCTTCACATTCTCAAAGCTCATAATTACAAGTACAAGAGTGCCATTGAGGCTGGAGAAATGGCTCAGAGGTTGCAGGTTCTTGAAAAGTCTGCTAGCCCAGGTTCAATTCTACAGCTACCCACATAAAGCCCAACAGATGTTTGTTTTCAGCAACAAGAAACTCCCACAGGTGCATACACTGCACACACCCTCTCCTACAGACAGAGAGAGAGAAATGCACACTTATCCACACAAACAAAATAAATAGAAGAACTAATCTATGATCGCTATCCCCTTCCAGTCATGATATTAGCCAGCTCTGTGAACAAAGTTAGCACTGTCTATAAATCATATGCCAAGTCAGCAAGCTGCCTTGGAAAAATGGGAACTAGATGCTATGAGAAGATCAGGTGGATCCCAAGTTCTGCTGGCTTTAAATGATATTGGCACTGCAGTCAGGTACCTCAAAAACTGAGATGCATTTGGGGATCCTTGAACTACCACAGAAGGGAGCAAGACACAGTGAAAGTGTTTCCAGGTGACTGATAAGCCCACTATGAGTTTGATCCATTAACAAGCAAACCAAGTAAATGCAAGAGGAATTAGTTGTAAAGTAAAAACATGCATGTGAATTAAGGAAGAATGAGCCAATAGAACCAAAAAGAGTCTAGCTTGCAAGGAAAATGAATTTAAAATATGACATTTGATACATTGGTTAATGCTCCCTTTGGCTGAGAACAGATGAATTTCCATATCAAATATAATTGCCCTTTAATATGATTTCTGACTCATCAGCTTAAAATCTATGCTTTGTCACCATTAGAAAGTCTAGAATTTCCCCCGAACAATGACTAATTAATCCATTGCTTTAAGGATTGGTATGCATGTGTTTGAAATTACTTTAAGTAAACAGAGAAATGGTATGTTAATAGATAATGTAGAAATGTAATTTCAGAAGTAAGGCTTTTTCTCCTACCACCATATACCAGTGATAATTTCAGAAATCTAGAGAGGTAACAAGAAAATACTGGAGACCTATGTTTAAAATTTAATGTCCTCACTCCCTGTTCAGTGATTTATTTCCACTTAAACTGAAGATTTTACAATGAGATTATTTACAATAAAAAGTATAAGTGCCTCTAAGTCTAGAAACCTTAGCTGTGAAATACAAAGGAAATGCATGTTGCTTAAACATTCTCTTTTACTGTATAATGGACTTGGTGTTAATAATGTTAATTGGTTGATCTTAAAATATGCAATTCAAACATACAGTGAATATGTTAAGCAATATGCAAAACAGTATTCCCTGAATAAAAATGAGCTGAATTTTCAGAATTTCCCTAATTTTTTGGAGCATTTGAAAAGTAATGAGAAGTTAATAAAATTTATTTTAAGGCAAGCATTAATATACCTTCACTAAGTTTCTAGGGGGTGTGGCTCTAAACTTCATTGCCTCAAATTTTTAAAATATGTTTAATGTTATATGAAAAAGACTGAAAATGTTATACTTAAAAATAGGTCACCATGCTTAAACACTTAATCACAAAGCAATAAGGTATTCCTCAATAGTTTAAAAAAAAAAGATTACTTGCCTCTTTTTTTTCTCCTTTAACTTTATAAATGTACTGTGATATATTAGTTTAATTAAAGTCTACCAAATTATCATAAGGATTTTATGTGCTGAGAATAATTGGCTTTTTCTTTCCTGCTCACTTTTTGTTAATGGAGGCAGAAGACTTTTTTATGATGCATAGCATGAGATAGCAGAAGACTAGAGAGAAGTAAAGCAAATGAAGTACCTAATGAAGTGACCTTTGTTATTTTAGACATGAAACAAAATTAAACTGTCACTAATGCAATGAAAATAAGTCAATGTTTCCACTCAGTTAAAAGGATAGATACATTATGGCTCAAAGCCAAACTGTACTAACAAACCAATCATATATAAAAATGACAATCCTATTAATAGGGAAAGCTGAAAGGCTGTAAAATGAAGTAAAATGTATACATAAATCACATGAGGAGATGTTTTTAATGTATACCATAATGAATCAATCTTTTACAAGAGACAGATTAAGTTAAAATTCACATAATGTTACATGACCAGGTACTTCTTTAATGAGACACATTAAGCCCATAAGTGAATAAAGAATTAAAAAAATGTGACATTCAATGAAACTCTATACAGAAAGTTAACACTATTAACATAATCATTGAGTGGGACCAAACAATAATGATTATGTACACATATCCACATCTACACAGTATTGTTATCTCTCTAACAGAAGCTAAAGAAAATCTGAAAATAATCTGTGAACTTGAAGTTGGTCAATTCATTTTTTGTGAAATCTGATGCCAGAAAGTCCCTATGATTTCCTTCTTCATCCTAAAAGTACATTTCTGAACATGTATCTCCCATAAAAAATGATAATCAGCAATGATTCTTTTGTTAGAAGCAATATGACATGGATTACCACTTGATACTATTCTGGAAGAAGCCATCTACATATTACAGAATTACTGAGCATTTTGAACTTTTATTTCATTTCTTGAGTGAACTCTTTAAAATGTTCCTCTTGCTATTCTTGGTCTTATCACATGTTAAAAGTTTTCACTTAGTGAAAATAGCTAGCATTGTGCTGTGTGTTCACAAGATCTCAGGCTAACCCACAAGGATGCAGATACGATCAATAATCACACTGAACAAAGAAGGGACTGAGGGAAACTAGGCAGAGATCCTACATCTAAAACATGGCAACCACAGAATTTTAATCTCAGGAAGTTTTACCTAACCTCTGTTCTGTTAACTAGACTACAATCCACTGCCTCCCCAGTTACTGATAAAACTTTTCTTAAAATCTAGTATTGTCATACTACCTACATCATTTTAAATACATTAAAATCATGTGTGAAAAATCTGTATTTTTAAGCTTTTTTTACGTTTATTTATTTATTTGAGAAACAGAGAGAATGTCCTGGTACACCAGGGCCTAGTGCCACTGTAAACAAACTCCAGGTCCATGTCCCTGGTTTTATGTGGGTACCAAGGAATCAAACTCAGGCTATCAGGCTTTGCAAACAAGCATCCTGAACCAATAAGCCACCTCTCTAACTCCCCAAATCTATATTTTTAAGGTATTTATCAACAGCAATTTAATATAAAATTAAGTTTTTAGTCACTGTTCTTGATAAGTCTTTTGGGTTGTTGTTGTTGTGTGTCTGTATGTATGTTTTATTTATAGTATTTCACAACTCACTACATACCTAGGCTGACTTCAAACACACATTCATCCTGCTTTAGTCTTCTATGTGATTTCATCTCTTTCTCTTCTGCCTTTTCTCTTTCTTTTAATCTCTCATCTTCTCAACTCACAGACACATGTACAAAAACACACACCACATATCAAAATAATAATGAGATTTTGGAAGAAGACCCAGTATGTGTAGGTAATCACATATTTAGATGATGTGATGCCATTAGGTTTTCCTCTCTCCTTAAGGGAATGATAGTCTTATGAAATCTCAAAACCTTAAAATGTGAAAAAGTAAAAATTATGGCAAGAAAATGGTAGTTGACAGTTCTCCAACATCAAAAACAAACAGACTTAGAAATAATGCCATGCTTGTAAGGACACATGCACAGTTTGAAGAGACATCGTTGTGTTTTACTCAGTTTGTTTAAGCCAATGGGTGAAAAAGGGGTTCTTTGACAAAACTGTCATATTAAAAACACAATGATATTTCATTTTCCCCTCTGCACTATTTACATTGTTTGAAACTGAACATGGTTCCACCAGCCCCTATGTCTAATTTTTCAAAGCTGTCACTTTCTAGCAAATCTGCTTAAGCAAAATACTTACGTTTTAGAAAATACAACAAACATATAGTATAAAAAACACTGTACTCTTCTATGGAGATGAGAATTTTAGAGAGAAATGGGTGACCATATGTAGAAAAATGAAACTAGACTCATTCATCTCTCCACACACAAAAATCAAGTCCAAATGGATTAAAGACCTCAATATAAGACCTGAAACTCTTCTTCTACTGGAAGAAGAAATAGGAGGGACTCCCCATGATACAAGAGTGGGGAAAGACTTCCTAAACAAAACCCCAGTAGCCCAGGAAATTAAACAATCACTCCACCAAAGGGAATTTCATGAAGTTAAAATGCTCTTGCACAGACAAACATACCATAAGCAGAGGTAACAGATTACACACTGAATGGGAGAAAATCTTCACCAGCTATACCACTGACAGAGCCTAATATCTAGAACCTACAAAGAACTCAAAAAACAAAACAAGAAAAATATCAAACAACCTACTCCAAAAGTGGGGTAGAGAACTGAATAGGGAGTTCTCATTGAAAGAATTACAAATGGCTAACACACACTTAAGAAAATGTTTGACATTCCTAACCATTAGGGAAATGTAAATTAAAACAACCATGTGATTCCACCTTACTCCAGTAAGGATGGAAATCATTAAAAAAAAAAAATCTAACAATGACAAATGTTGGTAAGGTTGTGGGGAAAGAGGAACCCTCATCCACTGCTGGTGGGAATGCAAACTCGTACAACCACTATGGAAATCAATTTGAAGATTCCTGAAAAGGATGAACATAGAGCTACTAACAGACCCAGTTATCCCCTTACTGCGTGTTTATCCTAAAGGTTCCATGCATCAATACAGAGACATTTGCTCAACCATGTTTTATGAGCTGCTGAGTTCATTTTGGCTAAGAACTAGAATCAACCCAGAGAGATGCCCATCATTGGAGGATTGGATAACGAAGTTATGGTACATATACACAATGAATTTCTACTCAGGAGTAAGAAAAAAAATATACAATGAAATTTGTAGAAAATGGACAGACTTGGAACAGATCATACTCAGCAAACTCATACAATCATAGGAGGACAAATGCCACATGATGTCACTTATCTGCAGTTCCTAACCTGGACCTGTTTGAGTTGCTGTCATACCTGACAGCAATGCAAGGCCTACACAATAGGGATGGAAGGGTTTGGGGGAAGGGGGGAAAACAAACACTAAATTAAATCCAAAATGAGCTGGTACTATAGGCACCTTTATCATTGGAGATTGCCTAAAAGATAAGCCCTCTATAAGGGGGGAGCACATAAAAAGTAGCACTCTAGTGAGGGTGAGATGAAGCCTAAGTTTAAAAGAATTTGTGTGTGTGTGTGTGTGTGTGTGTGTGTCTTTGACCTGTAATTCCAAGTACCAAATTGGTTGGTACCCACATTGAGCTGTTGATCTGAGAGACCTATGAGGTACCCAAATCAAGACAGCTTTCTGTCAAAACACTTGATTACCTGCCTGAGGAAAAAGCTAAGACCCTATTGCTGAAGACACCATATGCTACTGAAACAGAGCACAGAGAGACCTGCCTGGAATTAAAAAGAAAGCCAGTCCCCAGACAGTTAGCTTGTCTAGTGCTGGAAAGCATTACATGAACTACTGGGGAAAATGACCAACAACAGTCTGAGCAACCAGAGGTCTAAGCTACCCAGAAGCAGACACGCTGGCATGATGTACACACCAGTGCAATAATGGCACACAGCCTCAGTGGGTAACCAATAGCTTTCTGATTGGCTAAGAAATCTGCTCACTGTAAAGGAGCGCATATCTGGAATTGGGAACCAGATCAAAATCCTAAGGAGACAAATATTATGTTCTCCAGTGTAAAGTTCTCCCTAGTCGTTGGCTAAAAGAGAGGTTACATATATCAAGGTATCCCTAAATTAGTAATTCCATTTGAACTATGCTTACTTTACTCTCCATTGAAGAGTCCGTTTTTGTTTTTCATAAGGTAGCGAGACTGCAGGAGATAAACTACGCCTCACCCTTCAGCCAAGCCACTGCTGAAACCACAGAGGAATTGGGGAGACAAGCAAGGGTGCTGCTTCCATGCTGAACCTGATAATCAGCACCAGGGTGAAGGAGACAGACCCTGAGGATACTCAACACCTACCAAAGCAGAGATCCAGAGGCTCCTCAGAGCTCACCACTGAAGAGGAGTTAAAACTCACCCACCACAGCTCAGGGAATTTTGCAGAAGAGGGGACAGAAAGATTGTAAGAGACACAGGTTGAGACATCATGCCCAGAGTCATCCCCCCCCCACACAAAATAACTGAATACTGCTCCCACAATTCGTAAACCACCATAGGGAATATGTGAAACCCCACTGAAGAATGTCTCCAATGGAATGGTGACAGAACGAGGGGAATGAGGGTACCAACACATGATGTATTCATACAAACATCATGTTAATAATAATAATAAACATTAAAAAATCAAAAACAAAAAATGAGAACATGGATGAATATGTAGAAATAAATTAAAAGATGACTTTAATGGATTGGTATGAATCCGTGAAACAGGTATACCTCTGATTAGTTTGAAAGATGCACCTGGATGTAGTGAAGTATAGTTTCTACACAATAATCATATTATCCAAGCATTGTTTTCAATGGATTCAGTAAAGGTCATTATACTTATAAAACAAATATATGGGGAAAATGAAAGATAACCATGGTCATTCTTCCTCAGTTCTTATCTGTTGCAGCCATTATAATGCAACATGTCAACATTCTACATCCCAGATGGTAACAAAAAAAGCAGTCACAATGCAGTACACTAGTAGACCTCTAGCCTTTCTGACCCATGGGCATCATGACTCACATGCTGTGGTACCTGAAGGAAAGAAAGTACAGCATATGTATACTTCAAGTCATTATTATTAGGATGGATGGTGTGAAGAACAAAATTTGTTATTATCTAACAAATTCCAAATGTGAAAAGAAATGTGCTTGGGAAAGGATAAGTCATATTGGCTGCAAGCATGACTCAATATGCTTACCATGAAGTATATTCTATGGATACACACACAGAAACACACACTAATCTGAATGTACTTAGCTAAGAAGCATGTGTACCACATATACAACCTTTTATTTTAAATATATGATTACAATATGTGAGTGGAAATGATTTTTTCCAAGTCTATGCAGTAAAAATTACTTAAGGATTACAATTCCTTCCTTTACTTTAAAAAGCTGGTCATGTCTCAGCAAAAGCCAAGCAAGCTTATGGTGTACAATCTGAAACCCAATTCTCTCTTAGAGCTTTAACACTAGATCTGTCACCCTTTAACACCACAAAATCAATACCCTGGAATGTCATGGTTCTCTGATGGCCCACAAAGTCAAGGCATGATCAATTTCAACTTCCTTACTGGACAGAAATAGACTTACACAAATAAAAGATTTCCTTCAGCTTAAATTCAATAAAACAACAGAATAAAAGTAAAAAGAGATGAAGTTATTAGCATTTAATACAATACATTTATGCTTAAGCCTACATCCATTTTTAAATTTAATTAAATTGCAGCCCAGAATAAAAGAATGTATCATCAATTAAAACAAAGATATTAAGTACTCCAATCGAGAAATAAAGAAATACATTACTAAGTATGTGTGTGTGTTTTCTTCATTATATGAGTCCATAATCAGTAAAAGAACATTGTTGAAATTCATTGTGTATCTCTGAGACATAGGATATATTTTGGCTTCACTACTCAATATTAGCAAAATAATAAAGTCTTATGTTTTTGTCATACACTATGTGTTATTACCTAAGACAGCTCCTGAAGCATAGTAAGTCTTTGATAAATATTTGACTACTATAGGAAAAACGATGCATATGATAAACATATGTGCTACAATAAAGTCTGTTAGGGCAAAGCCTTTTTCCTCCTTATCCCCTGTTTTATATCTGGGTGCTGCTGAGTCTCACAAACACAGGAGGCAAAGAACAAGTACGTGCTGGTCTGGATAAAGGGAGGATGCCCTCAATATTGCTAGTGAGTCCCTGGCATTCTCCAAAAACCAAATGATAGATTTCAAGCAATTGCCTATGATAAATATTTCATATATTAATGGTTTTATGCTGCTCCTAACATTTCGGCATATGTGTTTGTGAATTCATTCTTTTCATAACACTTTGGGAAAATCTGGCCTGAAAGTTAGGAGGTATGGAGTATAGTTTGGGATCACTAACTTGCTGTGTAACTTTGCCTGTCCACGACTCTCCTGTTTTATCTATAAAATGCAAAGTAAGGAATAGGAGAAGTAAAATGGTTCTCAGGTATTCTCTTGGGAATACAACCTCTTGGGTATGTATAGAGACAAGGATTCAGAAGAAATCAATGAAAGAGGCACTAGAGGTCAGAAAAAAAAGATGGAAAGCAATCCTATTAAGTGAGTTAAGAGAAATTGGAGTCATTCCATTGAGCAAAGAAAATGCTGAAGGAGCATTTGCAAAGTGAACCAGAGTGGGAGGCCCTAGAGCATGTGTTATGAAGACCCAAGTTACTATTTCTAGGGATAATAAAACAGGGAGGATAGAGTGCCCACTCCTTTGTCTTCCTGTGCCATCACAGCTGAAAGGAAGGCTGGAGAGATGGCCTAGCATTTAAGGCACTTGCCTTCAAAGTCTAAGGACCCAGATTTGATTTGCCAGGACCAACATATATATATATATACACATATATATGTATGTATGTATGTATGTATCATGCTCCTATGTATCTTGTACCAATTATAATGTGTGTGATGACACAATACAACAATTCTGGGCAATCAGATATATAGCAAAGTGCTTGAGGAGGCAATCCATCCCAGAATAGAAAGGAAATGGGACCAACGGATGATTTCCCATCCTTTTATGTCCACCTTTCTTCTCCATATCTAAAAGAGAAACAGCAATGGAGACAACCCCCTTCTTAGGAATATGAGACTTGGAAAGCCAAAGACAAGGAAGATGGATGGGATGAGAGCAGTCTCAGGAATCTTCAGTAAAACTTGCTGACTGCTACAGTGGTGTCCTAAGAACAAAGCCAAAGATGGGTATGTAACACACAAATCGATTTAAGAACTTTGGAAATCACAGTCACAGTTTCTCTCTTTCTAGAAAAGAAAGAATTCAAAACAGGTCAAAAGTAGACTGTCTTCAGTACAAGAAGCAAGAACTGGATACAAGAGAGGTATAAGAGAGTAATGGAGAAAATACTAAATTTCCAATCCATTTCTGAAGGCTGATCCCATGTGTTTTCATTTTGGTCTGACATACTCTTTTAATAGAAACCAGGAAAGCTAACTAAATGCATTTACTTTCATTAAAGAACATTAACAGGTTTATTACAAAAAATCTGAGTTTATGAAATTATAAGCCAAGGTCACCCATGTTCCCTTCTATTCTTAAATTTTGGTAACTATGAGTTTATGATAAAAAATTCATAAATCATATTATGAAAAAACGCATACACAACTAATAGCCCAAAGTAGTTTCCTATTTACTTATGATTCCTGATGCCTTAAATTATCACAAAATGTGAAATTAGTAAAAATCATTAAGTTCCAAAATATTTTCTTGAAATGTCTGTGTTCATTCTCATAAACATAATCAAGTGACAATGATATTTATGTATATATAATTTTCTACTTTTTTCTGCAACAATAAGCATAAAGAAGAAAAAAATGGATGCCAGAAAAATAGAACCAACCAGCTCCCAGATTCTCCCTGACTGTTGTAAATGCTAAGCCACTCTGCCTATCTCCTGGTACCAAAATCCTACAAAAAAACTATGGCTTTCCTGAAAGTGGGCATAGCCATACTGCTAACACTTTTGGATGGAATCCCAGGATCAAGAGCTTATGGATATTCGTGTTTTGTTTCATGGATGAAGAAAAAATCCTGAGTTTCTCCATAATCATACTTTAACTGTTAGTCACTTTTCAGAACTAAGAGTTGTTCAAATACAGTCAACCTTATGCCATTAAAGAAAAATGATTTTTTCAAGATAACAAACATAAGTTATATATGAAAATGTAGGGACTATTTCCATGTAGTGTTAATAAATACATCCAATGACACACATATTCCCTATTTTGAACAGAGATAAAATGATTTCAATGAAATACTAAATTTTGTGTTTCAGTATATGATCTTCACAGAAGCAGGAAGACTCAATTGTATGCTTACAATCTAAATAGTTTCAGTTTGTATCTAAGCCACATGATCATTTTGTGTTTGTCACAGGTAAAATATGTTTATATAAACAACAAGCTTATATCTTGTATAGCTTTCTTACTATCTTGTAGTTTATTTATTTTTAGTAGGCATTTGATTTATTTTATGACATAATTTCACTCTATAGCCTAGATTGACATGTAACTCAGTATATAACTCTATGTATGCCAGATTTGTCCTTAACTCACAGTAATGCTCCTGTCTTAGCCTTTTCACCAATAGGATTATAGGGATGCTCATCTCTGTTTGCTTTATACAGACAAATAAAATATAGTATTTTCCCCCTCAAAATGTGGTTCCTTGAATAGCTTCAGTAGGAACCATTGAGACTTTATTATTATAACTGTTTAATGCCTCTTTTGCTCAATTTTCTAATTGCTCAGGGAAGAAACTGCATTTCACTCCTGTTCACTTAATTTAAATTCTGACCAGCGTCTAACATATAATCTTCTGAAACACAGGCTATAATTTTGTTTGTACTAAGTTCTGTGCTAGAAAGATAGTTTTAAGGTTCAGGTACTCAGCATTACTGAGTGAATGAATCCTCAAAGACAGAAATGCGACAGCTCTCAGGATGTACACTATTCTCATGTGAGTTTCATATTTCTCTTTCCATTTACTTCACCCCAAACAGTTCCCATAACAAATATTCACAAAATAGTGCCAAGATACTCCTGCTATTTCTTATTGTTTAGAAGCAGGAAGTCATAAACCATTTCAAACTGCATTCATATAAACTAAGGGAACCTGCCAAAATATATGAAAGCAATAATGAGTTATTTCTTGCACAATGTGAAAACCTGAATGATTATTTCAGATGAGGATAACTGGAACTCGGTGACTTAGCAGGATCTGTGGGATCTAGTTGTAGAGCGGATATTGCTTGTTTGAAAACAGAGCGGGAAATGATATTAATCTGCAAGAAGAGGAAGCTGCCAGTGGCCCTCTGATCAGAATGGGCTGTGCTTGAATTATCCGCCCTTTCACTTTTCCACTCAGAAGACCCACCGTGCCTGCTCCATTGGCCATCATGAATACAACACTCTTAATAAATTCAGTGGGTGTTTTGCAAGTACAAAGCCTGCGGGATTGGACACTTCAGGCTAAATTTCAGCTGCACAATCAAGAATAGAGCTGAAAGCACCAATTAATGGTGTGAAGCACAAATAATCAAGCTCTAGCTATGTAAAAACTGATACAGAATAAAAATATCACCTAGGTAATGTATCCCTGAGTGAGTCTGCAGGGTAGTTCATCAGAACAGTAACAATAAAGCTACCTAAATAAATTCCTGCTCAAAAGTAAAACCTGAAGATCAACGATTTAGCTTAAGAGATAATAAAGAAGTGATAAATGGTCATTATATAAGCAAACATTTCCTGTATTGTTATTCCAACTTTAAATCAAACAAAACTTGCAGTTTTCTAAGACAGAACTAAATGGAACAAGATTCTGAAAAGTAAGGACAGCATAAAAATGTGTGCTAACATGCAGGATGGCACATCTATTACATCATAATACAAACTACAATAGAGGGGAAAAAAACCACAAGGAGAAAACTCCTTCTGTTGGAAAGCTGGGACAGTAAGTGAAAAAGCCAAATTGAGACTTATCAGACAAATATATGCATGCCAGACAAGCATGGGGAAAAAAAAGGCACAAAAGACTATCAACACAGATGGGAAGGATATCGCTGACTTGCAGGAAGCCATGCGGAGTGACAGCCCTGCAGTGTCTCCACACCTGATCCGGCAGCAGGACCTAAGGGGGGCCTCGCCACCACAGCCAAGTCAGCAGTCTGCAGACAGATGTGGGCTTGCTCTCGCTGAGCTCAGGAAGTCCTGGTGCCGACACGCCTGCGGTTCTGTAAGCACTTTCTCAAAAAATACCTAAAAACTCACAACTCCACTTGTCCAAACTATGGCAAACCAGACTTCTATTTTGAGCAAAAGTGATCAGAAAGCAGATGATTGCCAGTGACTGCCATAAAAACATTTGTTTGACTCTGATTCCCACTCCTCACCAGATTCAGTTATTTTCAATAATGTATGGAAACAGAAACAAGAATTATAGTGAATCAATATTAAATTGAGTCTCTAAAATTGTATTATTTCTTTAAAGTACCAGAAAATACCACTACGTGATAAGTTTGATTTCAGCCCCAAGGTTCCACTGAAAACATTTAGTTTAAAATGCAGCTTTTTTTTTAAGTTGTTTCCACAGTGAGTCACCCTTTTTGCTCTACTTTTGTTTCTAAATACCCAATACCCTTTAAGGAAAGTTTCTAGTAGGTTTTAAAGATCCACAAGAAATAACAGAGTAATAGAAATTGGAAATGAAATCATAGGTAAAATCGATATTTATATCTACCAGCACTTAGTTAAATAAATCCATTGGCAATGCTAACAGCAAAACTGTGGCTATAAAGAAATTGTACTTGAACAATATGCTGTTCTGAAACATTCACTCAGTTAATTTTTTTGTTTATTTTTATTTATTTATTTGAGAGCGACAGACAGAGAGAGAAAGACGGAGGGAGAGAGAGAGAGAGAGAGAATGGGCACACCAGGGCTTCCAGCCACTGCAAACGAACTCCAGACGCGTGCAGATCCTTATGCATCTGGCTAACGTGGGTCCTGGGGAATTGAGCCTCGAACCGGGGTCCTTAGGCTTCACAGGCAAGCACTTAACCACTAAGCCATCTCTCCAGCCCAACACTCAGTTAATATTAACTGCGCTCAGTCTCTTGTAAGAGGAAGAATGAATGGCAGTGCATGAACCCCTGGTATAAGCTGAGCTCTTCCTGTTCCTGTCAAAACCCTTGCGCACAGAACTTCCTGGGGAAGCTGAAATTAGATGTTTCACTGCCAAGGTAATCCACCTGACATTCTACTGCTGACATAATTTCACCATTTTTAAAAGTTCTGATACAACTAATAATAAGAAAATATAAGTTTGATATGAAAGTATAGTCACTGTAATAGCCAGGACACCTAATAAAACATGTGCTTCATCATTACATAACCAAAAATTAAGAGCTCAATAGGATGTGATTGTTATGTCTTTAAAAGCTACCAGTGGATACAAACATGATATTAATCAATTGTAATGGGTAGACACAAATGTGTATGAATAAATAACATTTTATCCAAAAAAGAATGAAAAATAAATTTTTTCTTTTTTTTTTTTAAGGTAGGGTCTCACTCTAGCCCAGGCTGACCTAGAATTCACTATGTAGTCTCAGGCTGGCCTCAAACTCACAGTGATCCTCCTATCTCAGCCTCCCGAGTGCTGTGATTAAAGGTGTGTGCCTACACACCCACCAAAAATAAATAAATTTTAAAATATACATTCTACTTTTACATTCCACATTGTTTCAGAACATCACTATTCATGTACAATGACTGAAAAGATCATAAAATAACTTTCTCTGGCAAAGTAGAGTGGATACAATTTTCTACTAATTATACTCATATGGGAAAGGAGGTGACATATACAAGTTGAAATTCTGCCAGCTACTTTAGTAACTTAACAATACTTTTAAATCTCCTTTGGATGTTAACTTGCAGTAGGTAGGGAATAAGAATTTTTTTTTTCAGAAAAGTCTAATTCTCACTGCTGATTCAGCATTGTAGCTATAAGGTAGACAATATATTCTCCCTCATGAGTGAAATCCAATATTTAGTATTTTGCTTAAACTCTTTTTCAATCAGCACCTCTGGAAGATTAAGTATTTTCTAATTGTTGGCAAATCTCCTGAGAATTCTCAGCCCAAATGAAAGGAAGGTTTTTGTCAGACCCTGATACTTCAAGGAAAACCCATCACAGGTTTTGTTACCATCTATGTCCTCTTTAAAGAATGCACCTTAGTCACCTGCTATCAAATCTCCTTTGGGTCAAGGAATCCATTTCCATAAGGCCCTGTGTGGTGGAGACTCCCTGGCACTGATTTCTGAGAGAGAGGCTCACCATAAATGGATCATTAGCCTCACTTCCGTTGGCACTCAAGTTTTCCCTAGGGGTTGCTACTAACTGAGAGCTAATCACCCATGTTCTGATTCAGCCCCAGTTCTGATTAGATCATAGCTTAAAGTGGATTACTGTAGAGTCATAATTCTTACCTGACAACACATGAAACAAAGCCTATATTCTCCAGGAACATACTTTATCTTTCCTGTTAGCAAATGCCTCGGTACTGAATCATTAAATGGGCACCCATGCTGAGTGTAAAGGCTCAGGGGGGAAAAATACCCTGACTTCAGTGGTCATAAGTTATTACTCTATGGGAATTTCTAATGATCAAGCCATTAACAACTCAGTACTAATTCCAACATTTGATGACGTGGTATTACAAAAAAAGTATCATGTGCAGATGTATATCAATGACAATCCATTCCAGATCAAGCTTGAACAACAAATATTTTTAAAATAATTTGAGTATCTTGCATAACTAGCTATTTTTATACATATTCCTCTCACAATTCTAGATCCATCTTTTGAAATCTTTTTATACTAAAGGATAGAATGCTTGCCTAGTAGGTTGAAGGCCCAAGATTTTATTTACAATATCACAAAAGAGTTAAAGAAAAAAGAAACAGAGAGAGAGAGAGAGAATGCAAAATATTAAAGAAATGTAAAAGATAAAATCCTTTTGCTGGATAGCTGGATAATACATTTTATACAACTGCTTGCAATTGCAGTAAACTTCCATGATTAATGAAAAGTAGAGTAAATAATTCCAAAATAAGAGAAAGTAATTATACATATAATATATATTTATATATAATTTTATATATATAGTAACTACAAAACAAGTGATGTATTAATGATGTAGGATTTGGGGGTTCAGTAAAGGCATATGAACCCCAAGTCTTGGGCCCTTTTTTATTCAACAAAGAATTAAAAAAACAGACTGCAAAAGATAAATTATTAAATTTATTTAAGGAGAAATTGTGAATTATGAGTTTTATTTACAGAAAATTGACCTCCAGAGAAGAGGCTAGCTGAAATACTCAAGCCTGATCTGGAAAGAGCAAGCAGAGAGGGGGCTAGAGACGGGGGGCTCTCCATGGCAGATGCACATATGCCCACATGTGGAAGGAAAAACATAAGAATTAAAATATCCCCTTCACATAGAAGCACAGAGAAGACTAAGAAATAGGAAAGGAGGGTACCAAAAGAATAAGTATCCAAGACAGTCAGGAGGGTACTTACACATGTGACAGACCCAGAACTTACAGGAAAATCATACACATAACAAAGTGAAGAAAAAAAAAAGGCATTTGGATACAGAATACATGTGAGGAACTAACAGAAAAGTACCCAGACAGGTAATGAGAGCCCTCCCCTCCCCCAACCAAGCTGGGAAAGGGGAGATACACACTAGTATTCAGATGAAAGAACCACAGGTCAGGCAGCCACAAAGGAAAAGAGAGATTGGCATGCAACAAGCCCTTCAGCATTAACTAGGATGGCACTTTTGTCATCTGACTCATGTATGTAAGGGAGAGACCTGATTGGTTCATGGGTTCAAGGGAATGTCACAAAGAAGCCCTCCCACATAGATGTGCTTGACTGGGGAAGAAGCAGGGGGGCGCCCGTACTGAGAAATTGGTCATGGTCATCTTGGTTGACACTAGATCAGCTGTGAGTTAAAATTTTGTCAGGACCTGCAGAGTGGCATCTACTGCTTCTCTCTTTGGGCCTTTGCCCTTGACAAACTGCCCGAAAGAAGCTATCTTCCTACTATTTCTCCTTCGAGATTTTTTTTTTCTTCTTGAAAAAAAAAAACACAGTTTTGCTAATATTGATCATATATGCATATACCCTCGATTTCTTTGATAAAGTATTTCCACAGATAACACAGCATTG
Source organism: Dipus sagitta (assembly GCA_036346955.1). NCBI lineage: Eukaryota > Metazoa > Chordata > Mammalia > Rodentia > Dipodidae > Dipus > Dipus sagitta. Next base: position 28,335,978 of record CM070781.1, on the reverse strand, counting down.
CTTAATATTCATAAATGCACCAATACTGGAGCGGATTTAAAGCCCTATGCTTTCCTTCCACACACTAGTGCATAAAATTAAAATGCTAAATCAAGAATTGCGGTCATTTGCACATTAAAATCTACTTAGAGCAAATCACTGCAATGCATTCTTATGATAGAATAAAAATATTAACTGAAACTAGAATTAGCCTGCATATTTCAAATGTAAATACTGTTTTCTTAAATTTCTTAAACTTGTAAATACTAGATCTTGTAACACAGTGTCATTATACAATTAAGAGGGGCTTTGCATGACAGTTTTATTTTTTTCCTTTTCATTCTTCACTCCTTCTAAAAGGGAAGATACCTCTGGGAAAGCATGTGCAGCCACTCTTTCCTGTGACGTCTTCTCTAAGCCCACTAGTGTCTTTTAACAGGCGTCACTTGGTTCCTTTTTCTGTCTCAAGGCAATTTGGGTCCTTCCTACTCCCTCCCAATTATAAATATGCAGGTTAGATAATTGGCCCACGACTTTGACTGACGCACTGCCTAAATGGAGCAGATTGCCTTCCTGCAAAACACCAGCAACAGGTGGGGAGGAAGTGCTAATTAATCAAGGTGAATATCTGAAGTCATTATGGCTTCAACTCCTCTGCGGCCTTCTTGAACCCTCTCAACTATTAGAGCTCCCCAAGCTGTCGCCCACTTTGCAGACTACAGACTCACATCAGAAAACAAAGTAAAAGGTTTCAGGGGTTTCCAGCATTCATAAATGAGTACATGGACACATATGTACAGTTTGACTCACACTGTTTCCTATGAAATCATAGATTTGACAATTAGATCCTCAAACATAAACTTAGAAAATATCTATAAAATAAAATTGTGAATATACATTAAAGAAAACACATTCACTTGACCCACAGAGTAATATGTCCACTACAATGTCTCCATTCTACATTTAATTTTTGGTGGCCAGAAATATACAAAATTAGTAATAGCAAAACTTTGTATGGGGGGTATAAACATACCTGAGTGACCAGAACATACATAAATAAAACCAAGCCAATAATAATTAAACAAAAAACAAGCACTCTAAAAAAAATCTCTATGATAGCAATTTACAGACTCTAGATCACGCCACGCTATGAACATTGAGACCAAAGCCATTAGGTGCCTTTCATAAGCCTTGAGGTGGCAAAATTCAATTTGTAAATAAAAGTAGTAGTTCCCCCCCCCCAAGTTGGTTCTGTGATATCATGACAGTAAGTTTGGCATTTGAGGTAGTTTTCAGAAAAAAACATATTCAGGAAGTTAAACCTTTTGATCTAAAAATGCCATTTTGCTTTTCTTCTTTCAAAAGTGTAGAAATTGGGCTCAAGTGACTAAAATCTTATAACTCTTCATATCTCTTAAGAGAAACTGTAAACATAGATTCTTAGGCAGATCACATGTGCAATTCAAGTGAGACAAAATACCAAACCTTCAATGGGGTCAGTTGTATGTAGTAAGTAGAATTTGACATCAGCTTTGCATCTTATGTAAGAATAGGGATGAAGTGAACCCTGAGGCTGCATCTCAAAGTAAACAGGTTTCATTTATATGCTTTACTTCTTTGACTGTCTTATAAAGATTTAGCAGTAACATTTACTTTTATGTTTGAAAAATTTGCTGTGAAGAATTGAGTACGCACTGTTGCATAGATAAACATGTTAGAGTAAATTTTAAATTATAAACACTTTATAACAGTATATTCTTGAACCATTGCTTCAAATGAAGATACAACATGGCTCACTGATGATCTCAAAAATTAACTCTGTGTTAATATATGTATTAAGCATATATTTAAGCATTTCAAGTGGAAAATTTCTAAAATACATTACATAGTAAACTGAATTCTGAAACAAGACACACAAATACTTGTGATTGTTATCAATAGTAATGATACAGCCATTACAAAAATTAACTATGCTGAGTTAGTGTTATCTGAATTTAATGATGCTTACTTTATGGACCTATAGAAAGATTTTTATGTATATATGTTTTCCTTACTTTTGTGTATCATTTATGACTGATAGCAAAATACATATGTTTTACTCCTGCCTCGTGTTTTTTGTCATTACTGACTGATTTAACCAACTAATGCATAAGATTATCTGGAATAACAATGGATTAAATGAGAAAACAAATGGGCTTCATTTTAAAACTTAGACATAAGTTAATTGGGTGTCATTTCCTACATAAATTTAGAGCACTTTATTTTAGTTACTCAGAGTTCTCCTTTTTCTTGATTCTCAGTTTAATTTCATTCCAAATAGTAAAGGTTATACGGTGAGTTAATGTTTGAAATGTATAAATTTATCAAAGCACAGGTACTTATAGTAAAGCAAGTAGCAGCTCTGACATGAAAAAACTACAATTTGAATAGTGCTAATCTTTCTTCTCTTTCCAAAAGGTAGCTTAGGATATTGAGACCCTATTTCATCATTAATGAAAAGGGATTTGAGTAATACTGAGATCAAAAACAAAACTGATACTGAAATCCCAGGCTAACAGCACTCTGGGATTACATTTCCAACTTTTGACTAGACAGTTATACCCATGAGTGCCAGCCATACTCAGTGAAACATTGACTTCATAATGAATTGCCCTCCACATCGAAAGAAGTTTATAGGCCTCCATGTTTACCTTATACACAAACATAAGATCTCATATCACCAGCTTAAGAGAGCTCTTGATTTTGAAATTAGTTTACCTGAATTGTTTGGGGAGCTTTGAAAGGAATCATCTGCAAATGATAACTCTAGTTTGAATTTCACTACACTGTATGTTTCTAAAAACTCTTCCTCCTTGACGAATCAGCATATCCTCAGGACTAGAAAATAAAGAAGTAAAAATCATAAAGCCATTCTGAAACAAATACAATATAATTAAATTGCCATTGTCTCATTCACCATTGCCTTTATCATTACATTAAGTCATCAAGTGTGGATTATATGTAGATTTGGCCTAATGACAGATAAATAAGGATCCAGTGAGTTGATTTTGTTTACAATTAAAACAGAAAATATGTCTGTTTTATATTGTGTTTTTATTTGTTCTACATTTTACAACTGCCTTTATATTTTCAAAGTGCTTCCTGCTTTAATCTGAAGATCTGTTCCAATCCCATTCAAAACTATAATAATAATAAATTAATTAATTTAATTAAATAATGTTTTCCATTTAAAATAATATTTTCTTTGGTCTTTGAAAATCCTTGAGGGGTAAACAATTTTAATTTAATAGCTGCAAATAATTTTCAAATATCGGCAATATTAAGGGCAAATGATGTCCTTTACTAATCAAAAAAGCTAGAAGTAAAATAAATAAAGACCTTCATTAGTTAAGGGGGCAAGTGAAAAGAAGAGTAAATGACTTTGGACAAATAACCTTCTTTAAATAGATGATAGCATGTTGAGTCTTGCCCTTAAAATGCTGCAGCTCTCAGAGCTTCACTTTTTATTGTTGTACCAATTTAGTTATGATGAAATGCTCTATATACTTAAGATATTGACTAATCATCAGTAAATGCTTTTTTAATTACTTCCTAGAATGTTTTCTATTGCCTATGAAGACAAAGAAAAACAATCTTAAGAAATACAAAATTGTTAAGAACGGCTACTTATGTAAAGTTTCAGCCTTTTCATGAGCCATATTTTATATCCCATTTTCTAAGCCTCACATTTCAAGGGTGCTTATTTCAATTCTGGGAGGTCAAGGTACATAAAGGGTTAATATAAGTATGATCCAGTTGCCTCTGGTTCATATTCTATAATATTCTTGCACACACAATTCCTTGAGCATAAGTGTCATGCTACTATTAGAAAGAAGCCTAACTCCATGTAGTTACCTAAGAACTATGAACAGTGTTGAAGATGATACTAAGTGTGGGTCACAGCTATGGCCTAAGATCATATCAAACTGCTTGTCTCTTATGTGCCCTCTGACTTCAGGCAAGTCAACCACTAAAAGCAGATATTTTTCTTCCAGATAGACAAAAGAGCTCCTCTATTGAGAGAGAGTCAGACATATGCTAACACAGCATAGCAAAGCTAGGGAGCATACAAGTGGTTGAATTTGTTCCTTCTCCCATGGCAGATTTGTTTAAATGATTTGAAAACTACTGTCTCAAAGTGCATGTCCAACGTGGTGGGTAGTATCCCCAGATAGCTACTGTGCACTTCTCATGATGCAAATCCAGCTTAAAAGAATGTGTTGTAATGGTAAAATATGTATGAAATTTTAATGATTAAATTTTAAGGGATGGCTTAACACTTAGGTGCTTGCCTGAAAAGCCAAAGGACCCAGGTTCGATTCCCTAAGACCCATGTAAGCCAGATGCACAAGGTAGCACATGTGTCTGGATTTCATTTGTAGTGGCTAGAGGCTCCAGTATACTGATTTCCTCTCTCTTTCTCTGCCTCTTTCTCTCTCTCAAATAAATAAATATAAATATAAATAAAGTATTAAAGATTTTAAAGGAAAATATGAAATGACTCACTTTTAATTTCATAGCCACTCAATATTGAATAATATATTGTATTTATGAAGTTAAAGTAAATATATTGTGCACCTATTCTTACTGCATTAATATGGCTACTAGGAAATTTTAGAATACATGTATGGTTTTCATTATGGATGTGTTTACCCAGGCTTTGTGGAAGAGCAGGCTCTGGGGCCCTGCTGAGATAATAATACAAAGCAGAACTATACTTCCTTAAAGCTCCCAGAGTGATTCTTTTGGAAAGAAAAATTTAAAATCAGTTTCCCCAAGGTTTCACATATTAAGTACTGTTAAGAAGTCAATCTCATCTGGACCCACTACCTAAAAGTCCTGAGAGATTTGGTTATTGCTACTTAGTGTCTAATGAGAATGAGGCACCATATAAGGAAGGGACACCTATTAAACACACAGCAATTTCTCTGGGTAATGGGCCAAGCACATGGTCAACCTCAAGGTTAAGGGGAATGTGCAGATGTCTTGTCTTGTAAATAGAACCGAAGCATAATTGTGTCCTTAATGTACTGTGCAAACAGAAGTCCAAAGATGACAACCAAAGTAAGCACTCTGTTAAGACCCCACTGGACATTATATTCAAGAAAATGTCTCTTGGTAAGACACACAGCTGAGCTGTACAAGGAGGAGAAAGGAGTTGAAACCAAAGGAGCCTGAACTGGGTAGTGCTTCTCAGATATGCTCGGCTGGAAGGGCTCATCAGTGTCATGCTCTTTTAAGGAATATCATAGCACAATAATGTACTTAAAATAACTAAGAATAAAGAAGAATTTTGCATAAACATAATATCATGTATTAAAGCTATTTGACATAAATACACAACAAGCATGTGTGCCAATTCAACTTTCCCATTAGTATTACAATAAAAGTGTGCTGGGCTATTGAGTCTGCTGTTGCTCTGTCATTGCATTCTGTCATCTGACAGAACTAGCGAAGAAGTAATAAAAGGCAGCAGAGTCATAGCCTAACATGTGGATGAAAATCCTAAAGTTGAGAATAAAGAAAGCGAGGATGAGTTACATTTTCCTATCCATTAATCAAAAGACTGTCAGTGCTTATATTAGATATAGAAAAACTGTATAATGTCCGAATACGATCCAAACTATCAACCTGCAACCCATGAGCTGTGATTAAGAGAGCAGAATCACTCTGACCTAATGGTGGAAACCAGTTTCTAGGATCCCTGAAAAGAGGATGGAATTCTTGAAAAAAGGGAAAAGAATCCTGGAAGAAATGAAGAGTCACACCTCCAAGGATGCTGGTCTAGGGGAAGGATCTCTTGGCTGGATACAGTAAAGTGGGAGGTGACAGTTTTGAGCTTTAGGAGATGATCTTTCTCCCTTTTACTCACATACTTCACCTGGATCTCCTACCCCTTCATAAGCAGAGAGAAGTTGTGGGGACATTTGATGAGCCTCACTAGTAGGGAATATTGACCCCAAAAAGCAAGTATGGGGAACTTGAAGATCAAATATCATACTTGGGCAGAGGAGATGGCTCAATGGTTAAAGTTACTTCCTTGAAAAACTGCCAGTCTGGGTTCAATCCTCCCAAGTACCCATATAAAGCCAGATGCAAAGTAGTGCATGTGTCTGTAATCTAAGTGTACCTACTGCAATAGGAGGCAGAACCAGCAGAATCTAGAAGACAGCAAGCAGCAGCAGCAGCAGCAGCAGCAGCAGCAGCAAATAAATAAAATAAATAAATAAATAAATAAATAAATAAATAAATACGGTAGAAGGAGATGATAAAAAGCCTGACGTCTTCCTCTGACCTCCAAATATGCACAGTAGCAAGCAAATGAGCATAAGCACACATATCACATACACACACATGTGCTTTCACACAAATAAATCATAAAACAGAAACAGGACCCTATTTCCTGAATTTTAAAAATGTATTCTATGCCCACCTCTTTCCATTACAGAGGTGATACCAATAATACTGACAGTTTTATGCAAATACTATCATAGATTTCATTATAATAAAACTACAGAATGAAAATCAAATCAAGAGAAATCTAAGCTGAGCCTTTTGAGCTCCAGGAGTTATCGCAAAGATAAGTACCATATATCTCAGTCTAGTTATGCAGGGTTGTATATGTCAGATATCAAAATGGTACTTTCTTAAGTTTTCTGACATTTTAATTAAGAAAAAAATTTATTTCATTCAAACTAGCTAATGTAATTATTGAATACCATCTGAAATCTATTGTATATGTATATATATGTATGGACATGACCTCTATGCATTCTATATTTGAGTGTGTTTATATCACAATAAAATGGAAGCCAAGACAAAAAATTGCAATTAAATATTTTTCATTTTATATTAAGATAAATGTCTCTACCCAGGAACCTAATATTCATATAATTTATTTTTTTAAAGCTGGGCATGGTGGCGCATGCCTTTAATCCCAGCACTGGGGAGGCAGAGGTAGGGGGATTGCCATGAGTTCGAGGCCACCCTGAGACTACATAGTGAATTCCAAGTCAGTCTGGGCTAGAGTGAGACCCTACCTCGAAAAATCACAAAAAAAGAAAAAAAAAATACATCTTTCCACTCTTCTTAGAAGTCAGGAAGTTTATCTTTCTCTATAGAACACAGATTGGCATGAAATTTACTGTTTGATTAGCTTCCTAATGTCTTTCAAAGGTTGTTTACACTCAAAATTGCTTAAAAATCTAACCTACCCAGTTCTAAAAACCCAAGATCATCTTTTTTACCAGAAAAGTTGATAACCTCAATGTAACTATGGCATCGTAACGAGGAACCAGGTTAGCAAGCAAACAAAATGATTTCTGTGCTGTGGTGGTTGAAATCAGACGCCCTCCTCCACCCTTAAACTCATGTGTTCTGAATGCTTAGTCCCCAGGAGGTGACAGCTGGGGGGAGGAGCCTTGCTAGAAGAGGTGTGTTTGGCATGTGCTTAGGTTTGTTATAGCCAGCTCCCCCTGGCCAGAGCCGGGCTCCCTCTCTTGTTGCTGTTTTCTACCTGTTGTGGAAGAAATGATGCCCAGCCTCTGTTCATGCCATGTTTTCCCATGCCATCATGGAGCTTCCCCTGAAGACTTTAAGGCAAAATATTACCTTTCCATCCATCAGCAACTTTTGGTCAGCTGGTTTGTCCCAACATGAATTAGGTAATTACAACATGTAGCTAAGTATAACACTTTTCCCAAGAGGGCCAAAGGAACTCCACTCAAAGACACTATCAAAATATATATATATATATATATATATATATATATATATATAACATATAATATATACAAATATATATTATATGCATATTGTAGAAATATAGAAATAAATATTTGTACTATCATCTCTAAGAAAGGCATTTATTAGTTATAATAAGTAGATCAAACATAACCATTCCACATATAGCATCCTATTCTATTTCCTCTTACAAAAGAGCAATGAGCTCTTTCAAAGTTGTTCACAGTTGTTCAGGGATATCAGCACAATGCCACACACTCCGTCTTTTTTTTTTTTTTTTTTACTTCCTGTCCACTCTGGTGAACCAGATAACTGACTGCCCAACAGTACTCACAGGGCTGTCACACAATTGCCGGATGCTTGGATTTTTCAATACCATTCTGAGTACTGGCTATCCTCAAATAAATCAAACACAGTTACAAGAGCTTTCAAAGCTATTTTTAAAAAGCCAGTGTTACAAATTTACCACCAGTAACTGCCATATGAAGCTTTTATATAATATTGTTTTAAACTTTATAAAGTATATCACTATCTGCTTGTCATCCATAGCTTTCCAGGCCAGTCAGAGTAACACAATCTAACATCTAGACCTAGACTGTTTTATCTTTTAAACTTGTGGCAATACTTCCGTACCCCTTAGCTCTCTATGCCTGTCAAACCGCCATGCTGGTTTCTGGGAAGGTGCCTCAAGCACCTGGTGCAAGCTTCCACCCTTTCTCCACTGTTCTCTCTGAGAGAGTTTCAAATACCCACACACTTTTCTCCCTCCTAGACTTTAGGTCCTTCTCATACATCCTCTTGTTAGGGCTTTCCATATGCTCTAGCCCTTCCTATGCTTATATGCATTTTTATAACACTTATCACTATTTAGATATATGCCTTATTTATTTGTACCTTTTTGTTTGTTTGTTTGTTTTGTTTTTCAAGATAGGGTCTCGCTCTAGCACAGGCTGACCTGAAATTCGCTACGTAACCTCAGGGTGGCCTTGAACTCACCAGCAATCCACCTACCTCTGCCTCTGAAGTGCTGGGATTAAAGGTGTGTGCCACCACGCCCGGCTCTGTATCAGTTTTTTGAATCCTCCCACTAGACTGTAAACTCCAGGTGATCACTCAATGCCATTCTTTGCCACTTCTCAGTGTCTTCAGCACTGCCTAGCCCAGGGTGTAGCATTATGGCTTAAATGAATTTTTTTTAATTTATCTTCACTAATCTGATCATTTCAACCATCCCATGGACTTTTGTTGAAAGCATACTATAGCTGCAACATCAGGAATTCAGTGATAAATTAGATATAACCCTTTATCTTGAAAAGGTCACGTTACTGTGGAAATACGCATGCAAAATTTAATTGCAATGCAAAGTGATTAGTGCCTGTGGAATAAAGACTGAAGAAAGGAAAGATACTTGGTGTGGGAAGCAGGGAAAGTGTCAATAGGAAGTGACAGTTGAGCTGAGTCATTAAATATGAGTGTGCTTCTCAGGAATGAAAAAGGAGCCAAAAACATTTCGTAGCAAGGAAAAGAAGTGCACGAAGCTGTGGAGGTGACATGAAGGGAAGTCATGTTGGTTAGATAGCAAAAATGCAGTGTACCTAGAGCCGTGGGTCAGCAAGAGAAGGAAAACTCACCAGCAGAGAGTTTTTGAACGGTGCTTCAATCATCACTTGATCCTATGTTATTGTACTGAAGGCTAAAATGCAGGACTAACCTGGATGATGTGGAAAGCAAGTCTACTGTTTGGAATCATTCTTAAGGCACATGGAAATTGGACAGCAGGTGGGTAAGTACAGGAAGGAGAACAGAGACGCTGCACAGCAGTAGAGACAATGAACTCAGTTTTCTCCGTATGACATGGAGGTGTTAAGAGATACATGAATACAGAAAGCAATTGTCTCCTGACAATATAAGTTTACCTGGAAGGTGGTAAATATTAAGTATTGTAAGCCTTGATGATGCTAGGAGGATACAACAAAGGGTTTAAAAAGGTAAAATGGCATGGCATGGCTGGAAGCTGGAAGAGAGTCAGACCCCAGACAGTCAGCACGTCTAGTGCCAGAAGGTGCTACATGGCCGACTGTAGGAAAATGACCAATATCTGTCCAAGCAACTCATGGTCTAACCTGCATAGCAGCAAATAACTTGTCTTGATGCTCAAACAAGTGCAATAGTGGCACACGGCTCTTGATTTGGCTAACTGATCCCCTCAGTGGTACAGGACCCATAGCTGGAGCTGGGAAACAAGTCAGAACCATATCCAAACATAAGCCCGCTCTCCATTATCAGGATACCACCAATGGTGGGCTACAAGAGGGCCTACACCTATTAAATTCTCTATAAAAAGCTAAGGGTTATCTCATTTGTTGGCTGCTAACTTTATGTTAGAGAATCTGCTTCTCTTTTTCAGATAGACATAGATTCCACCCCATCATACCTCAAAAGGGCCCTGGCTGAAACTGAGAACAATTGGCAAAACAAGCAAGGGTGCTGCTTTCTTGGTGAACTTGGTACAAGCACAAGGGTAAAGGAGATCAACACAAAGAAAAATCAACTCCTAACAAATCAGACATCCAGATACCCAGAGGCCCCCAACACCTCATCACTGAAGCAGACCAAAAATGAACCCGACATGGCTCAGGGAAATTTTGCGGAAGAGGGGGCGGAAAGAATGTCAGAGCCACATGTTGGGTCATGATATGCAGAGACATTTATCCTACCCATAACTGTGGGCTAACTCCAGAATTCATGACCCATATACCTCAACAAGGAGGGACCAGGGGGAGGGGGTAGGACATGGATGAGCCTAACAATGGTACCAAATTGACTGTATTCGCTGAGTACGAAACTAATTAATAAAAATAAATAAAAAGTAAAAAAAATACAAAGTAAGCAAAAGATGGGGAACTATCCAGCAAGGTGGGGACATAGCCAGGATAGTGCCAACCACTACTATAAGCCCTGGAATAGGATTCACACAGTGTCCAAGAAGGTAGAGACAGCCAAGTCCCGGTGTCAAATGTGACTTAGAGAAGACAGGTGGAGAAGGGGGCAGAGAGTCCACTTCCACAAAGGAAGATACATGCTAATGTCTTTACTTTATAATGAGAAACATATGGGGGAGGGAAGTGCTTTCATAAATATAACGGATTTGGACACATTTTCAGGGAAAAGAACTAGTGGGCAGAGACAGGAATGGAACTAGTGATAGGTAGGGAATGGTTAAGGAAGCAGTGCTTTATGAGAAACAGGAGCTGACATGACAAACACGTACAATGAACTTAGTCTTAGCGGAAAAAAAAGAAAACAAGGAGAGTGAGGATTTAACCTGATACACACGAGAGGTAAGGAGAGGCCGTAATATAATTTGACGTGCCTGCATAGCGCCCAGGTGCAAATCAAGGTCAAAGATTAAAGTCCATTTCTTCACTTACTAGCTGTCTGACATCAAGTCCACTTTTTAACTTCTTTGTACCTCCGTTTCCTCATCTGCTCAGTAAGGAATGACAGTCATTCCCTCCTCAAAGGGTTGCTATGAGAATCACATGAGCCAGCCACTTCTTTGAAAACTTGGGAGATGATAGCTGCAATGGCCTAGTGGAGAAATAAGGCTTTGCTGCTGACACAGTAGGAAAGCAAAGGTGCTTAGAGAAGTCTGACCTGGAGGCCTATCTTGTTTTGTTTAAAGAACCTTAAGGAAGAGCCCAAGGGGCTAGAAGTGGAGCAATGGTCAGGGCTTAACAAGAAGGCTGTGTGAAACAGGCATTTACATGTAAATTTCTCTAGAAAAGAAAATAGTTATAGGGTGCACCAAAACTGTGTCATCACTTCCAGCTACTACACCACCAATACATGAGAAGGCAGAGAAAGAAATAGTGGTCCTTTTAACACACAAATAGAGAAGAATCAGAAATTTAAACATGGGTTGTTTAAGTTTCTCAGACCAAGCATATATATATATATATATATATATATATATATAGAGAGAGAGAGAGAGAGAGAGAGAGAGAGAGAGCACTGGGGCCTCCAGCTACTGCAAATAAACTCTAGACACACGTGCCAACTTGTGCATCTGGCATACCTGGGGGAATTGAACCTGGGTCTTTTGGCTTTGCAGGCAAGCACCTTAATGCCTAAGCCATCTCTCCAGCCCCCACATTCTAGGTTTAATCCCTCACTAGTATTGGAGAAGAGCAGAAGTCCCGAGATGGTAAATGAGAGACATGACTGATTTTCAACAGATATAGTAGTCCAGTCACACAGCTTAATTCCAGTGACTGTATTATCTTTGGAGGACTGTTAAACCTCATACCTGTTTCCTCATCTGAGAAGTGGGGCATAATGATAATTACCAGTGGCACATTAAGACTAAACGTTTCCAACATGACTTCCAGCAGACAGGAGAAAGGTTCAGAAGCTCAGAAGTAAAGGAAACTTACAAGGTCCAGGAAGCTCACGAGATTCTAAGATTCAAAATACATAAGCAGTAAAAATTGCTGGAGAAAGACCTGGCTGAGTTGTCGGCAAGGTGTGCAAGGAGCTCTAGGGATACAGCTTTTGTGAGTGGTCACCCATGCTGGGCCGGGCTTTTCTGTGATGCAGCTGCCTTTGAGTTATCCGTGCTCCTATGAGTGACCCCAACTCTTTGGTACACTAAAGTAAATTTAGGTGGAATCATTTCTTTGGCTATTGATCCATAGGTGGTCCCCTATCTGGAGGGGACAGATATTTATTCATGTCTCCTCAGAAAAAGTCAAGCAGCAAAACCCCATACACCTTGACCAGGGTTCAATACATGATAGATTGTTTACTTGTGTTTGTTTCCTTACATTTCATTTTAAGCAAATTTTGTGAAACTCTATCAACATTGCCAAACAATAAAATGAACTCGTCAGATATCCTCACCATTCATCTAGTTGTTAAACCACTAGATAATGTAAAAAAAAATACATATGAGTTTCCAAGGGGTTGATTTAAAGTATTTAAATACCAAATTGAATGGAAGACAAAATACTGGAATCCTTTAAAAGGGTATCTATGTGTCATATGAAAAATGATAAATCTTTTTAAATGTCTTACATACTTTCTTGAATAGTATTATCGTGTGACCTTCAATTTTTTAAGAGCAGTTAATGTACCATGAGTTTGACAAGATATATTGTTGCCAACTAATATATCCTGCATTGAATGTGAGTTTCATTCACATTTATACTTTACAATTCAAGACCTTTAATTCATAACTTTTGCAAGCATAAAACCCCTAAGACCCTTAGCAATCTAAAATAAATCAGTATATCATGGTTTCTGCAGAAGAAAGGGAACATAATAAAGTGATGTAATTCTCTTCACATCACTGGGGCTGCTGGAAGATGACAGCCGCCTTCCTCCTCACTTGATAAATGACTTGGGAATGTTCTGCTGCTTACCTGATGTGGAACTAAACTTATTTCAGGACATGTTCTAATGAGTCATGGAGGATAATAGTAAACCCTGTTAGCCTCCTCCCTCTAGAAAATTCCAGCCATTGTTGGCAGGAGAACTTGACAGTTTCAAACCATTACAACGAGCCTAACTGCTTCCAGGTGACTCTATTAACTTTCCAGAAAATTAATAGAAACTACCCAACCTGACTCAAATCTGATAAGACTGTATATAAAGTATCAGTAAGTTGTATTTTTAAAAACCTGTAAAAACATAAGGTGCTGTTATACTTAATAGTCTGTTTGGTCAATAACATTTTAAATTACAATCAAGATTTTATCAATAAATATCATATCCAAATAGAATTCAAGCTTTATTTTTAATTAGCTATAAGCTCAGTTCTCCTATCTTTCTTATTTGTATATATAATGAAGTAGAACAATACTCTTAACTCCTCTTTAAAGAGAAAGAGACTCAATTGCTTTTTATTTGGGGACAAGTTTTCATATAGCTAGGTCTGGTCTCAACCTTTCTATGTAGCTGAGGATGAGTGTGAACTTCTGATCCTCATGCCTCTGTTCAGTGATTGCAGGCATGCATCACCGTGCCCAGTTTGTGTGTTGTTAGGGATCAGCCCCTGAAGTAAGTTCATGCTCGGTAAGCACTCTATCAAATGAGCTACTTTTCCAGATCTCCATCACAATTCTTTAAATTCATTAAAGAGGCAATGAATGTAAATATATATTTTAATAAATATTAAAATATTAAATATTAATATTAAAATATTATATATAATTAGAATGGACTCTCCATGAGGGCATAAAAAAGAGCCCAAGTAGGCATAGGTATTTAACAAATACTGAGTGATAGAAGAACCCACTTGTCCTCAAACAGAACATGAAAAAAATTGTCTTTATCTTGTAAGCCTAACTCGAATCCATCTTGCATCTTGTATCACAAATGCACAGGAAGCATGGAACACAAGATGCCCCTTGGGGGAATGGACTACTGTGAGTTTCTGGTCCTCTAAAATGTCTTCCTAAGAAATAGATCCATTTTGCCTACAATGAGCCTTCATATAGCAAAACTTCACAAGGCAAAAGTTGTCACTTGTTTGCAAATGTGTTTATTGCTAATTTACTCATATTGCCATTTGAGCATGTTTTTTTCCAGGCTATTGTAGCTGTGTGTATGCTGAAAGCATCAATAATGGAGAATTGCAAAGGTTATCTCTCTTTTCACTGCTAGAGGTACTTGAAGGGAAATGAGATATGTACCAGAAATTAAAAGATCCCGTATGGAAGAGTTAAGAGAAATGGTCTGACCTTGTCTTTTACAGCGCCTATTATTGTTTATAATGACTAAGTAGTCACCAAGGCATGATGCTGACATTTATGGTATGTGAACTCTCAGACCAGCCAACATAGAACTCTTCCACTCTTATTAATACATTTTAATCAAAGGTTCCTGGAATCTAAATACTTCCTATTCCTCTTAGTACTTTCCAAGATCCATGACACCAAATTCAAGTGCTCCCACTTTGAAGCCCAATATTTTTAAATTGTCTTACAGTCATTCATTAACTCCTTGGTGACTGAGTCTCCATGTCTTTCAATGGTGAGGCCAACATTTATTTATCAAATTTGTCTTATTCACTGGATAATATTTTAACTCCTATTTGCAAGAGGGAAATAAAACTGTGTAAGCATCTTGGGTCTGTCACATACATCTTATGCTACCATGAACTGCTAAGATTCTAACCTTCCTTGATGAAAAAAAAAAAAAAAACCAGCAAACTTTCCAAAGTTTTCATATCTTCTCATACTGACTTATGTTGTTAATCTCCCTCATTCAGATAACATATAGCCTGAAAATCTATTATTTCTAGAAGTTGAATGATTAGAGCTAAAATAGCCAATTCTTTTTTTTTAAATTAGTTTTTGTAAGAATGAGCGAATGAGAGAGAGGATTGGCATGCCAGGGCCTCTATCCACTGCAATCAAACTCCAGACATGTGTGTCACCTTGTGCACATGTGCAAAGTTTTGCTCTTGCATCACCTTTTGTGTCTAGCTTACAGGGATCTAGAAAGTCAAACATGGGTCTGTAGGCTTTGCAAGCAAGCACCTTAACTGCTAATCCATCTCTCCAGCCCCAGTTCTTTTCTTTTTTTTTTTTAATGGGAAGAAAAATTTTATTTTGCCTTAGAATCTTGAGGGAAAGGCTCATGATAGCAGGGGAAAGCAGGGCATGAGCAGAAGCTAGACATCACCTCTGCCACAGCAGGTAGAAAACAGCATCAGAAGAGTGACCCAACTAGTACTGAGGCCCTGGTGGATAATGAACCTCAAATTCTGTCCCAAGTAACACACCTCCTCCAGCAAGGTTCCACCTCCAAAATTGCCATCACCCAAAGACCAAACATGAAAACACGTGAGTTTACAGGGGACACCTGATTCAAACCATCACACTCCTTATCTTTTTCTTCCTTTGTAGTTCCTTCAGACAAGGTTTTATGTAAGCCAGGATGGCCTTGAATTCACTGCGTAACCAAAGATGATGTTTATTTCCTGATCCTCTTACCTCCACTTCCAGTGCTAGGGTTTCAGGTGTATACCATCATGGCAGCCTTTTCCATTTATTCTGAAACAGGGTTTATCTCTGTTTCCTAGGCTGGCTTTTAAAATAGCCAATTCTAATAAAATTTCCCTTCAAATTTCCAGGTCAGGATTACAAAGAAGGGAAATGATATAGTTGTCCCTACCTCATCACTTCTGAAATCAAATCGTTGGGTTTGAGAAATAAGGACTGAACCACCGGTCCATATTCATCAGATGAGAAAACCCATCAAGAAAGACAATGTAAAGGAGGTAGATGAGAAAAACTGAGGAATACTCACACATAATTTTCTCTTTTAAAATAACCATGCATAGGCTGGAGAAATAGCTCAGGGTGTAAACATACTTCCTGTATAAACATGAGGGCCTGAGGGGACCTGAGCCCACCTGAGTTTAATTTCCTAGCACCTTATAATTAGCTGGGTGTAAACACACACATCTCCAACCCCAGTCCTGTGGGAAGCAGAGACCAGAGAATCACTGGGGGTTGAGAAAACAACAAGATCCATAATCAGTGAAAGACTCCATTTCAAGTGAACACAATAAGAAGGAATGGAGGGAGAACATCTAATGTTCTCCAATGACTTCTGTATATGGACACACAAGGTACATGCATCTGCCCATGTGAATATACCACAGCACACACGAATACACACACACGTATGCACACACAGTGTTAGTTTGAATGTAAATGTCCTCTATAGCCTCAGGTATGCTTGAATAAGCTTCCTACTTAGTCTCCAACAAACAGACAGAGGCCTGCTAGAGAAGGTGTGACACTAGGGGCAGATCTGGAATTCAGCCCTAAGGTATGTTTGAGCCAGCTTGATTTCTGGCTGTTCTTCTGCCTCTCTCTGCTGTGGAGGTATGATGAAATTAACCAGCTTCTTCCTCCACAGTAGAGCATTCCCTGAAAAGTATAAGCCTAAATACACCCTTTTCTCCCATAAGCTGCTTCAGGTTGGGTGTTTGTCCAGCTATGAGAAGTTGCAACACACCACACACACACACACACACTGCACACATACACATGCAAATAACACAAGAACAACAGTGTGACTTTAGGAAGTGAATCTTGTCTTGCCTCAAAAGCTCTTACAACAATAGGTATACTGTTTCATAGCAGGAGGGCATTGTTATTTTAATTTTCAAGTATCGGAGTAATTTATTGATTTTTTAAGATTTAATTTAAATGGTAGTGAGTAGAAAGAAAGTTACATAACAAAAATATTTTACTTTTATTCTGAAAACATTTTGTAGAACTAATGGGAGATGTACAGGTCTATATGTGGAAACAGATCTATAACCTTGCTTAAAGATATTTATTGAGCTAATGTTCCTTCAAATTTCAATTGTCAATTCAGAAGGAAGTCTACAAAGTCAATCCCAAAGCATCATTAAGTATCTACCAAGCATGATGCCTTGTTGAATAGGAAATACAAAGATTAATAAATTTTTAAAAGACTAAAAAAATAAGCAAATTTGTAATCATGTTTAAGTATTGTCCAATTTAAGAATATCCATAATGGGGCTGCAGGGATAGCTTATCAGTTAAAGCATTTGCCTGCAAAGCCAAAGGACCCAGGTTCAATTAGCCAGAACCCATGTCAGCCAAATGCACAAAGTAGCACAGCTGCTGGAGTTCGTTAGTAGAGGCTGGATGCCCTGGCATGCCCATTCTCTCTCTCTCTCTCTCTCTCTCTCTCTCTCTCTCTCTGTCTCCCTTTTTCTCTATGTCACATAAATAAATAAAATAAAAAGAAAGAATATCCATAAAAACCGAATCCCAATTATACAGCCTATATATTTTTAAAAAATCTGTTCCTCAATTATGACTACTTCACAACTTTCTACAACAGTGACACAGAGATATTTTTCAATGTGCATGAAGATTTAAGAAATGTTTAGAGTTGAAGAAATAAAGTGGGATTCTTACTCTCAAAATATTTCTGATACATTTCATCCTCCAACACTCTAATCAGAATAGCCTAGCATAGGATCTGTATGAAGTACTATCCCTCTGAACACCAAATGTCTCAGAAAATCTTCAGTAAATTAAGCTCACTCAGAAATAATTGAATTGGTTCAATTATTAACCAATAAGTAAGGCACTATTGTGAAGGATTTTAATTTAAAGAAAAATGTTGAATGAGTCATGCCACAACGGGTGGAACAGTTGAAACTCTTTTCATAAGTTATTTTGCACATTCATAGAATTACTGATCCAATGACTATTTAATCCTTCATATTACAATGTCAATAAAATTTTTTAACTTTTTATGGACAACCTGCATATATATACACAATATACCATGATCAAAATCCACTCCCACCACCCTGCCTTTCCCCCATCCCTGATAACCCCTCCATTCAATCTCTTCCTCCTTACAACTACTCCATTTTCTATGTTGATGTCTCCCTTTTCCCTCACTCCTGTTATACAGGTCTTGTATAGGTAAGCATCAGACATTGTAAGGGCATGGATACAATAGTGTCTTTCAGACACTATTGCAAGCACTCCTTGCCTTCCTTTCCTTTGCTCTTTCTTTCTTTCTGTCCCCTCATCCACAATGGTCCCTCAAGTGATTTGAATTAGATGTCCCCCATAAACTCATGTTTTCTTGATGCTAGGTCCCCAGCTAGTGGCAATTTGGGAATCAGAGCCTTGCTGGAAGAAGTGCATTTTTAGGGCATGCTTACAGCTCCCTTTTGCCAGTGTTGGCACACTCTCCTGATGCTCCTGTCCACCTGATGTTGGCGAAGACCTCTGTTCATGCCATTCTTCCCCCTACCACAATAAATCTTCCCCATTACACTGTAAGCCAAAATAAACAACTTTCCTCCTATAAGCTGTTCTTGGCAGGTGCTTTATGCCAACAATGAAAAGGTAACCCCAATAGTTGCTGAGCCTTGGGAGTGTATGAGACAGATGTCTTAGTTCTAAACACAGTGAGTGTCAGTATCTTAATATAGCACACAAAGTTCTTGGCAGTTGAAATTGCAGCTCATTTTAAAGATTTCCCACCAAGTGTACACCCTAACACACCAGACTCCTCTAAGTATGACTGTAGCTCTCCCGGTGTTACTCTGAATGACACTTACCATGGAGGACGTTCTCCAGCAACCATAAAGCTTTACACATAAGTGTCCCAATTTTGTCTATTTGGTTGTTATTTCTACTATAGCCAAAGCTATTACAAGCATGGGTACCATTTCTTACCCATTTTATGTTCCTTCTGTACCTGGACAAGTAACTGGCAAGTGGTATAATTTCAAGGGACTTGGAAATTAATGAACGAACATAAATGAAAAAAGCCAATTTCTCACCAGACACCTGCTATGTTTAATGTAATGAGCAAAGTCAAAATGTCTTGAGGGAAGAATACACAGATGTGTTTCTGAAAATCCTCCTCTCTAAATTTGTACCCATGGTTGAATTTTCTTTCTTCATGTAGATGACTCTGTCAAGAGATGTTGTTTCCTCATGGGCTCTTGGAGTTGAAAATCAATTTTAGATAGTTTGGGGTGGGTATCTTCTGTTTCTTCCCTCCAATATACACCTACACTCTGCTCTCTTGATTCCCCCTGTGATAATATACAGGAAGTCAACCAATAAGGTATGCATTCAAAAAGTCCCCTGCCTTCTGGTTTATAGTTGGATTTGGACATGGAAAATTCCAGGCTGAATTAAAATGAGAGAGTGAAAAAACAAGTTAGAGTATTCTCTGACTCCAAGCCAATAGGGGTTCTGGCCACTCCTCTCCAACAGCCTGTCTTTCCTCAACCTACTAAAATGTCCCTGGCCTGACACTTTCAACCTAGAGTAGAAAAGAATGGCCACTACATACCACAGGACAAGGTTTTGTTGCCATGACATTACTGATTCTGTTTGGTGCTACCTTGTACCCTATAGGATGCAAGCAGCATTTATAACATCTATGATCTAATTATAGATAACACTTGTGTGGTAATTTAAAATTACTAAATTAGTTCACTTATTTACTCTCAAGCTCCAGAGTATTACAAGTAGATATTATTAGAATAATTTTTACAAGTGAAAAAATTAAACCCACAGATAAAGGAAGAGTTGTATCCCTAAATTCTATAGGGGAATAACACATATATGGAATTAAAAAAAAAAAAACAAGTTATAATGCAATCCCCATTGTGCTATACTCACAGTATAAGCAAATGTTACACTAAATGGACTCATATTTATGTAAGTATTTCATCAGCTAAACCAATGGGTTACTTGTGAGATACAAAGTTATAGTAGAGTATTATGGGCATTATGTTAAATGAGAATTGTATAGTCTGTCATCTATTTTCTCTTTTCCTTTTCTATAGAAGAATAATGTTACAGACATGTTTTATTGACAATTGGAATCCAGTTCAAACGTAATATATTCTGAACCACTTCTATGAAAGAGCCCACCAGGATTACAATAGAATAATAGAATAACTCCAGGCATGCTCATGTATTTGATCATTTTGTGTTAAATCAATAGAATTGTGTAATGCATTTCAGAGTACCACAGACTATCTCCATTCTTCCTCCCACCCTTGGTCTGACACCATCATTGAGTAAAAAAAAGTCCTACTAAAATGTGTTTATTCTGACCAGAGATACAAACTGCTACAGGACTTTAAGAAACGAATTGGTGTCACTTATGTGCAGTTAGTGGTTCAGAAGTTAAAGAAGCAATACTTAATATCTCTATTAGGCTCTCAGGGAATATAATTGATAAGAATTTGTGATCTCAAATATTTTGTATATACTAAATGTTACTTTTTCAATATTGTTTTCTTTTATTGTTGGAATTAAACACTATATTGGATTCACTATCTCTATAGAAAATGCACACAAGTAAACAGGATGCATGGGAAAAACTATGAAAGGTCTTTTGTAATACATAATAAATCCCTCCCATGTTGATAACTCCTTGTCTTATGATAGAAGGGACTCCTGCAAAAACAAATCCCAATACAAGTGCCAGCTATAATGGAATCATACTGCTTTCAAATGGCCCTAAAATGCCCATCATATAATTTCTTCCATGGCTTCATTGTCAGGTGCCACCCTAGAAGTAAAGACACTATTATTATTGGGTTCTTATATAAGAATCCATTACTGTTTATCTCTTACCACCCTACAGAATGTGTTACAAACAATTTACTGATTTGGACTATGAAGCCAAAACAAGTAGAATCAGAGGACTCTACCTCTTCTCTGTCTCTGAGTGGTGGTCAGTCTCAAAGCATCTATACATAATAGGAATTAGAAAAGTAAAAGAAATAGTTTATAAATTTTCTCAGGCTGATAGCCCTGATAAAGAGTAAGCTCCCTAAGATGGTAATCATATTCATGGTCTACATTTCAAAGTATATGCAAATTTTGTGTATAAGGATAATTTTTTCAACATACAAAATTGTTTCACATCCATTCTCTCTTTCTCTCTGCCTCTTTCTCCCTCTCTCTCAAAAAAAAAATAAAATATTAAAATACAGTATTTTTGAAAAGGGGGGCTGGGGAAATGGCTTAGTGGTTAAGGCATTTGCCTACCAAGCCTAAGGGCCCCAGTTCAGTTCCCCAGGACCCACGTAAGCCAGATGTTGAAGGGGGTGCTTGCATATGGAGTTGGTTGCAGTGGCTGGAAGCTCTGGCAGGTCCATTCTCTCTTTCACTCTGCCTCTTCCTCTCTCTCTTTCTCAAATAAATAAAATATTTTTAAATTTCTTTTTTCAAAAGAATTTGCATCATCCAATCTTTTCCAGTCGGAATAAGAAAACATGAAGAAATCATTTGTAGTAAAAACAAGATATAGTTGAAGTAATAATAAATTATTTGTGTGGTGACAAAAATGTAGCGATTGCACAGTAAACATAACCTTGAAATATTATTTGGATGATGTTTAACCAAGTACTAATTTGGAACTTATAAAGTGAGGCCATTCAATTTTTTTTGGAATTTGTCTAAAAGACAATAGGAAGAATAATGACTTGTCATAGAGGCTCATGCAGTAAACCAGGGAATCTGTGTGTGGTACTTTACATGGGAAGGGGTAGGGCAACTTTTTCTGACATTATGGAACATTCCCTGGATCTGTGAGCTTCAAATAAATCCCTTCTTCCTCCCATAAACTATGTCTGGAGGTTCAGCCCAACAGAATGAGGCTACCTGATATAAAATTGGTATCAGGAGCGGGGTAGAGTTGCTATGCAATGAATCTGATCATGTGAATTTTAGTGTTTTGGAACTTATGTGTTGGAGGAGTAGGAAATTTGGTGTTTGCAACTAAAGATGCCTTCTGGACTGGTAAGCCAAGTTTTATGGACTACTGTGATGAAAGTTTGAGAATGCTAAGTACAGAGAAAATTATATTTAGAGGCTTGGCTTATGAACTTTCTAAGGTGAAGGAAAAACTGCAAAGGACATTGTTGGAACTGGGATACTGGCATAAAGGTTGGTTGCATTCTGTTGCCTGAGCCCATAAAGTATGATCAAGGTTAAATTTGTAATGGGCTGATAAGCTTGGTTAAAAATATGGGACTGAGAGATTTAAGATTTGAAGTTAGAAAAACTCAAGCAAGTTTAAAATGACTGACACAGAGAGTGGTGGCTAAAGCTGCTATTGTAAAATATATTAGCACTTGGAAGAAAGATGCCCCAACTGCTTTACATTGATACAATAAAAAAGATGCCTGAAGAAAGACTATGAGAGACATACCAATTCCTTGGGAAAAGAGTTGATGGGAAAATGAGCCTGCTTTCCAAAGTTACAATTTATTTCAGCCCTGAATTAAGAATATGGCTGTGTCCTATATACCTAGTATTGATTTCAAAACCATGAAAAATGCATGGAGTGGTCATAAAGTACACACAGTTTCAGAAGCCACATCTGAGGCACAGTATATTGGCAGGGTGTGATGACCCTCATTAAGAGGCTGACAAACCCATTGAGAGATGGACCATGGTTTGCATGGAGACCCAAGTATGCTTAGATATACCAGGACTGTACAAGTCTAGGCCATTGGCTCAGGATGGAAGTCTTCCCTGGCTTCACTGCCCAGCTAGCAGAACAGAATTATAAAATCAAGAGACTGACAGCCGCTGGTTATGATACTGGACTTGAACTGCAGATGTTTGATGTTTGCTTAATGATTATTACATTTGTATTATATCAGTCTCTCCTTGGTATGTGTTACAACAGTTGAAAATGCTTACTCTGTGCCTTTATATGTTAAAAATAAACAGCTTGTTTTGAGTTTACAGGACTCATAGCTAAGAGAATATCTTAAAACTCAGTTGAGATTTGGGACTTTTAAACTATCTCAAGTTGGTAAAGACTGTGGAGAGCTTTAAACTTGTACTGAACAGAATTCACAATGTAGCTGGTTATGAATCTATTGGAGACCAGTGGCAGAATAAATGAATGTCTCCCAATTGATTCAGAAGTTGATTAAACGCTTGTAATTTGGATCTCCAGCCACCTGGCTTGAGGAGGTGTTATTGTGGGCAGGTCCTAGGGTCCAGCCATAAGGTGTAGATGTGGATTTGAAATTCCCATCTAAGAATATGCAAAGTACTGTAGCTTTGCCTCGAGTTCCTGAAGTGTGTTTGCTTGTTTTTAGGTAGTGGTTCTTTTCTTTCTGCTTGGATCTGTGAAAGAGGTTCCAACTTCCACCACTATGGAATTCCCTCTGTAAGCTTCAAATAAACCTATTTTTCTCCTATAAGCTGTGTCTGGTCTGGATGTTCATCCCAACACTGTGAGCCTGTCTAATACAGGTACTTTAAATGGCAATGGGGCATTAAGATTGAAGGAAGACAGCCTGGCATGGTAGAACATGCCTCCAGTCCCTGAGGTAGGATTGCAGGGAATTCAAGGCCAGCCTAGGACTACATATAGAGTTTACATTATTATATGATGGAGTGAAAACCTGCCTTATCAAGAAAAACTCTCTCTCTCTCTTTCTCTCTCTCTCTCTATATATATATATATGTGTGTGTGTGTGTGTGTGTGTGTGTGTGTGTAGAAAGAATATTTAAATTTTAAAATATTTTATTTTTATTTATTTATTTGGCAGAAAAAGAGGGAGATGGAGAGAAAGAATGAATTGGTGGGCCAGGCCTCCGGCCACTGAAAACAGACTCCAGACACATGTGCCCCTGTGCATCTGGCTAACGTGGGTCCTGGGAATCGAACCTGGAGCCTTTGGCTTTGCATGCAAATAAACGCCTTAACCACTAAGCCATCCCTCCATCCCAAAATATTTAAATTTTTAATCAACTAATCTTAAACTAAGAGGACCAAGTGGACTCTATGTAATCACACTGTGCTCAAATACATAAGAGAGAGGCAGGAGAGTGAAGTTCTGAACACCTGCTATGAGGAAGACAAGCTAATAATGCTGCTTTGAGGATAGAAGGAAATCAGGAGCCAAAAACTTCAGGTGGCTTCTAGTAGGTGGAAAATACAAGAAAAACATATTTTCCTCTAGCCAACCAGAAAGTAGTTCAGCCCTGGCAACATAATAACTTTAACCCTGTGAGATCCAGCTCTGAATTTTAGCTCTCACTACTGTAAAAAGAAGGACACATTTTAAGCCACTCTATTCTTTCTATCTTGCTACAGAGACACTAATCAAAGAATAAAGTCTAAAAGTCCATGGAAAGTGATGGATGCTTTACCCACCCTCACATAGGACATGAATGAAAGTCTCCCATTATGTCAACAGTGTCCCCCTAACCTTAGATTCAGTTCACTGTTGTCTAGATTAACCATATGAAAACATTTTAATGTTACAAAGATTACCATAGCCATCATCATAAAAATTTGTAATATAAATAACCATGATGCCAAATAATTTTAAAAAAATCATTGAAATACTTAAAAGATTAAGGCACATCATATCTCCTTCAAATTATTAATTATACTTCTCTACTCTGATTTATTAAAAAATTCACCAATGTACAAATGATATAAATAACCCAGTGATATAAATGACCTAGATATTACTAAATTCTCATGTGGGAATAGCCTAGTGCAGTGAATATCTATTTATGGTTTACTAGAATACATACCTAAAATTTTGAAAAAAGAAAAAAAATAGTAACAAAAAAATAAATTTATAACAAAGGTAAAAGTATCTTTTTCCATCAGTCGGACTTTGTTACAATAACTATTGTCACAGACATATTTTTGTATCAAGTCAATTTCCAATTCCTACAAATAGCCACTAGTATGTTAATATATTAAACCACTTATATTCACCAGTGTCACTGTACTCTCAGTAGACTGTTCTCATCAAAGTGTTAACTCAAACTGTTGCCCAGAGAGAATTAGAGAGTGATTCTGCAAGATTTTGTAGAAAGTAAATGGGACAAATTTCAAGAATAGTTACTGAAAATAAGGCCTCGGGAGACTGGAGATGTTGGCAGTATAACACACCAGGAAGCTGAAGTGCCAAAATATTAAGGGAAGAATCGCAGTGAAGGCAGACAGCACTGAAATGCTCCTTCTAGAACATCTGCTCCTCTCTCCCTTCATGCTGCAGGACAGTACAATCTAAGTGAATTCTTCAGAACTTAACCTGATGGTAAAATAAGGAGCCTCCTTTTTAGGGTCTCCATCAATATCTTTGATTCTGAGGCTGGGTAAAGAGACAGGTTTTCTTTGAATTCTTATTTATTTGCATGTGTTTGTGTATGTCTTGGGGGGGGGCTGTAGGCTTGCACACACATGCATCAAGATCTCTTACTGCAAGTGAACACTTATTCTGCTTTAAGTAAGGGGCTGAAAAATTGAATCCTGGCTGGAAGGATTTGTACACAATCACTTTTAACCACAGAGTAATTTCCTCTGCCCCAAAGACAGTATTGTATTGTTGCTCCTGCTGCTTATTTCCATGCTTTTCAGAAGCTATAGAAATATAATTTTGAATTTCCAAAGATGAGTTATTATTTATTATTATTATTGTGTTATGCAGGACAAAGCTATAACTTTTATTACTTCTTGGGTTGAGGTTTCTAGATCTTCATGTATCCGAAGATTAAATTTTATTGTGTTTACAAGACATATGTGTGTATGCTCACATATACGCATGTATACAGGTATCAAATGAGCTAAGAACTTTGACATTGAATATCAATACTAAGTAAAGCACACATTTTCTACCTGGAATCAGAGCTAGGGCTCTATTTTCAGTTATGGTTTAAGGGCTTCTTTCAATCAGAAACACAAAGAGAAAACTCAGCCAGGATTTCTTTGCCTCCAAATATTTCCCCTTCCATTCTGCACAATGCCTCCAATGAGTTCCTTCATTAGAAAGCCTCACACAGAGGTTTTCTGTCTTTCCAGCACACTTTATAGAGAGAAATATAATTTAGAGAGGAAATACCTTAAAAGATGTCATCAACCTGTCACTTACAAACCAGTTTATGACAAGTAACAGTGTTAATAGAATACTGGGTAGGTGCTCAGGTCAAAAGGAAAACCCTAGAAAAAATGAAAGCAACTAAAAATTATTAGGAAATCCTTAAAAAATAACCCTTATGCTGCCTCACCACCACCACCAATTCCAGGCAAGGGCACTTTCTACAACGAGTGCATTAAAAAATACAGTGTAAATCTATGAGACTACATAACTGCTTTTTAGGAAAGTATAACTTGTGAGTCTGGTGAATGATTGCACTCCCCAGAGACTGGCTTGGGAAGGTGTGCACACCCCAGTAATGCTGACATTATCATATTTATCTGCATACTTCTTCCGGGGGACGTCACCTCACAGCATCTATCCTTTGACTCTCCAGCTCTTCAGCTTTCCATTCGAAGGTTTTATTTTTGTTTGTTTGTTTTGATTTGATTTTTTTCTTTCGTTTGTTTTGAGGTAGGGACTCACTCTAGCTCTGGCTGACCTGGAAATCACTATGTAGTCTCAGGGTGGCCTCAAACTCACAGCTATCCTCCTACCTGTGCCTCTCGAGTGCTGGGATTAAAGGTGTGTGCCACCATGCCCTACCATTTGAAGGTGTTTTTACAACTAAAAATAACCCAATGTCATCGAGAGACAAATGTGAAGAATATGGAGTGAAAGCTTACAATGGAAAATTTCAGTTTGGGTCAAAATCACTGAATGACTAAAATGTGATGAAACTGAGCTGCTCATTAGCTAGTAGCTCTGATATTAACAACCAATGAAGAAAATCTAGTGGAAAGTCATAATATAAAGGACAAAAAAAATACAATGAAATGTAAAAGAGAATGTGGGGAAAACCACATTTCAATTCTGTTCCAACACATAGCTGGTGCCTGTGTCCACAGGTGCAATATTGAAGCAGGATATAAAGGAGAAAGAAATCAAAGCCATATTTCCATCTTCTTGTGAAACAATTGTCAAGCAATAACATCTGTAAGAATTAACAAATCCTTCTGCAGGGTACATACAGTTCTTATAATAACCCTTACCATGCTGAACTATCATTCTTTTATAAGAATGTCACCTGTTTATAATCCCAGTACAGTTGGGTATCAACACTAGGAGGTAAAGAAGTAAGTAAACGGTCATTTAGACATAATGATTTGGTGACAGTATTAGCATCCTCAGCTAAGGCTCATCCTTATTGAGATTTACAGAGATTAGCAAGGTCATATCTTAAGCCATACAGAATCAAGGATTTTTTGGGAACTTGCTGGTAAAACAAACAATGAGCATTTGTTAGTCTTTGAGGTTTTCCTCAATGTGGCTGGGATATTGATATTGAAAATGCAGCCAGTGTTTAAAATATTTACATATCTTGGCTGCTTCATACTCACTTCTGAGTCCCTTTGAGACACTGAGAAAACAGCCTGCATGGTGGGAAAAATGAACATGGAGAAAGTGCAAAAGTTACAGTATATCACTGCGGAGAGAAAAGAGCAACGCCTCAGATGATCATCTACAGATGCCACCCTCCAGTGTCTCAGGAACACTGTCAAGTACAAAATTCCACTTTACTTGAGCCATTCTTCTAGCACCCTTCCTCCACAACTTGAAATCAAATAAGAGTTAATAATGCTCTCTTTTTTTGTGTGTGCTGAAAACAACTTTCAAAAATGCCAATATTGCCCCCAAATTTTCAATTTCAAAGATCACAAAACTTGATTTTTCAAAAAAATTGTGTATGTACATGTGTGGAGGGGGTGTATCAGGGCCTTTTCCCCCTGCAAGAAGCACCAAATGTATGTGCCACTTTTTTTTCTTGAATCTTTTATTATGTTATATTTTGAATTATTTTAGTCCTGAAAAATTGAATGGAGGCTAGCAGGCTTTGCATGCAAGCACCTTTAACCACTAAGCCATCTCCTCAACCCAAACTGACTTTTTCTAAATTGATTTTGTAAATATAAACGTGCTTTTTAAAACATAAAACAATTTGACTATATGACCATGGTGTTGGTTCTGGTCATGGTAATGTAGAGGGAAAGAAACAGAGAGAGAAGATTGTGT
Organism: Dipus sagitta; assembly: GCA_036346955.1. Taxonomy (NCBI): domain Eukaryota; kingdom Metazoa; phylum Chordata; class Mammalia; order Rodentia; family Dipodidae; genus Dipus; species Dipus sagitta. The sequence continues at coordinate 28,307,693 of CM070781.1, read as the reverse complement.
GCATTCGTGTGTGTGTGTGTGTGTGTCAGAGAGAGAGAAGAAAAGGAAGGAAGGAAGCAAGGAAGGAAGGAAGGAAGGAAGGAAGGAAGGAAGGAAGGGAGGGGGGATGGAGGGAAGAAGGATGAAAGAAAGAAAGAAAGAAAGATAGAAAGAAAGAAAGAAAGAAAGAAAGAAAGAAAGAAAGAAAGAAAGAAAGGAAGGAAGAAGAAAGAAAGAAAGAATCAAGAGAGAGAGGAGCAAGATGGAAGAAGGCTGGAGGATCGAGAAGCACAGGATGTTGAGTTCTATATCTATTCCCTAGCATTTCCTAAGGACTAATATTTTTTTCAGAGCCTTTCAACTATAAATTTAGTGGAAAAAATGCAAGAAATCACGAAAGTACAGAAAGATACAACTTTCTGTCTCTCTATTCCCTAAGTACTTTTATTGCTTGCTATCTTTTGCCTTTGATGAAAAAGTCCCTCCCATACCCATTTTCTTCAATTATTCAATAAAAAGGCCCAGCAAGAAGCCAGCTTAAGTGATAAAAAAAAAAAAAAGAAAGAAGCCAAACATTTTGGGGGCCCCTGAGCAAAATCCTTGAGGTTTTTTTTTCTTCTTTTTTGTAAATTGAGACTTTCTACACTAACTCTGAAACATATTTTTTCTCCTTTCTTCAATAAGACATTTCAGCATTTTCTCAGAGTGATAAAATAATGTGTCTTCAATTCTTCACAGATGAGTGCCAGGAATGAAATGTGACATCTCTGCTATTTTTGGCAACAAGATATTCTTTTTCTAAAAAACTAATTTTTCTAAGTTAATACTTGGGCTTGGCTTTTGGCATCATGAATTCATTTTGATTTAATCTTGCTCCATCTTTCTCAAAGATATGATAATATATAATAGAAATAATGTTAATTAATATCCACAGCCTCATAGCTGGACTTTTACAGTTCTTGCAATTCCAACAGAACAGTCAATAAATCATTAAGGAAGAGAGGACATAGAAAACGTAGGTGTTTTTTCTCAGGAACACAGACCAAACCCAAAATAAATCTTGTAAAAATGTGCATAGATCTCTAGTCAGGACTGAAGCCATTACCACAAATACATACTATGATAAGTCGTGCTTGTAGATATGGGGGTCCTCTTGAATTTCAATTTCTTTTTATACAAGGTAGTATTTGATGAAGAATTTCTTTCTGGTATTGAATAACATCACAACAAAATTCACAGTCCAGGTGGCAGCACTCTCCAGGCAAATGAATGACAAAGATTTAAAGAATACACCACTCTAGTCAGCTCTAAGCACAAGGCAAGTGTCAGGAATTGGCCTGACACAATGATGCAAGATGAGAGGTACATATTAATTTATTTTAAGTTTCACTCAAATCCCTCTCATTTTCTGTACACAGACTGAGTCTTTTGCCTAAAATTTAGGATTGAGCATTTTTCTAGTGGAGATAAGAGAGATGTACATAGACATTTATGGGTAGAGACTATAAAAGTCACATCAATCAACTTACTTTTTTTTCCCAAGCTATTTCTATTTTACCTTTACAATGTACAGCAACTATCTCATTAACAGTACTGTGACACTGTGGGGACAACAGACACTTGAAATCCACCCTGAGTGTGTCACTGTCTAATGACTAGCAAACAATATTGTAGGTGATAGTTGAGCTCACAAGCAAGCTATGAAAGGTAATTCTTCATTAAGCCATTTCACGAGCTAAACTGAACAAGTGCATGTGTGTTTGCCCTGTGCTCTACTGACAACAGTTCTCATTTTACAAAAGAATGACCAAGGAGCTGAAAATTAGTAACTGTGAATTTTCAAGGACTCAGTTATATTGCTTGTATACCATTAAGATTAGTGTTCATAATATTTGTTACAGGGGACTGAAAACAATTCTCACTTGTCTATATGAACACCAACAACTCAAGGTGTATCTAGGGAGCATCCTGAAAGACAGATGATATTTACAGAGTACTTGTAATTATGTGAAACACTCTGAATCCTCTTTTCCCTTCCACAAGAGTGTGCCAATATCTTTATTGAAAATGAATTCATAACTAATTGTCCACTTTAAGACACTAAATTAAAAGAAGCTTTCCAACTCAAATTAAATTGTTCAGACCCTAATTTGCTTAGACTCTACTAATCCACTATTCACGGAATGTATTTATGAGGCCCGTGGTTAGAATTCAATATCAAACACTGATCAGTTTCCAGAGCTGAGTGCCTTCAAATTGGCTGTTTCCACATAAGAATAGTAAGAGAATGAGGAGGTGTGGTGCCTTCTGTAAGAATTGATGTGAAATATGAAAATCAAGTGTGTCTTCTGCCACTTTATTATACTTCATTTGCTTTGGTAGGAACTGAGATGGTAACTATGTCTTAACAACCTCTTGTTGAGGAGCAAATTCCATAAATGTGTCAATGGAATAGGAAACAGTAGCCTAAAAAAGTTGATTCACTTATTTTGATGCTTAAATTTTTAAAATCATTTCAATGGTAATGAGAGCAATTCTTAATGCATGAATTACAGGGTGATACATAAGAGATTAGACATATTTCTATGATGAATATTTTCGAGAAGCTTTCCAGTTAGGATGGTATCCAATAGTGAAATGAAAAGGAGAGTCAATGAAAAGGAGAAAGTGGAGAAATCAAAAACTAGAACATCAGCCTGGGTGTGGTGATGCACACCATTAATCCGAGCACTTTGGAGGCAGAGATAGGAGGTTCGCTGTGAGTTCAAGGCTACCCTGACCCTACAGAGTGAATTCAGGTCAGCCTGGGCTATAGAGAAACCCTACTCCCCCCTCCCCCACAAAAGAAAAGAAAAAGAAAAAGGCAAAATAATTAGAATGTAATTTTTTTCATGAGCAGTCTCCTTGAGACCATTTGCACTTTACTTGACTGCAAATATTTCACAAAAATGGATATGATTTACAAGTAAGGAAAGAATAACATACACATATATAAATTTTATTTGTGTGTGTGTGTGTGTGTATGTGTACCAGGACGTCTTGATCCTGCAAATGAACACCAGATGCTTGTACCACCCTTTCAATCTCCAGCTTACTTGGGATGCTTAGGAACTGAACCCAGGTGAGCAGGCTTTACAAGCAAGTGTCTTTTATTACTGAACCATTTTCCCAGCCCAACATGGATGATATAATTTTTAAAAGCTACTTAATGATGGGGTGGAGAGATGGCTTAGAGATTAAAGCACTTGTCTGAGAAGTCTAAGGACCCAGATTCAATTCACCAGGACCCATGTAGGCCAGATGCACAGGATGTCTTGAGCATTTGTCTGGAGTTCTTTGCAGTGGCTGGAGATCCTGGTGTGCCTATTCTCTCTATCTGCCTCTTTCCCTCTCTAGCCAATAAATAAAATAAAATGTTGAAAAAAAAAAACTACTTAATGATAAACTATCACCCTTTACTCATGGTTCACATATCTATAGTCAACCACAGAAAATATTACATAGAATATTCCAAAAATAAAGAGTTAAGGGCTGGAGAAATGGCTTAGTGGTTAAGGTGCTTGCCTGTGAAGTATAAGGATCCAGGTTTGATTCTCCAGGTCCCACGTAAGCCAGATGCACAAGTGGTGCATGCGTCTGGAGCATGTTTGCAGTGGCTAGAGGCCTTGGCACATCATTATTTCCTTCTCTCTCTCTTTCTCTCTCTCCCTCCCTCCCTCTCCCCCTGTCTCTAATAAATAAATAAATAAAAATCTTTATTAAAAAAGGATTGTTTACAGTGGCTAGAGGCCCTGGTGCATCATTATTTCCTCCCCCTTCTCTCTCTCTCTCTCTCTTTCTCTTCCTCTTCCTGTATCTAATAAATAAATAAATAAAAATCTTTAAAAAATAAAGAGTTAATACTGTTATAATAAATCTCTTATCATTAGATATTACTTATCTGTTCCCATGCCTAATGATATGTTCCATTTTATAATAGGTATCGTGTCAGTTTTCATCACTGTGACAATATACCTGAGAAACAAGCGAGGAAAGACTTGCTTTGGATCTTGGAGTCAGAGGTCGCAATTGCTGGTCAGTTCACTCCACTGCTTAGACCATGGAGAGGCAGAGCTTCACGACATGGAGCAAGAGGGGGAGCTAAGCAGCTCAACTCAAAGACAACAGGAAGCAATGACAAGAGAGATGGAAGCTGGAGACAAAGTGTACCAATCCAAGGCATGAGCTCAGCCATCTACTTCCTCTGACTAGGCTCCCCCACCTCCAACACCACCGTAAAAGCATGCATCTAACAATGGATTGGTTCTTTGACGAAGAGAGAACCCCCTAATGATGCAATCTCCAATGAGCACTGCTTGAGGAAACCCCCTCCCACATGAGCCTTTTCGGGAGACAATCCATACCCTAACTGTAACAATATGAGTAGGACAAAACATAGTATATACGGGGTCAGGTACTATTTGAAATTTTAGGTATTTACTACAGGGTGGTTGAAATGTATATGTGCTAGAGACTAGGGGATCCATGTAGGCCATATTTTAATTTCATGTTTAAATATTTAATAGTAAGTGCCTAATTTTTTTAAAAAAGATGCCTTTAGAAAAGTTTTTTCAAGTCATTGACTTTCACTTTATTTTCAAATACTGAGAATGCTTCTGGACAGTCAAGAAAAAATATATTCTTTCCATTTTTGTAAAGGTAAAGAAAAAAATGCATTGATTTAAAAAAATGTCAAAAAATTACTGTCCATAAAAACGTATTTCCTATCCTGGATCAAATGGCAATCCACCCAAGGTTAATGAATTTGTTTTCTTTACTTGCACTAATGATGTACCTAACACAGTGTGTGAGTACAGAATGAAATGAAGGGAATTAAAATAACAGAAAGAAAGTATGTGCTGAGGTGCTTCTGAAAGCAGAGGAGAAGAAGGGAGAATGTGCTTAAGTCTAATATCCACCTTCCCATCTTTTAATTTGCACTTTGATTAAGGTTTTAGGTAGTACTATTTTAAAAAAATGGGCTAGGTGACCTAATTTCAAGAACATAGTAAAAGGTATTAAAATAGTAAGGTTGAAATACCACTGAAGCCTTTCAGGGAAACAAGCGAATCCAATTTCCCTCTCATAGGACTAGTTGATTATAATATAGATCTGTTTCCTGCGCTTTGCAATGGTTGGCTGTCTGAACCTGCACCTCAGCCCTGCAGTTTGCCAGTCATGTGACTATGAGCAAGTTCCTTAACTCTACTACTCACCACTTTCCACATCAATAAAATGAAGACAGCCATAGGTGTGTGTCCATGGTTGTGGTGCTTAGTCAAATACATGCAAAACATGTTCAGCAATGCCCAAAACGTAGCACACACTAGCCTGGCTGTTATTTTTCTAATATTCCAGTGACATCACAGTCTTTTTCCGTAATTGCTCTTTGTCCAGCCCCTAGAGTGCCTTGGCCATGATGAGCAAGTATTACTCATTCTTTACTTGGTCTGTGAAATGTTCGCTGTATTACTTTGTGTGCATGTGGGTTTTATGTAAATATACGGGTATGTATATTGTATACACACGTAAGTGTACATTTCATACTAAAAGTAAAATATTAAAGAGTATGTTTGAACAGAAAAGTAAATTGTAATGTTCCTGACCAGTTTATATGCTGGTTTTGATAGCTTAGGAATCACTATTGTCTATTGCTAAAATTGGTCCTTGTGTTCAACACTTAAATATGCTGAGATGCAGATTTAGATGCAGTTTTTTTAAATACATCTTCATTTATGCACTATTTATTGCCACTTCTCTGTAGAGAGGAATGTTAATGTTGGCGATCAAATGCAAAATCAGATCTAGAGGCTCAGAAAGGTACCTCACAGGAAAAGACGATTCAACTATTATGTTTCCTTGCCTAAAAATGCCAGGGTCATTTAACTCCTACTGCTTTTCATTTGGATTTAATGGTGAAAATGTACTGAATGCTTGAGACTAATTAGTAATATTCCCATTAAAATAAGCCTCACACTTGTGGAACAATTTGTGGGCTATTTTATGTAAATACTGATTTTGCATTAATTATTATTCCAACATGCACTTATTGGCTAGCAAAATTAAACTAAAAACTTATTTAATGTCGCAGCTCTCCACAAAAGCTGTAGACACCAGAAACCATTCAATGATGTACATAAAACATCAGAAGTAGGAAGCTATATAGAGGGTATTTTTAATTTTCTGCACATGCGTTTATAATACGGATTCACATGTATTTCATAAAGGCTATAGCAACTGTTTTAATTTCTTATCAACTGTAAGAACATATCTGGAACTCATTTAGACAAGAAAAATGGAAAGTATGCATTTTCATGAATTAAAAGACCGTATAAAAGAAAGAAAGAAGACTGTGTATAATGACAAGCTAGAGAAACATGATAGTTTCTTTCAATGTACTCTTGCCTAGACCAAGAATAAGCTCTGTTATGGACTGAGTTATGTCCTCCCAAATTCATACATTGAAGTCTTAATCCCTATTATGACTGTATTTTGTGATAGGCCTTTAAGGTTAAATGAGGTCTGAAGGTCATGGCCTTTATCTGATAGGACTGGTATCCTTCTTAGCAGAGGAAGGGACATTGGAGCTTTCTCTCTGCACCCTGGAGAAAAGACCATGTGAGGACAAACTGTGAAGGTGCCACCTGCAGGCCCGGAAGAAAGGCCTCACTCAACAGAAGCCTGGTTTGATAGCGCCCACATCTAAGAGTTCTCTCCTGCAGAACTAGAAGAAATCTAACACTCCTTGTTTCAGGAACCCAGTGTATGGCATTTTGTTAAGTTAGGCAGCCTGAGAAGAATACCCCAGGCTACTGAAGCTGCTGAAAATACACAGCATGTACTGTGGAATAGAACATAATACCAAAAGCCCAAAGAGATTCCCTTGTAAATTAAGAGCTGCCAGAAATACTACGATAATACAGACCATCAGATATGGAGAGAAGTGTGCCCTGTGAGCTTGTAAATAGTCCTGGTGCTCAGGAGTTGGGACCTAGGCAAGGAAGTGTTTTATTTCTCAATGCTCCATGTGGCCTGCAGGTACCGAGGATATATGCCCTTCAAGTGTTGGAGGGAGCAATGTAAGCAGAGCTCTTGGCACACTGATTGGTACAGATTAAAAGTCCTCTTTTAGTCAAAGACTAGTGGGAGCTTGACATTGGAGAGCATAATCTTTGTCTCCATAGGATTCAGACCTGGTTCCCAGTTCCAGATATGGGTTCCTTTCCACTAACTGTCTCTCTTAGCCAATCAGAAAGCCATTGGTTACTCACCAATACCATATGCCACTACTGCACTGTGTGTACATGTTGTCAGGGAGTTTGCTTCTCAGTAGCTAACACCGGTGTTGGCCACTTTCCTTCAGTAGCTCATGTAGTGCTTTCCAGCACTAGATGGGCTGTCTGCGGACTGGCTCTCTTCCTGATTCCAGCCAGGCCTCTGTATGTTCTGTATTGGTAAATTAATAATGCTTGTCAATTTAACCTATGCTTACTTCACTCTGAGAATCTGTCTTTCTTTTTCAGAAGGTAGCAAAACCTGAGGAGATAAACCACCCCTCGCGTCATTATCAAGGTCCAGGCAAAACCACAGAGGAATTGGGGAGATGAGCAAAAGCGCTGCTACCATAGTGAGCCTGACAAGCCGCGCCAGGGTGAGTGAGGGAGACAGAAGTTGAGGATACTTAATACCTACCAGAGCAGAAATCCAGAGACTCCTGAGAGCTCATCACTGAAGTAGACTTAAAACATCCCCACCAAGGTTCAAGAAATTTTGCAGAAAAAGGGCAGAATAATTGTAAGAGCAATAGGTCGGGATGCCATGCCCAGAGGCACTGCCTCCACCCAATAACTGACTGCTGCTCCCACAACTTACAACCCACACCTCATAAGGAAATCCAGCAACCTCACTGAGGAGGGCCCCCTGTGGAATAGGGGCAGGGAAGAGGGTAAAGATGGTACCAACTCATGATATATCCATATAAAATATGTTCTTAAATTTTAAAAAAATACTAAAAAAAAAGAATAAAAACACAAGGAAGAATTTTTTAATACAAGAAGAAAAAGAAAAGCCCTGTTGCTGGGGATGTGACTCTATGGGTAGAATACCTGCTTAGCATCCAGAAAATCCCTGAGTTTGATCTCCAGCACCACATAAAGTATGTGTGTTGGAACACTCCTATAATTCCAGTCCTCCGAAGGTAGAAGCTGGGCAATCAACAGCTCAAAATTATCCCCAGGTCCCTACAGAGTTCAAGGCTAACTCTCACTGGTCATGGCCCCAGGTTTGGGGACAAGAGACTTGCTGTTGAACCTCACGGTCCCTCCCTAACCGTTCCTGCTGCTGACTACACCCAGGTATCGAGGTATCCAGGTATCCACCAGGAGAGACTCACTCCTCAGAAATGCTGACCCCTGGTGACTATTCACCAGTCATGCTTCCCAAGTTTAAAAAAAAACAATTACCAAGGGAATTGAGTTTCCAAAGTCCAAGATAATTGTAAAAAGGATCTCAATAATTAGTATTAAATTTAAAATTCCGCAGCAAGGGCTCAGGAAATGGTTCAGCAGCACGAGTGCAAGCATGACGGCCTGAGTTCAATTCATTTATGTGTTGGGGGGCAGCTCAGCTGTTCATTTTAGATGCTGTACATGGAGTACAAGAAAATTCCCTGAGAAAGGCTGCAAGGCAAAAAGACATGTCTACTAAAGTGATGGAATTTAATTTTTTTTTAATTGTCAAAAGAATGCTATCAAATTGGAGTAAGACTTCTTCTGAAGACCCAGTCAAAACTCAAAAAAAAAAAAAGTGATAAGCGCCATTTCCTCCTCTTTTTCACCATGGAGAGGGCAGTGGCACACTTACTGGCATCTGGGAGTGCCTCACAAAGCTGCCTCTTGATTCCCCAGTGTCACAGGGAAGGGAACTGTAGGACTGTAGCAGAGGTTCAAACAGATGGCTAGGACAAATATTTTTCAATCTTTTAAAAAGAAAGCACCTCCAAACTGTCAAGACACTTTCAGAAAGGCTTAGAAAGATTCACGGACAACTAGAGATATTATCTTCCTGCATGATGATGCTTCACAAAGTTCCAAATGTTCCAATGTGACCCCAAGACACCATGTCATGTCATCAGAACAGGGGTTACTATGTGAAATGACACAGGAGTCATTTCCAGAGGCTTCAGAACTTGAAGGGGTTACATGAGGTCACACCAGCCAATCAGTAACAGCTGGGACCAGAAGGAAGATTTTCAGATGGCCTCAACCAGAGCCAATTTCCTACATTTCCAGCCACTTTCTAGGAGTGAAATACTAAGAAAAAAATTCAGGATTTCAGAGTCTCTAGCCTAGAACTTTTGGAGTGTGGCTTACCATTTCCAATCAGAACTGAAAAGAATATGTATAAAAAAGTTGGGTTTCTAGGGCATTTAGGGGTGAGCTGTAGCTTAGTAGTGGATCACTCCTGCACCATGCACGAGGTCCTAGATTTTAATCTCCAGCATCTTCAAAAAAAAAATAATAATCAGACTTCTAGGCTATAGTAGTAACATAGTAGAATCAACTTGTAAGAATGGGGAACAAACAAAATTTAAAATATGTGTGTGTAATAAAATTACACACCTTTTAAATTTTGGGTTACCCAGGCTTATGATACTATGAAACAGCTATAACAGTCTATATTAAAACATGTAATTGGTTTTAGTCTTTATTGTTTTACTAAAATGTTGCAGTTGATTATGTGAAATCTATTATCTTTTAAATAATGATATATTTAATATGCCAAACCAAAGTGGAGGCATCTGGAGTTCTTTACACCCTGTCTGCAGTAAACAATCCACAGATTTTTCTCAAATGGAATTTTTTTTATTTTGAAGTTTCTTCAACAGCGAAAAAAAAAAATGCTATTATTCTCCTTAAATCTCCGTTTCCTCAGGTTAAAACCAAAACAGGATAGAACCGCACTGCCATAATGCCTCAGTAAGTAGCAATTACTTTACTGTAACAAGTCTAATAACAGTAGTAGGGAGAGAGTGGAGACACTGCCATGACATTTTTCTCTTTTCTTTTTTGCTCTCCTTCTTTGTTCTTTTCCTCCCCCAAATATGATTGGAGCAGAAAATGAATACAAACTGACCAATTGAGCTGTATATTGTAAAAAGAAAACAAAAACCAAACCAGCACAAAAGAGCTGATCTCAATAGGAGGAAGTGGAATTTACTGTGTTTTCACTCTAATCTTGCAATCATATCAGGCTCTGACATTCAGTGGCCTCCCTCTGCCAAAATTCAAGGCCATACTACATTTGGCTTTGCCACCCTCCCTCACACTAGGTACTCCCAGACACGGGGTGTGCTACCTTGAGTTTTCACTCCCCTAAAATCCAGAAGCTTGCCACCCTTCCCCAGGCCTGAATCAAAATTTCCATTTCTTAAGGACTATTGATCTTTGGATGTGCTAACCTATTTAGTTATCTGCTTAAAGCAATTCACACCCAGGTGAACTAAAAGCCCAACCAAACTCCAGCAGAAGTCATTTACATTTTAAAAAGGGACTGTGGCAATTTGTAGAGTCCCTGAGTGCTCTGGATTTGCTATCTCTGGACTCCCACCTCACTGTCTGCCCCTTTTCACTACATGCTATATTCCCCTCTTTGACCTCTTTCCTCAGTACCTCTGGTACACATGACTTTCTCTCCAGGTATGCCAGGGTTTCACCTTTAAGACTTAAGTGTTTGCCATGGGGTTGGATGAAGCAGCTTTGTCAGTGAGCCCGAGTTGGCATGGTGAATGAACAACATCTGCAGGAATACATAAACTGACAGAGATCTGCGCATGTGTTTGGGCATGCGTGGTTCTATTTTTCTCCTGATAAGGAGCTCCAGAAACATACTGACAACCCGCCTGTGTGTATGATTCCTCTTCCAGCCTCCTCAAAATGTGTCAGAAGTCTACCTGGTTACTTAGTGCTTCCTATACTTGTCTGAAACATTTGCTTCAGTTTATCTTCTGGAAGGGCTTGGTGTTTACCACACTACCAAGAACGAAGCAGATAAAACAGGGAATTGTTCACTTACCACTCAAACCAGGGCCATACACCAGCCAGAGGGGGCAAGTACTCTAGCCAACACAGTAGGGAGCCTTTCACCTCAGAGAACCCCGTTTAGCAGGAAAAGAAGTGATCACAGGATCTTGGCCTGACATTGAAGTGGTCCCACCATATTCCACAGCCCATGTGGATGGATTAATATGTTATTTAAGAACTAAAACCAAGTTGCTGAAAGGCTCCTTCAGCAAATATTCATGAATATCTCCTGGAAGTCACTACAAATCCCTAACAGAGGAAACAAATTTAGGAGCAGTCCCTCTGAGCACCATGAATCCCTTGTCTAACTTGTATCATTTGTCATTATCTCATCAGAAGCGATGGATGGCCCTCGTTCCAAAATGATCACTTGGTCTCCAACCCAGAGCCAAGCACGTACAATAAAGATAAAACATGTTCTCTTAAACATGGTTAAAAAAAATCCAACACATTAAAAATATTTGATGCAAAGTTACAAGTAAGACATTATTTCCAGATAGATAGAAGTGTGAAATCAACTCTATGGGCCCTGGGCATTGGCCCTTTCTGATGATATGCTTAAAGATAAAGATTAAAGTGAATTTTTGACAGTGATTGATTTGTTGTTGTTGTTGGATCTTAAAACTATATACACAATATTTTTTCAGCAGTTTGAAGACAGTCTGTGACTTCTGGAAAAAAAATACATTTGAACACTTCCTTGTTAGTATTGTATTTCAAAGACTTTACCCGGGAGTCTAAAAATGCAAATTTCCTAACTTATCGCAAATACTTTCAGAACTCTTGAATTGTCACTGTCTCTTGGAAAGATTTAGCCCTCAATGTCTAAAAATAAACTTTATCCAAAAATGTAATTGTCTTCCTCTGGCCTGATGGCACAGTTCTATAATTTCAGCACCTTGGAGGCTGAGGCAAGCATTTCAGATTGAGTTACCTGATAAATTTAAGGCCAGTGTGGGTTATACAGTAAGACCCTGTCTCAAAAACAGAATAACACACACACAAAACCACAGACACAAATTTCATAACTTCACTCAAATAATCCCAGTATTCTTGAATCCTGTGAATCCTGACTAGATATTTTTTCATAGATTTTATAAAGTTCTTAAACCTAGCTCAGTCATTCATGTGAAGGCCTTCATTTTTAATCTTCATTTGATAAGTAGTGAAGATGCTTTTTTCATAATATGTTTATGGAACAAATGAACAAACATGTATCCAGTGCTTTAAAATCTACAGAGAAAAGTTAAAAATATGAAGTGTCATTTTAGACTCTGTACTCTTCATATTAATCCCATGAAGTAAAGACTGTCATTACTGTGCAAATTCTTTCCCAGGACTCGTTGTGTTATCAGGTGTATTGAAACAAAACAAAAATAAATAAACTTTTTTAATCTAATCAGTAAGTACTCCATATAAACCTCTTCTAACATTTTCATAATCCTTCTTGGATTTTGTCACAGAAAATTGATTACTGTCTTTTAACTTATAATAAAATGTACAAATAGTAAAATACACAGTATAATATATTGTTTGTCCTAAATCTCTTTCTGTTTTATAATCCCAGAGGAGACTGAGCAAAAGACCAATGTTGATAGCAACACCTGAAACCAGGGGGTGGGAAATCTTTGTTGACTGAACCAATCATACACCTTCATTGATAAATAAAAAGAAAGAGGGAAGGAAGGAAGGAAGGAAGGAAGGAAGGAAGGAAGGAAGGAAGGAAGGAAGGAAGGAAGGAAGGGAGGAAGGGAGGAAAAAGAAAAGAAAAATAAAGCAAACAAAAAACCACAATAAAATAGCAGGCTGGGGAGATGTCTCAGTGGTTAAAGGCACTTGCTTGCAAATCCTGGTGGCCCAGGTTCAATTCTCCAGAAGCCACATAAAGCTAGATACACAAAGTGGCACATTTGGGTCTGTCATTCATCTGCTATGGCAAGAGGTACTGGCGTGCCCAATCTCTCTTACTCACTCTCTCTCTTTCCCTCCCTCCCTTCCTTCCACCTCTCTCTATAAATAAATAAATCTTTTAAAATATCAAGGAAATGGTAAAAAAAAAATTCAAAAGATTCTTTACTGTCTTAAATGCTACCATAATAAGCATCACCTTATTATTCTGATTCAGGCATTGGTTCCCTGAAATCCTGAGAAGCGTTAGTAAACTTTGCTTTGGTCTATTGCTTTTTCTGCACACCACAGTAAATAGTCATAAGTAACTTCACACTCCTGTCTAGAGATGGGTCTTCAACCCTTCCAGACTCTTTCCACTATAACACATTCTTTACATAGAAACCAAGAACAAGAGCACTCCAGTGAACACAAACACAACTGAAATAAAAATCACACAATTATTCTAATTAGGTTGACATACTCAAGGTTTTCCATTGTAACCTTTTACTTTGCTTCCCTTTGCTATTGGCAGCACTGGGGATGGAGCCCAGGGCCTGCACAGCTAGTGCCATGTCATATCTTTTTGTAGAAGATACCTGATATATCGACTCATGACTCACAAATATGCCATCAACTGTGTCAGCAAAACACTGATATGCGACTTCTTGTTTTGTTTTGTTTTGTTTTGTTTTTCGACTTAGGGTCTCACTCTAGCCCAGGCTGACCTGGAATTCACTATGGAGTCTCAGAGTGGCCTCAAACTCACAGCAATCCTCCTACCTCTGCCTTCCCAGTGCTGGGATTAAAGGCATGTGCCACCACTCCCGGTTTTGATATGAGACTTCTTATCTCTAGTTAGTTCTTTGTGGAGGTATTCATTCAATCTTCCATTGTAAAGGTATACAGGCACCACCTCAAGGAAGCCAGCACACATTCCAGTCATCCCAACTCCTAGAATTTGCTTTTCTATCACTTCTTTTTGAGTTGGTATGCTTTCACACAGTATTCAAGTTTAAATCTTTGGAAAGAAGTTCGTATTTGAGATAGAGAATGAAGCACTTCCAAGAATCAGAAAAATAATAAGAGTTCCTCACTGGCTGGCATGTTACACTGGCACTGGTGCTTAAAACAAAATGAGAGGTTAAGGGTAATTAAGTTTTAGTCAGGAATTTCACTGTAGTCTCAATGATACTTCAGAAAATTTCCCTTTTGCAAGATTAAACAAACAGCTAATCTAATAAAAGTCCTCAAGTATACATTAGGGATTTACATGGGCTACAGAGCACTTTCTCTCACCCTGCTCTTCAGTGTTGCTCCATTTATGTTGCTTAAAGGGCTCTTATACTGACAATAATCCACACACACACCCCAAAATTGAAATGGCATTCTTATTTAGTATTTGGAAACTTAGAGAGAAAATTTTAATAGGGCAGATGTTGTGGTAAATACATAATATAGTCATCACACTGTGTTCATGAAATTGTATTTTAGTCACATAAACACATACAACATAATCAATAGGCACATCAATATACACACATGGAAAGTGGAGGCATTTCCTGAGGATTCCCACTTACCTACAACATTACAACACCATAACTAAAACCCAGATTCCAACCACTGCCTCAACAATAGGGAACTTGTTGACTTCTTGGAAGTGTGACCTTCAGTTATCTGACATAAAACAGAACAGCCTTCCTATAAATGCAGTCCACACCAATGGCAGCCACATATCCCTTTTGAAGGTAGCTGTGATGACTTCAGTAAATCTAACTGAAATTTTTCAATTTTTCTTAAGGAATATCTGTAGATACCTTGTGTGCTATTCAACATTGAGGATGAGTCAACTTTTGCAGTGCCTGTGGTTAATAGAACTAATATTTTTTATAAAATTGCTCAAAGTTTTGCGGGTTCATGTATGGACACACACACACACACACACACACAGGCATTCACACATACACAGAGTAAACAAAAGATAGTTCTTTCCTGTCACAAAACTATCTGAATGGCCTGGGAAAAGCTCTGAGTACATGACACAAAAAAATATGGATCAACTTTGGGTTTCATTTGAAGTCAATATTTAATATACTGTAAGACAAGAATGCAATAAACTAAATTTTCCTTCATTCATATAAAGCCAAATTTTAAAATTATATTGTAATGTGCTTTCAGATTTTTCTTTTCTTGGTAATGACGTGACTAATAAGTAAGGTGCTAACCACTTCTCTGAAGCTAGACCTCTTGGTAACTTAACATCAGTGAGAAGCACACTTCTGTACTAATACTGTTTATTTTGTAAGCTCATTTATTTTCATACTAATTTTCCTTAAATGAGAAAGAAAAAGCTTGAAAATAAAATGTACAACAAGTGAAATAAACAGTGATTGGCTGACACCCCACGACCAAGGGCAGGCTCCAGCAGGTTTCAGAGTGGCCAGGTCATCACAGTATGGTGAATAATGGAGCATCATATTAGAGTGGAATTCAGCCAAACACAGTAATGTGTGGATGTAGACGCATCTGAAAGAAGCAAAATAAAATGGATGTAGGTTAAAAAAAATGGAAAGAAGAAAATTCCCCTAATGTCTTATGCTCAATAAGAATGCTGTAGTAGAGGCTGAAGAACTGAGACGAATCTTATTTGCAAATTAGAAATTTATAAATAATAAATATGCTTAAGGGGTAAAAAGTTAACTTGCCAGAGGAATTCCTCTTGGAAGCTTTAATAGTTTCCTTGTTTGTACACAACATTAGAGTTCAACACAAACATCACTAAATTCCTGAAAATAAACTTTTCTTCTTCATTTAAAGCATTAATTCACCAGAAGTGATAATTAGATCAGTTGTAGTGGTTTCAGCTCAATTCTTCTTGCAATGTGATTTATCCCACAACACTAATGTTAAATAAAGCTCAGTGTGATGCACCACATCACAGATTCTTCTCTGCAAGGGAGTTCAAGGGCTTGAACTTACTCCAGATATATGTGAACAGGTCTTATTCTTTCCATTGACACACAGTAAATGAATGAATGGGTAATGTTGACATAGAATATACACCTTAAGCATGTACCATCACACTTCACTTGTATACTGTTTTCAAACTGACTTCATCGTCCTATGAGATAATGTGAAAAGCTAACTTCGCAGATGCCTGTGGTCCAGTGATGGCTTTGTTTCACTACATCCTATTTTAGTAACAGTTCTGATTTTAACTGTGAAATTAGAATGCTCAATATTTTATAGATGATGTCCATGTAAAATTAGAGTGTTAATACATTTGGTTAGCTAATTATTGACATGGCAACATTTTTCCCAAGTAAAAAAATCACTAAATTTCTCACTCTTATATAAATTCATTAGAAAACAATTCAAGAGAAGAAATTAGTTCATCTTTGTGTATTAAGAATACTGCGAAGGTAAGCATGCATGTGAAAAGTGGATGAAGCTACAGGGGCCTAGAAGCACAAAGGGATTATCGGTTTAAAAAAGTAAAGAATGCTTCAGTAAGAATGTACAAAACTTGCTATATATAAGACTATTTTTCTACTAAAATGTAGATTTAGTGAGGATATACTAAATTTTGTTAGGACTAGGAATTTATGTCTTTTATCATTGCTCTGCTTGAATTAAAAATTGTCATTTAACTTGTAGAATCTATATTCTCAACTGTTAACCTTCTTGTTCCAATTTAATTTTCATCTTTTTGTGAGTTTGTGTGTATTATATGTGTAGTGTGTGTGTATGTGTGTGGTCTATGCACATGTGCATGCAACTGTGTGCACCCTGTGCACATACATGTTGGAGGCTTTTTACATGGTGCTAGGGACCAAACTCAGGTCTTCATGTTTGCATAGCAAGTGCTCTTACCCACTGAGCCATCCACCCTCAGTTTTCTTTAGTAAATAACAATAATTGCTACCTTGCATGATGGAAAGAATTATGGATTCCTTTTATAATCTGTACATCATGAGTTATAAATTCCAACATAATTTTACCCATAAGAACTAGAGCCTAAGGCAGAATTATAGTCTATAGTAAAAAGACATATTTTTGTGGCTAAATGAAAATGTAATCCTTAGCAGATTTATACCACAGCTGAAATACATACAGAGAAAGTTACTGAAATTTAGTTGTCCCCCTACCACATCCACAACCTAAGGCAGAATCAATGGAGCTCCGTTCTCTGTATTCTATGACTTGACTTCCAGTCTAGGGTATATTCCTAGTAATGTGGTGATCCCTGTCCAATTTCTCTTTCGTGCTAGACTTGTTCTCCTCTTCTGTAAGATGACAGGACTTCTTTGTACCTTCAGATCCTAAAGAATGATGACTCCAACGGTTTTAGGGACAGGCATTAAGCTGTTGATTAGATACTTTTGTTTTAGCTTTGTGTGTTTACCATTCAGATACCTTCCACATATCAATGAATGAACATCACAGCAAAATAAAGGGCTATTAGCACCATAGTTGGTGTACAAGAATCTGTGTGTTGTATGTGTACACAGAGAGTGTGTGATGCACATACTGATGCTTTTTTTACATATCAGGTATCAAAAAAGTGATTTTGATGCAGTTACTGCTCAGTGTGATATATTTAAAATCTTTAATTCGGCTTTTCCATCTTTTATCCGAATCACTGATTGATTTCAGATATGTTTGGGATGAGATTTAAACTGTCACATGTGGACTTCCCTAAAGCATCATATCACTACAGATCTAATCAGGGACAGATCTTTTCCCTAGGACGCAGACATCCAAAGATCTATTTAATATTGCTCTCAACTAAGGATATAGACTAAATTCTATCAGTTACTAACTTCCTGACTATGATAGCAGGCCAAATGTAATAGAAATTTCATGTGAAGATTTAATGTTCCTCTTGAAATAGTGCTTGGTTATAGCCAGGAGATCCATCTTGGAGACATTATGTAAAGCTACGCATGGTTGCCATCACCACATAAATGCATTAGTACAAATGTATATATCCTGCCACATTCACAGACAATTACATTGATATTTAATTTTCTCAAAGCTTAGAGTTCCGATACAAATAGAAAGTCACTCATTTGCTTCCAAAATCAAAGTCATTTAAAAAAAGCTTCTGCCAATATTTTCACTAAGTGTATGATGAATATACTGAATATAATTTGATCAATTAAGAGAACATTACTCAAGACTAATTCGGCAGTTCCTTATGGAAGAAAAACTGTCGCTTGAGTTAACATGAACTTTTTCTTGAGTTTTTCAGGATCAGCTCTAAATGGTTTTGAAATGAATGCATATTCAACCCAAATTCTTGCCAAAAATAAATTATCTTGCTTTCCAATTACTACATGCAATAACGTTTCTACCTCTACATGCACCATGTAATCAATAGCATGCCATTGATAAACTTAGAGCATGAGACTAATAAGTGGTAATTGTATATTTATAGTATATTAATTTTGGAATTGTATTATTTTTAAAGAATATTAAAAATGAGATATTTCAAAATAAATGGAATGCATTCCCCTTTACTTTGTATACCAAATGTATAGTTGTTCTTTTAGATCATGAGACTTTAAAAATCCCAAAGACCAAGTGTGCCAGCAGAGGAAGAAATAAGTGGCAAGGGAGATACTTAATCCCAGTAATGCTGCCACTGAGCCACATTTGATCAACTAAAGATATCCGGGATTTAACAGCAAAGGATTTTGTTGGCATTCCAGAGGTATGCACTATGCAAACCTGGGCCAGGCACATCACCAGGTTTTCTAATGTGCGAATTTCTGAAATAATTTCAGCCACACTGCATCACAAATCAAAAGTCTTTCAAAGTAAGTATGGGAGCTTGATATGAATGCCTTTAGAGCCTGTGGAAACAAGTCAAAAAGAAGGGGGGAGAAATTAAGTACTATTTACTAAGTCTCATTTGTGAGAAGGTGTGTAACCTATTACAGTGTAACTGTCAACACCCCTCAGGAGAGACTTCAAACTGGCCATGGCACATGAAGATAAAAACACTGTGAGAAACTTCATGTCCATTTTGTCAAGATTAAAGAACTAAGTCAATTCAGGGAAATGACACACAAAATGAATACTTTATATCACATGAAATCTAAAAATTTTAATTAATTCCTTTGGAACTGACACAATCCAATCCTCAATATTTTTCCTTAAATTCATTTATCAAAGGAGGTAAGTTTTAATGAAAGCTTGTTTTATTTTGTTAAACAAATAGATTAATCATAGAAAACTTATTTTGGACATTCTACAAAATTTAAAGAGAATACAAAACCACCTACTTAGGTTACAGACAAAAATAAGAAGAAAAAGGATTCTGCTTATGTCACATATCACACAAAATGTCATTTTCTAAATGTCCCCTTACAGCATTATTGAGATGAATTCTATCCATTACTATTGATAATTATAATAAGGGGGATGTTTCTCATTGGGCATTTTTTTAACTATAGATCAGCTATTTACTTGTGGTTAAAACTTCAGTCTTTTGAATCCCTAGTGACATACAAGTTTTCCAAAGTGTCTCTTGGCAAAGTGTGTGATTCATTTCATTTGCTTTGTGGGTTTTCACTTTTGGCAAATGGACTTTTCTCAGTTAAGACTAACCCCAAATGTTAGCTCATTAATAAGTGTATCACTGCCTTTTAAACAGGATGCCAATTCTTGACTTTGGTTGTGTTAAAAATTCAAGAATATAGTGCTACCCCTACCTGACACAAATGTATGTTAACTGATAGCACAGACAACATGTGATATTTGCATAAAATATCTAGGCAGTTGTCACTTGATTGGTCCATTTAAAAGCACAAGATTAGAGTTCAAATGCAAGTGCCATTAAGTCATAGGACAAAATTACTACCAAGATGACAGTGGAGAAGTAAATATTTTGTGGGATAATCTCTCCACATTCTGTTGCAATGATGTCACCATTTTCTACGGAAATTTCCAAGACCACGATTTAATTGTAGATGTTTGTAGGTAATGCTATAAAAGTGTTATATTTTTAGCTGCAATGTTCCTTATTTACAAAATTCCTATAAGCATTAAAAATTAAACCAAAAAATGTTGTATCTAACCCCAGGTAAAGCATTAACACGATGTTACAAACTCTCCACACTGTCAAGTTGTGGTTTCAAATAAATGAATAATTCAAGCTTACATGAATCAAAAGACCTATTTTCAAAAGCCATTTCATGCCATGCAGTTCAAACCACTATTGTGCATTGTGTTTGTTTTGGGGTTTAAAAAGTATATTAATTCTGTCTCTGCTTATCCACATAGCTACCGTAGAGCAGAACACTACAGATAGAAAATACTTCATAATGATGAAATCTCTGAAGGATTATGCCTTTTCTATAAAATCTAGAATAAGACTATAAAATATTTTTTTGTCTTTGCTTCAATTCTCAGATCCCACATTCTACATGCAAAGCATATTTGATAGAAATTCTACCAGGTGATAGTATTTAACAAGTCACACATGTAGTTCTCAAGGTCAGTCTGGCAATAAGAACCATGCTGCACCATTAGCAGTGTTTGAGGCCGCACTTAGGCAGGTTCCAAAAGGATGCGTTTATTGTGTGTCAAACTTTGGTGGTATCACATGTAAACTTCTGCATAATATACTTCACACAAGCAAAACTAAAAAAAAAGTCTAATATATTCACAAGTTCCCATTAACACAGTCATACACATATATCACTGTTTCCACATTACACCAGGAAACATCTGTCATATGATACACAAAACCTTTGTATTATTGGTTTATTACAAAGCATACCAAAACAGACTTGCAATAGTGCACCAATCATATTTTCACTGTTTCCTTACATAACAAATGGCCTATACAATTACAAACTTTCAATTTGAACATCCAAGTGCTGGTTGCCTATCATCATAGGAGCTGCCTGCCTAATGGCTATGACAACAGGTATCTATTATGATAGATATGAAGTATTCAGATAAAATTTTGCATGGTCCTTCCTTACCAGTAAATATTTTTAAACAAGCATCTTTGTCAATTCAGCCAGGCTTTTTACTGCTTTTGCATGTATCAGCCTCTGCTTATTTGTAAAATCCTGAGGGATGTTTTAACAACTAAAACTTTTACAGTGTCTAATTTACATAGACACTAGTAGTAACTCTGCAAGTTTTTTTTCTAAACTTAGAATCATCTAAATAGTAGAGACATATTTGGCTGTGCACAGAAAATGAAGGTGAATTAGGCCATCCTCTTCAAAAGGAGTGCAAAACACTGTTGTGAATATGTCCTCTAGTAGCCTAGTGAAGTTAAGGCCTCCCTTGTAAAATACAGTGACACACGGCTCATGAAAGGTCTCTGGTCCATGAATGGTACCTGAAATTAACATCAAAACTCTTGCAATTAAATCTTAAACAAGAACATTGATAAAGCAAAGACTCAACCTTCCAGAGGAGGTTCTATCAGAGTGGTTAGCCCTCTCTGGGATATTTACAAGAATCTGGGAGGTATCTTACCTGTTTGCTGTACTTGCTGTTGGTTTGACAGCTGTACTCAGAGCAGTGATCTGATCCGATTGATATGTTGTCCCCTGCTCCCACAAATGTGTTAGCTGGTGGTAGATCTTGTACAGCCTGATGTTTTTTTCCTGCAGTGGGTGACTGTGGGTGAAGCTGGACAGTAGGCAATGGGGAACTGGATTTGTAATGCCTAGCCAGGTCGGGACTGCCAGGCCCACCATTAACAGATCTGTATCGCCCCATGCTTGGGCTGTCTGACAGCTTCTCATTGACACTATCATACCTCTGTCCATTTGGTTTCGAGGCTTCCACAGTGACAATACTGCTGTAGAGAGGCTGCTTAGATTTTTTGTTTTTCTTGTCCTTTTTAGGTTTTTTGGATTTGTCATG
Source organism: Dipus sagitta (assembly GCA_036346955.1). Taxonomy (NCBI): domain Eukaryota; kingdom Metazoa; phylum Chordata; class Mammalia; order Rodentia; family Dipodidae; genus Dipus; species Dipus sagitta. Next base: position 28,285,809 of record CM070781.1, on the reverse strand, counting down.
TTGTTGGGGTGTGAAAAAGTCTTCGTGGTCTTTTTTGCCAGCTTCATAACCGTTTTTGTTTTTGGACCTGCAGTACCTTGCCATCACCACAATTAAAATGATTAGAATCACTGTCATAATGCCAGCAACCACCCCAATGACAATGCTGAGCCTCTGCTTGCTAATCTCATAGCTTGGGTCCCCAGCTATATCCTGGGTGAGTGGGGTGTGCAAACTTCTGACTATCTGAGAGTCGATCACAGTTGCATTTGAGACACTTTCATTGACAAACACATGCACCAGAGTCGTGGTGGACTGGGAGGGCTGCCCACTGTCATTCACTTGCACCACCAACCTGTGCAAGCCATAGTGTTTTTGGGTGAGTTTTCCCACTAGGGAAACCACACCACTGGTGGAATCAATCTCAAACAGCTTGAAGGGATTCCCTCCCACAATGCTGTAGTTCAGGTCCGCATTGATGCCATCGTCACTGTCAGTGGCCAACACTGTAGCTACTACTGTCCTGACATTACTTGACGGTGGCAGTAACGTGTAGGAGATGTTTCTGGGAAGGGTCACTGTGGGGGCATTGTCATTTTCATCCATCACAAAAAGAGAGACTGTGGCTGTGGCTGACCGGGGAGGGTCTCCCCCATCCACAGCCTTAACTCTGAAAGTGTAAGTAGTCTGATGTTCCCTGTCAAAAGACATCGTGGAGTAAATGGTGCCTGTGTCATTTTCAATAGAAAAAATGTTACTGTTCTCCTCTATGTAGAGGCTCATCTCTGCATTCCTTCCTTTGTCAGCATCCATCACAGTGACCATCCCCACTGGGCTGTTGGGTTGCAGATTTTCTTTCACATAAAAGGTAAAGACGTCCTGCATAAACTTAGGGTCATTGTCGTTCTTATCGGCCACCTGCACAATCACCGTGGTGCTACCCTGCAGCACCGGGATGCCTTTGTCTTTGGCGTTAACTTTAAATTCATACCTGTCAGTCTGCTCGCGGTCCAACACCGTATTGACCAGGATGTCCCCAGAATCAGGATCAATGGCAAAGACCCCCATCACCGCTGAGTCTAGCGAGTAGGAGATCTCTGCGTTCTTCCCGCTGTCTGCGTCGGTCGCCAGCACGGTGGCCACCCTCTCGCCGGGGATGTTGTTCTCTGGGAAGTAAACCTCCACCACCGACTGGCCAAAGACTGGCGGGTTGTCGTTGGTGTCTCCCACTTTGACCACCAAGGAGTTGTTGCTGGAGAGGCTGGGGCTGCCCGAGTCCACCGCCACTATGACCACGTTGAACTCCCGGGTGGTCTCATAGTCCAAAGGGGCTGACGTGTGCAGGAAGTACTTTTTCTTATTCTGGTCGCCCTCTGTGTCGCTGGCCGGCTTAAGCTGGAAGGGCACATCGCCTACTACGGTACAGGTGACTACCCCGTTCTCCCCTTGGTCCCGATCCGACACCTGCACCAGGGCGATGGGGGTGTCCACCAGTACGTCCTCGGCCACACTGGCCACCCCGTCCTTCAATGGGATGCGTCCAATCTTTCGGATTTCAATGGAGGGCACGTTATCGTTCTCATCTTTGATGCTGAGGACCACGGTGGCCTTGTCCGTCTTGGGGGGCTGGCCGCGGTCACGGGCCATGACTGTGAACCGTAGTTGGTTCACTTCCTCGCGGTCGATACGGTGCAAGACGCTGAGCCATCCGGACGTTTCGTCTAGGCGCAGCAGGCGCCTCACGGACTCGGTGGCCGCCCCAAACACATACTCGATCTGCCCATTGACCCCTACGTCCGAGTCGGTGGCGCGCAACTGCAGGATGGGGGTCCCCGGCGCGCTGTTCTCAGCCAGGTCGGCCTCATACACGCTCTTCTCGAAGCGGGGGCTGTTGTCGTTCACGTCGGTGATGAGTACCCGCAAGATGGCCTGCGAGGAGCGAGGAGGGTCGCCCCCGTCGCGCACCCGCAGGGTCAGCTCGTAGGAGTCACGCTGCTCGCGGTCCAGCGCCCCCTTCACGATCAGCTGCGGCTGTTTCTCGCCGTCCGGGGTGTCGGCGACTTGCAGCTCGAAGACGCTGCTGCGGCCACCGGGGGTGGTCCCCCCACCTCCTCCTCCTCCTGCTCCGCTGCCACCAGCCGCACCGGCACCCTCGGGCGCATCCAGCCGCCTCTTGGAGCCTCCCGGGCCGCCGCCGCCAGCGCCGTTCCCGCCGCCCCCGGGGTAGGGGGCGCTGTCCGCCGGCCCCGCGCGCCGTCCTTCGCCGCCGCCGCCCCCGGGCTCCTGGAGCAGCTCGTAGCGCTCGATGCCGTTGCGGCCAAAGTCACGATCCGTGGCCGTGGGGAGCAGGTAGAGCGTGCCCACGGGCCGGTTCTCCTCCACCGTGAGCGTGAGCACGGGCGACGGGAAGGTGGGCGTGTTGTCGTTGATGTCCAGCACGATGACCCGACCCTCAAACAGATCCACCCAGCTCTGCGAGGGCCCGATCACCGACACCTCGAAGTCCAGGAAGCACTCGTTCTCGTCGAAGATCATCTGACACTGGGGCAGCTTCTCGCGGTCGATGCGCCGCTCGCTGGTGCTCAGCTCTCCGGTGAGGTTGTCGATCTTCAGGTACTCGGAGCCGGACTCCAGGCTGAAAGTCACCTCTCCCGAGCCCGTCACGATGCCCAGGTCCGAGGCCACATTGCCGATCCGCACGTCGGCGGGGCCCTCCTCGGCCAGCCGGTATCGGAGCAGCTGCTTGGAGGCGGCCAGGCTGAGGCAGAGCGGCAGCAGGAGGCAGCAGCCCAAGCCCCGGCCGCGCGCCCATCCCGTCGTCCGCATCCTCAGCATCTTCTCGTGCTGCTGCTGCTACTGCTCCTTCTAACCACAGCCCCCTCGGCGCTGCCCCTCCTCGGGGGCTGGCCGCCGGCCCTCCCCTCGGTCCTCTCTCCTCTCCGGGAAAGGAAGGAAAGGCAGGGAGGGAGGGGGCAAGAGCAGCGCGGAGAGTCGGCCGCTGGGAGGGAGGAGGGAGGGAAGGAGGCAGCTAGAGATAGATGAATCTTCTTTTTTTTTTTTTTCCTCCTCCTGCTTCTTCCGAAAGTTATTGTTTCATAATTCATGCAATGGGTGCTAATCGCCCGCTCGCCGGCCACCGTTTAGTCGCAGTACTCACAGTTCACGGGACACTGCGCTCCGCGGGCTCGGCGCCCCCCCCCCTCCGCCCCTCAAAGTCATCCCCGCAGCGGGGAAGAGGATCCCAAGCTCGGGTCCCCGCGCGCTGGAAACCGCTCCGGCAGGCAGGCGGGCGGCGGAGCCGGAAAGCAGCGTGGAGCGAACCTGCAGCCTCCACCGCCTGCCAGACCCGCTACTCGAGTTGAGTCCAATTTACGTTCCAGCCACTCACTCTAGACTCTCCGCCTGGGTGCCGGCTCCGGCTGCTCTGACTGACGTGGGCTGGCTTCCTGCACGATGCTCCGGGGCCAGCAACAAGCCAGTCTCAACTCTGAGTCCAGTCCCCTTAGCAAGCGGGGGAATCAGTCCAGAGAGGACAGAGAGAGAATGAAACACCCACGGCAGGTCACTCCGTGCCCGGCGCAATGAAGAAGACTCCTCGCGTCACAGCGTGGTCCGTGTCCCGGTGCCCCCAGCGCGCCAAAGAGCAGCGCGAGCCATCTTCAGGGACGCCCAGAGTCCGTCGCTTCTCACCCCACAGAGCTCGGCTTTCTGGCTTTTGGGTTTTTTGTTTTGTTGTTTTGTTTTGTTTTGTTTTTTTCTTAACAACTCTGCGCAAGGTCATTAGTCACGAAGACGCCGCCTGAAACCGCAGCAGCCAGCCATTCGCCCGCGGGGGCGAGGGCCGAACCGTGCGCAGCGCGCGGTGCACAAGTTTGGATTCGCAGCCGCAGAGTCCGTGCCTTCCCTCACCTGCATTCGGCCCGCAAGTCGGAGCAGGGGGATCTGCAGCGCTGTGCGCGATTCTGGGAGGAGATTGCAGCCTCTCACTCTCTCTCTCCGCTCGCTCTCTCGATCCCTCCCCTCTCCGCCCTCCCGCTTTCTCTCCCCCTCCCCCTCCCCCTCTCCTCTCTCCTCCCTCTTCTCCTTTCCCCCTCTCTCACTCCCTCTCCTGAACGGTCTTTCTGCTCCTTCCAGTCTCAAGGCAGGGAACTCGAGCTGAACTTGATCCCTTTGCAGTTCAAAGGTGAGCCAGGCAGGCTCTGCGCACCCGCGACGCGGTCCGGGTGAGAGCGCTCGGCCGGGCACCCCCAGTGGCAATTAACAAAGATGCCCAATTCTGTCCGGATTTCCACAGAAAAGCCAAAGGCATTGGGGCGGGGGTGGAGGGGGAGGTGGAGTCAGCGAGAGCTGCCAAGTATCTTTGAAAAAAAAAAAAAAAATCCAGTTTGCCAAAGGGAGAAAAAGTGCCAGTCGGCTGTTGTCTCGGAAGTGCCCTGGCGCGGCGGGTGAATTCCGCAGTTGTCTCGTCCCCCTTCGTGTCGGGGAGAGTCTGGTGCGGGCGCTCCCGGGCTGTCTGGATTCAGAGACAGTGAACCGCCAGTGGGAAGCTCCGGATTGCGCTACCCGCCAGCCGGAAAGCCGCAAGTTTGCCCGAAGTGGCGGAGGCTGCTGGGAGCATTCCGGCTCAGACTTGTCCCCGACGATGCAGCGGCGGCGGCGGCGGCGGCGGGATCAGCAGAACCGCCGAAACTACACACGCGCGCAGACCAGGGGAGGAGGGACTGGCAAGGGAGGCGGGGGGAGCACCGAACAGCCCCGGCGCTCCGAGCTGCCAGGCTTCAGCTCCCGGTACCGTTTAGGTAGTGGCTAGTCTCGAGCCCCTTTAAGCCAAAACCCATTCCCCCCGGGACTACAGCCACGGTTAGCGGGGAAGGGGCATGATGCTTCCCCTCCCCCTGGGTTATACATTTCCTGGTCTGACAAAATCCAGGTGCGTGCGTGAGCCCCGAAGAGGGTGTTAGGATACGGCTCTGCTTGGCCTCCCCCTGCGCAGACCATGTCCGCCCCCGCCCCCACCCCCACCCCTGCTTCCGAAGGGTCTCCGCTTCCCAATGTGGCGTGGAGGTTAGGACACGGTCACTGGCAGGCTGGAGACAACGGTGCGTCCAAAAAGCCTGGCTGGTGTTCTGCAAAACCTTGACGGACTGCAGTAGCGAAGACAGAAATCAAACTCCGGGGACAGCGGGAGAGGCATCCTTTTTTGGGAGTACAGGACTTGGGAGGACCCCGGTCTTTGTTTAAATGCTTGGAATTCCAGTCGTCCTGCTTGTACTGGGGATAGATCGTGAGTGCACGCGCCTTGGGAATAAAACACATGTTTGGAAGCCTAGGTATTAATTTTCTGAGCAAAAACCTGCGGCCTCTAGTAACTGGCAAAGTGTAGCGTCACCTATCTGGATACAAGGGAAATAAACTTTAATGGCAACTTTGTGTACCAAGTATGCTTAGCGTCTTCTCTCCTTACTTTGTGCCTCCTGCTTCCCTGTTGTTCCCCTACGTGAGGTTTCCCGAGCTTTTAGCCACGACCTTCGAAGGCGCAGATCTCCCGTTGCTTTCAGAACGGAAGCCATTTATTTACTTATTTACTTTACCCCCACCCTGGCACAAGACGAAGAAGGTTGGAGAGGTTCGGGAGATTTCTGGTCAGTGATCTATCTCCCAGGATGAAAAGGATGCTGCCTGGGGTTTGGTTGCTCCCTAGCTTTACTGCCCAATCTATAGGAATGTAACAGTCTGCCCTTAAAGAATTTAAAGCGTATATGTGTGTAGGGAGGGGTGGAAATGGTTACATCAGTAACGGTCCTTGCGAGACCGGGATAAGGAAGTGGAATGATTTAAACGAGACAAATAGCAATAAATTCCCGCAGCAGATGTAGCGCCGGCTTGTTTGCGCGGGCGCAGCGTGCCGGACTGGGTTGGGGCAGTGGCGGACGGTGGAACCGTGCGTAGTATGTTCAAGGGAGCCGGCTAGTATTTTCCTGTCGAATAAAGCGGCATTTTTCCGGGAGGGGTGGCTCCTCCTCCTTGGATAGAGTGGCCTTCCCCGTAAGCCTCCCGCCGCCGCTGGAGCTGCTCTCGGCTGGGTATCTGCAGCATCAGCGAGAAAAGCCCGACGCGCAGGCTCAGTGCGCACCGCCGCAGTCAGGAGGCGGAGGGGCGGGGGGGTTGGCGCCGCAGCGGCTCCGCGGCCGGCGAAGTGGCCGTACCTCCCGTGTTCCCCTTTGCATGAAGCAAAATTGGGGCTTATCTGAATGCCTGCTTTCTCCCAAGCCCGGTCCGAGAGGCCAGGGGGAAGTCAAGTCCGCTCCTAGGCTTTTGAGCCGTGCATTCCGATGCGCGGCGGAGATGTGGTGCAGGGCGCTCGCCTTGTCCCCCCGCCCCCTCCGTCTCCTTACTAAGATTTTGCAAACTTCAGCCAGTGGCGTGGGCAGAGAGACCTACTCCCTCTTCCCTTCGCAGACCCGAAACTTGGATGCCACCCTCGGCGTCTTCCATCACTTTCTTGCTGCGGGGGCGGGGGCGCACTCTGGGCCGGGGGCGAAAGGGGTTGCGGATGGTGGGCCACTGCACCCTTCTTCCCGGATGACGGGGGAGGGGTGCGGCGCGTCCTTCACAGTGGAGTGGCTTCCCCTGCGAGCCGGACGTAGTCTCCAGCGCGGATCCCCTCCCCACTCATCCCTACCAACTCCGCCGCGGAGCCAAGCCAGCGTGGGAAAGGGGTCCGACGTGTGCTGCATGGAGAAGAGCGCGGGCCGGGCCGCGGGGCCTGGAAGTCCTCTGGCTGCGCTCCCTCCCCCAGCAGCGGTCGCCGGCTCCGACCTTTCCGCTCGAGCAGCCAAGAAGTGGCAGCGCCTTTGGCCGGTGGCGGGGTGCGTGGGGAGGGGAGCGCCCCGGGGCGGGGGCGGTGCGCACCGGCGAGCGAGCGAGCCCTCCCCACGCCCCGGCCGGGCCCCGGAGCTCCCCATCCTCTTCCGCCCCCTGTCTGGGTGCTGACACTCGCTCCAGCCTCCCGCCGGCACGCAGAGTGAATGGAAGGCGAGCTGCAGTCTCCCCACCCCCGCCCCATTTCCGCAGTCCCGGAGCCAGTGTCACAAGTGCTCAGCAATTTCATTAAATGGAACCCAGGGACTTAATCCTCCCCCACCCCCTCCCAGTACCAGACCTCACCGTGGGGGAATCTGATATCCGGCTCGGCTCCCGCCCCCCAGGCCCCTCCCGGCTCCGCTCCTCAGACCCCAGGCTGCGTTTATCTTCTCAACCTGAGAGCTTGCAAAGGTTCGGGAGGAAATGGGATCGAAAAGTGTAACCGGCTGCAAGAAATTAAAGCTGCTGCTGTTGCCGCCGCCGCCGCTTGTCCGGCGGCCAAAACTGATCGGAAAGACAGAGCAACATTCTGAAGCCCGCATTGATTAGTGGTAGGGACTCATCACAGGTAGAAATGTTTGGAGCATTATGGAAATGTTTGCAGTTTCTGCCCGCCCCCTCCTTTGATATCCTTTTGAAAAGAAATGCCCCTTGAAAAGTAAGATGTAAAAATAAAATTAATTGACTCAACTCTAGATACTATTCACACGTTTAATAAAAGCTCGACCAATGATTTCTGTCACACATCTTCCCCTAAGCGTATGACACCTAGTATTTTTTTTTCTTTTAAAATGTTTACTTATAATCTCTTTTGCTTAAAACTGCTTTGCATTTAAGAAATATACATGACTGGGGAAAAAGCCTTCAAGGTCCGTGATGTAGCTTTTGCCTTAAGAAGTAACAGCTGAAGTTTATGGGTAAGCGTCTAAAGAAGTAGGTGCCGGCAGTAGGATCTCAGGGGGGCTTTCATTTATAATAGTCGCTCTATTATTCACAATAATACGAGGAAAAGGTTAAATACAGTAAACATGATAGCCAATTCTGGAAAGAAATAGAAAATGGTCGAGGGAACAGCACAGTGTGACTCAAGTACTCCACCAAGGGACAAAGAGAGGAAACGACAACCGTTCTCCAATGCACTGACCTTTCAGCCTTAAGAAAAAAAAAAGTGTGGGTGGGGGTCGCTTTTCTGTTATTACACAGGTCTAGATGTTTTCCAGAACTTTCTTATCAGCCTTTTCTCTACTTGTGGTAAATTTGATGCATTAAGTCTTACTTCTGTAAGTAATTATTAGAAATTATTTCCCATTAAACATACTCTTATAAGTAGTAAGCATCTTAGTGAATAAATGTTGCCTTACAGCAAAGAGAATTCTAGTCCCAGGGACTTGGAGAGATGTTACTTTGCAGCTTTAAATGCATGCTTGTATTAAATGCGTAGTAGACTGAGATGACTAAATTATTCATTGCAATAATAGCCTTTTTGATGGACATTAAAACTCAGCAATTTAAATAAGGAAACCACAGATTTCCTTTTACGCAGGTAGTAACTGCTTGCATCAGTGGTTACTTAATTCGTCTGTAGCCAAGAAATAAAATGGTGTGCTGTTTAAATCATGAACTCATGTATGCAAAGCGATATATTACAGAACATCAATGAAAGAACATAAGTTAGAAACCACATAAAGTAGATTCATACAACCTAATAGCTAGCCATAAAACCTTCCCACAATGCTATTGCAATAACCTGGTTTGCAAAGAAAAACAAACCTTAAATATAAAGTTTATTTATTGAAAGATTAGCTCATTAGCTATTTGATTTTCAGATTTCATTAGAGTATTTTGTGCTTTAAAATATCGGATGAGACTTTATAGAAAGGATTTTCACTTTAAAGTTGGCAAGGATGTATAAGTGATCATTTTTCCATCTCTAAGGTTTCAATTGTGAAAACATGCAATGTACAAAGATTTCCAATGTATGCCACATGTGCAAATATCCAGTTAGTATAATGAGAAAAATTGTCTTCTATCTGTGACATAATTTATATATTTTTTTCCATGTTTACGTTACACATTCTCAACAGTCTAAGTTTGGGACTGGAGAAATGACACAATGGTAAACACATTTCCTATGAAAGCATGAGGACCTGAAGAGGACCGGACAAGTTTGATGCCCAGCACCAACATTGACAGCTGCCCATAACCATGCATGCTATAACTGCAGTCCTGTGGAGAGCAGAGACCCGAGAATTAACAGACTGGTGAAAAAATTGGCAAGCTCTGGAGTTAGTCACGGTAAGTCAAGTAAGAAGGGAAGTACCAGCAAGGGAGCAGGTCACCCTACATTCCTTGTTTCCCTCTGGCCACCACAGGTGGACACATGGTTACAGTATGGACGTACACATGTGCGTACACCACACACACACAAACACACACACACACACACACACACACACAATGTAGAAACTATGGTTTCAGCTATACATTCCTACAAAATGTCAAGTGTACAATTCAGTCATAGAAGGAAATACAGTTCCAACGGCAAGATAAGTTTTTCAGAAAACTACAGACAAATGTACCTGACTTTTTGTTGTGTGATGTGTTTTGTATATGCTCATGTGTGCATACGCAGATGTGTATGACCCTCTCCAGATGCACAAGGAGGCCAGAGGAAGGCATTCAGTGTTTTCCTCGATCACTCTTGTGTTCTATGTCTTTGAGACAGACTTGCTCAGTGAACCTTCAGTGGCGCCCCAGCGAGCCTCTGTCCTCATATCCCTCAGCACTGGAGTTGCAGCATGTGCACCCATTGCTTTACATGAGTGCTGCAGATTGAACTGGGGTCTTCAAGCTTTCACAGAAGAGTTCCGCCGGGCCAAGTCATCTCCAGAGCCACTGGTGGCTTTCAGCATTAGCATCATTTTGTTGCCCCCTCTTTTAACTCATGTAGAATTTAACAAAACTTCTGCATGTAGCCCAGAGTAACTCCACTATGCTGGATTTATCATGTAGTCTCAGACTATCTTTGAACTCACAGTGATCCTCCTACCTCTGCCTCCTGAGGGCCAGTATTAAAGGCATGGCTACCACACCAAGGACAGAGAGAGAGAAAGAGAGAGAAGAGAGAGAGAGAGAGAGAGAGAGAGAGAGAGAGAGAGAGAATGGACCACCAGTGCTCCTAGCCTCAACAAATGAGCTTCAGATGCATGAGCCATTTTGTGCATCTGCCTCTACGTGTGTACTGAAAATTGAACTCAGGTTGGTAGGCTTTGCAGGCAAGTGCCTTAACCACTAAGCCATCTCTCCAGCCATAAAGAAGACTTTTGATAAATTATTGTTGAATCACAGTGGGGAACAATTGTAAAACTAATCATTTTATTTACAATTCTTGGGTCTGTTTTCTGTTTTGGTCTGCAACGTATTCTCAGTATGATTTCCAAATAAGTGGATTTAAGGAAAAAAGTACTTAAGTATTATAAACTATAACATTTCCTTGCAAGATGTTAATACTTTTAGCATTTAAGGTAACTAATTTTTTGGAGAAAATGTTGGAGGTTTTTTGTTGGATAAGTAAGACTTAGTATTGACAAGACTAGTAACAGGCTATTACCAAAAACTATGACTAAAATCAGCACTGAAATTAGATCCTTTTGTGTCTATTTCCCTATCTCTGTCTCCAGATATTAGGTATAGACTGATCGTGTCTGTTTTCAGAGAAAAAAAAATGTATCTTCCCTTACCATGACTATGATATAAAGATTGCCTTTTCAGTTAAAGACGAGAGATCATTGTGTTAACCTTCTTGTAAAACATAGGAGAAAGGATATGAGCCGAATATGATGAACTTGAGAAAACACTGCTGAAACTAAGGCGGTACTGTATCTGCAAAATTCTCCCACATGAAATAGCATTTTCCAAAACCTATAAGCCAATATGCCTTCAGCTACCCAAAGTTAGTCTCAATTGATATCCTTGTCATTGGCATTTTTCTCCAGTCCTGGACTGTCTCCAAAGCAAGCTTACGGGATGCTGATGGAACTTGCTTTACAAGAGCTGTACTTTGGTCAGCCTCTTCCAAGATCTTGAGGTGATGACAGAGTGAGATGTGTTTACATTGTTATATGTTTTTGATATAATCAAGAGTAAGAATTTTAACTGCAAAGGTTAAAAAATGAACTTTCTTTCACTCCAATTCACTCCATGTTACATGATGGTCTCAGTGGTGTTTGGGATGCTACAAGCCTTTTGACGATCCAGCTAAGATTGGATCTCGAGGCAAAATCCGATTGGATTATGTATTAAGGTGAATTCACACTTGCTTTCATTCATAATTGAGTGACTGCTAGCCACAGTAGTGTTGAATGACTTCCAAGAAATTCCCCAACATGTATCTTGCCAGCTTGCACAGTAATGAAAGCATAAAGGACCTGGTATCAGTCGTTGTGTGTGATGAGCTCCCAGGCATATTGGCAGCAGAGTGAAATCAAAACGTAAATGTTCAGAGTCAGAACCGTGGGTGTGGAGAGTGCTTCCACATGTTGCGTGCTTATGTAAAATGCTCAGTGGAGAATGTGCTTCTCAATTCCTTGTGGATGTTGATGGGATCTGGATTTGTTGCAATAGTATACAGGACCACTTCAAGCAGATGCTATTTGCAAAGTCACAGCTACAGGAAGAGGTTTTCCTCAACATTCCTTGTCTCTCTAAAAGTGAAACTTCTCCCAAATAATTCAACTGTCATGAATCTCTTCCCATCGAATTTTACACATCGGAAAGATTGAGGCTTCTCATAGAAGTCAAGAAGTCAGCATGAAGCAGCAAACACTAGAATGAAATAAACAGACACTGTCATGAAAGTATCATATCTCTCATCTTTTCTCCTAAAGGCCCATTGATTTCTCCTAAAATTCATCTGTTCTCCCAGAAGTGCCCTCCTATCCTCACATAGCCACTATTAGGATGACATACAAGCCTCAACCCTCACTGTCTCATCAGGCCATATTTCTATGCCTGTTCCCATGGAGATGATCTAAACTAAATCTGTATGACTTTCTTGCTAATCTGCCTTTTGCCATTACATACTAAAAACATGAACTAAGGAGGAAAAAATAAAAATGTTTCCTCAATGAAAGTTTTTTTTATTTTATTTTTTAAATTTTTTTGTTTGTTGGTTTATTTATTTGAGAGTGACGGAGAGAAGGAGGCAGAGAGAGAGAGAGAGAGAATGGGCACGCCAGAGCTTCCAGCCACTGCAAACGAACTCCAGTCGCGTGCGCCCCCTTGTGCATCTGGCTAACGTGGGTCCTGGGGAATTGAGCCTCGAACCTGGGGTCCTTAGGCTTCACAGGCAAGCGCTTAACCGCTAAGCCATCTCTCCAGCCCTCAATGAAAGTTTTAACCAAAGCAGAAATTCTCTCTTGTTAGAAATTGGTCAAGGCAGCAGATACACTACAAAACCCTTTTCTACTGAACATATGTGTATGTTAAACAAAAATTGTGCCAATACAAAAATTATCTGAATCTATTTTGTGTTTAAGGGTATTAGCCTTACTGCATACATTTTTTCTCTCTATCTCAAAGATATTTTGTTTGCATTTCAATGCACTGAATTTATGACACTTGAAGCTTTTTTTCCTGAAAAATTCAGGCACTTTGAGATGAAATAATAACACCCAGTATCTACTAATGTAATAAATATTCCTAAACAAATAAGTGTTTCAATGAAACACTCTTACAAATATTAGCACCTTAAAGTATGCTATATTTATAGTTAAAAAGCTTAATGTAGCAGAGTAACATGGCAAAGCTTCATTATAAGTCTCTTCCTTTAAGTCTTTTTTATGAAACAGTGGAGTTTATTAAGAAACAGGTTGAATATGGATTTAAACATAGGCAACAGAGAGTAACTGTGTGTGTGTGTGTGTGTGTGTGTGTGTGTGAGAGAGAGAGAGAGAGAGAGAGAGAGAGAGAGACGCAAGATTTGGGTATAGACATCTCGAGAGAAAGACTAATTTCTTTAATTCTTAATTCCTAGTTAATTCGCCTTATTTTGAAAAGTGTTGATAACAAGAAAAAATTTTTTAAATGAAGTTATTACAGATATGTTAGTCCTTTAACAAGTTAAAGAATTGTGAATTTCAGCGACCCTTTGCCAGTTGTTTTATTGTCAGATATTTAAAATGTGGAATTTATATGATTTTAATAGGCATTCATTGTGCTTTTTTCCCCCTTTGGAGGGATTGACTACCTAGGTTCTTAAGTATACTATGCACGTGCTCTATCTCAAAACTACACATCTAGTACAACTATTTCTTAAGACATACTTTATATTCATATCTTAAGGAAGGCCATTCAAATTCCATAAGCCTCCAGATTCACAAAACAACTTTGTCCTTGCTTTCAGTCCGTATGTGTATATAACACACGGAGTGGTTATGATAAGGAAAGAATGAGCATCAAGGAGTTCCCCAAATCACAACTTCAGTTCTAAAAATAAATATGTTAAGCTTTGCATAGCCTAACATAAAAATATTGTATAATAGTATTTTCACAGGGAAAATGATCATACCGGTTTGACAAATAATCATTGAACTAGAAGGTTGGTGTTAGGAATTGCTAAGTGTCACCCCAATGAGAAAGGTTTGGGTACAACATTTACTCTGGAGGCAGCTAGCTTTGAACACCCAGACTTCCACTTTGTGCTTCCATGCTGTTAAATCATCTCTCCAGGAGCCACGCCTTTTTTTTCTTTTTTAATCACTTACATCAATTTATGTAGCATATATTTAATTCTGCATTGTATCAGGCTATGCTCAGTTCTTAGTGTGAGCACAATCCAACTTACCAGCCTTCAAACAGCTCACATTTTACACTGCCTGGGACAGGTGAATAGTGGATCACTTACTGGGTGGTTGTGACTAATAAGCATGTTAGTTTAGTACAAGCACCTAGCACAACCTTAAGAAAATCACATTCTTAATAAGTGTTATTTTTCCTTTATCTTCATAGCGCTAGTTTGGAGATTGGGGTCTGGATGTCCTAAATTTTATAGAGTCTTCGTCTGTGTTTTTCTTTGTTTTTACATTATTTCCACTTACACTGTACAAAAGTTAGCAAATTACTTCCTGCAGGCCAGACTGGCCAGCACTTAGCATATTTTTGAATGAACTCTGAGCCATGATACTTTATTTTTAATTCCATTTTAAAGGGTTAAAAACAAGCCAAAAAGAATTGGGGACAGACACATATCATCTGTCTGTTAACAAAGAAGTGTTCTGGTGTCTTTTCTGGGATATTGACTTCATGACCACCATGACAATACTGGAAAATACAGGGCTTAAAGCTACACATGAGAAGAAAATCACTGTAATATGAACAGAATAGACAGAGCATATGCCCCCAGCCTGCATGTATAAAACTTCTTATGCATATACTTTGTGCTCAAGCACACTCCTCGTCATAGTGGACAATTCACGCATGTACTGAAGTTCTGCATTTGCTGTTACAGAAAGAACATGCAGTGTGCCTGTGGTGTATTGCAGATGGCTGTGCATCCTCCTCCATTGATTCTCTGTCTCCTCCCTTAAATCAAGGCAGACTGGTTTTACCAGTAGAATACAGTGCAAGTGACCCTGTGCCAGTTCCCCTCCCCTAGGCCAATCTCTCTCTGTCTCTGTCTCTGTCTGTCTCCTCCTCTCTCTCTCTCTCTCTCTCTCTCTCTCTCTCATCACTGGAATTTTGAGATGCCACATTACCAACCCTAATTGCCTAGTGAGCACCATGCTGACGTGGCCTCCTGCCAAGTGCATATATCAGATGATATTCTCAGCTGAGCTCTGCCTTCCACTCACCGTGTCCAAGTCACCAGCTATAGGAGTCAGGCCACTTTGAACCCTCTACACTAGTCCATCTGTCAGCTGAACACCATCTGTCAGCTGAGATCATGTGGGGATGTAGTATCACTTGCCTGATGTCTGCCCAATGTCCTGACCCTTCCACACAGGCGCACAGGAGTTATCATGGGCATTTGGTTTCAGAGTGGTTTATTGCTCAGTCATAGATAGCTGAAACATGGTCATTCTATTTGTTAATTTAAGGGATACTGTGTATCAATACTAGATTTAATAACAAAAGCTATTACCATATTATAGTTCATTTATGTGCCAGATACCATTCCAGTACATTCTATAAGGCTACCATGT
The DNA here is from genome assembly GCA_036346955.1 of Dipus sagitta. Classification (NCBI taxonomy): domain Eukaryota; kingdom Metazoa; phylum Chordata; class Mammalia; order Rodentia; family Dipodidae; genus Dipus; species Dipus sagitta. The sequence goes on along the minus strand of CM070781.1, from coordinate 28,270,765 downwards.
AGATCTTTGAATATTACCATTTAATTACTAGAATATGAAGTGATTGAATTGCGGGTAATATTTTCTACATGGGATAGAAGAAGACACTAGAATTTAAAAACTGAAGCAACAAAGAGGTGTCACAGCTACTGAGATGGACTGAAAGATTCAACTTAGTTTTTTCATCTTTGAAAATCTTTACTCTGATCTATTACAAATACCTCCTCACACTGGTCTAATTAGTGAATGAAGTTGTGTCTGTAAGCACAGACTCTGAACATCTCTTGTTTACATAAACTTATTTAATTAATCTTGTTTTGTCCTGAAAAAGACTCTGTTTTCAGCAAAACATTTTACAAATTTATTTATTTGCTGTGTGTTTGTGTGTGTGTGTGTGTGTGTGTGTGTGTGTGTGTGTGTGTGCATGTGTGTGTGTGTGTTTCAGCTTTCACTTGGGGTCTAGGGACTCTAAACTCAGGTACTCAGAGTTGTGCAACTCTGATGGCTATGGAGTCATCTTTTTAGCCCCAGGAAATCTAATTTTAAATGGCTGTGATCAGAGTCTCAGGAAGGGGAGATTCTTTTGCACACAGACTCCCCATTTTAGTCTTGAATTAATTCAGGCCTTTAACTAATGATCCATTGAATATGAGCAAATGCATAGGGACCCTGTGACATAGTTAATTTGATTCATAAAATTAACCACACAACATATCTGTGTGTATTTATGTCATGGATGTCATCTAGATCTATCTATATCCTATTTTGTGATAAGCTAGAAGTTGTTCAGAGTTAATAGGCTTTGCTCATTTCTGATAACCACCATAGGGGGAGAAGCACCAGTCATGAATGCTGCAACAGGTTCTAGTTGTAGTTATTTCCATGTTGCTGGAATGAACATACAAACTGGACATGCTTTTGAAAAGAAGGGATTTATTTCAAGCTTACATATTCAGGAGGAAGTTCTATCAATGGTGAAAGCTGTTTCCATACATCCAAGCAGAGAGAAGTCACCAAACAACCAGCAAAACCCAAAAACAAAATGCACAAACCTGCAGCGAGTAAGACCTCCAGAGCTCAAACTGCTCTCTATACATTTGGGCTAGGATTCAAATCCACACCCAGTGACACCCTAGGACTGGATTCCAGAATCCACCCACCACCCCACCCCAACCTCTGTGATACCGCCTGCAGCCAGGCTGGAGATACAAGTTACAAGTTTTAACAATACACCTGAGTCTATGAGGGGACATACATTCAAACTACTACAATCCCTTAGTTGGGATTTTACCAATTTTGTTTTATGATTAGACCCTGTGCTTTTGGAAGGAAGATAGCAGAATGAGCACTCTGCTTTCATTTTATCATCTAAAGACTAGATCATCTCATCCAGACTTGATAGATGATATCATTGACATAGGCCATGATCACTTGGTCATGGTCATCAATTTTCTTCTGTACAGAATTCATTTTTGTCCTGTTTGATGGAGGTCACTACATCAGGCTGTGTCCATCAATGGGGAGCTGCCCCCCACCTTCTGGAGGATACTGTACCTACATAAACTGTTTGAAATTGTGTGTAGATTATTTTCATTTCTTGATTTCATTTAGTTATATCAACAAACACAGAGGAATGGAATGCCCTGGTGATCCTGGGTGAGGTCATTTTCATATTGTGCTATAACACTTGCATTTAGTATTTTCAGGCATATCCTGAAATGTTAATTTAATGTTTGGTTGTAGAGATTACTGATGAGAGGATGCACCACCTACCTCCCCAGGTTTTATTTAATAGAACAGGCAAGGACAACCAACTTTTTACATTGTATCATTTCATTATCATCTACAAAGGTGTTGGGCCACATACTTAGTTATTATGGCACATATCTAGCCCACAGTGCACATGTTGGACATGCCTGATGAATTCTTGCTACTTTATCTTTAGGAGATTTAGGGGTTATTTATATCAGTGGTAAATATCTATACTATTCTGAGGCATATGACCACTTGATCTATAAAATGTAAGTTTTTTTCTTTTCTTTGTGTGTGTGTGTGTATGTGTGTGTGTGTGTGTGTGTGTGTGTGTGTGATGTAGCAAAAGAGTGTGAGCAAGAGAGAGTTAGAGAGAGAGAGAGAGAGAGAGGTCATGAGCATGTGTATGGGTCCATGTGCCTGCAGTGTCTCATGCCCTCCCCTGCAGTGGCAGGAGCAGAATGTAGGTTGCTCTACTGCGTCACTCTTGTGCCCATTCTCATTTGAGACAGACCTTGCTGGTTTTCATGAACCTGGGTGATTTCTTGGTCTCTGCTCCTCTTCGAGTAACTGGGGTGTGCGGCAACACACTGCTGTTTACTTGGGACCTAGAGATTTGACCTCAGGCAGTTTAGGCTCCCTTAAGTTCTTATGCATGTGCAGGAAGTGCCATCTCTTAGCTGCCAAACCATCTCTCCAGTCCTACAAAGTGCATGATTTTAACAATGACTCTGGGGGAACTCACACTCACATTCTATGATTTTAAGTATGCCAATTTCAAACAGAGAAAACAAATCACATCAGAGCAAAACAATGGCACCCAGAGCTCCTCAGTCCAGAAATGCTGTGATTACACTTGTGGTTTTCTAATTACTTATACAAGAATCTGTTTCCATTACATTGATCCACACTTTTCTTAATTCAGCAATAGTTGAGAAGGGGGATTAGAAAATGTAAGTGGTAGACTTTTTTCTTCATATTAATTCATTATTATGACAATTATTTAGGATGTGTTTAGGTTTATGCATAAAATTCAATTTGACCTCATGTACCTACTTTGTACCTAGACATCAACAAGGAAGATACAAAATGTAGAGATTTATGTTGTGACCTAAACCATCCTATTAACCTTACTATAACTAGTATTGAATATAATCACACATTTAATTCTTTTGCTATGAGAATATTAATGGCATTTCTTCCAAGGAAGAACAATACCCCTGTAGAATATGGATCTCTATGGGATAAACTTATTAAAGATATATGTGTATTTTTATGTGAGACTGGAGAGAGAGAGAGAGAGAGAATTGGCATGCCACTGCAATCAAACTCCAGATCTGTGCACCCCTTTGTGCACATGTGCAACCTTGTGTGCTTGTGTCACTGTGCATCTGGCTTATGTGGGATCTGGAGAGTAGAACATGAGTTCTTAGGCTTCAAAGGCATCTTATCCACTGAACCATATCTCCAGTCCATTAAAGATATTTTTAGCCGGGCGTGGTGGTGCATGCCTTTAATCTCACCACTCGGGAGGCACAGGTAGGAGGATCACCACGAGTTCGAGGCCACCCTGAGGCTACATAGTGAATTCCAGGTCAGCCTGAGCTAGAGTGAGACCCTACCTCTAAAAAAAAAAAAGATATTTTTAAAAGCTAGGAAATTTGAGCCCATCTAGTGAGTACAGCTACCTTCAAATTTGTTATTTAATGAGGTCGTGTAATTATTTTCATGGTGCTGTAATTTCTTTGAGCATTTTTGTATTTCCTCATCAAAATACTTGAGATTTTTCTGTGACTATTCCTTTTATTCCTTGAAATGGTCAAATGGCTTTAAGAATCTCTATATGAATTAAATATCTGATGGAACTCAAATAATAACTTGAAAGGTCTTATTTTACTTTGAGACTTTTTTGGTTAGTAAAAGTGACTTTGAATGCAATGAGAAGGAAATGTGGCCTACAGAAATTTTGGAGTGCATTAGAATCATGGGAATTAATTCAAAAAACTACATTGATTCATTTAACTCTATGTGTTTAAATGACTTTATAGAGTGTACATATTGTGTGAATTTATGTGAAAGATAGTGGGGAAATTGGAGGGGGAAGATATAAGAAGGGGAGATTCATTGTTTCATGTTTTATGAAAAGTGTTCTCTCTATTATGGAAACATTTTGATCTAGCTTGAGAAAGTTAGTTATAAAAAACAATAAAGCAATATGGAAGAAAGCCCGAGACACAGTAGTGCAGATGCAGAAACAATGTATTGTGATAAACAGTGAAGTTTCTTCTTCTGGACATTTATTTATTTACTTACTTACTTATTTGAGAGAGAGAATGAGCACACCAGGGTGCCACTGCAAATGAATTCCAGATGTGCATGCCACCATGAACATCTGGCTTACATGGGTGCTGAGGAATCAAACCTGATCCTTAGACTTGGACATTTAAAGAAAATGAGAGTCATATTTATAGGCTGTTTGTTTGTAGTCTTGCCTATAGGTTCACAAGTGGACAGGACTAATATGAAGTCATATACATATACATATATATATATACATATATATATATGTATGTATATATGTATATATACATATGTATACATATATGCACATGTATGTTTGTATATATATATATATATATATATATATATATATATATATATATCTGGATAGAGTAAAATGAAAGGCACTCTGATACCCTTGACTTGGAATACAAGGGAAGAGAAAAATAGAACCACTCTCTGACCATCAGTTGTACTTCTGCCCAAGGAGCCAGTGCTGCAGAAAGAACAGAAGAGCTACCCTCTTAAGGAGTGAAGGTGAGGGTCTAATGAGATCAGGGCATAAAGTTCTCAACACAGAGATTACATATGGGTTATGCTCCACAAATATTAGTTTTATTTTCCTCTTTCAATTTCATTCTTTCAGAGATGATTTGCATATCTATGGGTATAAGATGAAAGTGAATAATTTAAAACTGCACAGTATAATGAGGAAGGAAATAAAGAGGAAATATGATCTAATCAAAATGGGCTACACATAATCCCTTGTCTTTGAAAAATAATAGCATGGTTAAGTCATATTTATAGCAAGCTCTTAACTTTTCTTATCTATGAATTCTCTTTTATCTCATGAATAGCCCTAAGATTTTAGGCAGACAGGTTATTATCGTCATATACTTAATGAGAAAATTAGTGGATGTGACTTGATCAATCATATCACTATTTTTACTATAGTTAAATCAAGATAGGCACACTTGACAAACAGATCCCATGAAGACCCTCCATAACTCTTGTCCCTGAGTATTCATGGCCATTTTAATCATTGCTCCTGGGGTGGGCTACACCTGAGTGACTTAGAATAAATAAAATATAGTAAAAAGTGATAGGTATTATTACCAATATTAGTTTACAAAGACACTGTGGTTTCCATCTTGCATTCTTTACCTCTGTTTTTCTTCTTTCTAAAGAAGGCAGCTTCCAGGTGGTAAGCAGCCCTAGAGAGAAGCCCAGTGACAAGGAAAGATTTTTCTGTGACTGATGTGCAGCATAACCTTAAGCCTGCAGCAGCCATAGGAATGAACTTGAACTTTTTAGACTGCCCATGACCATAGAAGTGGGTTTATGACAGGATTCTTCCTCAATGGATATTGGATCCACATGATTTCTGGCTCTCTACAGTTCAAATATCTACAGAGTACAGTTTAGTCAAAAAATAGTTAAAGCTTTTGGGTTAAGATTTTCTGATAATAACTGTGACTTTGGGAAATTAATCCAACATCTCTTTAATGAAATTTTCTTATGCATGCTATTAAAAATAATAGAAGTAGAAACTGTCCATGGAAATAATACAAATACAAAATATATAACATGCTTAGAACTGTGCTGGCCAGATAGTGCTCAAAGCTTTAATTTCATTTCTTCATTAAGGTAGGAAGCAATGAATATTCCTAATAAATGGAGATGGAAAGCTTTAAAAGCACTATGATTCTGAATGAAAATATTAGTCTGTGCTAGTAAAAATGTATACAACTGCTTCCTCTACTTAATCATAAAGCACACATTAGTTCCCAGAGGATGAACCCAGTGTCGCTGAATCCCCCTTTTGCTTCCTTTCCTTAACACATCACTCACATCTCCTCTCTGCGATTTTCACCATTGGTGTGCTGTGATAGATGGAAGGGTCTAGCTTGCTGGAGGTGCCGGAGCTGGGGGACCTTTCTACTTTATTTCTGGTTACAATTTTGGCAAGCTCAGCCAGGAGAAAAGGTGTCTTTTTTGTATCAGCCATTCATAGTATGTCACCCACTGCTAGAGAGGAAAAGTGAATGATCCATGCAGCTGGGAGAATCACTTTATCCCAAGAATTTTTTCTCTTCTCCATTTCCACGAGCATCATCAGCTGCTTTCTCTCACGGTTCCATGATGCATATAAATGAGTGCATGGACTTCATGGACACTGAAATTTGACCCTTGTCTTTGTCACCCACAGTTCCATTCTTCTCTAAGTCAAGCTCATGGAGAATGATGCAAACAAATGTACAAATTCTCACAAAGTAAACTGAACAGAATTTTTGAGATGCTGTTGCCAGAGGGATGATACCTCAGAAACATAGATGAAGACACTTATGTCTTTCTATAGTGCTATCATTTATTGACTTGTTTTCCACAGTGTTATTTATTGACTAACAAGAAATTCACAGCCTATATCAGCTTTGTTGGCTACAATTTGTCAAGTCATCTTTATTTCCTTGATAGCTAACCATTGGCCAAGGCGGGTTGTTTTATTCCATTCTTAATACTAACACTAACTCTCAGATCACCCATTACGTCACATAATAATACATCCGTATCATATATATGTACATGTCTTTATGTATGTAGATTATGCAGTGGCTAGGAAAGGGTTAGAGACACCACATTTTTCAAAAAGGACTTTTTGGAGACAGACATAGAGGGCTGGTATAGAGGCAGAGGGAGAGAGGCACCTCAGGTGGTTACATAAGAGATCAAAGAATCCAATAGGAATGTTGCTAGAGGGCAGTCAGCTGCTGCAGGGACTCAGGCCCATCCGTGCCACAACAGTGAGTCCAGCTGCAGAAGTGCAGTACCGTGGAGGCCAGTGTAGGGCTGGTCCAAGATAGATTCACAGTTAGGTAAGCCAAGTCATGCACTTGGGTCCAAGCTGAGCTGAAGTCTTAGGGGCAGTCAGGAGTCTTTGCCTGTTAGTCCCTTGATACACATGCTGGGCGGTTACATGACAGGTTGGTGGGGCCATTGTCATTGCAGTGTTTTGTGCCTTCTATTTTATAGTGTCCAGGTGAGAGTGTTGCAACCTTCATTGTCTGGTGTGTGCAGTAAGCTCTCAGAACTATTCTTTTCTGATATGTGTGCTTAATATTTTAATGTATTTATTTGTACCGTGTGTGTGTGTGTGTGTGTGTGTGTGTGTGTGTATGTGTGTATGGGCATGTCATAGTCTCATGCCACTGCAAATGAATGCCCATTCATCTTCACATGGGTGGCTGGGGCATTGAACCTTGGACCACAGGCATTGCAAGCAAGTTCCTTTAACCACTAAGCCATCTTACAACCCTCTCATATAGTTTTAGTATGTTAAACTAAAGTTGAGATGCTGTGGAGGAATTACTCTTATGCGTTATTACCTGACACTAAATCCATTCCACTAGAAATACATTCCCCACAGTAGTTCACACTCATGGAGTTAATTTAAAAAGAAAGATTGCTCCCTGTAGAATCTATTTAATTGCATGTCTTTTGATGTTGGCTCCCTCTTGTATTTGCTTTATACTAGTGCTTCTTCCTTCAGGTTTAAACATCAGGCTTTTTGCACTTACATGCTTTAGCCATTACAGCTCTCCTTCTCATTTACTAGTTTATCCTGGGCACTAAGATATCCCAATTCCTCCAAGATTGACACAGGGGCAGGTGGGGCATTGTAACAGGAACAGGACTCAAAAATTGCCTTTGTTCAAATGCTTTGATTCATCACTTGGGAACACATGGTAATTCAAAGCAGAAAAAAAAAAAAAAAAACAGCTACTCTGCTTCCATTCTGTGGCTGCCTCCTTTATTTTGGGTCAACTACTTACTGCAGTTGGAATGTTTACCAGTCAGAAGTGTCTGTCTAACTCATCTCATCTCCGTTTAAGGTTGAAGGCACAGAGATAAATCATCGTCCTAAACCTGTAGTCATCTCACATTCCAGGAATAGTAAATCCTTTCAGAACAGACCACACCCAGGATGAAAATAATTATTTCTTATGCCCAGACTCCACACTGGGACAGATCATCTGGAAGGAAACAGATTGGTCATCTTGCCCCAGTTAGTCTCCTAGTTAAACATAAAACTCATGTTAGCACGCCAAAGCTGAATTCAGAGTCATCATATATGAACACAAATACAAATATATAGACACACACACACACACACACACATGCGTGCAGGGGTAGGAGAAAAAGTGCAGAGCATAATGTTGCAAGCAAGAGAATTAGTCACGAGCTAAAAAATATAAGGCAACGAAATAGTGGCCCAACTCAGTATGTGTTAACTTCTTTCTGAGAAAACAATACTTTTATATACCATTTTATTATTTGTGAGCCATTGTAAGTTAGAAATTTCTTTTTTAATATTTTTTAATTTCTTTATTCAATTTCTATTTATTCATTTGAGAGAGACAGACAGAGAGAGAAAGAGGCAGAGAGAGAGAGAGAGAATGGGCGTGCCAGGGCCTCCAGCCACTGCAAATGAACTCCAGATGCCGTGCGCCCCCTTGTGCATCTGGCTAACGTGGATCCTGGGGAATCAAGCCTCGAACCAGGGTCCTTAGGCTTCACAGGCAAGCGCTTAACCACTAAGCCATCTCTCCAGCCCTGTAAGTTAGAAATTTCTTAATATGGCAGTTTATAGGCAATTTGCCCTGCAATGATATAAGTATTAATATATTGATAAACATGCTTTGTTAACTTTGTAAATATTTTTCTTTAATATTTATTTATTTATTTGGAAGAGAAAGATGTGGAGATTGAGAGAGAGAGAGAGAGAGACAATGAGAAACAGGGAGAGAATGGGTGTGCCAGGGCCGCCAGCCACTGCAAACAAATTCCAGATGCATGTGCCACCTTGTGCATCTGGCTTATGTGGGTCCTGGGGAATTGACCGGGGGTCCTTTGGCTTTGCACCTTAATGACTTAAGCTATCCCTCCAATCCAACTTTGTAATTCTTAAGAACATACTTATATACATATAGTTATCCACTTTTATTTTTGGTAATATTTTTAAGTATGAATGGAAAACGTCAAAATACATATCATGCATTTAGTGGAAATTATATGCAAAATTAGTTGCAATTAAAACTATCCTAAACAAGAAACAAACTATGGAATGCCCTTGTTCCTCTAGGACATAATCTAAGACAAATAACCAAAACAGAAATAACCTCAGTTATCAGAGTAGCACATTAAGAAAAGCAAACAGAAAAAGCTGGGAGTGGAAAATTGAGAGACAATAGAGGACTCAAAACTCAAGAAGGATGAATGTATTGAGAAACTAAATCACACTCAAAAAATTGTGTAACATTAAACACCACCATGGCTGATTTTATTTTCTAGCATATTTACAAAGTTAATATAAACAATGGGTACTATTGCACAAATATATGGAATAAAGGAATAAAAGAAGGCATAATAAAGAAATTACATTTGCCAGAATTTTTTTTAGCATTTTCAGGTTTATATCAGAACAATTCACACACAAAGTGATACATTTGAAACGTATTTGAAAAGAACATTTTTTTTTTTGAGGTAAGATCTTACTCTAGCCCAGGCTGATGTGGAACTCATTCTGTAGCCACAGGCTTGCTTTGAATTCATGATGGTCCTCCTATCTCAGCCTCCTGAGTGCTAAGACTAAAGGAGTGCATCACTATACCCAGCTAGGAACAGAAAAAAAAAAAAATAAGAAATGCACTTCTAGAGATTTTGTTGAAGAAAACCAAACATTAAATTTACTCTCATCAGGCTTTGTAATAACTGATATAGTCATATTTTATAGGTTAATATTCATAGTAAAAAAATAGTTTCTTTTATATAATATATAAAATAACTTCTCGGGCTAGAGTGATGGGTCAGCTTTTAAGGCACTTACCTGCAAAACCTAACGACTGGATTTGATTCCCCAGTACCCATGTACAGCCAGATGCAGAAAGTGGCACATGCATCTAGAGTTCATTTGTAGCAGCTAGAAATCCTGGTGTGGCCATTCTCTCTCTCTCTTTCTCTCTCGCTCCTCTCCTTGGAAATAAATACAAAAATAAATAAGTAAAATATTTAACATCACTTCTTAAGAGAAATACTCATACATCTCAACGTTATAACAATACAATGTATTTAATGCTCCAAGTTTTCAAGAGAATACTTTGTAGTCTGTCCTTCTAGACAGTGTGTGTGTGTGTGTGTGTGTGTGTGTGTGTGTGTGTGTTGCTCTGTATTTAATTATATGATAGATAATTTGTCAGTAGTTCTGACAGGTTGGTACTTAAAATAGATGCATCCCAAACCTACTCTTTGCTGCTTCCCTTAAAAATTCCATTATAATTTTAAGTACAGAGACAGAGGATCCTGCATTACTCTATGTAGCTTTGGGATGAGAATATCTTAGAGATTCATGTTTTTGACATCCTAGCAAAGTCATTTCCTTGATGGTCCACTCTGCAGGAAACCTGTAAATGATTTTGAAACCAGATGCTCATGTGTGTAACTCCCAGGAGGAAACCTGATTGGAATTGTATGTCTCTGACACTATAGGTATCTTTCTTCAATGCTAGTAAAAGTCCTCAATGGTACTTTCCACAAAAAAGAACTAATTTAGCATGGAAGAATAGACATGAAAGATTATAGAGGCAGTATGGCATTTGCAGTCCCTGAAACGAACCACCCAGAGTGTTCAAGAGACAATGGCATATGTCCCTCCTCCCTCACGAACAAACCTCATGATAAAGAAAACCAAACACCTGGTGTAGCACTGGGTATTTCTGAGTGACTTTCTGCTCTGTTTTAGAACTGTGCTGTGTTATTACTCATCCCACCTAATCCCATTGCAATCTCTTCTCTTATCATTTTTAATTACTTTCTCTTCTTTTCTTTTATTCTATTTTATTTTTGTTTTATTTTATGGGGTAGGGTCTCCCTCTTGCCCAGGCTGGCCTGGAATTCAGTATGTAGCTTCTTGTGGCCTCCAACTCACAACAATCCCTGTACCTCCGCCTCCCGAGAGTACTGGGATTAAAGGCGTGAGCCACCACACTTGGCTCTTTCTCTTCTTTTATTAAGTTGGAATTATAAAAAGAAATTTCATCTTTCTAATTAAATGCAACAATACACATATTCAGAGAAAAATGTAAAGAGACAGGCCTGCACTATTCTAAAGCTCACGTAATGGGCTGGCCTTTAGTGTGGTTGTAGAGCACTTAACGGGCATGCGTGCAGCACTGGGTTTGGTCCTTAGCACTACACCTCATCCCACATGAAAAAGCACAGATACAACATAAATAAAATAAAAACAGAAGCTTAGGTATTTCAGCTGCACCACCTTTTAACCAAAATATTAACTTACGAGATTTTCAGGTTCCTACCCAATGACTTAGGCATAACAGTTAAGTATTGACTTTAATGCCTTGTGGAGTAGCTTAGAATCTTAGCCACACTACTGCTAGAAATTAGAAATAAAGTAGCTCTCATTTTGTAGTCAGGTCGACCTACAGGCCCAAAGGGAAAGTCCAAAGGATAATCTGTCCTGACAGAGCTGATGAACTCAGAAGTTTTAGAAGAACAGAGACTGCGAAGTGAAATTCAGACATCAGTAGCTCACATTGACCGTGTCAAAAGCCCCGACTTTGCCTGCTCAACAGGAAGCCAGCTTTCCCATACATACAAAGTAACCAATCCTTTGTGTAGCTCATCAGCTTATCAGGTGCTTCCCACATACATTCAAAGGAGCCAATCCATTTAAAAGAGAAATAATTCAATTGTAATTATTGGAGACTCTAATAATTATAAATTTATTTGATATTTCTTTAGTTTAATCCCAGGGTCTTACAATATAGCTCTGGTTGGCTTCATCAAACTCCTAATGCTCTCACATTAGCCTCCCATGTGCTGGCATTCCCAACAGGTCCTACCATGCCTGGCCAATTATCTCACTTTTAAAAAGAGATTTACCAACTATGGGTAGGATCAAGAGCAAATACTAAAGAAGACTGTAGATCAACTATTCCTTACAAACATCTGTAAACCACTATACCACAGAGCTGGATCAAACACTCCATCTGGCAAAATGGGTAAAGCGTTTGCCTTGCAGGCATGAGTATTTGGATTTGAGCATATGTCCAGCGATCATACAAAAGTTATGTGTGGCAATGTATGCCAGTAATCCCAGCGGAAGGGAGGCAAACAGGAGAAACTTTAGGGCAAGCAGGCTAACTAGTCTAGCTGAATAGGCAAACTGTAGTTTCAATGAGAGTCTCTAAAAAAATAAGAGGGGAAGACATCATATATCAACCTCTGGCCTCCACATGCACCCCTGTGTACATCTATACACATAAAAAAATACATATTATCCAGGCATGGTGGTGCACACCTTTAATCCCAGCACTCGGGAGGCAGAGGTAGGAGGATTGTGGAGAGTCTGAGGCCACCCTGAGACTACATAGTTGATTCCAGGTCAGCCTGAGCTAGAGTGAGACCCTACCTCGTAAAACAAAAAACAAAAAAACAAAACCAAACACATATCACCCATACAAATGCAAAAACAACACAGTAGGAAAGGAAAAGACCTCTCAAGAAGACATGGAACATTCTTTAGTGTAGAACCATACAGTAGGCCATTAACAAATCTTAAAAATATAAAAGGTTAAAAACCGCAAAAATACGTTTGAAATAAATAAAAGAAGTAAAACTCATACAATCAACAAATATATACACATTGCATAACAAGTCATCAATAACCATAATCAATTCAGCAAAGAAAATATCACAAGAAAAGTCAAAACATACCAAGATGAATGAAGAACAACACAATATGGTAGAATTAAAGATTTAGTGAAGTCATCAGAAGTACAGAACAGGGGGCAGGAGAGATAGCTTAGCGGTCAAGACATTTGCCTGCAAAGCCAAAGGATCTCAGTTTGACTCTCCTGGACTCAATTAAGCCAGATGAAGAAGGGGCATATGCATCTGGAATTCATTTGCAGTGGCTGGAGGCCTTGGCATACCCATTCTCTGTCTCTCTCTTTTTCTCTCTGCATCTTTCTCTCTCCCAAATAAATAAATAAATTAAATATATTAGAAAAAAGAAATACAGAACAGTAAACAGTTCCATTCAATTGTAAGATGCAGTGAAATTGGTGCTCAGAGAGAAATACAGAGTAGTAAGCACTTCCATTAAAAATCAGGAAACATTTTAGACAGTAGCCAATGTTCTTACCACATGACTCAGGAAGAAAAGAAACCTGAATCTAAAGTGGAAGTAAAAAAACAATAAGGATTAGAATGAAAATTATGGAAACAGAACAGCAGCAGAGTACAAAGAAATCAATGTTGTTTCTTTGAAAGACTCCACCAAATTGACACAATTTTCCATAGATTGGTCAAGAAGGAAGATATGACTCATATTGTTAAAATCAGCAAAAGAAAGAAGGACAGTACTTATATTACAGAAATAAAAATGCAGTATTAGGAAATATAATATAAAGCTATAGGAAAACAAATGTTTGGGGTTAAGAATGTAGATCTGTGGTAGATCACTTACTTAGTGAAAGCAAAACTCTGGTCCCCCTCCCTCCCCAGTGAATGGGTGCTTCTGCCACAACTCATAACCCACAACCTCATGATGAATACCAGAAACCCCACTGAGGTGGGCCCTCAGTGGAATGGGGACAGGGAGGAGAGAAATGAGAGCACCAAAACATGATGTGTCCATACAAAACATATACTTAATGATAACAATTAACAATAACTTGAACATAGCAAAAAAAAAATAAATAAAAAAAGATAAAAAAAAAACCCTCTGGGTTACATTCCCAGCACCAAAGCAAAACAGGACAAAATAGCAAATAAGAACACTTAGGTCAAAATAGATGAAATTCCATGAATTTCTAATGACACAAACTACCAAAAATTCATAAAGAAGTAGATACTGTGACTAGACTTATAACAAGTAAATAAATTAGTAATTTAAATATATAGAAAATTCCAGACCCAGATTGTTTCACTTATAAATTCTACCAACGTTTTGAAAATAGTTTATATAAAACCTCCACACACTTAGAATACGGAGAAGAGGCCAAAACCATTGAAAGCAATGAGAATTAACTCAAATTTAAGCACACCAAGATACCACTAGAGAAGTAATCGCCAATCAAAATCTTTATCCCACATATGCCAAGATCCTGAACAACATATTAGCATACTTATTTCAGAAACATATAGAAAGATACACTATCATAAATTGAGACTTATTCAGGAACATACAAGTATTAAACATGTATATCAAATATTGTAATATACTGCATGAACAGATCAGTAGGTTTGTTAAACACACGATCATTTCCAGAAAAAGAGCAGAAGGAAACAATAAATAAAATCCAAAGTATTTTTATGAAAGAAAGACACAACAAAATGGGAATAAAAGGAACCATTGACAATCAGATAAAGAGAACTTGAGAAAGACACAGATGCCTGCACACAGTTGCCCACCGCTTGTGTCTTTCCAGTCACCCATGCCACCAACCACTGCCTTCATGTGGGAGAGTCTGGGAACAGTTGCCCCCTCTGTAGATCCTACCCTCACCCATGCCACCAGCCACTACCATCATGTGTGTGAGTCTAGTTGTAGACATTCACTCAGAGCGCTCCCCTTTCTCCTCACTTGTCTTACTGCTGTTCTCACTTGCGAGTCTTGTCATGCTGCTCACTCCTCACAACCCTGCACAAGTTGCCTGGGGCTGCCCACCATTACTACTACCCCTCATGTGAGGCTAATATGCTCCACGTGCCAATTCTGGCCTACAAGGTCAAAATCTGGGCGTGTCTTGAACTGAGATCATATCGATTACTACATCCAGGAATGAGTGCTAACAGTTTCCAGGACTGAACTACGTGCAACACTGGGCTGAGCAAAGACAAGGTAAGATAGAGCGGCACAGAGCACTGGCGCAGACACTCAGCACAGGTATGTCACAGAGACCTGGTTGACACACTGTCTCTACATGGATGAATCTCAAAGCAAAATGAGACCCTACCTCCTCGAAAAACCAAAAAAAAAAAAAAAAAAAAAAAAAAGGAAAACAAAAGAATAATGCAAAGACACCAAGATCAAGATAATACATCTCCTCCAAGAATGCCCAATCCCATAGTTGAGGACACCTGTCAGGGCGACTTCGAGGAAACTCCAGCCAAAGAATTCAAAAGCACAGTTAGAAATATGTATAAGAAGCAACACAAGGAGGACTTAAGTAATTTTATGTATGAAATCCAAGAGAACCTAAACAAAAAAGTGAATGAATTCAAAAAGGACATTTAGACACCTGATATAATTCCAAGAGAACATATATGGCTAAATGCAACGAGGAGTTAAAGCAGGGTAGGATAATGACATTTAATAAACAAAAGTACTGACTAAAGCCAAAACTGAAATGGTGCTTCAAAAGGAAATTGCAATAAATCAGATAGAAAACTCAGTGGAAAGCCCTTACCAAATGAATAGTCCATGTGGCACATGAGAGTGGCTATGTGTGCCTCTAACCCCAGTCCTACAAAGTGAAAGAGACCAGGGAATCTCCAAGGCTTGAGAAAAAATAGCAACTTCTTATATTAGTAAGAGATTCCAGCTCAACTGAGAACAGGTGGAAAGTAATGGAGAAGGATAGCTGATGTTTTGCTCTGGTCATTGCAGGCGAGCACCCCTGCCACAGGTGAGCACACGAGGGCCCACAGTGGTACATGCATGTGCATACACCACACCCGCATACACCACACGTACTACATGCATGCAAATACATTAAAAAATAAAAATGAAATTAGTAGAATCAATGGAGGTACTCTATACAAGTGAACAATGTTGTTCGTACTAGCTACACACTGTCAAACCATATCAGTGTCAGGCATGAACTACTTCCTGGTAAGTTGTTAATTGAGTAAGACACTGAGCCTCCCAAAATAATGCAAGCTATTGTCATGGCTTTTGACTAACTTCCAGAACTGGTTAAGGTTAAGACCTTGGTTCTGGAGATACAACATTTGTTTAGTGCAGGTTCTAGATAATTCAAGCAGGAGCTGAAGTCAGAGTCCTTCCTGCTGGATAGTATTCGTAGTCTTAGGAGGTGCTAAGTAGTGTGCCACCAAAGCAAAGTTCTCAACATTGTCACTCAGTGCTGAATCCTACACTCTACAACACTGACTCGTCAGGTAAGACATGTCCTCTGGTGCAATAGTAGCATGGCTGGTTAAAAGGTAACCAGCAGCTCTATGATTGGATTTGATAGGAGGGAATACAGACCTGGTACTGAAAACCAGGTCACAAGTCCATGGCTGGAGAGAATGTATCCTCTACGGAAGAATCTACTCTTGCTATATTGCTAAACAAATGTGTTGTCAAACTGTTTACGGATTATGTATCATTACACTCACCAGTCAGTGCTGCTCTCAGCCCCAGTCAGAAAAACTTTTCTTTCTGTATTTTTTTTAATTAAAAAATTTGTAGTGGGAGGTGGTCAGTGCAGAGGATCACAAGTGGTTAAGTGCTGAAAATAAGTGAGTGATGAGTGCTGAGTCCTACAGGGGGCATATACATCATCCTCTCTGGGCCTCAGGGAACATCAGGGGTGATGGGACAGAAGGAATGTCAGAGCTGAAGGATGGGGAGTAGTGCTATGGAACTCTGTGTCTTTCATTGCACTCATGAACTCACAGCAGCAGCGGTTACCTGCACAAGACCTGAATATGAAGGTAACATGCCCCTGTAACAGACAGGGGAGGAACTTGGGGGAATGCTCCTCTCTGGAATGAGCTAATGACAGTTAATGATTGTTGTGAGTGGAGTCAGAGGGAGTCATTCTCTTCCTTGGCATAGCCACTGCTAAGTTATGAGAAGTACAGTGAGATGGAAAGGGGTAAGAGAGGGTAGGGTACATATGTTCAAAATATATGTGTATGAAAATATTAAAATGAACAAATTTTTAAAATGACTCACAACTAATATCATACTTACTAATGAAAGCTTATAAGGTTTCCTCTAACATGGGGAGGAAGGCAAGGCCGTCTGTTTTCAGAGCTTCTGTTCCACATTGAACTGGAAGTTCTAATGAATAGGTATATGAAACATGGAGGTAGGGAAAAGAAGTAAATCTATTTCTATTTGACAATGACATAATTATAAAATTCAATATGGAAAAATCCTTAGCAGTGCAGAAACAAGTGATAAAAATTGAAAGAATACAATATAGCTATACAAAACCTTTGTATTTCTGTACATAAAAAATGAGCCACCACTGCATCACTGAAGTGGACCAAAAATGAACCCAACATGGCTCAGAGAAATTTTGAGGAAGAGGGGGCAGAAACAATGTCAGAGCCACATGTTGGGTCATGATATGCAGAGACATTTATCTTACCCATAATTGTGGGCTAACTCCACAATGCATGACCCATATACCTCAACAAGGAGGGGCCAAGGGGAGGGGGGTAGGTCACGGATGAGCCTAATAATGGTACCTAACTGACTGTATTTGCTGAATACAAAACTAATAAAGAAAAAAAGAAAAGAAAAAGAAAAAAAAAAGAAAAGGAAAAATATAATGTAAAGTGGTGTTCAGGTGCAAAAATAAATATACTTTGAAGTCACAGTAAAAAAAAAGAGCCACCAGAATACAACATTAAGAAAACAATCCCAGGCTGGAGACATGGCTTAATATCCTTTGGCCTGCAAAGCCGAAGGATCCAGGTTAAATTCCTCAGGACCCATGTAAGCCAGATGCACAAGTTTGTGCATGCATCTGGAGTTCGTTTATAGGACTGAAAGCTCTGACATGCCCATTTTTCTCTCTATCTTCCTCTCTCTCTCTCTCTCTCTCTCTCTCTCTCTCTCTCAAATAAATAAATAAAGAAGAAAACAATCCCCATATAGTATCATCACAAAATGTAATAGTTAGGGATAAATTAACAAAAATAAGCACACAATGTATGCTCCGGTGCCTACAAAATATTACTGAAGGAAATGAGAAAACATTAAGAAATGAAAAGGTATTCCATGTGCCTGGGCCAAAATCATAAGCATAAAGATGACAATAATCCCCAAACTGATCTACATATTGAATACATTTCTACAAAAATTTTGCTTCTATTTCTGCAGAAATTAGAAAGGCATTCCTATCATTCATATGAAAATTAAAGCCAAAGCTTTAAAAGAAAGTCGAATTCCCACTTCTTGGGTTGAAAACTGACTATAGTTAGAGCTATCAAGACCATGGGGAATTGGCATAAGCATGGAGACAGCTCAATCAAACCAAGAATCCAGAAATGGATTACATACATGAAGGTCAAATTATTTTTATAAGGTTTTCATGAAAATTCAGTATCAGTAAACAAAAACAACAAAAGAAATCTTTTCACCAAATGTCAGTGGAGAAAACAAGGATTTATATACAAAAGGAAAATGTTGGGCATGATTTAAATTGTGTATAATTGCACCCTACCAAGTGCAATTTGTCAGATTTTAAAATGATAATAATAGTATACAGTCAATAGGATTCCTAAAAGAAATGTTTTTACTGCTGGGAAAATAATGATAGCTTTATTGTCAATCTGCTTTTATCTTTGTTTCATACCTCCTTGCTCAGGTGTTTGGTAGAGCCACTCTAGATAGGACTGTTCCCTGTGATTCCAGCAAGTACCCGTGATTCCAACCCACTATAGAGCTCTGGAAATGCAGCTATTGCAACCCAAACTCTGAATGGTTAACATCATTTTATTTTAATCCTGCTAAATGTAACCATAAGGAGCTACTGTATTGGACTGCTCAGATCCACACCTTATGTAACAAAGAAGATAATATGAGCCAAAAAGTTATTGTAAAATTCAAGTCCAATTTCAGCAAAGAAGCAGTACTTTTCCAAGAGAAATTATTGCTTACATAGTATAAATGGTGATTCCAGAAATACCTAAGAATGAATCAGAAACATTTGGAGGTTAAGGTGGAAAAAATATTGAACTGGAATAGACACACAGATTTTATGTGAGTGCTAGAAATATTCATTTGGACATTTAGTCAGGTTCATTAGCATTGATAATAAATTGGCTATAAGAGACATATAGTAGCCATTTCCTAGTGATGCAGATTATTAAACATACAATATTTTAAGAGAAGCTGAATTATCTTCTCCATGAATCTCATACAGTAAATGAGGAGTTAGCTCTCTGATTAGAGTATGTCAGCAGACACTTGTGATAGATTCCATGTTGTTCCTCTGTCATGGGAGGGGAAGTTACAGCCTTGTAAGGAAATGGCTTCCTGCCATTGGCAAAACTCCTGACCAGCTCTTTTCTGTAGTCAAAGCAAAGTTTAGTCTGGAAGGTAAAATGAAAGCCCTGGGGAATAAGAAGGCAGAGTCAGCAGGCTTCCAGAGTAAATTCTGCAGAGAAAAAGGATAGAACACATTTAACATTATACTCAAGCAATGTGAGATGGCAGATGAGGAGGGATGGGAGGGGGTTACCTGAAGGTAGGTAATTCTGGCCTTGTCCTAGCTCAGTATAGTGTCAAATAGCTGTGTAAAGTAATATTTACTGTTGCTGCCACATTACAGATTTATATCCTACTCTGGCCTCTTCAGAATAATGGATCTAGGGGGTCTGAATTCTTTTCTGGGTAATGTTGGAAATTATTTTTGCTCATTTTCTTTCCTCAAGGCTTCTTCCTTCCCCCACCCCCATTTCTTGTACAGAGTTGGCTGTGGAGGTCCTGCTTTGCAGGGGCAGCTCAAGGGAGCTTCTGTGATTACAGATGGGTTCTAAGGTGTAGGAAACATGGATGTCTGGCCTTTACTGAGGTGGATGCTTTAGGTAACAAGGCGCAGGGTCAAGAGTTTCCAAAAAACATGGTGTGACTGGAAAGACTAGGAAATCCAGTAAAATGACCTATATTGTAATCCCTTGTAATCCCAGCACTCAGGAGGATGTAGCAGGAGGATTGCTGACGGCTTGAGTGCAGCCTGGTATACCTAATGAGCTCCAGGCCACCCTGAGCCAGAGAATAAAATGCTGTCTCAAAAGAAAAAAAAAAAAAAAAGGAAGAAAGAAAAAAGGAGGCATTCTTTCAGAAAGTAAGACTACTCTCCATATTTCATTAATGTGCTTGCCATATAGATGTCACATTTCACTGGAATGTTTTTCATAAACACGTTTAGTATAAATGATATTTTAGCTCCAAAATAAAAATAAAGAGAGCAGGATTTAGGAAAGACTAACTAATGATTTGCTCACAGGTACATAATGAATTATTGATAGAGGTCCCGAGCCATTGGCTAAGAACGGTGCCATGTGCTCTCTGGGAGGCAGGGGAGAATTCTTTCTGTCTGTCAAGGTGAAAGACAAAGTTGTCACCGCCCTCAGGTTGTAGCGACCCGCTGACATATGGAAACAGTGTGTAGATCTCTATAAATGTATCCTGCATCCAAATGTTCTTCTCAGCACCCCACCCCCAACATCTTACAGTGAAAATGAAAGCAAGGAGGCCCTCATCAGAGTGTGACCAAGAGAGTGGGATTAACTAACATTCACACACTCTTCAACTACTTTTCTGTCTTTTAAATTTCCTTTGCAAAACTTGAGACAATCTTTATTCTCCTTTCCTTCCCCCCTTCCCTCTTCCCTTCCTCTCATTCTATCTTTCTCTCTTTTGGTGTGTGTGTGTGTGTGTGTTGTGTTTGTGCGTGTTGTATAGGAGCACCCATACCTCAGTGTACGCGTGAAGCTAAGAGGACAAATTTTGTTGTGGGTCCTTGCTTTCTACCTCATTTTGACCTTTTCACCCCTACTCTTCAAAATTTCCTGAGCCTTGGTGGGTGTGCTTTAATTGTACTTTAACGTTGAGCTCTCAGAGCTTCTGGATTTCTGCTTTGATATGTTTTGAGTATCCCGTGCCAGTCTCCGTCACCCTGACACAGATTGTCATGGCCTAGTCATTTTTGACGTCTTTAAGTTGTAGGGTTCTGTTTTTTTGTCGTTGCTGCTGTTTTGTTTAAACATAATACCAATCATAAAAAGTAGGACAGTCATTTAATTCTTAAAATTTTTACCCTCTGTGAGTTTAAAATCTTCAGACAAAATGTGCCTTCACTATATTTAGGGAAGTGGAAATGTCACTAAACCCTTGACAGCACATCCTTTATAAGGATGTTAGGAGGTTAGCCAGAGTTGTTAATGGCAAGAAATAGACCTACATGGCAGGGTGAAGCACACAAGTACATTTGATTTGCATATGCAAGTATTTCAGGTTAGAATTTCCTAAAGGGATACCTTCCAGTGAGTTGTTGGCTAGTGAGGTCCCTGATGCACCCAAAACATTATAGGCCATTACCTAGGCCCTTGGTTTCCCAACAGGAATATATGGTAAGACCCTACTGCTGAAGACTCCACATACTTGGGCTGCAAGGTCACTGAGAAATCCTGCTGGAGCTGAGCTGCAAACCTCCTCCATGTAGACCAGCTGATAGAAAGTTGGAAAAACCACACTGCATACAGTTCAATGGGAGAGAGAGAAATCAATAGTGATACTCAACAGCGGACACTGCAAGCCTTATATCTGGCCAGCCAGGCCAAATGAGCCAACAGATGCAATAGTGGCACATCTGTTATGGGGGAAACTAACCATCCTCTAATTTGACTGGAGGCCCACTCCATGAGAGGGAGTATGTCCCTGATACTGAAAACCTACAACATGGGTAGTCATGAGCCCTAGGGGTGTAATGTCTGCTGCTGTTTGCCTAAATGTATATAGTATGCTCACCAAACTGCCCAGTAAGCACTTCTATTAATGTTCATACCCAAATATTAATGCTACTCTCACTTTTGGTTAGACAACCTTCTCTCTTCATTGGCAGTGACCAAGAGATGACTCAGAAGGCAACATGGTGCTGAGAAGAAGTAACAGAGGAGTGCTCAGCACTGAAATATCTCTATCACACCTTCCAAGGCTCAGGGTCCATTGCTGAAGAAGTTGCTGAAAGAATGTAAAAGCCAAAGGAAGGGTAGGACTCCTTACAACATGCTCCTCCAGATACAAAATGGCCTGGATATACATGACCTCACAGTGCCTGACATTATCTACACAAGACTATCATAATTGGAGGAAGAGATCATGACATCAAAATAAAAGAGAGACTGATTGAGATGGGGAGGGTATATGATGGAGAATGGGGTTTCAAAGGGGAAAGTGGGGGAGGGAGGGAAATACCATGGGATATTGTTTACAATCATGGAAGTTGTCAAGTAAAATAAAATAAAGACAAAAAACATAAGGACTTCCTGGAGAGTTAGAGCCAGTATAGTAATAATGGATTGTCATGACATATGCTACACCATAAAAGGAGAGGGATTTGGGGGAAGCTGGCATCTGTAGAGTGGGAGGAGGGAAAAATTCAAGTAAAAGCATTCCTGTATTGCTCCTGGGCACCTAGAATACAGGGAATTTATCACTTGGGGCACTGTCTTTGTCAGGAGATTAAGTCTGGGTGTGTGCAACCAGAGTCATTTTTTTTTCATTTTCAAATCCAAGACTCCACAGATGCTAGCTGGCCCCAGCCGCGGAGAAGGTTTAATGCATAGATTTCTTGACTTGTATCTTGGGGAGATAAGGATGTAAAACCAAACCCAACCAAGCAACGACAGAATCAGAGCTAGTAGACTTAAGGATTGTTACTCAGCCACAGTTCAGGCTACAGTCCTCTACAGCTGCAAAGAGCCTGCAGCCCCTGAGTTCATCTCCAGGCGTGTGTTTTAAAATGAATGTGTCTACATTATGTAAACAGTAATGCAATTGGAACTATTTCACAGACACACTATATAAACATCTGTGTTTCAAAAGAAAGGATGGATCAAATTAAAAATTTTTGCATGACACAATCTTTTTAAATGAAAGCAGCCAATGTTATTAAACATGTTGCCATGATGTGAGTGAAGTGACTTTTCATCGTCTGAGGACTAATCATGAAATAATTGATCACTAACAAAACTGGTTTCCTTGCTAAGCATGTTGGCAGACCCCTGCAATCCTTATACTCAGGAGGTGGAGATGAGACCTACTGGGGCTTTGGGGGATTACTTGCCAGGGTCCTGCCTCAGAAAACCAAACAACTAAACAAGAAAACACAAACCCTGATTTGGGGGCTGGGAAAATGTGACATTGCCTGCAAAGCCTAACTACTTGGGTTTGATTCCCATGTACCCAACATAAAACTGTCCATGGTGCATATATCTGGAGTTTGTTTGCAGGCTGGAGGTCCTGGCCCATTCTCTGTCTCTCTCTGCTTGCAAATGAACAAATGAATACATTTTAAAAACCTGATTTCATGTAGTAGCATTCTTCCATTCCTAAGGATCATTAAATCTTCTGGCATCAGAAATATCTAAATTTGTATCCTTCCAGAGTGACCTTGGTGATTTGGTAGTATTTCTGGTTGTTATAGGAGATGATGAATGAGGAGTTCTAAGTTCTTGTCTGCACTCTCCCTTGTAAATCCACTTAATGTTGCCCTTCTGCTCACCCCAACCCCTTGTTCTGGCAGAACTGCTTCTCTTCGCTGCCTCCCTGCTACTGTGAGGCTCTTCCATTCAGACTGGGCTCACCACACCACAGCTTGTGCATCATTCTCGTTCCAGGTCTGCAGCTGCTTTGTCTTCTGTTATCACGAAGGACCCTTCATCCTACCTGACCTCATAGCATTGTTCTTGACCTTGTGATGTCAAACTTTTAACTTCCTTGCAGTGCTTTGGAGGTACAGCGTGATGTTCAGTTAAGCATCCTATTTGGTAAATGTTAAAAGAACAAAAACAAGAAGGAAAGGAATTTCTTTCTTCCTATTAGCAATGCAAAAAGGAACGTGAAAACTTGGAAGTGTTTGGTCCGTAACAGATTAATTTACTGTTCAAGGATCGTTGCAAGACAGTTGACTTCTCTGATATTCCTGATTTGTCAAATGGGAGGTCATCTCTTGACTATCAGGCTGCTCTGTGGATTAGAGATGCCTGGCTGGGGCTGAGCCTGCTACGCAGTTGGTGCCCGGTAAGCACAGGCTGACCTGCGTCCCACAGTGCAGAGCGGGACAGTAGAGAGCAGGAGACGCCTGAGAAATGGAGGCTGACAGGGAAAAAGGGCAAAGAGGTGCTCCAGGGAAAATATTATCCACTGTTGCTCAAGGTCAGCCCTGTCAGCCTGTCATGAGGCAAAGACCTTTAATTCTATAGTGTCACTTTCTCTCGGAAAAGTACAACCTGACATATATTTGCTTTTTAAATTGAAGGGAACTAAAATTAATCTCATTATGGGAATCTGATAGTCCTTCAGGTACTTGGAGACTCCTGAGTGTCACGAAAGCTAGGATCAAAAAGACTCGGGCAAAATGCCAGTGGAGAAAGCATAAGTGGCTAAGTGGATGTCAGTGGGGTTGGGCATGAAGGGGCAAGGGAGGCTTACCGGTAATTTGACTCCCTTTGACATTTTGTCAAAACATTGTGAATCAAGTAGACATTTGAAGCCTGATTATTTTTGAGAAATCCTTAAAGACCTGTCTTGTTGTTACTTTACATTTCTGAAAGGCATTTAAATATTATTTAAATTTTATTTAAATATGCCAGAGGGCTATGACTCAGCATTAATTTGGGCGAGTGTGGATTCTGTGGCTGCTGCTGGAACTTGAGGAGTACTTACAGGGGTAAGGCCTAACTTAGGGTTCCTGTGCCTCGTCAGAAGAGAAGTGGGGGGTCTCAACCTTAGGGCTGGTGAGTGAAGCACAGATATAACTGCTTTTTATTATATTTTTGCTGAGTTTTTTCCAATACGACTGAGATGATTTCCCCTTCTGGGACTCTGTCTTCCTCCCTACCTTCTAGTTCCTCAACCAACAGTCTGCTCTCAATCCCTTTATCTCTTACAATTATGAACATAAGACAGTAGCGTCTTCATTTCTTGAGGATTCTGAAACTTCCCAGAGAGAAAATCTTTTAGGATTTCCACTGGTCACATTTTAAAATATTAATAAAGAAATTCACCTAAAAATCATTCTCCCTTTGTTTATCTCTTTAAATATTAAGGTTTGTCATTTCTATTTTATTTTTAAATTATTATTCATTTAATTTTATTTATTTAAGAGAGAGAGGGAAAGAAGCTCATAGAAAGAAAGGATGGGTGCACCAGGGCCTTCAGTCACTGAAAACGAACTCCAGACACATACACCACCTTGTGCATATGGCTTACGTGGGTCTCAGGGAGTTGAACCTGGTTCCTTTGGCTTTGCAGGCAGGTGCCTTAACCACTAAGCAATCTCTCTACTTCTGTCATTTCTATTTTCTTGATTGTAAAAGCCATCATATCATCATGATCTTTTCTGGACAGAACCTTTTGGTCTTATATGTCTTGCTCATGATTTTTCCTGATACATGGTTTTCCCAGATACTATTTTTTCATTTTAAAAAAAAAACAGCACAATTGTATCTATCTATCCACCCATTGGCAGGCAAGATAGCATAGTTATTAAGAAAACATGGCTTAGGTTAGATGGCTTACATATAAAATTTACTATTTTCTATGGTCTTTCAAAAGTTACTCTGAGTCCTCACTTCATCATCAGCATGCTAACAATCCCCACTGTAGAAACTGCCATGATTTCATGATTACATGGGGGCAATCCATATGAGGCACTTTCGCAGAAGAGTGAAATAATGTGGCCACACTAGGAGAAGAGGAAATGGAAGAATGAGGAGATAATGATTTACTATTATTCCTCTTCTCCCTGGCCCCACTTAACTGAGGGCCCCCTTCGTGGGATTGTGGGTATTCACCATGGAGTTGTGGGTCATGAGTTGTGAGAGCTGCAGTCATTCACTGTGTTGGGCAGGACTATATCTCTGGATATTCCTTCCCACCCTGAGGTTCTTACATTCTTTCTGCCCCCTCTTCCACAAAGTTCCCCGGGCCTCATTTTAGAAAAATGTATTTATTTATTTGGGAGGGGGAGAAGAAAAGAGAGAAAAAGAGAGGAGAGAGAAGGAGAAAATGAGAATCAGGGACTTGCCACTGCAAATAAACTCCAGATGTATGCACTACTTTGTACATCTGGCTTTGTGTGGGTACTAAGAACTTGAACCTAAGCCAGCTGGCTTTGTAAGCAAGCAGTTGTGTTTAATAGTTGAGCAGCTACATATAGATTTTTAACCACTATGCTAATTACCTATGTATAGGGTAGATACTTAGAGGTTTAGAAATGGATTACTAATGCAGACCTACCATACCATAGGCCCTCATGTGCCCTGTCACTAGCCTCTAGAATTCTTGTCATTATAAAAGAATCATCCAATTGACAGTTGTGGTCTGTGACTGGACTGTTCTGCTAGTTTAGGGTTGGGCAGAAGTGCTTAGGAATTAACGAACCACCCACCACATCAAAGCAGCTCCTGTCTGTCAATGGCAAGAATTGGTGAAGAAATCCCGTGGCTCTCTTGCTTCTTGTGAGGGAAAACTGAGAAACTCTCAGAATTTCCCAGTGGAATTACACTTTGCTAGGGCAAGGGAACACAGAGAATTGAGTGTGTGCCATCAATTCACTTAAGACATTTTTTTTCGTTCTTTTATTTATCTGTTCATCTTTATTAATTGTGAACTTTACTGTATGAACATATAGCATATTGGTAGTTAGCACAGTTTTGATGCCCATAGAACACTTTGCAACATCTGGAGGGATTTTTAGATATCAAAATGGTATTAATAGATATTGCTATCTTAATCTGAGTTCCTATAACATACTGTCATATGTAAACAGGTTTACTAAGTACCAATCCCAGGTACAGGACAACCATTCCATAGAAAACAACAAGGCCACCACTATGCCATCCACCAGAAATTGGTATTTGTATATTTATGCCCACTACCTCCTGGGCTTCTGTTTAGGTTTGCCATGTACTGGGTGCTATCAGCCTGAGTCTGATGAGACTGAACTCATACAATACACTTATGCTAGGCAGGTTTATTACATACAGACAGGTGTCAGAAGTCTCAGACCCACTCAGAGCCAGTTGTCTAAGGCCCAAGAGAGCTTCCTAGGGAAGAAGAGTTTTGACTACACACAGTCTTTTTACTTTTGCTAAAAGACCCTTAAGGCAGCCCATGCTTTGAAGGACATATTGTACAATTGGAGAGAGGAGCAAAACCTGGGCAGCCCCTCCCTCACTCAAGATACAGGAGGTGCAGCAACAAGGCTTACACTGTTTTAGGCAGTCCTTTCCTTCTTGGGATCTTGCCTTTTCCCTTCAGCAGTTGTTCTGAGAACCACAAAAAGAAATGTGGGAGAACTGGGTTAGTTTGGCTCCATGTCCAATGAAAGAACTGTCCTGCATCATGGTCACCATAGGGTTATAAACAACAGAAATTGCTTTCTTACAAATTTTGAGTTCAAGATCAGAGGCATAGGAGGCATGGTTTTTGGAAGGGCCCACTCCTCACAGATGGGCTTCTTCTCATAGTCTCACTGAGAAGGCTGGTTGAGCTCTCTGGGATCTTATTAGCGTACTCTTCCAGTTCTGGAGAGATCTACCTCTGATTTTTTTTTTTAACTTTTCAAAGGCCCCACTTCCTAACATCATAATATTGTGTTTAGGATTTCAATACATAGGTTGAGTAGTGGATATTAAGTGTTTTACCTATGACAGTTACTAAATTCCAGAAATAACTTCTTAGAATAGCTTCTTAAGATGGCATCATTTAGATACCAAATTTCATACTTTTGAATCCTTCCATAGGGTGAGAGGGTATGGGAACTTGAAGTATGCTCCCCGAAAGAATTATGGTAGTTATTCTTGATGTAAATATTACTGTGTCACATAAGAAAATAGTTTTTGGTAATTCATATTGCAGTTGTTCAATAGGACTTCATCTATATAGTTCTATGTAGCAGTCACAAGGCCCATATGGTGACTGAACATTTAATGTAAGTTTAGTATAAGTACAGAACTAAATAGCTATAAGTGCTAGTGACACCTTATACAGTGCAGATGAAGAGGTTTGAATTCAGAAGATAGGCTCAGAGATATCTTAGTTCAAATCTAGATTATCATTCCTTATTAACCAGATGTTATTGTACAATATATATATTTTTTAAACAGGGTCTTGCTATTTGGCCCACAATAGCCTGTAACTTGTTATGTATCATGGATAGTGTCCAACTCATGTCCCTCCTGCTTCATTCCTACAGATGCTGGGATTATATGAATGTGGCAAGTGTGGATTCTTGTGTTATTAAAAAAAAAATCTCAGTTTCTGCCTGGTGTGGTGGTGCATGCCTTTAATCCCAGCACTCGGGAGGCAGAGGTAGAGGATCGCTGTGAGTTCAAGGCCACCCTGAGACTACATAGTGAATTCCAGGTCAGCCTGGGCTAGAGTGAGACCCTACCTCTAAACAAAACAAAACAAAGCAAAACAAAACAAAATAAAACAAAGCAAAACAAAATCTCAGTTTCTGGTTCATCATCAGTAAACTGAAAGAGTTGCACCTTCTTCAGAATACTATTGCTAAGGACTAAGACAAACTATAAAGTACAGTACAAGCATGCATACATTTCCATGAATTGTTATTTGTAATTGTGAATAGTTAATATTAATTTATTGAATGTTATTTCCATAGTTCAGTCAGCAACAGACTCTGGAAACCAATTAAAATAGCACATTTTCTTCTTGGATCCTGAATCCTCAACTCTATCATTCTATCTCTGGGTTCAACTGTAATTCTGTTCACCTATTATCTATGTATCTATCTATCTATTTATCTATTATCGTCTATCTATCTACCTACCTATCTACCTATCATCATCTATCTATCATCATAATCATCATCTATACGTATTTCTTGTGTAATATATTTTCTATCTTTGATCAGATTTTAGCTATGGATTGTATATTCATAACCTTCTCAATTACAACCCTCTTTTCTTATTATTCTGACTCTCTGTTTGAACTACAATGCTGCTTATGCTTGCATTCTACTTAAATATGATTCCTCTGACCCTTTCCCTAATCTAGCATGCATTTTGAGTCATAGGCTATGCACTGACTGCAGCATTTATGCACAGGTTCTAGGAAAGCTGCTGCGGAGTATCATTTAGAGA
Source organism: Dipus sagitta (assembly GCA_036346955.1). NCBI lineage: Eukaryota > Metazoa > Chordata > Mammalia > Rodentia > Dipodidae > Dipus > Dipus sagitta. Next base: position 28,241,593 of record CM070781.1, on the reverse strand, counting down.
AAAAGATTAAGACAAAAATTTTTGTGAATTCTCAAAGATGTGTAATGCTACTTCAGAAGAATAGGTCACATTATAGTTAACTTGAAATATGTCTGTTTTGTGGGTTTTATGTAGCTCATATAGTGCTCCCATTACTCAGAAGGCAAAGAGAAAGAAGAGCCGTTCAGGAGATACCATAAAAAGGTATTTAAAAGCATGGGATGGTTTAGTTTTATGTGCACATTTATTAGTTTGTGAACATGTATGCAAAAGAAAAATAAGAGTTGAGGAGACTATCTTTTTGTTTTGTTGAAAAGTACACACTGGTATTCTAAATGGTACATCATTTTGGGAGGAGTATAAAATAATACTAAACAGCACATCATTTGACTTACTGCAACAAACATCAACATCATCATGCCTTCTGTAATACAAGGAGACCAGTAGGAATAATGCTTTGACTATCTAGAGTCATAACAGCATGGCTCCTTGAAAAATAGTTATGTACTGACATATGGGGGTATATAAATACATACTAAAACATGCCTAGGCATATATTCAAACAAAAACCAAAGTCAAAGGGCTAATATGGAACATGAAGGGACAGACATTTTCTTTTATTTATTTATTTATTTATTTTTCTTTATTAGTCAGTTCTGTATTCAGCAAATACAGTCAGTTTGGTACCATTATTAGGCTCATCCGTGACCTACCCCCTCCCCTTGGCCCCTCCTTGTTGAGGTATATGGGTCATGCATTGCGGAGTTAGCCCACAGTTATGGGTAAGCTAAATGTCTCTGCATATCATGACCCAACATGTGACTCTGACATTCTTTCCGCCCCCTCTTCCACAAAATTTCCCTGAGCCATGTTGGGTTCATTTTTGGTCTGCTTCAGTGATGAGGTGTTGGGGGCCTCTGAGGCTCTGGCTCTCTGATTTGGTAGGAGTTGATTTTTCTCTGTGCTGATCTCCTTCCCCCTTGTGCTGGTATCCGGTTCATCAGGAAAACAGCCCCCTTGCTTGTTTCTCCAATTTTTCTTAGTTTCAGCCATGGCCCTTTGGAGGTATGATGGGGTGGCTCTCTCCTTAGGATCTACATCTATCTGAAAAAGAGAAGCAGATTCTCCAACGGAGAGTAAGTTAGCACCAGGACAAATGAGATAACCCTTACTTTTTTTTTTTAACAGAGAATTTAATAGGTATAGGCCCTCTTGTAGCCCACAATTGATGGTAGCTTGATATTGGCGAGTGGGCTTATGTTTGGATATGGTTCTGACTTGTTTCCCAGCTCCAGCTATGGGTCCCATGCCAGTGAGGGGATCAGTTATCCAAATTGAGAGCAGTTGCTTCCCCACCATGGCTGTGTGCCACCACTGCACTTGTGTGGGCATCACAACAAGTTATTTGCTGCTAAGTAGGTTAGACCATGCGTTGCTTCGATAGATATTGGTTAATTTCCCCCAGTTGCCCATGTAGCACCTTCTGGCACTAGATGCGCTGACTGGGGACTGACTCTCTTCCAACTTCCAGCCATGCCATTCTAATTTGCATGTCAATCACATAAGGTATCTTCAGCAGTAGGGTCTTACCACTAGCCTTTGTTGGGTCATCAAGTACTCTGACAGAAATCTGTCTGTCTTTTAGGAAACCTTGTAGGTCTCTCTGATCAAAAACTCATTGTGGATGATAGCCCCATGCTGGATCTGGGAGTTACAGGTCAGTGCCCACGAAGAAAATGAGGAAAAAGATAACTAATATACAAGAGTTAGAGATAAGAGAGAGAGAGACAGGGAGAGGGGAAGTGAGGGAGGGAAGATGTAGGAGATTAAGGTTCAGCTGTAGGGCTGGAGAGAGACTCAGCAGTTAAGGTACTTGCCTGCAAAGCCTAAGGACCCAAGTTCAATTTCCCAGTACCCATGCAAGCCATATGGCACATTCGTCTGGAATTTGTTTGCAGTGGCTGGAGGGCCTGGCACTCCTATTCTCTCTCTCTCTCTCTCTCTCTTCCATCTCTCAAATAAGTAAGTAAATAAAATGTAAAGTCATCAATAAAGATAATTCCACACAGTTCCACCATCTTTCAAATATGTACTAGACCTAGTTTTTCTTTTAGTTTTATGTTTAAAACATGTTACATATTTTCAAAGCGTGAACAGCTAAAAATTATATCACTTTCATGAAAGACATCCCAGGGGATGTCTGGCCATGCTGGGACAATGTGGGTATCCACATGCTAATGGTTACAACAAGGAAAAGAAAATGTTTCGCATGTAATACACACAATCAAAGCTATTGAGCAGGTAGCAGCATTTGCTATTCTTTAGGAAAATTGGCAATATCAGAAATACTTACTGTGCATAATTAAAAGCAAAGAAATGTGTTATTGGTTCCACTAAATTTGTCCAAGAATCAGAGGAACAAGTATAGAATTAACTGCATTTGTGAACACTTTATTTCATAATGAATACTGAAATTTAAAAATATAGCCCTTTAGGCAATTTGTGTTTTTGAGTCATTTCCATTATTAATCAATTACCCAAATTGTGATCAACATATAAGACATTGTTATTCAAGTTCTGTAATCCTGTATACACTACTGAGTATATGCTTTATGTTTTTTTTTTTTAATGGTTGTAACTTAAAAAAATGCTTTGGAGTAAAATAAAATTGTTGTGACTTGTATTCCTTCACAGTTAAGGAAGAGCTACTGTACAACTCCAGGCATGAGCCATGGAAGCAAACAAAGTCTCTTCACGGAGTCATGTTCAGCCAAACTGTGGAGAGACAGTGTTCAGGTAAACACACCAATGATTTCAAAGAATAATAAATTCATGATACAAAATTAAAATCAATAAATCAATATGGCTTGATTGGCATAAAGACTGGGGAAGCACGGGAGGCTGCTTTGTAGAAGCAGGTTAATGAAGATCCCTTTAAAATTTGACACTGGAACTGTGTCTAAGGTTTGGGTAGAGTAGAATATTGAAGGAAATGAAGGGGCAGTGTTTGTGAGTGTGGATACATATAGTCGTATGGAAAAGAATTAGGTGCCACTGAGGGTAGTACTACTTCCCGTATTGTGGCTCTGACATTCTTTCCAACCCCTATATTAGGATATTCCCTGAGCTTTGGAGGGTGTGTTAGAAGCCTCCTTCAGTCTTGAACTCCCCGCAACACTGTATTTTCTGCTGTGTTGAGTTTTGAGTCTCCTTAGTGTCTACTGCCATTTTTTGGGATATTTTAGTTGTGAACTTTTCTATTATTGGTGTTTACACTGAAGAAAAGACATAATTACACACACACACACGTGTGTGTGTGTGTGTGTGTGTGTGTATGAATTTAACTACTATACATTTGGGTCATTGATACCAGTACAATTCCATTTAAAGATACAATATGTAATATTATCCAGATACATTTAAATTACAAATATTTTCATTTCTTTTTTTTTTCTTAATTTTCACCAACTCATGATTTTATTATTTTTAAATTATATTACTTTTATCTTTATGTTTTGACTTTATTTAATTTTAAATTTTTAGTTGGAATCTACAAATTTTGGTATCAGTCATTTTGGCACTTTCGAATATAATCTGTTAAAATTGATTTTCATCTTTCCTCCCATCCTTAATCCCTTCCCTCATATTCTCCCCTGTTCTTTTTACATGTCACATGTTTCCTTTCATTAAGTGCTTACATTTCAAAGGCAAAAATTCAGTAACATGACTGTTATTTTCAGAAGATCAGAAAGGGGGGGGAGAATGATCAAAATATGACAAACATATAATGTGTGCTTTTGTCTTTATTTTCCATTTATGAAATTATTTTTGTTCAGATTAGTATGTAGAGTAATGGGTTTCATCATGGAATATTTGTACATATGTCCCATTGTACATTGCTTGCACTGTGTTCCTCTTCCCTCTGTAGTGGATTTCATTTCTTCTCCTGGTTAATACTTTTTTTTTAATCTGAGAAGATGGAGACCTAAGTACAGAAATTTGAAGACTACTGCAATTAAAGATAAGTCTTGGAAGCTACTTGTCTATACAGATAAATTTATATTAGTCTACACAAATATGAAAATTAGGTCATATATTTATATATTGAATCTATCTTCTTACAGTTGAGTCAAGAAAGGTCAAGAAATATTAGGCTAAACTAATAACTCCACTGTCTCTAAATGGCAAGGGAATATTCATACTTCTAGAAGCTAATATATAGAGTTCTCTGTGAAAACCTGGCACTTTTATGGGAAAACACAAATGAAATATGCCTTAGTAACAGGGATAGGTAGCCTTAAATTTTACACATTCTATTACAAACATTATAAAAATGTCTTGGTAGTATTAGATAGATTAACAAATACTTTTATTTATTTATTTATTTTTTAATTTTAATTTAATTTTATTTTTTATTAGTCAGTTCTGTATTCAGCAAATACAGTCAGTTTGGTACCATTATTAGGCTCATCCGTGACCTACCCCCTCCCCTTGGCCCCTCCTTGGTGAGGTATACGGGTCATGCATTGTGGAGTTAGCCCACAGTTATGGGTAAGCTAAATGTCTCTGCATATCATGACCCAACATGTGACTCTTGACATTCTTTCCGCCCCCTCTTCCGCAAAATTTCACTGAGCCATGTTGGGTTCATTTTTGGTCTGCTTCAGTGATGAGGTGTTGGGGGCCTCTGAGGCTCTGGCTCTCTGATTTGGTAGGAGTTGATTTTTCTCTGTGCTGATCTCCTTCCCCCTTGTGCTGGTATCCGGTTCATTAAGAAAACAGCCCCCTTGCTTGTTTATCAAATTTTTCTTAGAGATTAACAAATACTTTTTAAGTCAAAGCCAAGCTTACACTGTATAAAGTAAAGAAGGTTCAGATATTTATCTGAACCATCATAAATGTCCAGAAATCAGTACACATTACTAGAAATGCCAAAATGCATAAAAATAAGGTTCATTACTAAAAGTAAAGTCACTCAAACACAGGTGTATCAGAATGGGACTAGCAGACTAAACATAATAGTCACAATAACTATATTAAATATATAAAGGACAATACAAACTGATTAATGAGAGACATGAAGAATATAAAAATAAAACCTTTAATGATTATGTTCATCATAAAGAAAATAAGAATTTATTTTAACTTGATTATCTAAGAAAAAATTATGTTTCCAAATAAGATCAGGGTCTAAGTTGCCAGAGGTTAGAAGTTCAAAGTATGGATTTGGAGAGAGGGAACACAATTCAACCCACGTAAGAATGTAATGTAATGCCACCAGCACTGAATAATATTGTTCTCAAAGTAGTGACTAAACCATGCTTATTGTCTGTGTGTTTAGATAAATTTTGTATTATTACTAAAAGTGTAGGTGGTATACATTATACTTTGTAATTGTTTGTTATTACAGAAAAAAACAAATTTATACTTTCTACAGTTAATTTTAAGTATATATTATAAGAAAGTGGCCACCTGATATTTTCTTGGTTTAAACATCTCCACAGTGGTCTGAATAGTCATAAATTAAGTTTAAAATAAAATTTTCATATATATTATGGCCATACCACTCAGAATGCACCTGATCTTGTTTGAAATAAATTCTGAAAAAGAGGATTAATGATTAATAATGCCAAATAGGTCCCAAATTAGAATGCTATCATTTTGTTTCATATTTGTAAGCTTGTCCCCACAAGCCTTAACCTTACATTCCTCAGAAGGAGTCATCCTTCACTCACTCCTGAGAGAAGTGGCCATTTCTCCTCTGGCCTTGTGAGACAATGCAGTGCTGTTGTTTAAACTATCCCGCACTACTTTGTTCCAATAGTCTTGTAAGCCAGTGCACAGTAGGCCATTTGGTCTGCTACAACAAATTTGTGTTACCTAGGTGTGTCAACTGCATTTATTTCTACAGTTTGGGAGGTTGGTGCATGAGTGCTGAGAGACCCTATATGTGGTGAGGACTTTTAATAGTTTTCAAGTGGTCACTTTCCTACTGAATACTTAGATGGTAAAAGTATGGATTGGAAGAAACAGCAAACTTAGTAGTTTTTAGCACCAATCCAGCATGGGCATTCCATCCACATGACCTGTCTACTTCCCAAAGCTATAGCTCAAAGTACCATGCTGGTGAGACTTGTGGCTTCATAATATCAATTCTGAAGGAGCCACAAACATGCTTGGAGATCGACTGTTGTTGTTGACTTTCACTAGTGCTGTTAGCAATTATGGATAGCTTTTCCCTCTGGAACATGATAGGATTTGACTTCCTTTCCTCTGAAAAACAATATGGCTACTAGTTCTTTGGTAGGGAATGGGGACTAAACATGATATGTGACATTTCACAGAGATGCTTTTTGGGCCAGTGTATACTTCACATAGCAGTTGACATTAGACATAGGGACTGCTTTGCTAATGTAGAGAACATGGGCCCACACCTCCATGGAGCTATGCCATGACGCACCACATGGTTGAAATAAGTCTAGGTCACTGAAAATTAGAGTTGTTTGATAAATGCTAACCTATCTCATTTTAAGATAAACAACTGCTAGTCTTAGGATTTGCACACAGGGACATTAATGGAGAGATGAGAGCTGTAGACTGTCCAGATGATTATAATTAAATATGAAACATGCTAGGATAAAAACATAGGAAGGATTTTATGGAGAATCATACGTCAGTGTGGGCAAGTTTTCTAAAGGGGAGGGACCATCATATTTTCACTGAGAGACAAGTAGATTTCAGTGATCTCAAGAAAATGATGTCTGAGGGGCAACATGGACAAGGAGAGACTAGCAATTTCTCATTATTCTGCAATGTAATTTGTAGCACTTGAGGGTCAAAGGATCAGAGGTGATGTTTGGGGAGGATAAGATTATAAGAATCTGGGTCAGAAAGGTCTTTATATCATGCTTTGAAGTTGAATATAACTTCCTCAAGTACCTTCTGCAGCTGGTAGAAAGTTCACAGTGGAGTAAAATAGTTTAATATGGGTTTGAGTTTGGTAAAAAGAAAGTTTTATATAGACTATGAATACTGTTAAGCAAAATGCAAATGTGGAAATTACAAAACGATATGTAAAAACACTTAAGTGAGGGCTCTGGGAAAATAGGTAAATACTGTTGCTTATTTAAGATGTTACTAGACAGTTTGTTCAATTAAAAGGAAATTTAATGTAATGGCCTGGCTAGCTAAGCAAAATAAACTAAAAAAGATTTTTCCCCACATCTTAAAAACCTATGGGAAATGAAAATATATGTTTAGAAAATACAGTTAAAGATGTGATTGGAAAGAACTTGTTAAGATAAGCAGCACAAATGGAGGTGAAATAAGTTATCTCTGGCTCTTGTGCTAGGAAAATTAACTTATAGCAAATGTAGAATAAATAATTTAAAAGCCTGTATTTTCATATTAGAAGAGCAAAGATGGAAAGTAGCAAAAAGTTTAAATAGAAAACATGGAGGAGGAAACCACAAATATGTGTCTCTAAGTTTTCCTGTTCTTTGGTTATTTAATCAGGCTTGATCTAGGCCCTGTCAGAAAGGGATGAATCAGATGGAAATAAGATTACCAATCATCCTACCAAATTATCAGACAAGACAGAGATGCATTTCCATTTTTGCAGGTTTTAGTGGTTATCTATCCATTAGAACCATGTGAGCCCAGAAAGTGGAAGAATATGGTGAAAGAAAGATGAAAGGGAAGAAAGAAGCAGAGAAGTGAGACAAAGAGTAAGGCTTCACTCCTTACTGTGGCCTATGAAGCTGGAGAGGCCACTACCCATGGAATTCAGGAAGTCTAGAATCTGAGCATGGTCACTGGCTCACAGGCTGCAAGGAAAAAGAGGACCTCAGTATGGTGATGGCATGGAACTGGATTTTTCCTAGCACCTGAAGGAGCTTGGAAACAGATCTACCCCTGGGGCCTCCAGAAAGTAATTCATTGCTAGTGACAGGTGGCCATTTTGCCAACTAAATGCAGCTTAGCCCATTACATATCTGAGCTCAAGTACTGTGAGATCAGGAGGCTTCAGGCCACTGAGTTTCTGAGATTTTGTTATAGTACCAACAGAATATTAAAAGTATAAGTAAAACTATATAAAAAACAAGATACTCAGGATATTGTAAAACCCATGCCTCAGGGTTCATCAGTGAGTGGTCATATATAGTGCCAATCCAGCCTGTGGACTACAGGGCAACACTGACTGGAATCAAACCAGCTTCATCATTTTCCACTTTTTTTTTTTAAATTGGGCAAGTCTCTGACCTTCAATTTCTTCATAGATGGAATGGGGACCATGGTATCTCATTAAAGAACATGATAATTAAATGTAGCATTACAGGTAAAGTTCTCAGAGCCATACTAAGATCCCAGAAACTACTGTACAGGTATTAAGTACAATTACTTAATTTGAAAGTGTTTCACATTAACACAGTTGCTGCCTGTTTTATAGGGTAATAAGCTGAAACTTTTAAAGATTGTTACTTTATTTAATTTATTTGAGATGAGATGAGAGAGAGAGAGAGACAGAGAGAGAGAGATTGAGAAAATGGGTATGCCAGGGCCTCCAGTCACTGCAAACGAACTCCAGATGCATGCACCACCTTATGCATCTGGCTTTATGTAGGTACTGGAGAATGAAATCTGTGTCCTTTGGCTTCAGGGGCAAATGCCTTAAATGATAAGCCACCTCTTCAGGCTGTGCTGAAACTTTTAACAGAAAAAGTGTTCAGTCTTTTGGGTTAATTTCACCTACTGAAAGTCAGAATTTCAGACTGTATAAACAAAAAGCAAAATGTAAGAAAATAATGACCAGACACATGATAGAAAACAAAAACAATCAATTAACTGAAGCAATGGTGATAGAATTAAAAGGTTATTTGATGACAACATAGTTAAAATGGATACAGTAGGATTTAAAATATAATACATACCCACACCAATTAAGGTAGCAAGGTAAAGAAACCTAGATAGACTCTTGTATTGATTTGAGTAAGGCCTACATGTAAGTCTATGAACATAGGAAGATTTACTTGAATCTTAAAATCAGCTGTATTTAAAGTCAAGGAGAGATGTGGGATTATTAATAGTACCAGAAAAGTTTAAAACAAACTAAATTAAATAAGCCTTCTATCATGGAGAAAAATAAATATTAGATCAAATAGGAACCTACTCATAGAGGTAATACAAAAAGGGAATTAGAAAATATTCACAAATTACGGGGTGAAATTTAAGCATGTCAGAAAAGAAAGTTTGATAAAACAGGAAGCTTGTTTGTTAAATGTGGGTCTCATATTTACTTATAGATTTAATTTGCAATGGTTCTTTTCAAATATTTTTATTTATTATTAAACAGAATGCATAACCTCTGAGTAAATACTACCACATTTAAAAAGGGGGAAGAACAATGTATACTTGTAACATATCACTACCCAGAAATAACCCTAGCTAAGCAATGATTGCATATTATTTTTAATATTTTTCTCACTTATGTATTTTATTGATGATTGTTACCAATGTGGATCCAAGTGTGAATAAAAACATTATATTCAGTGGTAGTACTTTTAACATATACAGCACATTTCTGCAGCACTTGCATCTTATAAACCTTATTTTGTTCATATTCCAAATAGCATTCAAGTGTCTGGAACTGAGTTGTCTCAGGTCACACAAATGACAGAAATGTATAAAACATTGACTTTACAGAAACATCATACCACAGAAGAAAATAAGAATTCTCAGTAGCCTAGTGCCACAGCAGAAAGCATCATTTATAGGACTATATAAGTCTACTTGTGATTCTTCACCCCCTTTGGCTGTTTCAAATAGAAATTTTATAGTGCAAACTGGAGTTTCATCTGGTTGTAAAGGGGTTCACTGTGATATGCCACTAGGATATATTTGAAATAATGAACTTTTATATTACAATTCTCTTTGAGACATTTGTTAACATACTGTTACGGTTACCTTCTTGTTGCTGGGACAAAACCCTGACCAGACACAACGTATGGGAGGACAGAGTTTATCTTAGACTTACAGAATCCAGGGGAAACACCATCAATGGTGGAAGAAGCTGGCATACTTCTATAGGTCAATGACACAGAGACACCAACAACAGCCAGGAAACACAAACACCCAGAGCTCAAATTGACTGTCCACACACCTAGCAGGGCTTTACTGAAGATCCCCTCGCCAGCGACATACCTCCTCCCATCAGTGCTCTGCCTGCTGGAGACTGAAGTTGCAAGCTCAAGCTTAATCAAAGACACATGAGTCTATGAGGCCATGCATTCAGCTACTATACATACCTTTTGGTCAAATATTTTCAACTCTATGTATTTTATTACCTTTCAGGATAGTGGCTTTACAACTTTCCCTATGTTTGAGCTTGTGCCGAACAAAAATGTAAGTAAGCACCATCCATACTAGACTACTAAATCTTTCTAGTAGGCATAGTTTATTGTAAATTGTGTACTAAAAAAATGCATCACAAATTTCAGTGTCAGAGATAGGATACCTTCTAGTGAGTTACTGGCCAGGGAGGTCCTTGATATCCCCCAAACCTGGCAAACCATTGCCAAGGCTCTTGATTTCCCACCTGGGCAAGATGGTAAGACCCTATTGCTGAAGACTCAACATACTTGGGCTGCAAGGACACTGAGAAATCAAGAGGAACTGAGCTGAAAACCTCCTCCATGTACGCCATCTGACAGAAAGCTGGAAAAAGCTACACTGTATGCAGGCCTATGGGAGATAAAAGGTTATAAGTGGAGATAAACAGCAGTGGATATTGTAAGCCTTAAGTTTGGCCAGCCAGGCCAATGAGCCAACAGTACAATAGTGGCATGTCTGTCATGTGGGAAAACAACTGCTGTCTAATTGGACTGGAGGCCTGCTCCATGGGAGGAAATATATGCATGGTACTGAAAACCTACGACCGAGGTCATGAGTTCTAGGGATGCAACAGCTGCTGATGTCTGGCTAAATGTGTGTATTTTGCTCACCCAACTGCCCAGTAAGCACTTCTTTTAATGTTCATACTTATATATTCATGCTACTCTATCTTTTGGATTATAAAAGCTTCTCTTTTCAGATGTTGGTAACTTCTAGGATGACTCAAACAGCACCATAGTGCTGAGAAGTGACAGAGGAGTGTTTAGTGCTGGAACATCTCTATCACACTCTTCAAGGCTCAGGGTCCATTGTGGAAGAGGTGATGGAAAGAATGTAAGAGCCAAAGGAAAGGGTAGGACTGCTTACAATGCACTCTTCCAGACACAAAATGGCCTGGATATCCGTGACCTCACAATGCCTGGTACTACCTACACAGGTCCCCCATAAGAGGAGGAAAAGATGATTAAATCAAAATATAAGAGAGCCTAACTCGGAGGGGAAATGATGTAGAATGGCCTTGTGAAATGTAAAGTAGGGGGAGGGGAGGGAATAACCATGGTTTATTGTCTATAATTATGGAAGCTGTCAATAAAAAATCATAATTTTAAAATGAAAATAAAAACTTTGGCAGGGCAAAAAAAAAGAAAGCAGAAAGAAAGAAAGAAAGGAAAAAAGGAAGGAAGGAAGGAAGCAAGCAAGCAAATCCAAAGCCTATGGCTGAGGTCATTAGCCCTTGGGTAGGGGAGCTAGTACTGTTGTTTGGCTAAATAGATATACCATGTCCACCAAATTATCCTCTAAATTTTTGTGTTTAGTCACATATATTAATGCTACTCTGACTTTTGGTTGGAGAAACTTCTCTTTTCACATAGTGATGACTACTAAGGAGACTCAACACTCATGAAAGTGCTAAGAAGTGACAGTGGAATGTTCAACACTAAGTGAGACATTTTTTGTGAAAACTTCCAAGTGTTAGGGACCATTGCAGAAGAGGTGGCAGATTGTAAGTGCCAAAGGAAAGGGAAGAATAGTTTGAAATACTGTCTTCCAGACATTAAGTGGCCATGGTATTCATGTCCTCACAGTGGTTGTTTCTACCTATACAAGATCTGCATTATAGGAGGGCAACAAATAAAATGATGACATCAAAATAGGAGAAAGAGGATCCAGTTAGAAAGAAGAAGGGTTTTAATGGGCACATTCAGAATTCTACATTATTTTTAGTGGAAGAACAGATGAATTACCTTTTAAAATCAGGTCTACACAGACATACACTTTAACATATTTTCAATAAAAGAATTGCCAGCAATGCACTTTCTTCATCATCCCAAAGTAATACACCTGGGTCTGATACATTGATTTGTCATTGAAATTGAGCTCTTCAGTAGATGACGTTTAAATATCAATCACCTTATGAATATTTAAATTCAAGAAATGTCAAATGAAAGGTTTACTCATCTATTTTAAGAGTTCTTCAGAAATATCAGATAAAATGAGATCATAGTATAATTCAAAACTTTTGAAAGGCTGGTCTTTTCATAGTAATAGTCCAAATTATTTGGAGAGGGTATTCAGGCATGAACATAACCTTTATGCTTATTGGGCTTATTTTATTTTAACAGTTTTTTAAACTTTTAGAAAATATTGATTTATTTATGTGAGAGAGAGAGTGAGAGAGAGAGAGAGAGCATGCCAGGTGCACATGAACTCCAGACTCATATACTTATGCATCTGGTTTTGGTATGGGTACTGGAGAATCGATCTTGGATGCATGGGCTTTGTAAATAAGACCTTTAATTGGTTTCCAGGCTGACCTGGAAATCACTATGTACTCTCAGGGTGGCCTTGAACTCATGGCAATCCTCCTACTTCTGCCTCCCAAATGCTGGGATTAAAGGCATGTGCCACCATGCCCAACTTTCAAATGCTTTTTTGATATCAGAAAAACTTTATGTCTAAGTTTTTTTAAAAAAATTAATTAATTCCATGCACGTGTGTATGTGTGTGTGTACATGTGTGTGGAGGCAGACAAGGGCCTCTTGCTACATTAAAAGAACACTAGACACATGTGCCACTTTTCTGTGCCCACCTTCACTTAGGTGGCTGAGGAATGAATCCATGTTGGTGGGCATTGCAAGTAAGTGCTTTTTGTAGTTACCTTCTCTTTGCTGGACAAACACCAGACCAGAAGCAGCTTATGGGAGGAAAGCAGTTCTTTCAGGCTTACAGAGTCCAGGGGAAGTTCCATCACGGCAGAAGAAGTTGGCTTGCTTCCATAGATCCAAGCAGAGAGAAGCTTCAGCACTTAGCCAGCACCAACAGACAACTAACACCAGCAGCCGAAGCTCCTACCCACTCTTTACACACCTTAGGGCTGGACTTAAGATCCACTCCTAGTGGTATACCCTCTAGCAAGCTTCCAGAGACTCTAGTTGAAAGCTATCTTAAGCCAAAATACCTGAATCTGTGAGGGTTTGCATTCAAACCACCATAGTGCCTTTAATCTCTAAGCTATTTCCCTACCCCCATTCTATTTAATTTTATCAGCGTTTTTCCAATTGACTTAATTCAAAATGATGAGACTAGTTCTAAGTTGAAATATTAAAGTGAAATGTCAACCATATGGAGCAAGTTTATTTGTGTGATTAAAATACCTATCAAGAGTTCAATATTATTGTATTGTGTTTCTTACTGGTTAAATTTAATATTTTGAAGAAACCCAAATATAAATTTATTATTTTCACTCACTTTTTCAGACAAATATTTAAATATTTTAAATGTACTTTGCTTCATATTAAATTTGCAAACTAAGTAATACCAATGCTCACACAATTTGGCTCTTTGTACAAATTATATTTCATAAATAAACGTTCCTTTTATGGAGAGACTCAACACAGTGCTTGAAAAGAAATTTCTCCTGTTACATTTAAGTTGTTTAATTCAGAGAGGGGAGAAGTGGCATTGATGAATGGGCACTGAGTATCAATTAGATAGGAACAGGAAGTTGTCATGTGTTATTGGGGAATCAGGTGACTACAGGAAAACACTAATCTATCTCAGAAATCAAGAAGAAAATATTCGAGATAAAGGATAAATGTTTGATGAGATGGATATGTTTAACCTGATAAGCATTATACAATGTGTAAATGTAGGAAGACATTGCATGCTGACTTATTAATATTTACATATTTTATGTTAAAAAATAAATGTGTTGGCCACGTGTGGCTGTTCCTGCCTTGAATCCCAGCACTGGGTAAGCAGAAGCAGAATGGCCAGGAGTTGAAGGCTAGTCTGGCTTTCATAGAATGTCCAAAGCCAGCTTGTACTCCATAAGATCCTGTCCCAAAAATTAAATATGGGGGCTGGAGAGATGGCTTAGCGGCTAAGGCACTTGCTTGCAAAGCCAAAGGGTCCCAGTGCAATTCTCCAGGACCCATGTAAGCCAGATGCACAAGGGGGCGCATGCATCTTGAGTTCATTTGCAATGGCTGGAGGCCTTGGGGTGCCCATTCTCTCTCTCTTTCTCTCTCTCTCTCTTTCCTTTTTTCTCTCTCTCAAATAAATAAATAAAATATATTTAAATACTACATATGTACACAATGAAAAACAATAAATTTATCAATAAATGAATAAATAACTTAATTTGGCAAAGAAAGAAATTTGTCTTGGAAACCAAGTGCTCAGCCCTTGTTTCTTCCAACCTTTATGAAGAAATGGGATACAGCTACCTACCTGTATTAAATCTCCCCCAACATACAACTGTACTTACTCACCAACACATTATTCATATGTTTATTCCTTGAATTTAGGTACATTGACATTACCTAAATAATATGTATTAAATTCTTTCTACTTTCTGAACATAGGTAAGTGGGGTGTGTACATAAAAAACAAAGAACAAAATCAATGACATCAAAGAACCCACTGATAATCCACATTTGTAACTTCTACATGTAGGTAAAGAAATCCTTTTTAAAAATGGCCAGGAGCAGCTGTGTTTCCCAGCGGTCACTTGGTCTTTCCATAAGGAAAAGGATGATTGGATGGTTCCACTCAGAGTCCCGTGAGTTCTCTGGAATGACTCATCTCTTCCACCCTGACATCTCCTACACCTTCTCCACCTGTGCCTCCTGTTACCCACTACACAGTTTATGGCACCTTACTTCTACTTGACTTATCCTGTGGTTTTCAACATTACATCTCATCTCCATGACAACCTTAGACATTTGGCTTCTCTCAGTTTCAGACTTCATAAAGATATGCATGCGTGGTGACTTGAATGGAGTGTCTCTCATAAACTCATGCTTTCTGAATGCTAGGTCCCCAGCTGATGGCAATTTGGAATTGGAGCCTTCTGGTGCAGCTGTATTGTTGGAGGCAGGCTATAGCCAGTCTTACAGCCGGATTCCCCATGCCAGTGTTTGGCACATTCCTCTTCTGCTGCTGTCCACTGATGTTGGCCAGAAGTTGATGTCCAGCCTCTGCTCATGCCAGTTTTTCCCTGCCATCATGGACCTTCCCTTCAAGTGTGTAAGCCAAAATAAACCCTTTCTTCCCACTAGCTGTGTTTTTGTCAGGTGCTTTGTACTAGCAATGTGAAGCTAACTTCAACAACATGTCTTGTCTTGGTTAGTTTCTTTCTATCTTTTACCTTTACACCTCTACAAATCATACCTGTTCTCAACTTACATCAGCATTGGGATTCCCATCATATCTATAATTAGCTTCTGGAGAATTTTGACAATGAAAGGGATACTCATAATAAATGCATCTTTTCTGGCTTAGAATATATTTTATCTCTTTATATGACTTTTTAAGCAGTTGTCAAATCTCTAAAGTTTGAATTTCTTGCCTTAATTTTACCTGTTTCTGAGTAAATAGGAAAAACCATGCTACCAAATGCAAATGAGTTATTTTCCTCAAATTAACACATGAAGATATTGCTAAGAAACAGACCATCTTACATGAACTCAAATCTATGAGATTGATTCTAACCCTATTCCATGCTCTCAGTGGTAACTTAAAAAAAATACCAACAACTCATCTTTTCCTCATTTTCTTCCTTCCCTTCCCCTTCTCCTTCCTTCCTCCTTCCCTCTTTCTTTCTTTCTTTCCTTCATTTTTTGCCATCATTACTTCATTTAACTGCAACATGCTTCCACATTGTCCCCTTACTAAAGTCTTTATCACCTTTCCACATAGAGCAATCTACAGAAATTCTTTTATAATAAAAGGTCCACAGATGACAGTTACCAAGAAAGTGATCAGTTATATTCAGTTCTGAATATGAACTCTAACCATGCTCTCTTAAGCTTAGAACAACTTTTGGAAGAGGGGGCGGAATGACTGTAAGAGCAGGAGGAAGAGAAGTGGGGCTGTGGAATGCTACCTTCTGGATATGAAATCAGCTACACTCATGGACTCACAGCAGACAGGATTTCCTGTGCATTATTGAGCCTGTCAATATCTCATCATAGATGAGTTGCAAGAGGGGAAGTCATGTCCTTTGGAGGGGTAGCCACTGGAGGATTGCCTCCAACCTGTGATTATGCAAGTAACTTTAACTTAAATCAGTGTTTTAAAACATGAAGTAAGCAAGGCATGAGTGTACACTGGGGATATAATGAAAAGGTTTTAGTGGGAGAGGAAAGAAGAAAAGACAGGGTCGACAGGGGATAAAAATGCATTTTATAGATGTATAAAATTGTTAAAAATAATGTCACTTCTTTCATTAATACTCTTCTTCTAATGGTTGACAAAGCCCTGCAATATCTGGTTCCTTCTTAACTCTTTGACTTTTAGTACTTTCCAGCCTCACACTTCTCCATTTATATGCAGCATCCTGCTTTTCTTTATGCATGCCACCGAAGTTATTACATTTCACACTGGCAATTGATTTTACTTGAACACCTCCTCCATAGATGAACACATTGCTCTCACTCTGTGATGAATGATTAAGATGAAGCCCTATTGAGCACACTGAGAATCGTCCAAAGACATGGATGCCCTTATGAGAACACGGTCAAGTGAAGATAGTTACAAGGATAATTCTATGTGGCTGCAAAGGCAGAGATTAGAGCTATGCTGCAAACCATGAAATACCACATACTGGCATCAAACCTGCTGAAGCCAGAAGGAGGCAAGAAAGGATTTACCCCCCACCCCCAGGTTTCACATGGAAAATGTAAACACCTTAATTCCAGACTATTCTAAGCCTCCTCATTTGTGATACATCTCTGCAACTACCCTAGGAAATGCATAGGAGTCTATTCATTATCAAATAGGGCTCTCATATTTAGACATGTAGATATATGAAAAGTGGGAGAATTTCTCAGAAGTTGGCATATGGTTAGTGACTAGTATATGGTGTTTTAACTAATTTCTACTTTGAAATGTAGCCAGTTTTCTTTATTAGAAACAGTCTTTAGGTGGTCTGGAAATATTTCAAAGGATGCAGATCAATATTCTTAAGGTTACTCTTGAGGATGCTAAGAATTTTACCTGAATGAAGAAAAAATATATCATTAAAAAATATTTTATTTTTATTTAGTTATTTGATAGAGAGAGAGAGAGAGAGAGAGAGAGAGAGAGAATGGGCACTCCAGGACCTCACTGCAAACGAACTCCAAATGCATGTGCCACCTTGTGCATATGGCTACCTTGGGTCCTGGGTAATCAAACCCTGGGTCCTTTGGCTTTGCAGACAAATGCCTTAACTGCTAAGCCATCCTTCCTACCCTCCCTCACCCTGCAGGCACATCTTAATTGCCTTTTGTCACTGTACTAACTTCCCTTTGTTGACTTATTTGTTACCCAATTGTTTTGGATCTATTCTGCATTGTAATTGTGATTTTATGTTCTTTTGCTATGCATTCCTCTTGTCTCTTAAAATTGCTACCATTTTTTCTTGTTTCTCAAATCTTTCCAAATGTACTTTAATATACTTACAGATAAGAATAAGAGATTTGCAGAAACTAATTTGTAGTCTCATGCCAGGGACACTTACTAATTTTGACTGATCCAGAGGTATAAAAAATAAATTGAAAAATGAAAGGCTGATAGTATTTATAGTTTTTTTAATTCCCCCTATGCTCTACATGATCCAAGATAGTACTTCTTAAATCTTTAAGCATTCATTACTTAGGACTCTTTAGGGTAGTCATCATGTTTAGACACTGGAACTGTGCTGGGTACAAAGTGGTTTGAGACACCAATCCTGACATAAAAGTAATGGAAGTGAGGGGCTTGGGAAGCAGCTCAGCATGTCCAAGGGCTTGTGGCATAAGAATGAGGACCTCAGAGGGCTCCAGTTAAATTTATAGCATCCATGCAAAAAGCCAGGTACAGACACACTTAACAGTAACCCCAGACCTGTGCAGGGCAGAAATCAGAGGATTTCTGGGGCTTGGTGGTCAGTCTGTCTAACCTAAAAAAAAAAAAAAAACAGCCACTTCAGGATCATTAAGACTCTGTCTCAAGAAAACATGCATGATGTAGTGAGCCAGCTTCTTCCTCCTGGGTGAAACACCCCCTGGAATCTATAAGCCTGAACTAAAGCCTTTTCTCTGACAATCTGCTTCTGGTCAAGTGTTTGTTCTAGCAATAAGAAGGTAATTGCAACAGTTCCCAATAATTTCATGAAACTGTCACCATGTTGGAATATGGAATTTGGGGTAACCTGAGCCAGTGTTTCTGTTCATGTTGACTCATGTTAGATTATACAATAAGCTATCTTTTATTGCCTTTGAGGTGAGACTTTGTGTGTGTCTGTGTGTGTGTGTGATTGATAATAATATTTAATGTAAATGATAAGATCTAGGTAGTTTTTGTATCTTTATATTTATATAGCTTTCGGAGTATACACTTCTCCTCTGTCCCTTCATAGCTAATGTGAAGCCAATGTAGGAGATGAAACACCTGAGAAAATGGAAGAAAACAAATGGAGCAGGAGAGAGATAGTTAGGTAGCTCTAGGAAAAGCTTATATGAGAGAAATCTGAAGCTGCATAGTTCCCCTTCCATTGCTCTGTGGCAGCAGGAGAACTGGAATTTAGTGTCTACCCATCTAACTCAATCAGCCTTTCTCTCTTGCACCTTACCCAGGGGTGTGTGTGTGAGTGTGTGTGTGTGTGCGTGCGTGCATGCATGCGTGTGTGTGTGTGTGTGTGTGTTGAGCCCTCATCTGAGCCCAAGCCAATCTGCTCTCCCACTGTACCCAGGTGTGCTAACCTGTTCTGGATACAACCCCCTCACTCAAAACAAATAAAGCCTTATCTGGGGCCAAGATCTGGAATCTTTTTTTGGCTTCTTGGCTGTTCATGTCTTAAAACCTGAGTCTTAGGGTTATCAACACCAGTAAGGCCATGTCCTTCCTAGTCTTGCAAAGGATATTCCATTTTTCACTATTTTTATGGCCTTTTAATCTTTTAAATTTCAAGCCTTTTATAGATACTCCCTTTTCACATTTTTTCTCCCAGCTCCTGAACTCCTACATGAGCTCTCAGACTAATGGGGGCATCCATTCCACTTTGCTTGGTGTGAAGACTCTCCCTCATTACCCTGACTTCACTGAATAAATGCAGTAGCTTATAAACTATTATTCTCAGTTGATTTACTCCAGTTCTTTGTTAAAACAGATAAGTCAGGTTTTAGAGCTTAAGGATTTTTCCTGAACATCCCAAACTCCATTACAATTGAAAGTACAATTAGGGCCATTTTAGAAATTGTAGGAAAATTTGTTCTAATCCCAAACCATAATTCATTGAGCAATTTTTTTTAATGAAACTCAAGTCATCAACTCAAATAGCAATTTAAAAATCAAATATTCTAAAGTAATACAGTCCAGGGATATGCTAATTTGATGGTTGCATGCTGAGAAATGATGGTAGAAAAATTTTCAGTCATTGTTTGGCACAGTTGAAAGATTGTATTTTTATAATAGCAGAAAAGCTTGTATACTCAGTGAAACCACTGCACCTTCTAACATACAGTAGTCTTACAACTGAGGTTAAGTGTTCAGGCAGCTTTCCTTGGCACTGTAGACTATGAGTTCAATATGCATGTTGTGTGTTAGAGACAAGTTTGCAAGGCCAACTGCAGTCTAGTCTACTTGGTGAGATCCATGCCAATGAGACTGTCAAAAAGGGGTAGTTGCTATTCCTGAGAATAACATCTGAGGATACTCAAAGCTCATTAAAACAGAAATGAAGAAGTTGTAGAGAGATCAACACTAAAGTAGACTCATAACACACCCACCAAGGCTCAGGGAACATTGTAGGTAAGGAGGGGAAAAGATTGTAAGAGCCACAGGGTGGGAAGAGTATCTTGAGTCACAGCCCCCCCACTACCCACAGAGACGGACTGCTGCATTCATGACCCAATAGTGAACAATGGTAACTCCACTGAGGAGGGCTCTCTGTGGAGTGGGGGACAGGGGAGAGAGAATATAACAGGATAATATAAGGGCATGGACTAAGTACCTGATTTGCTTAGACAGTAAAGTTCATAATTAATTAAAAAGAAAGAGAAAAAATACAATTTCTTTTGTATCTGTCTACACGTAGCATATTATAACTTGCAGAAAAGTAAGTTGGCTTCCTTAAATTTTTCCCTAACATTTGAAAATTTACAATTACCCTAGATATTTTCATAAATTCTATACATATTAATATACTGTAATATATTCTATATTAAAACACATTAGCCTGTATACTAATATGGGTACAAATGTAAGTACTATTACTACAGGCTCTTATTAATTGGTTGTATTTGTTTTTTCTTTATTTCTTTATTTGTTTCTCTTTTTTCCTCTCTGCCTGCTTTCCTCCTCCCTCCCTCCCTTCCTTTTTTTATTTTTTAAAAATATTTTTAAAATTTCATTTGCTATCCTTACTGGGGTAAGGCGGAATCTCATAGTTGTTTTAACTTGCATTTACCTGATGATTAGGGATGATGAACATTTTCTTAAGTGTGTGTTTGCCATTTGTAATTCTTCCTCTGTGAACTGCCTGTCCAGCTCTTTGCCCCATTTTGTGACTGGGCTGTTTGACTTTTTATTCACTAGGTATTTGAATTCTTTGTAGATTCTAGAGATTAGGCCTCTGTCAGTTGGATAATCAGCAAATATTTTCTCCCATTCTGTGGTTAATCTATTGGCTTTGCTTATAGTATGCTTGTCTGTAAAGAAGCTCTTCAGCTTTATGTGATCCCATTGGTTGAGTGAGATTGTGAGCTACTGGGGTTTTGTTCAGGAAGTCTTTTTCCATTCCTATATCATGGAAAGTTCTTCCTATGTTTTCTTCCAGTAGTAGTCAAGTTTCTGGTCTTATATTGAGGTCTTTGATCCATTTGGACTTGAGTGTAGTGCATGGCGAGATGTGTGGATCAAGTTTCAGTTTCCTGCATATGGTTATCCAGTTTGTCCAGCACCATTTGTTGAAGATGCTATCTTTTTTCCAGCCTATATTATTAGGGCCTTTGTAAAATATCAAGTAGCTCTAGTTGCTTGACCCAAAGTCTGGGTCCTCAATTCTATTCCGTTGGTCTATACTCCTGTTTTTATGCCAGTACCATGCTGTTTTTATTACTATGGCTTTGTAATATAGCTTTAGATCAGGTATGGTGATGCCTCCAGAGGTATTTCTTTTGCTGAGGATATGCTTGTATATTTGAGGCCTTCTGCCTGTCCATATGAAATTTGAGATCACTTTTTTCTATCTCTGTGAAGAACAATGTTGGGATTTTAATTGGAATTGCATTAAATCTGTATATTGCCTTTGGTAAGATTGCCATCTTCACAATGTTAATTCTGCCTATCCAGGAGCAAGGGAGGTCATTCCATTTTCTCAAGTCTTCCTCAATTTCTTTTTTGAGTGTTTTAATGTTTTTGTTGTATAGATCTTTCACTTCCTTGGTTAACGTTATCAAGCAGAGAGAGACAGAGAAAAGAGAGACAGGTATATAGAGAGAATGGGCATGCCAAGGCCTCTAGCCATTGCAAAGAACTCCAGATGCATGTGCTACTTTGTGTGTCTGGCTTTACATGGGTACTGGGGAATTGAACCCAGGTAGTTAGGCTTTGTAGGCAAGTGCCTTAACTGCTGGGCCACTTATCCAGCCCATTTTAAAGTTTTAAAAATTGATTAATTTATTTGATTTATTCGAGAGAGAAAAAGAAACTGAGTGCCGAGGTCCAGCCTCAACGGGTTTTAGAACTCGAAGGGGATGTGTGGAGTTGGTGTTGTGAGGAAATGATTTGGACCAGTGGTTCAGGTGAAGCACACTTTTTATACTTTTACAATACATTATTATTTTTTTTTGCAAGAAAACATAGCAACTTATTCATGTATCTTCTATTATCTAAGAAATCTTGCACAATATTCTCCTTGGTTTCCCCTGCTTCTGCTTAACTCATGAACCTCTTGCCCCATAGACATTCTAATTAACATCTTAAACAAGAAAGTCAAGGATTGCAAGCTGGTTAATATCTTACCCAGGCTCATAGAAACTAGCCAAGAGCCCTGGCAGGTAGCTCTTGTGGTTATAAGGTGTTATACCACTGTATATAGTAAACGTTGATCTATCCAACCAGTGTTTTTCATTGATACCTTTCCTTTAGGAGCCCACTAAACCCTATTGTTAAATCTGAAAGTTACATATTCTGTTTTACTTCCTTGTATGGGCCCAACCGGATTATTTGAAAGATGTTTCCATTTGCTCCCTAGCATTTCAGGCTCCTTTTCTAGTAAGTCATCTGTAGGTTCAGAAAATGTGTCCATTAATTCCTGTAATCATAGGTAATGCTCCCTGGGAACAATTGGTAAGGCATGTGACATAGCATTGCGAAGAACATGTCTTATTAGGTGAAATATACACTTGTGGTATTAAGAAATTTTGTCCACTCAAACTAGTCACAGTTTAAGATCCATAATTGATTTACCTGTTAAAATATTACAGCCTCAGAAATTTCTTTTTAGTCATTGCTTACTATATAAGCACACCTTAATTGGATTCCCTTATTACTACTGAGAAGGGGAGAATGAAATAAAACATAAGCAACAGTATATTTAGTGCAGACCGTCAGGCAGCAGGCATTCTAGGAGGTCGCTGAAAGACCTCCTGGCTCTGCCAAGGGAAGTCTCAGATTCTGCAACTTTGCAAGATGGAGTCCCATCAGCGTCAAACTCCAGAGTCTACTGCTGCAGCTGCATGGCCAACAACAACAGAAAGAGAAAGAGATAGAAAGAGAAAGGGCATGACAGGGTCCTCAGCCACTGCAAATGAATTCCAGATGAATGTACTACCTTGTGCATCTGGCTTATATGGGTCCTGGGGAAATGAATCTGGGTTCTTTGGCTTTGCAGGGAAGTGTCTTAATGACTAAGCCATCTCTGGGCTCCCATTTTTAATTTTTTAATTAATTTTTCAAACCTGTATTTGTGATCCTCTTGCCTCAACCTCCCAAGTGCTGGGACCACTTATGACTATTAATACTTATTATTCTATGTATCTGGCACTCTGCTTAGGACATTGGATATATTGTGAGGATTAATCATCATAATAGCACTATAGGGCATGTATCATTACATTCTCTGAAGTACAGATGAGAAAACTGAGAATCTTAGCATGCAAGCATCCATGTTTCTGAGCTGATGACTAGCTCTGTTCACATGTAATTTTTTTTCTTTTTTTTTCTTTTCTTTTCTTTTCTTTTCTTTTCTGGTTTTTCGAGGTAGGGTCTCACTCTCATCCAGGCTGACCTGGAATTAACTATGTAGTCTCAGGGTGGCCTCGAACTTATAGCAATTCTCCTACCTCTGCCTCCTAACTGCTGGGATTAAAGACATGAGCCACCATGCCCGGCCTAACATATATTTTTTTATGTGATGTCATATGTCATGATTTTGTCCATTCCCTTCCTTTGAAGATTTAGTATTTCAAGTACTACTCAGGAAAACATTTAATTTCCATAGCAAATACATCTGTAATATACCATAATATACTGAAATAGATGCCTTTCACAACTCAACAGTGCTTGCTATATAGCAAACATTGGATAAATGAAAAAATGAATGAAAGCATTTTGACACAGTTGCAATCATGTGAGAGCAGTAGAATTTAATTATTTTAAAGTCAAATTTGATTATAAAACTTTCATACATTTATTATATTTAGCAGTCACTGTGAACTATTGTCAATTTATGTATGCAACTACTTTATGTTTTAGGACTCACTGTGTTTTGTTTCTAATAGCTTTGTTGTGGAATGAGAGCTTGTATTTAAAAAAATAAAAAGAAAACCTTTGAAAAGAGCAACCTGATACAGGGAAAATTCTCATTTTATTGAAAATAACCTGACAAATAAGAGGTCTTTCTCTAGACATTGAGCTTCATTAAATCAGTAGCAATAGCATAGCCTAATGCCCGCCAATTTGCATCTTTTATATTTAATTTGATTTTTTCTGCACCATCTATTCCTACTGGTGTTTTATTGGCTTTTCTATTAAATGAAAAGTGTGAGTTTTAGTCCCAAGTTCCAAAGATCAAGCATTGTACCCTTTTCTAACACATACATTCAAGATGTCAACATTTTTCAGGCCGATTAAACCCCCTGTCACACAACTACATAGTAAAACATAGCTTGGTCGTATGGCATGAGTTACTATACAGCATGTGTGCACAAAGTACCTCAGAGGGAGAAACATATAGATTTTTATACGGTGCTACCTTAATTTGTATTCCTCCAGACTATGCTTAACGTTAAAAGTTTATAAAAATTTAAACTTTTATGGGCAGTACTTTCTGCAGGCTGAAGAGCCCAGCTGACATTTATGAACAAATAAATTTATTATAGAGTGGATATATTTTTTTAAGCACATACAGGGAGACTCCAGCTCACAACATCTGCCAAGCACGAATGACAAGAACATTTTTAATGTTAAAAGAAATCTACATTTTAGTGCAATGAAACAAACAAACAAAAAAAAGGTGAACAAACTAGTATATGGAATTTGTTTACAAGACATGCATTTATTCAGCAGTTTAGCAGTAAGCACTGGTTTGCCTTGCTTAGTTAATGAAAGCCTAGGAGCATATTGCTATTTTCTAAGATTAAAAAGGTGTTAAAATACACAAATAGAGTCAAAGCTATACCAAGAGAGAATTTTTTCTCAATTTGATAACTTCCAGGGAAATCTCTCTCAGTCTCTCTCTCTCTCTCTCTCTCTCTCTCGATGCAAGTTTCCTAAATATCTATCTCATTTGTCTCTGGTTTTTTGAAGAAATGACAACTGGCTTTCTCTTCAAGAGAAACTCTAAAGACCCAATATTAAGACAAGAGTGGTAAGACATATCTGTAATCCCAGCACTTGGGAGGCTGAGGCAAGAAGATCACTGACTTCAATACCAGCCTATACTACAGAATGAGACTTTCATTTTAAACCACAATAAGCAAGTAAAGCTCCAATATCGGATGGAAACAAAATGTCCATATGTCATCAGTCCTGCAACTCAAGTTTTGCCTCCTCCCCACTACATGGTCTCTGTTCTCCCTGAATTATATGCTCTAACCAAAGTTTCTTTCATTACTTCAGCAAACACATAAACTCATGGACTTCCTTTCTCACTCTGAATCTCTCTGGCATGATAAAAAATTGGAAGTTTTATAGAAAATAAGGCATTAATTTTGCTCAGAAGTCTGGAGTGTGAGAACATCGTGATCACTGAAGTCACAAAAACTTTAAGTGGCTCTCCACTGGCAGAAGGAGCTATTCTGCATGCCACAGGTTTGCTCCTGATGTGAGAAGAAATAATAGAGGATCAACAGTAACTGACATTTTAAAAAAATATTTTATTTGACAGAGAAAGAGGGAGAGAGAGAGAGAATGGGTGCACCAGGGCTTCCACCCACTGCAAGGGAAATCCAGATGTGTGTGCCCCCTTGTGCATTTGACTAAGGTGGGTCCTGGGAATTGAACTTGGGTCCTTTGGCTTTGCAGGCAAACACAAACACTAAGCGATCCCTCCAGCCCAGTAACTGACATTGAAATGTAAAACAACAACATGCTTTTTTCCTCACTCTACCTGACACATCATATGCTGAACATTAAATACACTGCATACCATGTAAGGAATGCAGATGTTTTGTGCTGAGAAGGCAGAAAGGCCAAGAAGTCAGGTGGAAGAATAACTAAAGACTTCAGCAATGTTTTCAACACTATATCTGTAGCAGACAGCTTCAGGTTCACTGAGATGAACTTCCAGACCAGGCACAGTTATGGAGAAAGGGATATTTATTGAAGCTTGCAGATCCAGGGGAAGTTCCGTAACTGGCAGAGAAGCTGGCCTGCCTTCACAGGACCAAGCAGAGAGAGGGAAGTACAACCCTAAAGGTCAAAAGCCACAGCACACTTCAGGAACTCCAGCTAGGCACACTTTGCATATCTTTAGATTGAAACCTGAAACCCACCACCACACCTTAAGATCCACCCAGTGACACTGCCTCCATCCAGATGGCTGCAGATGCAAACTACAAAGAAATAAACAACTGAATATATTGGGGGACATCTATTCTATTCAAACCACCACATTCCACCCCTTTCCCCCAATATATTTATAACCATCACACATTGTAAATTGTACTCAGTTCAATTTCAAAGGTCCCCACAGTCTTGACCAATTTAAGATATTAAGACCTGTAAAATCAAACAAGTTAAACATTTCTAACATATAAAGGCACAGAGTAAACATTTTCAACTGGTATAAGGCATAGCAAGGAGAGACTAAAACAATGCGAACTCAACCACCATCAAACAAACATCAAACTTCTGCAGTTCAAGTCCAATACAACCAAAGACTGACAGTCTCCAGATTTTCCAATTCCGCCCCTCCAGCTGGGCAGAGTAGCCAGGGAACACTTCCCTCTGAGGCCAACAGTGCGCTCTTTGGTAGCACTTGCATAGTCCTGGTATATACAAAACATTTCCAGGTCTTCATGTAAACCACGGTCCATCTTCCAAAGGCTCTTTCAGCCTATCAGGGCATCAGGCCCTACCTCATGCTGCATCTCAGCAGCATCTCCTGGAACCGTGTACAATTCATGACCACTCCTCACATTTTTAATGCTTCTGCATCCAATACCAGGTGTGCAGGACACAGCCATATTCTTAATTCACAGACAAAATAAATCATAACCTTGAAAAGCAGGTTCCTTCTCCAGTCAACTCTTTCCAAAAGTGTTTGCATTTCTATGATAGTTTTTCCTCAGGCATCCTTTCCATGGCAAAGCATTTGGACCATCTTCCTTTAAGATTGCTAATGTGTTTGACAATAGCAGGTTCAGTAACCTAAAACCAGTCTCAGTGCCTGTAATCTTAATTTGCTTGAGGTTTTACATCTTAAAATCTTAAATCTCTCATTCCTATATCTCTAGCCAAGCACATCAATCCATTACAAATTTAACCTTGATCAAACTCTCTGGGCCTGGGCCTTGGCCTGTGTAGCAGGATGCAGCCAGCCCTTATGCCAGTAGCCTAGTTCTAACAAAGTCCTCTGCAGGCTTTCCTTCCCCTTAGAAAGCTCATAAACCAAGCCTCGAAGTTCAATGCTGTCTGAACTTAACATTCTCAGACTCTCATCAGAATAGTCCATAACACTTGGCTTAACATTCCAGAAGACATCTTCATTTGCAAGCACCAAGTCCATGCCTATTCCTCCAAAACAAAGGTTCCAAAAGATCAACATCCACATGGTCAGATTCCTCTCACCCCACTCCTGGTACCAAGTTCTGTAGCAGACAGCTTCAGGTTCGCTGAGATGAACTTCCAGACCAGGCACAGTTATGGAGGAAGGGATATTTATTGAAGCCCACAGATCCAGGGGAAGTTCCATAAATTGCAGAAGAAGCTGGCCTGCCTTCACAGGACCAAGAAGAGGGAGAGAAGTACAAGCCTAAAGGTCAAAACCCTAGCACACTTCAGGAACTCCAGCTAGGCACACTTTGCATATCTTTAGATTGAAACCTGAAACCCACCACCACATCTTAAGATCCACCCAGTGACACTGCCTCCAGCCAGGTGGCTAAAGATGCAAACTACAAACAAATAAACAACTGAATATATTGGGGGCCATCTATTCTATTCAAACCACCACAATATCCCTTCAAATTTACATATATATTTAAATTGAGTCTTTATTATTTGGTACTGAAACATATATTTCCTGTGCTTAAAACACTTTTGTTCTTGACCTACTTAGGAAACAAACAGACAAGCAAACTAACAAAGAGCAACAAAACTTCAACACCCACCAATACAGTGAAGGCCAGTAGCATAAATGATTGAAGTGTCTGTGAAAATCCCTCCTTGAGGAATACATGATGTTGAAGTTCAGCCCATCATATACCCTTGCCTTATTATTTTTGCAGGCATCACATACCTGCTGCTTTTCTACACTCCCTCATATTATTTTTCTACTTCACAAATGTTATGCCTGTATCTAATACATACTTTAAGGAGTGAAGGATTTTAAATATACTTTGAAGAGATAAGGAGTTTTGAAATGTATTACTGGAATAAATATTGAATTTTGCCCTAAACTCTTAGAAAAATTGACTCCACATACATTCAGGTAAAATGCTCACCTTGTTTGTAATGCAATGGTAGAGGGTAAGAATGCATAGATTAATGTAGTTCTAATGGCATATTGGTTAATAGTTTCTTGGTTGGACTTGGACTAAGGAGAAGAGGAAGTGTGGACACTAGAAATTAGGAAAGGCAAATTCCCACTTAAAATAATTTCGCTTTTCCTGAGATAATGTATTGCTATCAAGTAGAGGTGGGCAATTTGAAATTGCCAGAGCAGAGAGAGAATTTCTACCAAATGAAAATCATTCTTTAGTTAATGATATTTTAAAAATGTATGAAGTGAAGAAATCCAACCACTTTGATGTGCTCATTTCTTAAGCACATCTATTCAACTATCTACAGCAAGAATGGCAAAGTTTGCCATCTTATGTGAATATTAGTATAGTTAAATAAACTTGTCTTGTAGGCTGCTTCTTCAAGGATTGCATCAGTATGTAGAAAATGATTGTAAATAATGGAAGCTTATTTCAAGATATAGATATCAAAGTATTAGAGAAAGCATGATCATGCACTCAGTCTATGTGGTTAAGCACTAAACAAGTGTAATCTAGTAATACTAAGCAATGACAGATGTTATAAAGTGGCACAAAGGGTGGAGAGTGAAGGTGTGGAGAGAACTGACCACTTGAAGAGAAGATTGTTGAAGACAGGTTTCCAGGGACAGTCCAGTGGAGAACTGAATGAAAAGGGTGCTAATTATACAAAACCATGAGAGACTGGGAGAAATTATAGTGTTCCAAAGTGCAAAAGCCCTGAACAAAAAAATCAATTTGTCAGTAATTCTATCCACTAAGTTATTGCTAACAGAAACAAATACTTTTGTAAATATGAAAAGAAATCTAGCAAAGGTCATAAAAATGATTAATTTCTTCCCCCAGATAATTCTACTTCAAGAATTATATTAAAAAAGAATTATAGTGCTGGAGAGATGGCTTAGCGGTTAAGCGATTGCCTGTGAAGCCTAAGGACCCCGGTTCCAGGCTCTATTCCCCAGGACCCATGTTAGCCAGATACACAAGGGGGAGCACGTGTCTGGAATTCGTTTGCAGTGGCTGGAGGCCCTGGCACACCTATTCTCTCTCTCTCTCTCTCTTTCTCTCTCTCTCTCTCTATTTCTCTCTATCTGCCTCTTTCTTTGCCTGTCACTCTCCAATCAATAAATAAAAATAAAAAAGAATTATATTTTTAAGACACAATTTTTTGTACTTTTAAATTCTTTATTATCTAGCACCTCATATTTTGAATCTGTACATTTGAAGAAGATAGTGTAAATTACTAATGCTCAAACTTATTTCTAAAACATCATATAGTTTGCATTGTCAGATGTTAGACTATTGGTCTGAACAAAAAATACAGAATACATTTCTTTTGAAACCTATTATTTAAATTTCCAATGCTAATAGTTTATGTAATGCATTTCAAAAAGATAATCCTCTAAACATTTATTCATTAACACTATAAATATTAAATATTAGTTTTTAAAAATTATTTATTTATTTGAGAGAGAGAGAGGACGAGGCAACGGGAAAGAGAGAATAGGCATGCCAGGGCCTCCAGACACTGGAAATGAACTCCAGATGTGGGTCCCGGGGAGTTGAATTAGGGTCCTTAGACTTTGCAGGCAAAATCTTTAACTGCTAAGCCATTTCCCCAGCCCCTAAATATTAGATTTTTGTATTCTATTTTTCTAGTTGATGAAATTGGGTAATAGCTATATTGAGTTTTAATTTTTTTTAATTAAAACCTAGACTAATTCATTGCTCATATTACTTTTTACTACAAAGATACTATTTTCACTATAATTTAACTCCCATTTGCTCTTTGTTTTGTGTTGTTAATGATAATGAACAGTAATAATCTGAAGTGCTTATTAATTTACCTAACTAACATGCAGGCAGTGTTTACCCTATGATTACTAAACTGCTAGCTCCCCAAATTAAAATGTTTTATTAAAACAATCACATTTGAGCTGAAGAGATAGCTTAGCAGTTAAGGCACTTTCCTGTGAATCCATAGGACCCAGGTTCAATTCCCCAGAATCCATGTAAAGTGAGATGCACAAGGTGGTGCATGCATCTGGAATTCATTTGCAGTGGTTGGAAACCCTGGCACACCACCATTCTATCTCCCTTCCTAACTCTTTCTCTCTTAAATAAATAATTAAATAATTATACACTATTTAAATAATAATAATCACATTTATGTAACTTATTATAGCTGAAGATATACGGTTTATAAACATGAAGTTATTCAGTATGCACAAGTATGATATACTTGCACACATGCACATACATGTAAGCAGACTTTACCTGTGCACACATACAAAGATGAAAAAGTTATTCAGTTTACCTACACTAAAAATCATTGAAGAGCAAAACTGTCCAAATGAGCTGAGGAGACTCTTCAAATAATTTCAAGATAAAATTTCAAACTGATGTGTTTTCAGCTACTCATTTTCATACCCCAAGTCTGGTTTTATATCTTAGTTCTTATTTTCCTCCATGGATCTATCTTCTACTTTGTTGGTTTTCTTAACCTTTGCTTCCCTGTGAAATAGTGAAGATGACAAAAAGTATGCAAATATTGTCTTTTATTGAACTTATATTTTTATATTTATCATTTCATCAAGATATCCTCCCTATTTCCTTTCAATTTTACATATTTTATAATTCATATTTCTTAAAATATTCTTATATTTGCTATTTTAATATGAGAATTATGTGTTATGCTTCCACCTAAGGACGATGCAAACATAAAAGAATGATTTTTAAAGCATTAATACTTAGAGAATTCCTACTTCTTTCCAATGAGTCTGTCTTATATTTTGATGTCATCAATTTTTCCATCCTATTGTGAAGGTCTTGTGTAGATAGTGTTAGGCACTGTGAGGTCATGAATATGAAGGCCACTTTGCATGTGGAAGACAGCATTGTAAGTAGTGCTGCACTTCCTTTGGATATTACATTCTTTTCCATTATCTCTTCTACAATGGAACCTGAGCCTTGGAAGGTGTGATAGAGATGTCTCAGTGATGACCACTCCACTGTCACTTCTTGTAAGCACCATGGTGAGTTTTATTTCTTATTTTTTAAAATATTTTATTCTTATTTATTTATTTGAGAGAGAGAGAGATACAGAAATAGGCAGGGAGAGAGAGAGAGAGAGAGGGAATGGGGCGCCAGCCACTGCAAACGAACTCCAGATGCATGCACCCTCTTGTGCATCTGGCTAACATGGGTCCTGGGGAATCTAACCGGGTCCTTTGGTTTCACAGGCAAATGCCTTAAATGCTGCTAAGCAATTTCTCCAGCCCCATGGTGAGTTTTAAGTAACCCCAGTCATCACCACCGTCTGAAAAGGGAAGCTTCTCTAATCAAAAGTAAGAATAGCATTAATATATGCACATAAACATAAGTGCTTAGAGAGCAGTTTATTGAACATATTTTTTAAAAAATATTTATTTATTTATTTACTTGAGAGCAACAGACAGACAGACAGAGAAGTAGGCAGATAGATAGAGAGAGAATGTGCGCACCAGGGCCCACAGCCACTGCAAATGAACTCCAGATGCATGCGCCACCTTGTGCATCTGGCTTACGTGGGTCCTGGAGAATCAAGCCTCGAACCAGGGTCCTTTGGCTTCACAGGCAAGCACTTAACCACTAAGCCATCTCTCCAGCCCTGAACATATTATTTACATTTAGTCAGACCATAGTAGTCATTACTGTCCTAGGGTTTATGACCTCACGTGCTACAAGTTTTGACTAGGTTTTCAGTACCAGGTATGAATTCCCTCAGTATAGTCAGAGAGCAGTTCGTTTCCCCTATAACAGACATGCCACTATTTCACCAGTTTGTACATTTGGCCTGGCTTGCCAGTATTAAGGTTTGTAGGCTCCACTGATGGTTAACACCACTGGTGACTTCTCTGTTCGAAAAGGCTGCATAGATCTTTCCAGCATTCTGACAGCTGGTCAACAGGAAGGAGTTTTCTAACATAGCTCCAACTTTGTTTCTCAGTGACTTTCAGCCCATGCGTGTGGAGTCTTCAGCAATAGGGTCTTACCATCTAGTTCTCATGGACAACCAAGAGCCTTGAAAAGGACCTGTAATATTTTAGGAGTACCAGGGGTTTTGGCCCCATTGGGGGCCAACTCACTGGAAGGTATCTGGCACTGAAATTTTTCTTTTTCTTTTCTGTTCTTTTTCTTTGTGAGGCAATTTTTTCTGGGGGGGGGGGTTACAAAGAAAGAAAAAGAAGAAAGCTGGTGCATCAGGTCTGCATCTCAGAGTTCAGGATCTCAAGAAGCAGCCTTGAACTGTTTGGAGTGTCAGCTTTTATTGGAAATAACCACATGAGGTTTATAGTAAAAACATGATTGGGAGTTAAACCAGAAAAATAAACACTGTTAAACAAGTGGGGGGGGGAATTACAAGAAGTCACAAGGTTACATAGGTCACATAAGGGGAACTGAGGCAAGAAACATTCTACTAATGTAATCACAAAGATATTTAGAAACAAAGTGGTATAGGGAGGTCATAGTACATTGCACAGAGGGATCATCTCATCCCTTAGGTAACAATAAACACCTGCATTGCACAGAGGGATCATCCTATTCCTTAATTAATAGTAAACATCTGCATTGCACAAAGGGATCATTCTATTCCTTTCACATTCCATTTTCCATTTCCCCCCTGTGATATGACACTAAGTCAAATCCTTGACTTGTGAAGAACAGTGTCTAGGGTGTTTTCATCTAAGAGGGTATATTGTGTCTGAATATCATAAGTTTAACAGAATTTATTCTATTCTTTGTATATCTACTTAGAGCATTAATAATGCAGGGTCGTATAGTAAGGCCTAAGAGCAGTTGTATCAGGGGGCCAGCAATAGAAGAGACAATGCAAGTTAGCCATGGAGACAAACTAAATATAGACTGAAACCAATTACTAATAGCCCGTCTCTGAAGTTCTCTTTCTTTGAGATTTATTCTAACTAAGCCTGTGTATTTCAGATTATTCCTGACTGATTGGCATGAAAGCAACAAGTTTTACCTAAAGCCATACACAGGCCCCCTTGTTTCATAAAAAGTAAGTCTAATCCTCTTCTATTTTGTCCCCTCCACTTTCATGGCTGTTGTTGTGGTTAGGATGACCTGGTGGTGGCCCTTCCAAAGTCCCAATGCAGTGTCTGTTCATCCTAATTCTGTTGTAGAGCTGAACAGGATGGGGTAAACAGGGTGTGTCTGAAAAGCAGCCTTCATTGCTGGAACAATGGACTCCTGGACTCTTTGTTAGACTTGGATAGAAAGAAGCCTTTCACTAGTAAAGTCAGCTATCTGTTCAAGACTCATCTTGGGCAGGATGGGGGGAGAGGTTCTATATATAATTTTAAATGGAGTAATTTCTTTCACATAATGGTTACACCTGGCTCTTAACAGGGCAGAAGGGAAGGAGTCCCACACATCCTTTGCCGGTCTTTAGGGTTAACTTAGTTAAAGTCTCCTTCAAGATCTGATTCATCCTTTCTACTTGTTCTGAACTTTGGGAATCTTAAGGAAAATATAATTTCCAGTTAATCCCCAACATCTAGGTTAATTTACTAGTGATTTTTTGACACAAAGGCAAGCGCATTATCTGATCTTATCCTGAGGCACAACCCATGCCAGGGGGATTATCCCCTCTAACAATTTCTCAGTCACTATTTGGGCTGTCTCAGACTTGGTCAGGAAAGCTTCCACCCATCCTGAAAAGGTGTCAACATAAATAAGTAAATATCTATATCCATACTGATCTGGTTTTACCTCTGTGAAGTTAACTTCCCATTATCTACCTGGCTCTGTTCCCCACTCTCTCGCCTCCATTGGAGGTACCTTACCAGAGGAGGCATTTGTCTGTTGGTAGGCCTGACAACGGATGGTGATGTCCTTGATGACTGAGTCCATACCTGGGAAGAAAAACTCTCTTTCCTTATCAGTTTGGATAGTTTGTTATTTCCTAAGTGAGTTCCTAATAGCAATCTATGGCTTCTACAAGCACCATTATCCACATCCATAGGATGCTTCTGCCCAAACACTCTCTTTTTCTCTCTTGCTTGCTTACATTTACATTATTGGCTAATAAAGAAGCTTATTGATAACATCTTAAATTTTGATTAGCCTACCTCCTACCACTTCTTACTCCATCCCTTCCCCTCATCCCAATTAGACCATTCCAACCACCTCCCAGGATTTTGCCCTTCTACATACATATCTACAGTACCCTCTTCTTAAGCTCTCTAGTCTCCTCCCTCCCTCATACCCCTTTCTAGCCTCCTGGCCTCTACTACTGAGTTTTACTCCAACTCATGTACACATCTAAATATTTGAAGGTAGGATTGATTGTGAACATGTGGCATTTGGCTTTCTGGACCTGGGTTACCTCACTTAGTATAATCCTTTCCAGAACTATCCATTTTCCTGCATATTTCATCACTTCATTTTTCTTTACAGTAAAATATACCCCCACTGTTTAAATGTATTACTTCACCATCCACATGGGCTGGTTCCATTTTCTAGCTATTGTGAATAAAGTATCATTGATGCTCTATAATCATTGATGAGGCAGTATCATTATAGTAATGAGTAGAGTCCTTAGCATATATGCCAAGGAGTGGTATAGCTAGATCATGATAAATCTATCATTGTTTTCATTGCTGTCTTGGGAACCTACACAGTGGTTTTCACAAAGACTGTACTAGTTTACATTCCCACCAACAATATTGTCATTTAATTGCTTGATGATAACCATTCTGAAAGGATTGAGATGGAATATCAAAGTAGTTTTAATTTGTATTTCCCTGATTGCTAGGAATGTAGAAAATGTTTTTAGATATTTATTGGCCATCTGTATTTCTTCTTTTGAGAACTCCCCATTCAGTTCCATAGCCATTTTTTTATTGGGTTGTTTGATTTCTTATTACTTAGTTTTTTGAATTCTTTTTTTTTTTTTTTTTTTTGGTATGGGCACTGGAGAATCAAACCTGGGTTTTTAGTCTTTGCAGAAAGGGCCCTTAACTATTCAGCCATCTCCCCAGTCCAATTTTTTAGATTTTCATTTGACTTACTATATTTTTCATCTCTAGTATTTTAGATTGTTATTTCTTCAGTATCTATATTTCCTAACTCATATCATGTATTGTCCTCCTCATTCCATTAAGTTGATTTCCTATGTACTCTTGGGATTCCTATAGGAATTTAATTTTTGATTTGGTCCTTTGAGAATATTTGAAATAATTCCCTTAAATTATTGAATCTGGCATTCCATTTAACTCAATCTCACTGAATGTCATTACAGTTGGATTTATAATTTTTGGACGACTCATATTGACCTTCCTTTTTTGTTTTGTGTTACTTGTATTATTGGGTAGAGACTTTTGCATCTCGAGTCATGTCACTGCTTTGTTTTCTAGTGTTCAGCTGTATTCTCAGGCCTACAGATCGGAAGTTATTTCTTAAAGATAGGTGCTCAAAATTTCAGATGTAGCTTCTATATTACTCCCAGAGTAATGGCATGTGTGACCATGAGGTAGTTTCAAGAGGATGGATTTGGTAATCATTAGTCTTAAAACAAACCAAGGTCTGTGGAACCTTATAGGAGGCAAGAGTGAGCATAAGAGAAAAGGATTGGAGAAATTAAGTGTTTGTGTGTGTATATATGAGTGGGATGTCATGAATGCTGGTGGGAAAAGCTGAACACACATTTATGTAATTAAAGCAATAGGACTTCATGATAGAAAAGTTGAAATTGAGATATTGGGACAGTTCGGGATTGATACCACGGTGTGGGTTAGTAGGCAGTTGGGTATATGACTTGATAAATTTTATACTGGAAATATAGATTTATGAGAGACTAATATTTCTTTGGTTATGGAAGTCTTCTGAAAAATATAATCTGGGAAGTGTTTTAGAGTAAGAAGAAATGGAAGAACAGAACTATGAATGGATGGAGTATAAAAAGGAAATTGAACACTGGGGAAAGGAAAGATTAAAGGTGAGTGTTTATAAATTAAAAGAAAAGTAAATTTCAGGATCAGTGAAATCATTTCCAAAGGTAAAAGAGCAGAATGTTTTAATAAGATAGACAATAAAATATTTCAGGTTAGCAATTAAGAAGTGAGCAATGAACATAAAATGATACTTGCTTGAGTGGACAAGGACCAAACACAAATTCCAGAAGGCCATGGGGGACTGGAAGGTACAAATATGAGTTATTTTTTTTGCAGGGGAACTCACATGTATAGAAGATCTGTCTAGGTACTAGATTTT
This sequence comes from Dipus sagitta, assembly GCA_036346955.1. Lineage (NCBI taxonomy): Eukaryota > Metazoa > Chordata > Mammalia > Rodentia > Dipodidae > Dipus > Dipus sagitta. The sequence continues at coordinate 28,204,778 of CM070781.1, read as the reverse complement.
TTTTCTTTGTCTTTACAAAATTTGTCAACATACCAATTCTCTTTGATGTACTTTGATTTCATTGAATTTCTGGATGGACAAAGCTATAAAATGAGAGGCATCTCATAATAGGAAGGAAACCATTGAAGTGAACAATGCACATGTGGTAGTTCAGACACAGCTAACCCATACTAATCAGGGCCACTGCCCTTTCTAGCCCGTCTACTCAGTCATACTTGGCTCTCTCCTGTCTCTTCCCCTCATCTCTACAAATTAGCCTAACTTCTAGATACCTATGATTTAACAGGAAGTCAACAAGAAGCTTCTACTCTTCTGGATTTTAGGTCACTTCTCTAGGACTAACTTGGTCTTGTATTGCTTGATTTATCCTTCATTTTTTTCACAGATATATCAGTAGAACATTCAATTAGTTCTTTTTTTTATTCATTTTATTTTATTTTATTTCTCAATTTTTATTAATATTTTCCATGATTATAAAAAATATCCCATGGTAGTAACCCCCCCACTTTCCCCTTTGAAATTCCATTCTCCATCATATCCCCTCCCCATCTCAATCTTTCTACTTACATATATACAATACCAACCTAATAAAAGCCCTCCTCCCTTTCTTTCTCTTCCCTTTCTATCTCCTTTTTTAACTTACTGGCCTCTGCTACTGAGTTTTTTCCTTCTCGCACAGAAGCCCAATCATCTGTAGCTAAGATCCACATATGAGGGAGAACATGTGGTGCTTGGCTTTTTGGGCCTGGGTTACCTCACTTAGTATAATTCTTTCCAGATCCATCCACTTTTCTGCAAATTTAATAACTTCATTTTTCTTTACTTCTGAGTAAAACTCTATTGTATAAATGTGCCATATCTTCATTATCTACTCATCAGTTGAGGGACATCTAGGCTGGTTCCATTTCCCAGCTATTATAAATTGAGCAGCAATAAACATGGTTGAGCATGTACTTCTAAGGAAATGAGATGAGTCCTTAGGATATATACATAGGAGTGCTATAGCTGGGTCATATGGTAGATCACTCTTTAGCTGTTTTAGGAGCCTCCACACTGATTTCCACAATGGCTGGACCAGATTGCATTCCCACCAACAGTGTAGAAGAGTTCCTCTTTTTCCACATCCCCACCCACATTTATGATTATTTGTTTTCATGATGGTAGCCAATCTGACAGGAGTGAGATGGAATCTCAATGTAGTTTTAATCTGCATTTCCCTGATGTCTAGTGATGTAGAACATTTTTTTTAGATGCTTATATGCCATTCATATTTCTTCCTTTGAGAATTCTCTATTTAGCTCCATAACCCATTTTTTGATTGGCTTGTTTGATTCCTTATTATTTAACTTCTTGAGTTCTTTGTATATCCTAGATATTAATCCTCTATCAGATATATAGCTGGCGAAGATTTTTTCCCATTCTGTAGGTTGCCTCTTTGCTTTCCTCACCATGTCCTTTGCAGTGCAAAATCTTTGTATTTTCATGAGGGCCCAGTGGTTAATCTGTGGTTTTTTTTGCCTGAGCAATTTGGGTTGTATTCAGAAAGTCTTTGCCAAGACCAATATGTTGAAGGGTTTCCCCTAATTTTTCCTCTAGCAGTTTCAGAGTTTCCGGTCTTATGTTAAGGTCTTTAATCCATTTGGACTTAATACTTGTGTATGGAGAGAGAGAAGAATCTATTTTCCTCCTTCTACATATATATATCCAGTTTTCCCAATACCATTTGCTAAGAGGCTATCTTTTCTCTAATGAGTATTTTTGGCATTTTTATTGAATACCAGGTGGCTATAGCTACCTGGACTTAAATCTGGGTCCTCTATTCTGTTCCATTGATCTACAAGTCTGCTTTTGTGCCAGTACCATGCTGTTTTTGTTACTATGGCTCTGTAGTATAGGTTAAAATCAGGTATGGTGATACCACCTGCCTTATTTTTGTTGCTCAGTATTATTTTATATCCTTTCTTGCTATTGATTTGTAGTTTGATTCCATTGTGGTCAGATAGAATGCAAGGAATTATTTCAATTTTCCTGAATTTGTTAAGATTTGCTTTGTGTCCTAATATATGGTCTATTTTAGAGAATGCTCCATGTGCTGCTGAAAAGAATGTATATTCTGCAGCATTTGGATGAAATGTCCTGTATATGTCTGCTAGGTCCATTCCTTCTATGACCTCGTTTAGTCCAGATACCTCTCTGTTTATTTTTTCCCGGGATGACCTGTCAATTGATGAGAGTGGGGTGTTAAAGTCACCCACTACCACTGTGTTTGGTGTTATCTGTGATCTTAGTTCTAACAGTGTTTGTTTGATGAATTTGGGAGCCCCCATGTTAGGTGCATATATGTTTAGGATTGTAATGTCCTCCTGTTGGAGTGTGCCCTTAATCAATATAAAGTGACCTTCCTTATCTTTCTTGACTAATGTTGGAGTGAAGTCTGCCTTGTCAGCTATTAGGATAGCAACCCCTGCTTGCTTTCTGGGTCCATTTGCTTGAAACACCGTTTTCCAACCTTTCACCCTAAGATAATGACCATCCTTTGTAGAAAGGTGAGTTTCTTGGAGACAACAAATTGTAGGGTCCTGCTTTTTAACCCAGTCTGCAAATCTATGTCTTTTGGTTGGAGCATTGAGGCCATTGATATTAAGAGATATTATTGAAAGATGTGTATTTATGCTTGCCATTTTTTTTTTTTTTTTTTTGTGGTTCTGGTTCTACCTTTGCTCTCTTATATTAACTAGTATTTGAGTGTTGTTTGTTGTTTTCCAGGTTCCTTATATGTGTGTTTTTCTTTCTCTTCGGCATGGAGGATTCTTTCAAGTATTTTGTGTAGAGCTGGTTTTGTCTTCAAATACTCCTTTAGCCTGCTTTTGTCATGGAATGTCCTTATTTCTCCATCTATTTGAATGGATAGTTTTGCAGGATAAAGTAGCCTTGGTTGACAGTTGTTATCTTTCAGAGTTTGGAATACATCACTCCAAGCCCTTCTGGCTTTGAAAGTTTGTGTTGAGTAATCTGCTGTGATCCTGATGGGCTTGCCTTTGTAGGTAACTTGATTTTTCTCTCTAACTGCTTTCAATATTTTTTCTTTGGATTGTGTGTTTGGTAGTTTGATTATAATATGGCGAGGAGAGGTTCTTTCCAGGTTTTGTCTGGCTGGTGTTCTAAATGCTTCCTGTATCTGCATTGGCACCTCTTTCCCAATTTGGGGGAAGTTTTCTTCTATGATTTTGTTGAAGATGCCTACTATACCTTTGGATTGAAATTCTTCTCCTTCTACTATACCCTGAATTCTTATATTTGATCTTTTCATAGTGTCCCTAATATCTTGAAATTCCCATTCATACTTTTCTATTAGTTTGTCTTTCTCTTTGTTGGATTGTATTAGATCTGCCACCTGGTCTTCTAGCTTAGATATTCTGTCATCTCCTTCATCCATTCTACTGGTGAGATTTTCTACAGAGTTTTTTATTTCATTAACTGTGTTCTTCATTGCTAGTAATTCTGACTGGTTTTTCTTTATTATTTCTATTTCCTTATTTATGTCTTGTATTGATTTCTTTATTTCATTAAATTGGTGACCTGTATCTTCTCTGATTCCTTTGATTTCTTCTTTGAGTTCATTGAACATATTTACAATCATTCTTTTGAAATTTTTCTCAGGCATTTTCTCTAACTCGTTTTCACTAGAGGTCATTTCTGAAGCATTGATGCTTTTTGGTGGATTTATATTGCCTTGGTTTTTGGTGTTTCTTGTGTTATAATGTATATATTTTTGCATCTTGGATTAAGTTACTGTTTAGATTTTCCAGTTAGCTGGATATCCTTTGCTGTATCTATTGATCTGATATTGTATATCTTCTATGTAGGAGATTAAGATGTTAGGTGTGGCTCTTACCACTCTCAGAGTATCTAGACACGTGGTCCTAGGGTTTAAGTTTGCCTGCTATGGGAGTATTCAAATAGGGTGAGTGGAATAAAATACAGGTATATTCTAAAATTTAACTAAACCCTATACACATTCAGTCAAGAACAGCACCGAGCATTTATGCAAGATTAGGTATTATAAAAACCAGATCCTCTATCAACAAAGAAGTTAAGATTTCTGGTCTGTTGAGGGATCCAAGTCAGCTTGTGACCAGGTGAGACCCTTCCCTGGTTCAATCCCAGTTACCTCTTTGGATGCTTTTGGTCTCAGTCAAGTTGCTGGCTGGGATGTTGGGCCGCTGTTCTGCTTTCTGGAACTGGGTACTGGCTTTTCCTGTGGGGCAAACCAAGCCTGGTAACTGTGGCCCTGCAGATTGGCACCCCTGATGCTGGATCCCCGCTGCTGCCGCTGGAGCTGCCGCTGCTGGGACCACTGCTGCTGGATCCACCACTGGAGATGCCGCTGCTGGGTCTGCCCCCGCTGATCCGCTGGAGCTGCCGCTGCTGGGTCCTCCGCCTCTGATCCGCTGGTGCTGCCGCTGCGGGATCCGCCTCTGCCGCTGAAGCCGCTGGAGCCTCCGCTGCTGGATTCGCTGCCCTGAAGCCGCTGTGGTTGGTACCGGAGCAGCTGATGGTGTTTTTGGGGCTGGAGTCACGGCTTCCACCGCCGCTTCCGGCTTCCACCGCCGCTTCCGCTGCCGGGGTCTGAGCCGCCGCTGTTGGATCCCGAGTCGCCACTGCCGGAGCCAGAGATGCAGCTGCTGGTGCCCGTGCTGCTGCTGCCGCTGCCAGAGTCCGAATCGCTGCTACCGGGTCCCGAGGTGCCGCTGCCGGAGCCCAATTCGCCGCTACCGGGACCCGAGCTGCCGCTGCCGGATCCCGAGCTGCCGCTACCGGGTCCCGACCTTCTGCTGCCGGAGCTGCTTCGGCCTGCCCGTGTGAGCTCTGGATATCTCCTACTTCTCCGCTGCTGTTTTAATCTCTTATACACCTCCCTTGTGTATTTTGCTGGGTTTTCTTTGGCTTTTTCTCCCCTAGGCTGCTTAGGCGTGGTTCCTATGCCGCCATCTTGACCGGAAGTCTCAGTATTATTTTAGATATTTGAGGTTTTTTGTGATTCCAAATGAATTTTTGGATTGTTTTTTCTATTTCCATGAAGAATGCCTTTGGAATTTTGATGGGGATTGCATTAAATGTGTAGATTGCTTTTAGTAAGATTGCCATTTTCACAATATTGATTCTTCCAATCCAGGAACAAGGGATGTTTTTCCACTTCCTAGTGTCTTCTGCAATTTCTTGCTTGAGTATTTTAAAGTTCTCATTGTATAGATTCTTTACTTCCTTGGTTAGGTTTATTCCAAGGTACTTTATTTTTTTTGATGCAATTGTGAATGGGAGTGATTCTCTGATTTCATCCTCTGTGTGTTTGTTGTTAGCATATATGAAGGCTACTGATTTCTGTGTATTTGTTTTCTATCCTGCTACATGGCTGTGTGTTTTCATTAGCTCTAACAGTTTGCTAGTAGAGTCTTTAGGGTCCTTTATATATAGAATCATGTCATCTTCAAATAATGATAACTTGACCTCTTCCTTTCCAATTTGTATCCCTTTTATTCATATCTCTTGCCTTATTGCTCTGGCTAAGACTTCCAGAACTATATTACATAAAAGTGGGGACAGTGGACACCCTTGCCTTGTTCTTGATTTTAGTGGAAAAGCTTCCAGTTTTTCCCCATTTAGTAATATGTTGGCTGTAGGCTTATCATAAATAGCCTTTATTATATTGAGATATGTTCCTTCTATTCCCAGTCTCTGTAGGACTTTTATCTTGAAGGGATGTTGGATTTTGTCGAATGCTTTCTCTGCGTCTAATGAGATGATCATGTGATTTTTGTCCTTCAACCCATTTATATAATCTATAACATTTATAGATTTGCATATGTTGAACCATCCCTGCATCTCTGGGATAAAGCCTACTTGGTCAGGGTGAGTGATCTTTCTGATATATTCTTGTATTCTGTTTGCCAATATTTTGTTGAGAATTTTTGCATCTATGTTCATGAAGGAGATTGGGCTGTAATTTTCTTTTTTTGTTTTATCTTTGCTGGTTTTGGTATCAGGGTGATGCTGGCTTCATAGAAGGAATTTGGTAGAATTCCTTCTTTTTCTATTTCATGGAAAAGCTTAAGAAGCAATGGTGTTAGCTCTTCCCTGAAGGTCTGGTAAAATTCAGCAGTGAATCCTTCTGGGCCTGGGATTTTTTTAGTTGGGAGATTTTTGATAACTGTTAGGATCTCCATGCTTGTTATAGGTCTATTTAAGTGATTAATCTCATCTTGATTTAATTTAGGTAGGTCATATAAATCAAGGAAATCATCCATTTCTTTCAGATTTTCATACTTTGTGGAGTATATGCTTTTATAATATGGCCCTATGATGTTTTGAATTTCTCTGGCATCTGTTGTGATGTTACCTTTTTCATCTCTAATTTTATTAATTTGTGTCTCTTCTCTTTTTCTTTTGGTCAGATTTGCTAAAGGTTTATCAATCTTGTTTATCCTTTCAAAGATCCAACTCTTTGTTTCATTAATTCTTTGGATTGTTTTTTTGGTTTCTATTTCATTAATTTCTGCCCTAATCTTTATTATTTCTTCCCTTCTACTGATTTTTGGTTTACCTTGTTCTTCTTTTTCCAAGGCTTTAAGGTGAAGCATTAGGTTGTTTACTTGCGACCTTTCTAATTTCTTAATATAGGCACTTAAAGCTATAAATTTATCTCTTAGAGCTGCCTTCATTGTGTCCCAGAGATTTTGGCATGTTGTGTTCTCATTATTGTTTGATTCTATAAATTTTTTGATTTCCTTCTTGATTTCTTCATTGACCCATTCATCATTTAGTAGTGTATTATTTAGTTTCCATGATATTGTGTATGCTCTATATCTTTTCTTGCTATTAATTTGTAATTTGATTCCATTGTGGTCAGATAGAATGCAAGGAATTATTTCAATTTTCCTGAATTTGTTAAGATTTGCTTTGTCTCCTAACATATGGTCTATTTTAGAGACTGATCCATGTGCTGCTGAAAAGAATGTATATTCTGCAGCATTTGGATGAAATGTCCTGTATATATCTGTTAGGTCCATTCCTTCTATGACCTCATTTAGTCCAGATGCCTCTCTCTTTATTTTTTCGTGGGATGACCTGTCAATTGATGAGAGTGGGGTGTTAAAGTCACCCACTACCACTGTGTTTGGTGTTATCTGTGACCTTAGTTCTAACAGTGTTTGTTTGATGAATTTTGGATCAAATTTGGGACAGAATATACACTGTGATTATTCTTAATAAATGCTGATTTAAGAAGGCAAAATTTTTTCTTTACTTAATTCAAGTTAACATTCAATTAAAAAATGGGCATAGAATAACTTCCTTTTCACATTACCTCAGGGATCTTCTCCCATTTTGTAACTAGAAGAAAGGACCCATCGTCCAGGCAGCACCTGGGGAGATGAAGCCTGGCTTCTACATATCTGTAGATGTTATCAACAATTGGTGGACAGTGTTGACAAGAGAAGCCTAACATGAATTATGCTTAGCCTTCTGGGCCTAACAGTCTGTCAGATGTGTTACAAGAAGGAGATAGTTGGCAAGAAACAACCAGTGGAAACTTAGGCGCATGGCTATCTTCTAACTGTAGGAGAGTTAAGCTGTTCATAGCTCTCACTCATTCCGTCTTTCTGGTGAGTAACCAAGGTTTCCTCAACCAAAGCAAGCTCTTCCTTCGCATGTCTATGGCCAGATAAATAAATATTAATGGAGTTGTGATACTCAGTATATCAATGTACCTAGCTAAATTTTTGGATTTCTTTCTTTCTTTCTTTTTCTTTTTCCTTTTCTTTCTTTTTCTTTCTTTCTTTCTTTCTTTTTTTTTTTTTTTTTTTTTTTTGATTTTTCAAGGTAGGATCTCACTCTAGCTCAGGCTGACCTGAAATTCACTATGTAGTCTCAAAGTGGCCTCGAACACAGGGTGATCCTCCTACCTCTGCCTCTCAAGTGCTGGGATTAAAGGTGTGTGCCACCACGTTCAGCTTTTGGATTTCTTTAATGATACAGATGGCTTTGTCAATGAAGCTAAATTATGAATGGAGTTTATGTGGAAGCTTCAGGGATGTTACTCATGTTGGTTATCTGTTCTTGTTCTCCATATTTTTTGTTCTAAAATGTAGAAATGTATTGTTTTTCAGTTACTATGCTAATATCCTCACCTGGAAGCAGTCCTATTCAGTCATCAAGCAACAAAATTTTTTCCTCATTTATGTTTTATAATTACATTATTTAAAAAAATATTTTTGTTAGAGAGAGAGAGATAGAGAAACAGAGAAGTTGAGTATGTGTGTTCGATGGTTTCCTTAGACTGCAAGCAATTTCCAGAAGCATGCATTGCTTTGTGCATCTGGCTTTACTTGGGTACTGGGGAATTGAACCCAGGCCATAAGGCTTTGCAAGCAAGCCATCTGTGAGCCATCTCTCCAGCCCCTACTTATTTTATTTCTAAAGTATAACTCATATATTCCCACTCTTCCATTCCCTATTTCTATTTTCTAAGTTGCCCCCCACATCCATCATAATGAATTACATTCACAAAAATATAAACTGTAATAGTCACCCCACCTTTTATAATTATTTACTCTTTGCTTCCAGAGAATGGAATATTACACACTTGTCAAAGAACTGTAGCAGCTCTTAAATCCTGTTTCTACTGTACCTTTGAAGAGTAATCTTTTTAATATGAAGAAAATATATATGTACTCTTATCCCCATCACATAGACTGAAGTTTTGTTGTTCAAGTAACTTGTGAATTTTGCTTCCATTTTGTCTTTGAAGGTGGTTTATCTTTCACCTAAAAATAACTTTCCTCATCTCTTTAAAACTCCCTCTTATTTACATTAATCAGGATTTCTAGGTTGTACTGAAGTAGCTTGCAACCCCTAATCCTGTGTTTATGATATGGGAACTGTGGTCCATGAAACTTGGAGAGTTGCTCAGACCACTATGGAGTACTGATGGTGGCAAAGTAATTTCACTTTACTAGAGTGGCACTTGTATTTTTAACTCTGTTGATCTTTGCACAGATAGAACACTGTGGTAAAGAAAGTGGATCTATTAGGCAATATTTGTCACTGGATTGTGCTGGCAAGAGGAAAATGACAAGGCCAGAGAAATTCTTTTCCAGCTTTACCTCAGCCAGTGGGATAATAAGAATTTTAAAAGTGCAGAAGTTAAAACACTCAGAAAGTAAAACTGCCAGTCACCAAGTGGACTAACACAATGAACAGACAATTCACAGAAGGAGAAACACAAATGGCCAATAAATATTTAAAGTTTAATATCCCTAGTCATCAGGGAAATGCAAATTAGAACCACCCTGAGATGGTTTATTACCATAGGCAGAATGGTTCTGATCAAGAAAACAAACAACAAATGCTGGTGAGGATACAGGGAAAGAGGAACTCTCTTTCACTGCTGGTGGGAGTGCAAACTAGTAGAGCTGTTATGGAAATCAGTATGTAGGTACCTAACAAAATTAGAAATAGAACTCTGGTGTGATTCAGCTCTACTACCACATATATGTGTGTATATATATTATCTATTTACATATATAAATATATAGTAATTAAAATTACCTATATTATTATATATATTCTCAAGGATTCTACACTTCACTTCAGAGATACTTGCACATCCATGTTTATTACTGCTCTATTTACCTAAGCTAGGAAATGGAATCAACCTGGATGCCCACTGACATAAGAATGGATAACGAAAACATGGTACATATACACAGTGGAGTTCTATTCAGCAGAACAGAAAAATGAAATTATGAAATCTGCAGGAAAATGGTTTGTTATGGAAAGAGCTATATTATGTAGAGTGATCCAATATCAGAAAGACCAATACTGCATGTTCTCTCTCATATGTGGATCCTAGCCTTTAATATATATAAATATGTGCATATATCTTATATATAATGGACATATGTAATTGTGGGTCAAGCCCATGAAGATAGAATGGTAATGGAGTGCAAATATTAAGAGATGAGCAAGAAGTGGGAAGGACAAATTCATATTTGTGACTTGTAAACAGAAGGGGGAGGATGGTGAGAGAGCAAGGTGAAATGGAAGAGGGGCAGATTTAGAAGTGGAAAAGAGATAAAAATAAACAGAAACAAATTGTCCTTGAATATTCTAGAATGATCTAGAATATTCCAGGGTAATTAAAAAATAAAAAACATTTCAGATTACATACTTCAAAAAAGCCACACTTAGTAAACTAGTGTAAATTATCAATTGGTTCTTGTCCCCCAAGTGTGTGCTATTTTAATACAGTGAGACACAATAGGAGTATTGCAGACTGCTCTTTCTTATGCACACAGCATGGTGAGTGTCTCCAGGAGAAACAGGTGTACAGAGCTTTGAATTTTGAGCCAAATTAGCACATTTGTCATAAACCACTGTTATTGCTTGAATAATGACTGACAGACAAACTATGTTTCTTCAAAATAGGGTATTTTCCAATAATAATTTAAGTGAAATAGTAAAATAGAAGCACTGTATTAACAAAATAAATGAAGTGAGCCTGTCACTTCAAGGAGAACAACAGAAACTTTTTTTTAATGAACAATCTTACATTTCAGCATTTCAAGTTAGAGAATTATGGAAATCATGTACCTGACACAGTGAGTTTTACAGTCTCTCATTCCCTAAAGGGTACGGTGCAGTTGGTGATATTAGCAGCTGCAACTTGTGGGTATTGAAGGATATAACTACTGAAAGGTAGATCTGAGCAATTCAATAAGTCAGTATATATATATATTTCCAAATATGATCAGTGTCTGTTGGTACACAGTTGTGACTAATTATACATCCATTAGAGACTGGGGAGATATCTCAGTTGTATAGTGATTGCCCTGCATGCATGAGAACCCGAGCTTGAGCCCCAGGATCCATGCTAGGTATGGTAGTGAGTGCCTATAATCCCAGCACTGGGGAAGCAGAGACAGTAGGATCCCTTGAGCTTTCTTCCCAATTAGTCTAACCTAATTGGTGAGTTCCAAGCCACTGAGTTCCAGGCTTGTCTTAAAAAAGTGAACTGCATTTCTAAAGATGACACCCACACTTGTCATCTATGTATGTATATACATATGTATGTACACGTGCATACATATGTACATGAAAGCACAAATACATGCACACATACACATAAAGATCCATTTAAAGTGGAAGATAGAGCTACGTGTGTTGGCTCATGGCTATGACCACAGTACAGACACACCTGAGGCTGGAGGATTACCATGAGTTTGAGACCAACCTTTTCTCGTTTTTCCCCCTTAGATATATTGATGTTTTGGGCTTGGTAGTGTTTGGATGTAATCCCAGTACTCAGAAAGCTGAGACAGGAGAACTGAGGTTATTCTGGGCTTCATGGCCAGAACTGTTTCAGAAAAGCCAATTGTATTTTTGGATGAGGATGTTTCAAAAGTCATTAAAATAAGTTCCTAATTGCTCCTGTATCAGACAACAATGCTTGGCTCATAATCCGAGCCTAATCATTGAATGTAGTACCATTTGGAGGTAATTAATGCTTTTTTCTAATTTAATAAGAATAATTCATTCAGCTTTAAAAACATTGTACATGAGTTTCACTGAATAATTTTTAAATAAATTTTTGACCTAGATTTGCAATGTCCATTTTGACTTAATAAATTTAAAAACGCAATTGCAGAACCTATAGCATACTACACATAATATAAGAATTTTTTTTCCTTTCCACATTACTATGCTACTTAATTTCATGGCATAAGTTTCTAGCAAGTACTGTTCTGTAAGTGAAACTGAGTAGTTTATCAGAGAAAATGATGGTGAAATCAATGTAAAACAGCTTGAATCCCACATATGATGTGCTTCTGAATGTAATATACAAGGAAAAATAAGCAAGCACTTCCACAGTACCAGGCACTTATCAAGAGCTTTTGGCTTCCCACATGTTAATTTAATTATAAACAAATAACACTAGGGAAAGAGATATTAATTTTTACTTTGCTTTACACATGAACTAAATGAAGCAGAGAATGCTCCCTTCCTTTATTTTACATGTGCACATCATATACACCTGTGGCAAAGGCAGGGCCTGTCTGAGCAGGCCAAGTTCCTTGCCTATCTTTAGTGCTGAGTTCTCCCTATTAGGAATTGACAGAGATGTAAAACTCTCCTAAGAATACCATTCATTGAGAATTTTTACACATAAAAGATGTCACCTAAAAAAAAAAACAATAGATTGACTTTGGTCAAATGGAGATTTTTTGAAGAATTCACAATTCATACAGAAATCTCATGGATTTATAGATTCCAGGTAATCAAGTGACTTTTATTTTATAGTGAAATATTAGGTACAGGCACCTGAAACAGGAAAATAATAAGGAAACACTCTTCTGTGTAGACTTAGAAACTGTCACTCCCAAAAATGGATGAAAACTTAGCTAGCAGATGATTCCAACCTACGTGGATCTCATAATAGCAAAAGGCTCTTATTAAAAGAGTTAGTAGCATATTGCAAACTCCTAACTCACCCAGAAAATTGCAAATGAAAACTACTATATCATATCACAGTTATCATGAGCATCATTATGTTCTCAAATTACTATTTTTTGAAGTATATAGGATTCATGATACTGAACTGAGTAGTAAAAAACCCACAAAAGTATATTCAAAAATTGAAAACAAGCTCAGAAATAATTCAAACTCCACTGCGTTATGAGAGACATTAAAAAAGTATCTCATTGATTGAGCAAAGTTTAACACTGCAACAACTCTAGCTGACATTTATAATGTGGAAATCATTTTATACAAGATGAAATCCTGCATGAAATGGTTAACAGATTTCAACTCAGACCCTTCCAAATGTTGGAGAATATGACTCAATATTTGCAACTAATTAACTTCCCCTATATATAGAGTTGACATTTTTGCTTTAAAAAATCAAAGTGCCTTTTTTACTTTATTGTTTTGGTGTGTGTAGGTTTATGATTTGAAGATGGAAGCTATTTTTTTTCTCGTAAAGAACTGAAGTTTGAAATGAAGACTTGAAGTAAAAATGACAACTTTTGCATATATAAGTACATAATTACATTCAGTGACATGGTTGTTTATTTTAAAATAGGATGGAAATGTGCTCTCTTTAAGGAAAAATGATTAGCATTTTTAAAAGTAAAATTAAAAACAACAGAAGGAATTGTGTTCTAATCTTTAACTTGTGGCTAGAGCAATAGGTTGGAATTAAAGAAAAACTTTCTGATATGTTTGACTTCAAAAGTTTATCAGAATTAGTGGTCCAGACTCTGAAAACCTTTTGAAAAATATCATAAACCAATGTTTGACTTAGGTACAATGTTTAAAGAAAAAAATGTGCATGTGTGCATGTGTGTGCACACTTTTGGTGTAGGTGTGCATGCAGATATGCGTGGAGGCCAGAGGTTAATGTATTTCTTCGTTGATCGATCTCTCGCCACTTCATTTGTTGAAACAGGGCCACTCATTTGAACTCAGAGCTCACAGCAAGGCTTCTGATTCATACTCTAGATAGCTGGCTTGACCTGGGCCATCCGCAGTCTCCACCTCCTGAGTGCTGGGATTACAAATGGGCCAACACACTTGCCTGGCATTTTTCTTGGTGCTGGGATTCAAACTTGGGTCCTCATGCTTTCACGGCATACATCATTCAGTATGCCATCTCTCTATCCCTGAGGGAGAAAATAAAATTGACTTAAATATTGGTTGTCTAGAAGAAGAGAACATTGGCACTATGCATCTGTGGACAGAGCACAGTGCAGTATGTCTCTGTGTGCGCATTAGTTAAAAATAGGGCAGGATATGGTGTTGCATGCCTTTAATTGCAGAGGCAGAGATGGGAGAATCCCCGTGAGTTTAGTTGAGTTAGAGTGAGACCCTAACTCAAAAAAATAAAAGGTAATTATAGTGTACACATGTATTTTCTCATTTTTAGGACTTAAGAAATGCTAACAAGTACCTACTATGAAGGTCTCTCTCTCTCTCTCCCTCTCTCTCTCTCTCTCTCAGGAAATAGGCAAATGTCTGTTCATTTAAATAAGCAAATTAAAGAGTTAGGATTTATGCCAGGCGTAGTGGCGCACGCCTTTAATCCCAGCGCTTGGCAGGCCGAGGTAGGAAGGTCACCGTGAGTTCGCGGTCACCCTGAGACTACATAGTGAATTCCAGGTCAGCCTGGACTAGAGTGAGACCCTACCTCGAAATCCCCCCCCAAAAAAAAACAAACAAACAAAACCAGTTAGGATTTATAACTCAGAATTCCTTGGAGAATGCTAGAGTCACCTACATGAGGTAACAGGAATTTAAGCACAGGTGATTCTGTAGCCAAGGCAAAGAAAGTTCAGTGCTTTATTTCCTTAAAAACAATCCTGGTTTGTAACATTCCAGGCCACATGCATGCATTTTCTTAGATTGTCTTGAAACTGACTCAGAATCCTTGTCCTTTGGTCATTTTAAGAAAGCAGTACTGCAAAAGCCTATGTAACATCACATCCTAGGTTTAGGGTATCAAGTTCCACGTTTGGAGTTTTTGTATCCTAACTGAAAAAACGGGAGGAAATGTCATTCCTCGAGAAGCATTATCTGACACTGAGAGAGGCCATCCAGATGAAGAAATCAGAAAAGCAGTGTTGAAAACCTACCATCAGAAGTCTGACTAACAGAAGTAGGAAACAGGAAAGAGCAAGGTAAATGCATCCCTCCCTCTGTCTATCCACACACTGCTCTGTGGTGTGATTTCTCCACTTAACATATCAGGAGATGTGCTGGCTGTCTTAATGGAAACTCATGGCACAGACCCCATCACATTGACCCCCATCACACTGCAACTCCTGTCACTCACACCGATCACTCTGACAACCCTCCCACTCACTTGCTGCCAAAGCTCATCAAAGACTCCAACAAGGCATCTTAAAAAATATTAACAATGTCCATAATTATAGACACTAAACCATGACAATTCCCTTCCCCTTCACTTTCCCCTTCACAACTCCACTCTCCATCATATCCCCTCCCCCTCTCAATTAGTCTCTCCGTTACTTTGCTGTCATCATCTTTTTCTCCTATTATCAGGGTCTTGTGAAGGTTGTACCACAGCAAAGCTTCTGATTCGTAATTTTTCACTAAATTTTCTATTCACTTATATTTCCTGGTATTATTCTTTTAACAGGAACTCAGGATAAAACATTATTTATACATACATTTAAAAATAAATGTTTCTATTATTTTTATTATTATTAAGTCAAGTACACTTATATTTAAAAAGCATCTTTATCTTAGCTCTACCACAATGCAATTAGTCCCATGAGAAAACAAAACAAAATTCCAAACCAGTCTTATAAAACAAGTATTAAAACAGAACCAAGACTTTCATATAGAATACAAGTTAACTAGTTCATTGGTATGTATTATCAATAGTTATGAAATGATCCAATTTATGCTCTAATTTTGCTTACACCATCATTCTATCTGTCCACAAGTCCTTACAAGTTCCCAAGCCATTGTTCACTCACTTAGACATGGGTAGATTCTTTTATTTTTCTTCCTTCCTTCCTTCCTTCCTTCCTTCTTTCCTTTCTTCGTGCCTCCTTCCTTTCCCTCCCTTTCTTTCTTCCTTTTTATCTTCTCTATCTCTTCCTTCTTTTCTTCCTCTCTTTCTCTCTCTTCCTTTTCTTCTCTCTATCCCTTCCTTTCTTCCTCTCTTTCTCTCTCTTCCTTTTTTCTCTCTATCCCTTCCTTTCTTCCTCTCTTTCTCTTCCTTCCTTCCTTCCTTCCTTTCTTTCTTTCTTTCTTTCCTTCCTTCCTTCCTTCCTTCCTTCCTTCCTTCCTTCCTTCCTCCCTCCCTCCCTCCCTCCCTCTCTCTCTCTCTCTCTCTCTCTCTCTCTGCTTCTTTCTTTCTTTCTTTCTTAATTCAAAACACCCCCTCCATTACCTACCTAGTTCCCAGAACTCAGATTGATGTGTGGAAGAAGCATGGTCAATTATATTCATCATATAAATTGTATCATCTAATCAATTATGTTTTCTACTTAATTTTATTGTTGGCTATTTTCTTTGAGTTTCCTGAGACTTGTGTGTGTGTTTGTGTGTCTGTGTACAGGTTAATATGTGTGCACAGATTATGTGTGCATGTGTGTGGAGGCCAGAGTACAATTTAGGTGACATTCCATTTGTGTTGCCCATGTTTTTTTTTTTTTTTTTCTTATTGATAGAGTCACTCACTTGGCCAAGAGCTTACCAAGATGGCTAGACTAGACTGCCTATAAGCCCAAGTGATCCTCCTGTCTCTGCCACCTCATAGCTGAGATTATAAATTTGCTACCAATGCCAGATTTTATTCAGTTTCTATGCTTGTGAGGCAAACACTTTACTAACTGAGCTACCTCTCAGCCCCCGGGGAAATAAACATCTCAAGGTTTAAGGAGGGGAGCATTTACTTTGAAGGTCATTTGCATGCTGAGCATAAGACTCTTGAAGTGGTGGCCTAAGGATCTCAGTTCATTACTGTCTACTGGTGAAGGGTTTTCTTGGTTTCACTTCACGAGGAAGCTCAAACTATTGCAGCTTGCTCTGTTGGAGTAAACAAATTAGAAGACTGAGTAGAGCAGAAGAGTAGGAGGGAGGAAGAGGAGGGTAAAACAGGAATAAGACAGAGTGGGATGGAGAGAGCAGAGGAGGAGGGGGTCAATGTCTTTTATAACTTCATTTCATAACTGACATCTCAATACTTTTCTCAGGGGGTGGTACTTGAACATAGACTATCAGGAGGCGGTAGTCATGGACAATTATGTGAGCAGCTGCCTAAGATATGATTTGCTATGGGCTCAATGGGTATCTCAAAATCCATACCAAAATGTAAATACCCATGTAGCAGTACTGGGACTGAAGCCTCAAAGGGTATTAAGTTGTGCATGTGTGCTGGGGAGAGTCCCTGATGTCTTCGTGGATTTCTGTTGTTGTGTGGGAGCGAGTCCGTCATCCTAACAATGAGTTGTCATAGCTGTAAGCTCAGCTTTCCAGCTCCATCATGCTCTTCATACTCTTGCCATGTGATGCCTCCTGTCTTGTTGAGGTCCTGCTCTTGTATTTACCCTTTCCTAGCCTCTGGAACAGTGAGAAATTAAGTGCTCTTCTTTATAAATTTCTCACTCTGTACTCATTACTTCAGCAGAAACCAGCATAACAAATTATCTCAGAAAATTTATTAGACTATGGGAAAATACAGATACTGATTCATTATATAGTTAGCCATGGTATAAGTCAGTTACAAAAACTAAATAAATAAAATCACCTGGGAGTGGTGGTGCACTCTTTTAATTTCAGCAGTCTGGAGACTGAGGGAGGATTATCATTTTAATACAATTTACTTGTATAATATCTCATACAATTCATGATGTTTGGTAACTCTATTTAGGCCCAATTTCCAAATATATATATACATATATATTTATATAAATATTATATATGTATATAATTTATAATATGTGTGTATGTGATAAAGTAAACAATACAGGCTCTGCATAACTCAGATATTATTTCTCTGAGGGAAGAGTTGCTAGTTTGGAAAATATTAGGAAAGTTTTATTTATGAGGTGAAACTGAGTATATATGCCATTCTTGTACCTACAAGTATCCAGGCCTGCTAGAATTTTTAGGGAATTCTCCATTGTTTATTTTCTAGTGGAAAGAAACCTCCCTCAGTGCAGATTATCTCCATGCCAACCGGCATGTAGTGCACTGATGAATAACTTTGTCCGACAAATGTTCCTCAGTAGAGTTTTTACATATGGAGGAAATTACACAAAAGTGAAGGAAATTCCTTGGTGGCGGTGTGCGTGTTGATGTGTTCTTTGTTGATTGACCCTCCAGAATTGCTTTGATTTCTCCTGATTTTCTAAGTCTTGTTTTCCAATAACCTTGTTGGCCACCAGCAAATATCTCTGCTTAACATAGGCAGCATCTGTTTATCCTGATTTCATTCAGTGACTTGGCTGACATAGCCAAATGTCACATAAGCCAAGAACCATGCTAAGTTTGTTTCAGCTTGGAAAGATAGTATGAGCACAGAATGGTGGCTTACACTATGAGAGACATTTTTAAACCATTTGATAGTTTTCAGTGTAATTAATAGCATGGACAGATGTGTATGTCTGATCTAGTGAGCATGTCTGTGACAGGAACCATGAGTGCTAATTATGCAACACCTGCCTCTGATAAAGATGAATGTGAGTGTACTCCGTCTTAAAATTTGAAAACAGAGAGTTTTATTACTTTTTGAAAATAGGGACTGGAAGAAAGTTGTATTGTTATGGCTTGCAATGATAGAAGATGAATTTCCACCTGATACATAGTTTTTCCTCTGTGTAATAGCATTTCAACTGGATAATGGGATCTGTAATAGAGAATTAGCAAGAATAATCAGTTTTCCATGATTTCAGAATACATGATAAAGGAGAGGATGCCAAGGCGATTCACAACATATATATATATATATATATATATATATATATATATATATATATATATATATATATATATATATATATATATATATATATATATATATATATATATATATATATATATATATATATATATATATATATATATATATATATATATATATATATATATATATATATATATATATATATATATATATATATATATATATATATATATATATATATATATATATATATATATATATATATATATATATATATATATATATATATATATATATATATATATATATATATATATATATATATATATATATATATATATATATATATATATATATATATATATATATATATATATATATATATATATATATATATATATATATATATATATATATATATATATATATATATATATATATATATATATATATATATATATATATATATATATATATATATATATATATATATATATATATATATATATATATATATATATATATATATATATATATATATATATATATATATATATATATATATATATATATATATATATATATATATATATATATATATATATATATATATATATATATATATATATATATATATATATATATATATATATATATATATATATATATATATATATATATATATATATATATATATATATATATATATATATATATATATATATATATATATATATATATATATATATATATATATATATATATATATATATATATATATATATATATATATATATATATATATATATATATATATATATATATATATATATATATATATATATATATATATATATATATATATATATATATATATATATATATATATATATATATATATATATATATATATATATATATATATATATATATATATATATATATATATATATATATATATATATATATATATATATATATATATATATATATATATATATATATATATATATATATATATATATATATATGTACATAATAAATGCATTCAGACATTGCAGCTGTTTTTTGTCTGTTTTCCAAACACATAATGTGCTAATTTAGAAAAAAATCAACACCAGCTGCAACTACATGTCAACAGTAAGGTCTTCAAGGGAAGGCCTTAATAGGTTTTGTTAATCAGTGGTGAACCAGGTGTGAATAAATAATTAACACACTTGATAGCGGAGCCCTGTTGCCACTGCTGCTATAGCTAAAGTCCTAATACCCTTTGCTTTAAGTTCAAGACTTCCTTGCAATCTGAAAAGAAAAATACTTCATTACCACCAATTCAAGAAATAAACATGAAATTTGAAATACAATATTGAGTACAGAGATAACGAAAGAAGCTCCACTTACTTCAGAATGCAGTTTAACCTTTTTTTTTTTTTTTCTCCTTTGATTTTTCAAGGTAGGGTCTCACTGTAGACCAGGCTGACCTGGAATTTACTGTGTAGTCTCAGGGTGGCCTTGAACTCACAGTGATACTATTACCTCTGCCTCCCAAGTGCTGGGATTAAAGGTGTGTGCTACTGTGCCTGGCCAATTTAAACTTTATGCAAAAATACATGTCTGAAAGCAGATTTCAGTTACATAACCAGTTTGTGTCCATCTCAAACTGATAAAGTGAACTGCCTTCACATAGAACACATCAGTATGCTTCTCACATTTTACTTTTGAAGACAGAAAGCGCAAAAGACACATGGTCACAACATGTGCACAAAATGCTAGCTCGAATCTGTCGTTATCCTGAAGTCTTGTACTATAAGTTTTGATAAACCTACATGTATGCTAAATACTTGAAGTAGGAAATAGGTACGAGGCACATTCACTATGTTATTGATTATAAAATATGAATTTGAAATAGGAAGAATTGTGAATAACCATAAACACCAAGACAGAAGAGGCATCCTTTCCTAGGAGAATGTGCAATGCACACTGGCCTTAGACTGTGCCCCTGTTCAAGCTTTGGTTCCAACACCTAAGCATCAGCATCACCTGCATTGACAGACATGATCTTGGCCACACAGAATCAGAGCTCTGGGATTGGTATTTGGTCCCATTAGGTGATTCAAATGTCTGCTAAAATTTGAGAATTATTTATCTGTGTTAGCCACAAATTTGCATAACAGAATAGTGTTAATTGCAAGTACCTGATTTGATGACTATGGCCCACATCTTGAGACAAAAGCTGTTGAGTACCTTACACACTCTGTGGGGAAAAGCAGCAGCTGTCAGGCTTGCTGAGAGGCACTGGATAGCACAGAAGTCATTTACCTCCATTTGTTATTCTCTTGTGTGGGGAACAAGGTCACCTGCTGCAGATGTATAGTGTTCCCAAAGTGTGACTTTTGGTCCCTCTGTAACTTCTAGGAGTTGAGAAGATCAGAGGTACATTATTCCTCATAGTTAAAGGTAGGAGCTATAGGTGTTTGTCTGTAAAGGTATCATGTCTAAAAGCAATTCTCTTAACAACAGAGTGGTTGAGGTTAACTTGTCATGTATCCATTTCAATCCAAAGAAGTCTATCAAGGAGATGATAGCTATGTGACCATGCTTCAAAAATCAAGGTGAGAGAAGTTTTCACGAGTGACAGAAACACTTTGCAAAATGCTTAGGCTGGATCTATTTCATCCCTATCTCCCACTCCCAAGTGGCAGTCTATGTGAACTTTTTCACAAGAGGACCATTCATCAAGGACAGAAGGCTATGGTCCAACAGTCAGCACTGGAGTAAGAGACCAGGAAGGACTGATACAAAAAAAAAAAATACAAGGAAGTTCAATCTCTGTGAAGATGTCCACTTCCAAAACTGGTATGAATTTCACATACTGAAGTCACAACCTCCAATGTGTTATTATTTGGATATGGGATGCTTGGTGGGTAACTAGGGTTAGAGGAGGTCACAGGGATGGGATTAGCTCCCTTGTAAGAAGAGACATCAGAGAGTGCTAATTTTCACAATGTGCATGCATAAGGAAGGCCATGTGAGCACACGGTGAGATGCCCTATGATGAGCCACGAAGAGAGGCCCCACCAGGCCCTGGACATGCTGGCCCTTGCATGTTAAACTTTGAGTCTCCGGAATGATGAAGTGAAATATTTTGATTGTTTGTTTTAAGATGGTGTCAGCTTATTTAGCTCTGTCCTTAAATTCTTCATCTCTTATCTCCACTCTTTCACATATATTGGGAATACAGATATGTGGCACTATACCCAGTATTACATTTCAGTTTTGTAAGTTACACATTCATGTTATCTTGTTATTGCAACTAGGTCTATGATACTAATGAACCTTTGCCACTTATCTTTAAGAACAGCATTGGCTTTGGGGAGAGAAGTTATCCCTTGGTTTTTCCAACTTTTAATATGCTAGTAGCATTTCTGCCTCTGGGTTACATATTATATCTAAGATAGTTGTGGATGTGATTGTCAAATTGTGATGGAATTAGTGCCTCCTCCACTCCTCTGGCACTTCCTTGCAAGCCTTGTGGAACTTGGTTAGTGGTTCTTTCAATTGACTGAGTGATATCCTCACTTGTTCTCTGATACCTCATTCATGACTCCAGGTCAAGCAGTTGAATGTTATCATGTTATCCTTATCATTAGACCTTAGGCCCACCTAATCTTATCCCTTGGCTTAGAACTCCTTAAATGTAAATTATTTGAATGTAAACAGTAATCAGTGAACAGTTGTTTGACATATAATGAATCCTCAGTAAATACCTTTAATAAGTTTGAAATGTATAGGTGAACTTCATTCATCTTTTACTCCATTAACTGAAAAGTTATGGCAAATTATTAGAAAGAGAAGCTATGCTACTCAAGAAATTTTTTCTTCATTTCCTCAACAAATGGATCAGATGTGTCACTTGAGACCATATCTTTGTTAAACTAATTAAAAGTGACACCATGAGACTGATATTAGGCTTGTAACATTTTAATGACAAATTAAAAATCCAACAAACATTAATTTCTACTTTCTGGAATAATTAGGCCTGAGTTATATCTTCCACAATAAACTTGGTGTCATTTTAACCATGTAGGTGTGGTGAAATGAAATTGGCAATTTTTGAGTCAGTGATGATGGAGAGCAAAATATCTTTAATGCCTGATACAGAAAACTATAGAGTACGAATGTCCTGAGAATGCTGGAATTTTACGTAGGTCCTTTCAAGACCTGAACTAGGAGAGGAGTGAGACAATATTGAATCATTAATCCAAAATCCATGATAAAAATATCTGTCCTGGGGCTGGAGAGATGGCTTAGCAGTCAAGGTATTTGCTTGCAAAGCCAAAGGATCCAGGTTCGACTCTCCAGGACCCATGTAAGCCAGATACATAAAGGGGCACATGCATCTGGAGTTTGTTTGCAATGGCTAGAGGCCCTGGTGCGCCCATTCTCTCTCCCTCTCTCTCTCTCTCTGTATCTCTCTCTCTCTCTCTGCCTCTTTCTCTTTCTCAAATCTGTCCTCAGCATTTATGTAGAGGAGGGTTTTATGATTATCATGGGAACGAAATCGGCAGAAGCTGTTTTGAAACAGCAATTTATGTTCAATTGAAAATAATCAATTTGCAATACTAAAGGATGAGATAGATGGTAGACTAAGATCCATAGTCTAGAAAATCACTTTTTCCACTGTTCTTTTCCTACCTGTATAATGCTAGGAAATTTTGGCTGTAAAATTGAGATCATGATGACACGCTGCTCATAAAGGTACTGTATAGATTAAGGTAACAGATATTTTCAGATTGATGCATAGTTTGCAATAAGTAATCAATAAATTGTGCACGTAAATACTATTGTCATTGCTTTACTGATAAAATAAATATTTCAAATTATGTACAATATGAGCAGAAAAATCCTGAAAAATCATACTTGGATTTATTTATTTATTTTTCTGAAGAGTTTATTTTCCTCTGGATACTGGTGGCTTTTTGTGTCCTCTTCTATATAAGAAATTATTTGTCAGCAGTGTACAGCTATGCTTTAACACTTGGTATATTTTAGAATATTCTTTGGAAGGTGTCATGATATTTGCATTTACTTTATCCAATCAAGAGATACTTTATCTCGGTTCTGTTAGTAGAATATGAATGCCTTGTTGGTTTTCCATCAAATTGAGGGAAATTTCAAAGGCCTGTAGAAGTCTTTTGTCTTTTTGATGCACTACAAAAATCTAGTTTCTCAAATGGGCACACCTGTGTAATACTGAGTGAGAGCCATCCATCACCCAAGTGGTACTTAGCAGACAGACAAAGCACATGAACACTTAAGCAAACATGAGTTTTTACCCCATCATGTTTCCTGTTTTTGATCAAGAGTAGTGAGAAAGAGACCATGAACAAAGTACCGATTGAGAAACGTGATGGAAACTTCAGTGAAGCTGGATTCCTGTGATGGGAAATGTCTTATAATGAGGTGTGACTGAATTAAACACCTAGTGGCTGCATTATCAAATTAAATCACCCCCTTGGAACTCAGCTTCTCTCATAAGGTACCTGCACTTCTTTTTCATTTTTTATGACATTGTGAAAATGAGCTTCTCAACCACAGTGTCTTTAAAGTGTTGCTCTGGTAAGAGGAAGCTGTTTGCGAAAAGATCCTCCTGATTAATAGAGCCTTATTTCATCTCCATAGTGTCTCCTTTAATTAATGTTGGTATTTTGTAGTGCCTATTTTTATTCACATATATACTCCAAGTTGTGAGTCATCAATTTACATGTTATTACTTCTCCTAGTCGTTTTCTTTTAATAGATTGGTGATCAATTATAAGAATACTCATAGTAAAGTAATATAACAATATTACCATGAGCAAATATCAGTAGCTTCTATTAAGTGCTTTCCCTGAGGCAGGTGTCATTCCAGAATTTTTACATATTAACTTGCATCAAGGTCATTAACAACTTCTACTTTTTAAGTTTACTCTTGACCACAAAGCTTGATCTGAGATTATTTGGGGATTATACATGACTCATTTTCCCCTGAGATGATGGCTTTTTTTTTTCAACTTCTACTCTTTACTTGTGGTTTTATTTATATTCCTACTTTAACTCCAATTTCAGAGTAATTTTACAAAGTCACTCTTTTCAGGGAGACTTTATTAAGACTAGAATGAGTGCCTGCTATTGTCTGAATTTCCTCCCAAATTCACATGTTGACACACTCAAAACCAAGGTAATGGTGATATGAGATGAGCATTTTAGGTAGTGACTAGATCATGAGGATTGAGCCCATGAATGGCACAAAAGTGACCTCATGGAGATCCAAGAAGGATCTGCAACCTCCTATCATGTCAGGCAACTGCTACAAGTATCCTATGAACCACAGAGATGTCCAATACAGGACATCAAGTCATCCAGTTCCTTTATGTTTGACTTCCTAGCTTCCAGAACTGAGAGGAATATACTCCGTTGTTTATAACCCATTCAGTTTATTTTGTTACAGCAACTGGAATGGATCATTCATTGTACTCTGAGTAGTGAATATGTGATCAGGTTGTGTTCAATTCCTTGAGCCAAAACTGCATTTTATTTATTTACTTGCCTTTAAAACAGTCTTTTCTATATATTTTATTTATTTATTTGGAGAGAGAGAGAGAGAGAGAGAGAGAGAGAGAGAGAGAGAGAGAGAGAGAGAATGAGTGAGAATTGGGCATGCCAAGGCCTCCAGCTACTGCAAATGAACTGTAGAACTCCAGACTCACGTGCTGCTCTGTGCATCTGGCTTATGTGGGTACTGGGAAATTGAAGTCACATTGTTAGGATTGGTGGGCAAGCACCTTAACTGCTGAAGCATCTCTCAGGTCCTGTTTGTGTGTTTATTTTTTATGTGTTGGGGGCATGAACTTACAATGGCACATATGTGGAGGTCAAGGGACAATTTTAGGGTCAGTCAGTCCTCAATTTCCACCTCCTTTGAGGCAAGTCTCTTGCTTATGTTATGTTGTTATTTTTTTTTGCAAGGCTAGCTGGCCTTCTGAGCATCCTTCCAACAGTTTCTTAAGTCTGTGCCTTCCTTTTAGAGGTGTGGCTGGAATTATTAATGCCTTCCATAGCATTGACTTTGTACATGGGTGCTGGGTTCTTTTTTTTTTTTTTTTTTTTTTTTTTTTTTTCGAGGTAGCATGTCACTCTAGCCCAGGCTGACCTGGAATTCACTATGGAGTCTCAGGGTGGCCTCGAACTCACGGCAATCCTCCTACCTCTGCCTCCCGAGTGCTGGGATTAAAGGTGTGCACCACCACGCCCGGCTTGGGTGCTGGGTTCTTGAATGCAGGTACTTATGCTTATGGAGCAAATGCCTTATTCAATTTTTAAAAACAGTCACATGTAACCAAGTATCAGGGCACAGGAGATAGCTTGTGTATATTTGCTAGAGCAGTAAATAAATTGGATTTTCCATATTTTAATAATCATATTCAAATTATTGCCCAGAAAAAGCTAGGTTACAAAACACATAGGAAAGGGAAATTGATACCGTACTATATGAATATTTAGATATTTGTTAATGAAAAACATAATTTTGGCATAATTTGAAGTATAGGAAAATAGATAGCAGAACATTGAACAATTAATTCTGTGGATATTGACTTTAAAAGTTCCTTATTCAGGGTTTTCCTTTAACCTTTAGCCGTTTAGGGATTTTCAAGTCCACTTAATAGCATTGCTGAAATTTCATCAGTGATTTAAAAACAATAGTAAGAGAATTGGATGAGTGAAATGATAGGATCAAGGAACAACTTCAAATTAAAATAAAAATGCAAAACAAGAACCTAAGGTGCCTAGGGTTAAAGACTGACCAGAATGTTGCATTTTTGCAAGATGTTTTCATTGGCTTATTAAGAAGGAAGTGATGTTAAAACTAACTTTAGATAAATTTCTTGTTTTAATGGGTTTTTGATGATTGATGATACATCTAGCTTGAATGCTTTGAGGACTGATATTTAAAGAGGAGTCAAGTAGTCATTAAATGCCAAATTAATTCTGTGAATATTTTATTTCTATGTATTTCAGAAATCAGACCCAGAAATAAAAAACATATATATTTTAAATAAGTATTGAAAACAAATCAAAATGATGCATGGTGTAAATGGTATGCATTATTTATAGAATCGATTATAATCAGAAGTATTACATATGCACATATATCAATTATGTTAAATAGACTTCAGATATTTAATGACTAGAGACATCCATAGCAGGCTCAGAATTAATTACAAAATGAGTAAGCCATTATCTATCTTTCTAGATGTTGCTGATATGTCTTTGAATATTTAGCATTGTTTTGAGAAAGATGTTGTATGATAGTTTAATACACTTGACAGCAAATTAAATTTACTAATCAAAGAGATTTGCATTCTATTTTTTCACTAATTCATAACTGGAACTATTCAACTCTAAAACTATTTAAGAAAATTTCTCAAGATGATTGAAACATTCCGAGCCTCTGGTCCTGTTATAATATTAATACTTTGTTGATTTTAATACCTTTTCATCTAATTCTTGTAATTTAAAGGAAGGACACCTCTTTCATGTACATGAGGATGAACTCAAAAGTTAGCAGAAGATATAAGTACCTACCTCCATGTAGTGTGACAGTAATTTTAGGAATCTGGAGAGAGCTTTGACTCAGGCTATTTCTACCTGCCTTGTGGCTTTTTCAATCCATCCACCCCTTCTTCCTCAAGAGCCCTTGAGCCTTAGCAAATGTGTTACTGGTTAGTGCTGACTTCTCTGCAGCCTATGTATTTCTGTTAGGATGTGTTTCAGTTCACTGAGGTGTTTGTTGCTATTTTCCTGGATGTGGATGTCAGACTAGCTTTGAGATCAATATTCTTGTTGCTGATTCCTTCCTGTAATATATGGTGGACCTGGGTAGATGTGCTAGAGGCAGCAGGTCTCCATACCAGTATTCTGCTGTCTTTTCTTGGTCTGAAGGATCTTGGATCCCCCAGTATTCTCTGCCATCTGTAAAATAAAATAGATCCTCTGACCAAGGGTGAGATCAGTTTTGATTAAAGAGGATATGCCTAGGAGCTTGAGAGACATTTTGATGAGGCTCCCTAATCGACTTATACATGGAATACTTGGGGCTTTTCTCTCTGTGTTGCGATTTTACTAACTGTGAGGTGTTGACTTTGTTCCCTTTACCATTTGTGAGTTCTCTCCCACTGAGCAGGCACCATGTCCAATCAGAGGGCAGTTGGTTATCCACAAAGGCTGTGTGCCACTTCTTTACATGTGTGTAGTTCTTCTCCTGCGGGTAGATTGCATGGCTTGCAGGGTCTCCTGTTTATTAATGCTGCTGGTGACCATTATCTTGCACTTTCCAGTGCCATGAGGGTTTGCCAGACAAGGACTGGCTGTTCTCTCCATTCCCACGTGTTTCTCATTGTTCTAAGATGGCAGCCTGTGGTGTCTTCAGCAATTGGTCTTTAACTTTGTCAGGTAACCAAATATTTGATCAAGGCCTTCACTGTTTTGGGTGATTTCTCGTATCACCCTGGCCAACTGCTCACTGTGGGGTTAACCCAGATCTGATTCCGGGATCCACAAGTCAGAGACCATGGTATAAGAATTAAAGTTTACCACCTTCTACTGGGCGTCTTGGTCTGGTCTGTCTACCACCCTAAATTGAGGGTTCTATTTCTTATACTGGTTTTCAGGAAGAAGGTTCCTATTGTGCTGACTGCTTTGACCTTTGGTTTTGTGTAGTCCTCTTTCCTATCATCCCTTTCCCTTATTCCCGACCCCCACCATCCCATCTCAATATTCTTTCCCTATACTGGTGTGTCTGGTATCCCCTCCTCTCCTTCATCCCTGTTTCTTTTTGTTCTTGGTCTCATGCTAGTGACACATCAGTAGTCTTAATGCTTACTCCCTTTTAAGCTCCTCTTCTGCTGGTCCAGTTTAGGAGCCACATATGAAAGAAAATATGTGATGTTTGTCTTTCTTAGTCTGTGTGTCTTCACAATCTCATTGGATGTAATAGGTTTGTTTCGGGAGTTTATGTGTTCAAGGTTTAGTTTTGGAAGGTGATATGTGTCTAAGAATTCATCCATTTCTTCCAGATTATCCAGTTTATTGAAATAGAGGCTTTGGAAGAATGTCCCAATGATTCTTCCAGTTTCATTGGTTTCAGTTTGTTACCTCTCCATTTTCATTTCTGATGCTAATTTGAGACTTCTCTCTCTCTCTTTTTAATTAATTAATCTCTGAATATTTTTTGATCAAATTGACCAGGGTTTATCACCGTTCTTTCTTTCTTTTTTTTTTTGAAGAACCAGCTCTTCATTTTATCAATATTTATAATTGTTTTCTTAATTTCCAATTTATTGATTTCTGCTATGATCTCAGATATTCCTTTCCATTTGGAGCACTTGGAATGAGAATATTCTTGATTACTAGTGCCTTTAGATGGATGGTTAAATTATTAATTTGGTCTCCCTCTGTCTTTGATATGAAGGCACTTGGTGGTAAGAATTTTCCACAGAGGACTGCCTTCATTGTCTCCCATAACTTCTTAAATAATATGTTTTCATTATCATTCAGATCTAAAAATTTTACAATTTCCTCCTTAATTTCTTCCACATGCCATTCATTGTTCAGTAGTGAGTTGCTCAGTCTCCAGGAGTTGGTGTGCTTTCTGTTGTTTCTCTTGAGGTTGATTTAAGTTTTAATATATGTGGTCAGATATAGTAGTGGGAGTCATATCAATTTTCCTAAATTTATGAATGCATGCTTTATGCTGAAATATATGATCTGTTTTAGGAAAGGTTTCATGAGCTGCTGAGAAGAATGTGTATTCTGTAGAATTAGGGTAGAATGTTCTATAGGTGTCTGTTAGATACAATTGATCTGTGGTATTGTTAAGCTCCATTATTTCTTTGCTGATTTTATGCTTGGATGATCTGTCTATTGATGAAAGTGAGCTATTAAAGTCACCCACTATGATGACATTGGGACTTATTTCTGATTTGTTACCAAGTAGATTTTGCTTTATAAAGTGTAGTGCACTTATGTTTTGTTCATATAAGGTTATGATTGTTATGTCCTCTTGTTGGATCATTCCCTTGATGAATAAAAACTGGCCTTTGTCTGTTTTAGTTACATTTAGTTTGAAGTCTATTTTGTCAGATATTAGTGTAGATAAACCCACTTATTTCTCATTTGCTTTTGCTTGGAAGATTGTTTTCCAACCTTTCATCTTGAGGAAGCTTCTATCTTTGACATTGAAATGGGTTTCTTGTAGATAGGAAACAGATGTACCCATTTTTTGATTCAGCCAGTTAGCCTGTGTCTTTTAATTATGAATTGAGATCACTGAAATTTATAGTTATAACTGTGAGGTTTGACTTAATCACTGTCATTCTAAAGACTTTGAGAATCTTGGCGCTATGTGGAGTTTATATATTTTCACTTCTGTTTCTGGTTTTGGTTATTGTTTTTCCCTTTTATAGAATCTTGAGGTTAGTTCGTGGATTCTTCCATACAGGGTAGCCCCTGAAGAATTCTCTGTAGGGTTGGCGTTGTGTTCCTATATTCATGGAGGTGGCTTTTGTCATGGAAAATTTTCCTTTCCCATTCTGTTATGGGGGATACTTTCACTGGTATAGTAGTTTGGGCTGGAAACTATAGTCTCTCAAGGTTTGGAGTACTAGGTCTCTGCTCTTCTGTCTTTTAGCATTTCCATTGAAAAATTAGAAGTAATTCTAATCTGTTTTTCTCTTGTTGTCTTTAGCAGCCTCTCTTTGTTTTCATTGTTTAGCATTTTAACTATAATGTGACTTGCATTTACTTTTTGGTCCTATTTGGCATTCTTTGAGCTTCTTGAATTTTGATAGGTCTCTCTTTTGTGAATGTGGGAAAATTTTCTTCAATAATTTTGTTGAAGATGCTCTTTATGCCTTTGTCCTATATTTCTTCTCCTTCTTGCATGCCCATGATCTGGATATTTGGTCTTTTTAGTGTCTTCTACAATTTCCTCATATTCTGCTTGCATGATTTTTTGAACTCATCATAGTTCCATGATCCAATTCCTCTGACTTGTCTTCAAGTTCTGAAATTCTGTCCTCAACATGATCTAGTCTGTGAGATTTTCTGGCGAGGCTTTTAAGAGAGCTGTTTAATTTTTGTTCTCTGTTGTATTTTTTCTGCATCATTTCTATGCCTTTATTAAGTTCCATTTTCAGGTCCTGGTTTGATAATTTGTTGTTTCTTGGAATTCATGCCTACATTTGATAATTTCCCCATTTAGCTTAATCCACTAGTTGTTAAGGTCATCTATTTGTAGATTCATCTTCAAATTGTTTATCTGTCTCTTGAGACCTCTCTTATTTTCTTCTATCATATTGGCATGAGAAATGAGAGCAATGTGCTATTATTGATGGGTCTTGTATTGCATTTATGTAGTTGTTGGTTCTGTGATGATTTGCTTCTGATTCAGCTGTCTGTTTGTTCATGGTCTCATTATTATTTTTTTATGTTCAGCATGTCTGCATTGTGGGATTTTATGTCTGGAGTATACTCTATGTTTTCATTGGAAGATTTCATTCCTATGCTAGGTATTCTTGGTGGGGATTTGTTGACTTGATGTCTAGCATTTATTGTTTTGCATTAGGATTGGCCCATTCTCTAGTTTAACTTCTTGGTGTGTTGAGAGAGAAGTGCTTGTCCCACTTGAGGCCCCTGAGTTGTATCACCAGGCCAGATTTGTTTAACAGAGGAGTGTGGGGAAGTTGTCTGCCCACTTGCTTTGCCTGGGTGGCCTGGGTTCTATGTGGGGTCCTCCTTGTGTGTGTCACCTCCAGGTGGGTCATGGTGTGGCCCTAGCCTGTTTGACTAGTTTGCTGTCTAGGAGGTGCTCTTTTCTCCCCAGGCTATTTACTACCTGAGGATGTTTGAGTATGATCCAAACTGAGGTCCTGTGGGGCACAGGGTTGACGTCCCAGGCCTGATAGGCAGGTTGCTCTGAACTGAAGTGTTGTGAATAGGCCCATAAGAGAACATGATCTCCTGGGGATAATTTCTCTGCATGGTCTCCCAGGTGGCTCTTGCTTTGCAATCAGCCATTAGACCTTAAATGTCTGCAGCCTTCAATGACTATAGTCACAGGCTTGGCAATTTGGGAAATACAGTGTTGCCAAGCTTGGAGAAGTTGTTGGGTTCTCCCTGAGTGGGGACCAGCAGCTATGAGCAGTTCTGCAAATGGCCTGAGTGTTGGCCCGCAAATCACCCACCCACGAGGATCAATTCTATGAATACCTGCCTGGATGGGCAATTCTACTCCAGACCCAAGTGCAGGTCTCATGGCCACCTGTTGTGGCAGTTCCTTAGCTGGCTGAGTCATGGATATATTTAATGTGAGGATCATACATCTCTGTGAGGAGATCATATGCTCCAAGTTACATGGTTAATGAAAGGTAGAGTGCATAATTGAACTGAGAGTAGACAGTTAAATCAAGGCTCATTACCTCTATGAAATGGTTCATGTCTTACAAGTGTTCCTTATAGTACATATTCAGACTCTTTTTAAGTACTCATTTGCAGAATGCCTCTGATTAAAGAAATTCTCTGTAGAGTTCTTATGGCATTTGTTATTCAATGTCAAATAATGTTTATATATAAAGGACATGGCCATCTGTTTTCTTTCTTGACAGTTACATAGAATAACCAAAGAGAGGGTTAAATTGCCTTAGATCGAAACCTCTCGATTTAGCAGAAACTACTATCTTGAAAAATAGGAAAAAAAAAAAAAAACCTAGGAATTAATTCTTACATGTTTTCGTATGTTTATGAGCCAGTTTTCAGTTTTATTTGTTTTAATGTGCTCAGGGTGCCTGTGGTGGCTTAGTGTACGATGTCTCCAAAAGGCTCATGTGTTTGAAGACGGAATCCCCAGCTGGTGGTGCAGTTGCAGGAGATGGTGTGACCTTTAGGAGGTGGAGACATCCTGAAGGCAATGCTTCACTGGGGAAAAGCCCTGAGATATTACAGGATGCTTCACATCCTCTTTGTTTTTTCTCTCTACTTCCTCTCTGCTGATATGGTGTGATGCCTGCTTCCCACTCAGGTTTCCTGCCCCAGTCTGCCATGCATTTCCCTCCATGATGAAACTTCCCCTAGAAACTACAAGCTGAACTAAACTCTTTCCTTCCTTAAATTGCTTTGGGTCAGGTGTTTTGCCTCAGCAACAAGAAAATTGCTCGTACCCTAGTCTAGCATGTTGCACTCTGAGTGCAGGTCGCATAAGTCAAAGACTAGTACCAAGATTATTTTTAGAGTAGCATTTCATAAATGTAGATTTTCAGACCCCATCCTGACCTACTGAATAAGCACTTGCCTTTTGTGAAAGTTATCAGGCACTTTAAACTTGACCTTCATTGTCATAGCCTGCCATCAGGTTTGTTAATCATCTTGGAAACAAGAGAACATACAGAAGCACTGTAGTTTCTCAAGTATCAACAACTCCATTTTGATATAGCCATGCTACCTAATAGGAACAGATGACTCTCAAAAATCAACCATCATCCAGGCCCACCCTAGTTCCCAGACTCAGTAATTCCATTTCCCTGTTTTTTAGATCACTTGATTACCCACTGTAGGACTCCTTCACCTTGTTTCCATGTATTGGAACCAATTTTTATCTAAGAAAAGAATTGCTTAATGACTGCAGCATTATATTCAGTGGCCTAGCCTCATGTCATCCCTGGTGTTTTCTCAGACTACAGGTTAAGAAACTTTACTTCTCCTTTTTTCTCCTGCTCCTGCAGTTTCAGAATAATAATAATTAATGCACATTTCTCAGAACTGGAATTTTCTTTTCTTCTTTCTAGCCTCCTTTCTGGTACCGGTACATATGTCAACCAATGAAGAAATCAATAGTCTCCTGTGTTTTCTGATGTCAATGTATAGCTGACTGATATTTCAATACATGGACATTATATCCATTTTCAAATAGGCACTGCATAGTTCTTCAGACAAAATTGTACAAGAACTAATTAGGCCCCACTCAACATACCATTTACAGAGACTTGTAAAGGAGAGGTATTTCCCTCTGTAAGAAGTGGTCTGAAATTGAATTTCTGTGAATTTTCTGTTTGAGGTTACTCATTCTAGAACTTGACTCTATAACCCAAATAAATGGCAAATATGTCTTAGGAGGAAGTTTGTCTAAGTGAGTATGCTATGCCCATAAACCTACCATCTATGTTTATATTTATGGCTATGGGTCAGTACTGCTATCCCCTTTGGTCAGACAAGCTTCTTTTTGTAGTTGTCAGTGACTATTAAGAAGACTCAAATGTAGTCAATTGTAGTACATTCAGAAGAAGTGATGATTGAGTGTTCAGCCCTAAATTAGACATCTATTTGATGGCTTTCATGGCCAACATCCTGCTGCTGTTTGCCATTTAGCATGGGTCATAGAATTTCTGTGTTTCTGTATCCCACAGTATATCCCCATACCTATACTGCCACAAGGAGTCTAGTCAGTGTGACTGCGCATGCTGTTTGAATCTGTGTCCCACAGCACTGATGAAGACGCAAATGAGCCCAGCCAGTATCTGCATTTCTCACAGACTAGAATTAGTCATTAGTAACTGAAATTCAGGTCAGTGTTCAATCTCACATTCAAGCAGAATCATTCAGAGTTTAAAACCATCGTTCCCTAGTTATCTCCATTAATTCCTGTTGTATCTAAACGGGGCCAGTCTTACCTGGGAAACCCTTCTAAGTTTAACTATGGACCGCCTTTTTCCTGCCAGTTCAGGGGTCAGTATCCCCTCTGAATCTTTTAGAGGTTTAGTTGCAGTCCCGTTTTCCTGCCTGATCAGAGGCCAGTGCCACCTTGGGATCTCCAGCAGGCAGACTTCTGCTATAGGGGGGCTCTATCACTGGGAGGAGGCAGTGCAGATTTAAATTACAGACAAAGGTATGCAGAGAGGTCTGAGCTCTGCCTGGGTCCCTGCTGCTTTGCTACCTGTGTGTACTTGCTTGCAGTGCTGGCTGGTGGCAGTTTCTCTCCGCTTTGATCGGTGAAAGGTGGCCAGCCTCTTTGGCCATTATGGAATTGCCCCTGTGTCTGGTTCGGAAGTTCATCCCAGAAATGTGGAGCTGACTACAAACACTTGCCTAGCGTGTTTGAAGTCCTATGTTCAATCCCCAGCACTGCAAATTAAACCAAACCAAACGGAATGCCCTATATTTAAAAGTTGTATTTAAAATGATTGGAGAATTCTCAAACTTTGATGTATATTGTTTTGTATTATTTAATCCACTAGGTTGGAAATAAGTTGGGGAATGCAAAGAGGAACATGCACTTTCACAAGTAAAAGTTTCAGTTATGCAAGATGAAAAAGAACTGAAACTTTGCTGTACCATGATTTACCTATTGTTCAAAATATTGTATTGAATACTGAAAACTCTATTAAGAAATTAGAGCTCATGTTAACTATTCTTACCACATTTAAGACTGAAGAAAGAAGTGGCCAAGAGAACAGCCATATAGAGATTGCAGGTTGCTTACTTATACTTAAGCAGGTGATGACCTAGACTTTTTAGGAATGTACTAACCCTGCATACAATGAGGGAGCTTGGGAAAATGCAGATTCTGAAACCCATCTAGTGAGGAGCTTGGTTTTCTGTGGGGATCTCAG
Organism: Dipus sagitta; assembly: GCA_036346955.1. Taxonomy (NCBI): domain Eukaryota; kingdom Metazoa; phylum Chordata; class Mammalia; order Rodentia; family Dipodidae; genus Dipus; species Dipus sagitta. The sequence continues at coordinate 28,169,588 of CM070781.1, read as the reverse complement.
GCTCCAAGGAAATCCATCTTTGCTGACACTTTTTGAACCATGGTTTGAGAAGTAGTGCTATAAGGTATGGGGGATGGGAATACAATGTGACTTCTATGTTAAAATTTGAAGTTGATTCCTAGTTATATCTTTTGCATATATTTGAGATGAAAATATTATGTAGCTTTCAGGATTTTTATAAATTGCATTATCAGACTATATGTGTTAAATAATGTTTACTAAGCAACATATGACAAGTTCATCCTATCAGTGCTTGACAGTACACTCTGCATTTGAACTTTGCTCACATTAATGCCCAATGAGCAAAAAAAGAGGCAAAGTTAGAAATATGCCGATACTTTTGTGATCATAACTTGCAAAGTTGGTAAATTTTTAAATAATTAAAATGGTTGAGTTGCTTATAAATATCTAAAGTTTAAGTTCTAGTCCACCCCAAAACAGTTGTATTCAACAGATCTAATTGACATGTTTGTATACATGTTGCCTAACCAAAGAAAAGAAAAAGAGAACACAACCAACAAATATTGTTTAAAGAAACACCTGAACACAAGCAAAGTATCCTAACACTTACATTCAGCCACAATGATAAAGATGCATCACTAATGCTGGAAGGCAAATTATATTTTCTAAATGACATTTAGAAATATTCTAATTAAAATTTATTTAACATTGAAAATATGAGTATGTGGGAAAATATTTCATAGGAGAGAACCAAATAAATGTTCCATGAAGTTGGATTCCAAGAATCATTATTTTTGAAAATTTTAATGCTGTCATCTCTTTAAGGAATAATTTATTATTTAGCTCAAGGTTGAAAAACATTCTGTTTCCAAGAGACCTTGTTTATATCTAGCTCATGTTGATCATACATATAGGTATTTCTCTATCATTTTCTATTTTTTTCTCTAGTTTGCTGGAAGGTTCATGTAGTGTGTCATAATAAAAGACTACATTTGTTTTTCAAGGCTATCAACTGATAATTTACTTTTAATAAAGGGTTTCAACCAAAAGAAAATTTATTAGATAGGATTACTTCATCTTCTTCTTAAAAGGCTACTTTGCTTTGCCTATGAATTCCTTCAAGTTCTTTGTTATGTTTAATTAACAGAGGATTTTACATTTGGGCCTAACTACCTTAAAATGCCACTATCTTTTGAAGTGTTTATGGCAAGGTTGGATGTTACCATGGAAATCCTCATGCTACTACCAATTTAACATTCTGATTCTGATGTAATATTAAGATGATTGTGGGTTATACTTGCTTAAAATTTAAAAGATTTGGTAATAAGATGACAAGGAATAAAATTTTAAGCACTTAAATGTTAACAGATTTATGTCATAATGTGAACATTTCCAGATTCTGTATTAAGTTATGAATACATTCATTAAAGGGGATAATACAGTGCAATAACCTTTAAATATATGAAGTTATCACTTTACCACCAATTAAGTAAAAAAAAAAATTCTTCACCAAGAAAAGATTTGTTTTACTGTCATTATAAGTAGAATCAATTAGGTCCAATAGATATAAAGTCACTTGCCATCTGATAAAATCCGTATTTTCAATTGTATTGAACCAGGAGTTTCAAAGTGCTTCTAATTCATTTAACGAGGATTCAATGAACTTCTAAAAGTACCTGGTTACTTGCTGCCTGGGAGTACATGATTTCCTCATATTCTACTTAATTAGAAGAAAGTGATCTGGTTACAATGGCAGAAGGGATATTGACCATTGCTTTGCTTAAGTTCAGAAATTTATTAACATGATAAATTTTGGTTATACAATGATTATAAACACTGGCACAGTAGAAACTAGTGAGCTGGTCAGATGCCAGCTCTTGGAGACTAGATTGCCCTTCTTCATATTATTAATGAAGGGATCTTTCAATAACTCTACAGAAGCCACTTTTTTTGTTTGTTTGTTTTTTGAGGTAGGGTCTCCCTCTAGCCCAGGCTGACCTGGTAGACGTGAACTTACAATGACCCTACTACCTCTGCCTCCTGAGTGCTGGGATTAAAGGCATGTGCCACCACGCCTGGCTCAGAAACCATATTTTTGACTTGCTTTATCATTGCATTTAGCCCTCTGCTAAAACATGTCCTAAGACATCATGTCACATTCTCAGAGATCATCTTCAGGTCACTTTCTGTGAAAGAATTTTTCATTCCTGACCCCACGGTGAATATCAATAACCCCACTGAGGAGGGCTCTCAGTTTTGAGGGAGGCAGGGGAGAGCAGACTCTCACAGGGTAATCCAAGGGGAATATGACCAACACATGATTTGTTTAGACAGTAAAGTTCATAATTAATACAGATAGAAATTTTTTAAAGATTAAAGAGAGCACTTCTTAGCTCTCAGTATTTCTCTGTTTTTCAGTAGCACTAGTTATCACCTGGAATTGTGCACCTTTCTTTTTAACTGACAGTATTCTACCCAGCAAAATGGAGTTACCAGCAAGGCTAAAGTTGTTCTATGTTTTTGTTGTTTGATGTTAATGAGGTCTCTCTCTATCTTTTTTTTTAGAGGTCTTGTTTTTTTTGACACCGTAATTGTTCATATTCAGGGGATGCAGTGTGATATTTTGATTCATGTATACACTGTGTAATTATAATACCACAGTGATTAAAATATCTATCACCTTAAGCTTTAATCATTTCTTTATAGTGAGAATAGTTAAAATTCTCTCTTCTAGCTATTAGGAGACATAAATGCATTATTGCTAATTATGTTCACCCTGTTGAGTAATATGGTACCAGACCTTATTGTTCTTGTATCTGTACATTGTCTTTTGAAGGCAACTGACTTTTTGTTTTCATGTGTGTATGTGGTGAGCACATGTGTGTTTGCATGCTCATATGTAAGTGAGCACACGTGTGTGTAGTCACATTACTGACCTTAGCATCTGGAGCCATATCTGGTAATAGCAGGCACTTACCAAATGTTCTGTGAGTGAATAAATGAACACTCTGGCTATGGTGACATTGCGTGAGTGCTATGCATACAGATTAAATATGTGTACACATATTTATACCTATGGCCAAGAGCCAGTTTATGAAAAGGCACTAGTTTAGGGAAAGCATGAGTCAAGTGCACAAGTAACGGAGTGGGTTTTCATTATCCTCATTGTCTGTCTTCATATTGTTTTATTGTTTTTCTTGATTAATATATACATTTCTGATATTCTACTATTGCCCTTGCAATTTACAATGGATGAACGTATTGTGAAATGAAAGAAACAAAAATAATTTTTATAGCAAAACAAGTTTTCACAGATGGCTAACAATAAGAAATGAGGAAAACAAATTAGTTTGAGCAGGGTAGAGTGCTGTTTGGAACCTTTAAATTTTGTATCCTCATATAATATTTAACATTTGTGAAACACATTTAGTAAGTTCTCTTATTCTCAATATTGACATCATTGATACCACAGTTGATCTCTTCAGAGTGCTGTATTTTTTCTTAAAAATATTTAGTTTAAAATGTTATTTTATATTTCTTGAAAGGGGCTTCTTTAATACAATGTCTGCTGTGTAAATGAAAATACATCATGATTCCATTGGGACAGATAAGAAATTCTAGAGAAAAACAAAATTTACGTAGAGAGCAATTTTCTTGAATTTGTTTTTCTTTATTTATGCTTCTGTCCTTACACTGTGTCATTTCTCATAAGCCTCTGGGCACAGTTAGAAATGATCAAGGCAATATTAACAATTGATCTTCTACATCTAACTCAGGATAAAAGCCAAAGTAAATCAATAATTTTACCATTGTATAACACTTTACAATAATTTACTTCCAGAGAAATTTATTGTGTATGAGCATAGATGACAGAGAATTCCATCCCCAAGAGTATCTTCATCTCAGCCTTCGGGCACTGTTGAAAAAATGTCATTCTATTTACTTTCATAATTTACGTGCTCTGGACAGATATAGTTTTTGTTCTACTAACTATGATTAATTTCTACACATGCCTAGGATGGGGATTTAGTTCAGTGGTGCTGTTTGTATTTATTTCAACACTAACTCATAAACTAAGTGCTTTGTAGTAGGTTTATAGAAATCTGAGGATGACAAAATCCCTTTATAATCAGTCAGAGATTTCCAGGGGGTAAATGATTTCCTATGAATAAATGTGTGACTGTATATGAGAAAGAATCAGATCTGAAATTCACTTGGTCACTTCATTCTAGTTGGCTAAATGACTAAGCAGTGTGGGCAGATTATGGAAAGAAGGGATCCATTTAGAAAGTCACCAAGGGGTTTAGAAAAAGAATATTGTGGTTTCATGATGGAACATATGAGTCTTGTAGCTCTGTCCTGACCTGAGCAGTTAAGGATATGTCTTAATTTTTCTTGGTTATGTAGGATAACAGTAATGGACTCTGATATACCATACAAACAAACCCATAATATTAAAACAAATAATAATCAAATCTTACTCCTTACACATTAATTTGCTACTTAGATCATCCTAGAAACATGCTGTGGAAAGGACGAATCCAGATTTTAAGTGTGTGTCTGCAACATGATTGCTCTTTATGGCCAGATCTTAAATGGGTAGGGTAGGAAACTATGAGCCTTGAAAAGTTCTGATTCTGCTTTCACTGATTAACAGACATTCACAAGTTGTTTGGCTTTGCAATAATTCCAGGGCTTTGCATATGTAAAATCAAGAAGATGATTCCTTACACAAAGCATTTTTATGTGTTGTTAGCAATAGTGGACTTTGAAAATAGTATTACGTTGCTTTGTTGCCTTGCAAATGAAACTATAAGTAAAGACATATTTTTATCTACAAGCAGATATATAGAACATATATTATTGTGCACTTTAATATTAAACACTTTGGGGAAAATTGAGTACTTGAATACCTATAGATGGAGTATTAAAAAACTGTAGTTAAAAACAGATTGGTAATTAGAATTAGTATAAATGTAACTAAATCAGTTGGCTTATTTATAGTTAAGGGAACATTTTGATATATCTATATTTATAAATCAGTATAAGTAGAAATTTCGGTTTCCTTCCTCACTAAATTTATTACCAAGCTTTAATGAAGGGATATCTCAATTTCATCCTACAACATACAATAAATAGTTAACTAGAACCTATACACAAATTTATTAAGTTGTAATGTTCTGACCTGTAAGGCATGTCTTTTTTTTTTTTTTTCTTTTTGGTTTTTCAAGGTAGGGTCTCACTCTATCTTAGATTGACCTGGAATTCATTATGTAGTCTCAGGGTGGCCTTGAACTCATGGAGACCCTCCTACCCTGCTTCCCGAGTGCTGGGATTAAAGGCGTGCGCCACCACGCCCGGCCCCTTTAAGACATTTCTAAGCTTCATTTTTATTTTTAATTAGCACACAAAGTTTCAGGCTTCCTTATGGCATTTTCATACATACTTAGGTTTGGTTGACGATCCTTCCCTCCTCTTCCTCATCTTCCTGTCCTCCACCTCTGCTGAAACCCTTCTATCCCCTGTATCCCCCCTTCCACTTCAAAATCGGAGCTTCAACAGAATAAACCAACTTCATGTATGAGTGAGGTCATAAAAATCTGCCTGTAACATTTCTGCAAAGGAAGGATCAAACTGTTAAACTTTAAATGCTTTCTCAGCATCTTGTGTTTGATTCTTTTATCTTCTTTATACACATCAGAAAGTGAGATATGGTTCCTCTGTTTCCCATGACACAACTTCGCTCATTGTACTGATGAGCATACTCTCTGATATCCATCGTTACCTGACAGAGGGTCTGTTGGGAGCTTGATCAGAGAGATAAGTCAGTAAGCAGTAGCCATTTATGAATATAGGTTTATTTGAGTATTTCAAATAAAATCTATTCATCCCCAAAGAACTGTTACTGATAGAGGTTCTGTAAACTAGCCAGTACCAATAAGGTAAAGATGAAAGACAATTCACACATGCTTGTCACATTGCCTTTCATGAAGGATAAATTGCTACTCCTGTAAGAGAGAGCTCTGTGTGCAAAATGGTCACATCTTTTCTTTTTGTTCTTTTGAGTCCTAATTAGAGTATGGCCAAGTTAGACAATTCTAGCCTGATTAATTTTTTTGACACTTGTTTTTAAAATGTAAATTTATTCCAGTGTGATGGATCTATTAGAGGTTTTTTTTTAGTGTAACATTATTTTCACATTTACACATGGGTAATTTCACCCCTTAGAAATACAAAGTAAATATATGACATTGTGTCTAGATGAATTGACTCTGGTAAGATGTGTTAACCACATGCATGTAGCCTGCCCCTCAGCTCACAGCTTGGTGATGAGTCACATATATTTACAAGTGGTTCTGCAGCCTGAACTCTGAATTCAGACTACCCATCTGCTGCCTGTTCACCATAAGTAAATGTTCTTTGCCATATTTATGTGTATTGTATGTGTATGTATATGTCATATTTATGTGTATTGACAATATAACCCATGTAAAATTTTGCTACTTTGAAATTTTAAGCTTATTTAGCTAATGTCTCATGGCTGAGGTACCTCTGTCTTGTTCCAAAACCAAATTTCCTTGAATTGATTTTTTAAATTGCTTGATTTTTAATAGCATAGTGATTCCATTCCTAGGAACCCATATAAGATATAACAACAGACATGGCTGTCTTTACGATGACAGTGTTTACAGATGTCTGCAAGACTTATGTGTCTTCATCATGAGCTGTCCATGACATGGGTTCTTGATAAAAGTGCATCTGCAGTAGGAAAAGGAAGATCAATGTTCTTTTGGGAAGGAGATAATGAGTTTACTTTTGAATTTTCTCTGATCAGTTAGCTCATACTCTTTTAGTTCTTATACCATAGTGATGTATATGTAATTATTTTTCCAAATCAGTTGGGTAAATATAATAATATATGAGCTATATAGATATCCACAAAGGGATAATTAGAAATTCCTTCCACAGTAGTCCAGGGACAGAGTTAGTGGTCTGATGGTTAATGGTGACACCTGCCAGGCTAAAGTACATGTGAATTAACAAAAGCTTTTGTTTACCTCAGTGGAGATGCTGACTAAGTCTTGCTTGGAAACAGAGCATAAGATTGGCATTTCCATCTCATTAAATGACTACTGAGTTGATTGACAGTATGCAACAATTTTTACATTTGGCTATAATAAATTGAAGAAGAATATTTGAGAATTATTTTATCTTTCCTTTCTGTTATGTAGAATTTCAAAAACAGAGAGTTAACAGTATTAAAATTTAATCTCACCTGATGTTAAAGAAGATGAATAGAATCTGTGGTGATTTGTGTTTTTATTTACAAAATGAGAGTGAGCTGAGTGAATTTAAACTCTTTCTGCAATTCCAGCATCAGAGAGCAGCCCCCACCCTACACTCTCATTCTCTTCTTCTCAATATGATTAGACCTGAGCAGCAATAGCAGGGTAACTAGCATACCTTCTATTAATCAGTTGCATCAAAGCTGTGTGTCAATAAACACAAAGCATTTTTAATGCTCAAAATGAGATGTACACTGATACTAATGTCTAGGTAAAGTAAAAGCCAGTTAAATGGAATTCACACAATTAGAAATCTTTGTCAGAATTTTCTTATTGAAATGCATGTACATTAATTATGTCTGTTTAAAAAGATGATCCTGAGGCTCTGTAAAATTGTAATAGCCTATTGAATTATCAATAATATATTTGAAGTAATTAGTATATTCATATTCTACTGAATGCAAATACTTAAGAATGAGTGCTACATGGATTATTTACATCAATGCTAAAACTGATCATTTAGTGAAATAGAGCCTTTAGATTGTAAACTTCATTTTGTGTGATTTAGGTCTTTGTTAAAACCTTAGGTTTTTTTCACTTGCTATATAATATCTATCATATTATCTAAAGTATAAGCCAGTTTATTTGTATATAAAATGTATTCTATCACATTGATATTATTTAGAGGTTTTAAAAAGTGAACTGATGTTATGTTAAATAATAATATATAAATTCTTATTTCACAATGTTAGTTTCAAATCTCTTTGTTTACATGTCATTTTCTGATGATTCTAGTTTTAAATGGTGTCCTGTAATGTACACACATAATTTAATAGTCTATATCAATTTATTGACAACACTGGACTTCTAAAAATATTATTAGAGTATTCAAAGAGTCTTCCTTCCAAGTTAAAGTTAAAAAACGAGCAGGGGATTAATTTTATTTACTCTAGTTCTGTTATATTTTTGAAACAGACTATTGGCTTTGATAACTCTTGAAATTCAAATGATTACAACCCCCACCCCCCATCAAAGTTTCTATTGTTTTTGTCTGGCCACAGAAAATTTCCAGAATACCAGAACTATCAAGCCTTCTCTGATAGAAACAAGATTACATGATTGATGAAATTTAGTAATTTCCCAAGGAAATGTTTAGGTAATTCAGTTTACTGTAGCAGTTGATGAGTTATCTTATTGGGCTACAGTTTTGTTGCTTCCTATCCCAATTGAAGTGCCTTGAAACACTAGATCCAGCTTCATTTAATTCTTGTTTATGTGATGATACCCAGGAGACATTTCAAAGTCTTACTAGGAAGCAGTGGGGCTCCTCTAACACCTTAGTGGCAGGGCGTCTTATAAAATGCTCAAGGATTACACAGCCATTGTATAAGTGATATGAAGAGTAATTGTATTATTCATGTTCAAAACACTAAGCCTGAAAGCCTTTCCAATTGTTAGATATTTTGAATTTTATTTGCTTAGAACAGTATTTTCTTCAACAGTATTGAGAGTTTCAGTTTTCTTTTCATAAGCAAAAAGGTATTAATTGGCATGTCACTGATAGTCATGGAAGGGCACAGTAGGAGTACATATTAGTTATCTCATAAATCATTATAGATCCACTGATAACAACACATATTAGGTAACTGAACTCTAAAAATGACAGATGTTAGAATGAACATCAAATGTATTTTTCATTTTTTTCTACACAATCTGTATATTTTACACATTTTGTGTTAAAATTTAATTAAGAAATGTAAATATTACTACCTACTATAGACAACTTAGGACATTTTCTAAAATAATGAGGGTAAGTATTTTAAAGTTATTTTTAAACTATTACTATTACTTTATTTGTTAGATATTCATAAAATTAGGTTTAATTTACTTAAAAAAAGCCAAGAGCATCATAGTTCTTTCTCCTCATTACTATAACAAAATACATAGCTCTCCTGCTGCTGTTGTCCACCTGATGTTGGCCAGGAGGTGGTGTCCACTCTCTGCTTATGCCACTGTTTTTTTGCCATCATGGAGTGTCCCCTCAAATCTATAAGCCAAAATAAACCATTTCCTCCCACAAGCTGCTTTTGGTAAGGTGTTTTATGACAGCAGTGTGAAGCTGACTGCAATAGGCACCAAATTATTTTGCAGACATTAATTGATCTCATTAGCTAGAAACATAGACTAATTGGTTAAAAAAAGACATATGGTCACTCTACATATAAGATGTAGTTTAAAATTCCGGAAAGCAAATTTAAATCACTCAAAGAGGAAATGGAAAAAAAAGGAGCAAATATATGTTTTCTGAAATGACAGTAAATAATATATTACAGTGGATAAAAAAGCATCAACTCCAAAAGCAAATTGAAGACATTTAAAACGTTTCTAGAATTAATTCTTCTTGTATAAAGGCTTAAATGTCAGACAAATTATCCAAGCAAATAGTTTTTCCCTCTAAAGTCACAGAGCAACTCTGTGAGTGATTTTCTGATGCAAGTTTTAGATTTTATTATTGTTGAACTCTGTAAGAAAATCCTGGGATCTTCTGGATTAAATGAAATGTAAGGTGAATGGTCACAGGGTAGTACAGAGGGGTTCTCAAAAAGGAGGTAGCTAATACCATTACAAAAGAATTTTGTTATATAATTGCTGTGCATTTGCTATGTGACTCATGTACTGCTCTTATACTGGGTGGGCATAAAGCATTCTAGAGTGAGTTCTGATACTTGCATACCTGTGATTGGGCACACTTGGGTCTTATCAAGTTAGTTTTGAAGTAAATCAAGCTTTCTATGACATAACTCAAAGAACAGTGCAGCACTGGGCTGAAGGTCAGGGGGAGTGGGTGGTAAGCCGCATGAGGGCGGAGCCTTCCTCCCAACATATGCGGGGGGGGGGGGGAGGGCGGGGCGGGCAGTGGGGCCTCATCTCCTTGTGCTTGAACTTGCCAAGCACAGGGGATTCTAGGTGAGTCAGTAACACTTACAACACCTAGAATGAAATGCAAAATTATCCAGGAAAAGAAACCCACTCTGAGATAAAATGAATAGAAACTATTATCTATTATACACACAGAAAAAGAACTTGACAAATGATTGAAAAATCAGTGCATGATGTATTTTAGAGCACTGTTCTAACCTAAAAGTAATATGTATAGGAAAAACTTCCAGTCACATTGTAAACCATAAGAAAATGTAATATTTCACTTTTAAGTTAGTAAAAAATACAAGGAGGGGCTAGAGAGATGGCTTACTGGATAAGGTGCTGGCCTGTGAAGCCCAAGGACCCAGGTTCAGTTCCCCAGATCCCACATAAGGCCAGATGCACATGGTGGCACATGCATCTGGAGTTTGTTTGCACTGGCTAGAGGCCCTGGCATGCCAAGTCTCTCTCTCCAAAATAATAAATAAAACTTTTTTTTAAAAAATGCAATGAGTTCTTTGCTACATTTATCACTAGACATGATAGCTATTGTAATTTCATTGAATGAATGCACTTCATTGTAAATGAAAGATACCACAAAATTTTTTTAAAATCCCTCAAATTTAGTATTTATCATCGCCTTCAAGAAATTTGAAGACTGTTACATCTTACACGAAACCATGGCAAATAATAGTAAGACTTTTGCAAAAGTAAAATATAACAGAAATCTTTAATGATTCTAAGTAAAACCTGGATTTAGCATTCATTATTTTGAAATGTCCAAGTGGTATTGTTAGAATTGAATAAATCCAAAAATGTAATGTCTAGAACAATCATTATTAGGCATAATGAAATGCTGCATAAGAGTAGCTAATTGAAGTGAATATGTGGGCTAAAGTAACTTCCAAAGATGATAAGTGGTGAGTAACCAAGGAATAGACAGAGGCAGGTGAAGGCTCACTGCAAAATGGAACATTTAATGTCAAGTGCATCATTTATTACAGTAAATCCTGTTATTAAATGGCAAGGAACATAGTTCTGGATTACATGTTTCATAAAAGAGACACGCTATAAAAAATAAAAACAGAATAAGTGACTTCTAAAAGGTCTGTGGTATATGAAATGTCTCTAGCACTGCTTCAAAGTGGAGAGAACACTGAGGACATGGGGTAGAAGGAATGCCAGACAGAGGATAGGGAAGAAGACTTTGTGACACTCTCTTCTAGTCATGAAACAGACATTACTCTATCACCTGTCAGCAGTGGTCTTATGCCATAGACTTATGCCATATTGAGCCTATTAACATTTTTACATTGGTGATGGAAAGACAAAAAAAAAAAAACCACATCAGAATAATGGAAAAAAATATATGATTACAAATTCTAATCAGTAAAGTTTAACAAAATGCTATCATATGCAAAAGTAAAGTATTTTGTTGAATTAAAAGAGATAAGCTATAAGGGTATGACTTTTGGTGTATTAGGAATATATGGCAATTAAATTGTAAGGATCCATAAATATAATTCCAAAATAAACAAAACAATCAAGGAGCTACAGAGATAAATAGGTAAAATATCAGCACATTTAGGGATTTTTCAAGTAATTCAGTAATATCAAGTAAAGGGGAAATTAGAAATATATGAAAGTTTTACAAAATTTAGTAAATACAATCTCATTATCATATAAACAACATTGTAAGGAACAAATGAAGAATAAAGATCTCTTTAAATTGCTCAAAGATAATTTAGTGAAATTGAACATATGTTGATGCATAAAACAAGTCTCTACAATTTCAAATGAAAGAAATTATAGAGAGTATGTTTTAGAGCCAATAGAGTGACAATGAGGATCAGTAACAAAAGGGAAAATGGAAATTACCCAGATAATCTGAATTAGCCAAGTACATTTCTTATAACTTTAAGATTTAACTCAAGCACCATCATGGGGATAAATAAATATAACAAATCAAAAGTTATGGGATACAGCCATTTCTAACTAAAAAAGAATGAAGACTCAAAATGCATACAGTCAAATGAATGCTATGCATTAGTGATCCAAAATTATGCTAAAGGATGTCAGAAAAAAAACATTAACATATAACAAAAAGATTAATAAAAGTAGAAAATAGGGATGGAGAGATGCTTTAGCAGTTAAGGCACTTGCCTGCAAAACCTAAGGACCCAAGTTATATTCCCCAGTACACAGATGAACAAGGTTGCACATATATCGAGTTTATTTGCAGTGGCTAGAGGTCCTGGAGTGTCCATTCTCTCTATCTATATGCCTCTTTCTCCTAATAAGTACATAAATGAAATATTTAAAAAGTAGAAAATAATATGTACACAAAAGACATTAATTAACCCAGGAGTTAGCTCTTTGCAAAGAGCAATACTATTAGCAAATATCGTGAACAACCTCATCAAATATCATAAATGGAAAAAATATGTTACTAACATATATCTACTCTCAGAGAAATTGAAAATATCATGGGTATTGTGACGATAAAACTAGTTAATATTCTTGAAAATTTAAATTAAATATTCAAGTTATATAAAAATAAATGTGAAAAGCTACAAAAGAAAAAGGGAGCAGTAGAATTTTTATATATTTAGTATTAATATTAACTATATTCTATAATTTCAAGTTCAGGATGAATTTTTAATGAAGGTTTCCATTTATATAAGGATGGAATATTTTTTCTTTTATATAAATTAAAATGGTGGACAAGAAATATAATCAATAATAGTGAATATGGAGAGACAAAACATTCTTCAATATTTTATGATCATACTATGTTGAAACAAAAACTTGACAATGGTATTGGTAATAATACAACATACAAGCCTATTTCATAGAGAAAAGCAACCTGGAATACCATCTAACAGAATCCAGTAAACATAATTGTTACTATGTCAAAAATCAAGTGGTGCAGATTTTAGAATAGCTTGCTATTTAAAAATTTATCAGTATAGTTCAATATGTGAACAGAGTATTAAGGATAATAAAATCACAATCATCTCACAATATTCAGAAAAATATTATGATGTAATCTACCCATTCATAAGAAAATTTTGAGATCTATGAAAGAAAAGGATTTAAATTTTTTTAACTTTCTTCTTTACACTTTATTTTTATTAACATCTTCTATAATTATAGGCAATAAGTCATGGTAATTCCCTCCCTCCCCCCACTTTCCCTTGGCAACTTCACTCTCCATAATTTCCCCTCCCCCTCGTAATCAGTCTCTCTTTTATTTTGATGTCATCATCTTTTCCTCCTATTATGATTGTCCTATGTAGGTAGTGTCAGGCACTCCAAGATCATGGATATCCAGGCCATTCTGTGTCTCAAAGAGTGTATTGTAAGCAGTCCTGCCTTTCCTTTGGCTCTTACATTCTTTTTGCCACCCCTTTTGCCATGGTCACTAAGCCTTGGAAGGTGTGGTAGAGATGTTTTAGTGTTGAGCACTCCTCTGTCACTCTGTCTCAGTACTATGGAGTCTTCTGAGTCATCCCAAGGTCACTTCCATCTGAAAAGAGAAGCTTCTCTCACCAAAAGTTAGAGTAGCGTTAATATATGGGTATGAACATTAAGAGAAGTGTTCACCTAGCAGTTTGGTGAACATAGTGTATATATTTAGCCAGACACCAGCAGATGTTACACACCTAGGGCTCATGACTTCCCCATCACAGGTTTTCAGTTTTAGGCATGTGTTCTCTCCCGTGGAGGGGGTCTCCAGTCCAATTAGAGAGTGGTTGATTTCCCCATAACAGACATGCCTCTATGGCACCTGTTGGTTCATTTGGCATGGCTGGTCAAATTTAAGGCTTGCAGTGTCCACTGCTATTTATCTCCACTGGTACTTTTTCTCTCCCATGGAACTACATGCAGCAGAGCTTTTTCCAGCTTTCTGTCTGTTGGTTTCAGCTCAGCTCTAGTAGGATTTTTCAGTGACCTTGCAGCACAAGTATGTGGAGTCTTCAGCAATAGGCTCTGAACAACTATTCCTGGTGGAAATCAAGAGCCTCAGCAATAGCCTGTAATGTTTTGGGGGCATCAGGGACCTCCCTGGCCAACAACTCATTGGAAAGTATCCCATCCCTGACACTGAAAAATTTCCAGTAATAATCTATGGCTTCTGGGTGTACCATTGTCCCAAAAAAATAGGTTTCCATATGATATACTCATACTCTCTTATATTTTGATTAGCCCATCCCCCAACTTTCCTTTACTCAATCTCCTCCCCTGACCTCACTTACGGCTTTCCACCTCCATTAATCTGTTCTTCTACTTACATACATACAATGCCATCTTATTATGATTAATTATTTAAGATGACAGACACCTAAGAAAGAAGCTTCTTAATGAACCACATATCTGTGAGTTGAAAAAAATCATTTAAAAATATTTTTACTTATCTTTTTGCAAGGAGAGGGAGAGAGAGAGAGAGAAAGAAGAGGAGAGGAAAGGAGAGGAGAGGAGAGGAGAGGAGAGAGAGAAGTGAAACAGAAAGAATGGGTGCACCAGGTCTTCTAACAAAGGCAAACAAACTCCAGATACATGTGCCACTTTGAGCATCTGGATTTATGTGGGTACTGTGAAATTGAACTCAGGTCATTAGTCTTTTCAGGCAAGTGCCATAACCACTCCTTAACCATTAAGCCATCTCTCCAGTGTCAAAATCATTTTTATGACATTCCTTCTCCTCTGGAAAAGTGCCTTTATGTACTGCAATTGTTTTGTCATTGACTTTGTCAGTGTATTGTGAAAATAGTAACCTGTGAGTGATTCACATCAGATAATTTATTCACAATTTTCTTTCTACTGTATTTCAGTTGATTCATATTCCCACGTGTCTGACATTTTATCATGCTTTTTTTTCCTAATCAGTGATCCTCTTTTTAGAGACAACTTTTCCAACCATCCTGATAGATGGTTTCCCAAGCTGAGTTGCCAAGAAAACAAAATCATAGGATGAACCTATGCTTCATTCATAGTATAGCAGAGGGTTTTGATTTCTTCTCCACTCCAGGGCAGAAGAGTGATGGGACCTAATCCTTGTTCTATTTCATTTTTTGGACAAGATAGTGAAGAGTGAAATTTGGGATAAAATCAACTACATGATGATGATGAATCATAAGAGCAGTTATAAAATAGGTTATTGTAACAATTTATTTTTAATTTTTAAAAAATATATTTTATTTATTTATACTTATATATTTATTTAGAGAGAAATAGAGAAAGAAAGAGGCAGATAGAGAAAAAATGGGCCTACCAGGAATTCTACCTAATGAAAATGAACTCCAGATGCATCTGGCTTTACATAGGTCCTGGGGAATTAAACCTACGTCCTTTGGCTTTGCTGGGAAGCACCTTAACTGCTAAGCTATCTCTTTAGCACTTATTGTAGCACTTTTCATTCTTGGGCTACTCCATCAGTTTGAACACCTAAGAGTAGTTACGTCTCTCCAAAATTAAAAAAAATACATTGTGACAACTTTTCACTTATAACTAAGTTTTTTTAAGTTTTGGGCAGATAACTCAGTCAACAAAATGCTTGCTTTGTAAGCATGTGGTCTGATTTCAATCCTCAGAACCCATGTAAAATATGCCAGGTGTCTTGGCATATGCATATAATCCCAGTACTGTGGGCTTGCTCGTCAGCCAGTTTATACTTAATGAACTTCAGGCCAATAAGAGAGACTACCACAAAAATGGTGGGCTGTGCTTGAGGAATGAAATCTGAGGTTGTCTTTTGGCCTCCACACAGAGGTGCATATGCATCCACACATACATATATTTACCCAC
This sequence comes from Dipus sagitta, assembly GCA_036346955.1. NCBI lineage: Eukaryota > Metazoa > Chordata > Mammalia > Rodentia > Dipodidae > Dipus > Dipus sagitta. The sequence continues at coordinate 28,153,611 of CM070781.1, read as the reverse complement.
AAATACACACACACACACACACACACACACACACACACACACACCTGCACATTCAATAAGAGGTTTAAAACCATACTAAAATGAGAGTATATATCTACCTAAATATTTACAATCAAATGTAAAAGTAAGTATTTGGTCAACATTTTGAAAGAACGATTTTGGTATCAGATAGTGAGGATTTTGAAGAATATTTTTCAAAGTTATTTCACTAGATTATTCAATTACACTTATGCACAAGCAGTGTGAGTTTACCTTTTGTCTCTGAAATTTATCCTACAAATTTTACAGTATATATTTCTTTTTTTATAATCCTCTTCTTATCTTGTAGCAGTCCGTTAATAATTAGATAATTCTTTATGTGCTAGTAAAACTTGAAGTATATATTATAGCTCTTGCAATGTTAAAGAGTTGCTCAGTTATAAATTGTGAACATTCAGTTCCTTAAGTTTTATTTGCCACATGGTTCAAAATTGCTGGTCATTTTCAAAACAAGTGTTACATAATTATACTAAGTGATTGTAATTACTAACCCATAACTTTTAAGAATGACATTTATTGACTTAATTAAATTTAGAAGGATTTTTTTCTGTAAACTCAAAATTAATAGACTGCCCTGTATAAAGGAACTTAATTTCATAAATTGTATGATCTGTACATTATCTGCTAATTTGCATATGCTTCCATTCAGAAAACATTTTAGACTATCTAATAGATAATGGAATTCACTCATGAACACCAGTGAGATCAGAAGTAGAGTGTATTGAGTATTGATGAATCCATGCTCAATGTGAGCTATCTAGAGAATTTGGTGGTATGTAAGCAATGTTGCTCAGAATAGTATAGGCTTGGGAATAGAATTTTCAAAAAAATCAATGATATGGAATTGTACATTGCTTTAACAACTTTTTGAATGACATTGCAAAATAACACTGGATTGCGAAGAAAATATTCAGAATAATGGACCTTGAATACTTTATGTATAGAGTTGGAGTAATTAGAGTGGCCAGCAATTGTTAAATAAAAAGTAGATGAGGGCTGGAGGGGTGGCTTAGCAATTAAGGCACTTTCTTTAAAAGCTAAAGGACGGTGGTACAAATCCCCAACCCACGTAAGCCAGATGCATAAAGTGGCACATGCATCTGGAGTTCATTTACAGTGGCTGGAGGCCCTGGCACACCTACTCTCTTTCTAGGTGTCTTTCTCTCTTTCTCAGATAAATAAGTAAAGAAATAAATATGTTTTTGAAAAGGTGAGAAATTGATAAAAAATGTGAAAATTCCTTATGTTGAGGATGTCATTCTTCATAATGTTCAGAATGACATAATAACATATACATTTCATGTATCACTATTTAATATAAAAGTCTTTGTAAGGACAGGCAGTCATAAACATAGAAATTCAAGAAGATAGAAAACCAAAGAATATACAAATAGCATTTAATGAATAAACAGATTTAATTAGCATGCTGAAATAAGGAGAACAATTTCTTTGTTTAGAGCTCAGAGAATTCAATCTTACACCTCCTTATTTCAAGTAATTAATAATGACTAAACTGTACCACAATCTTTGGGCATTAATTAAAATATGCAGAGATGGATATATACAGTGAAATATTTATAGTACTTATCTCAAACTAATTCAGCTAATTGAATTATCTAATTATCTTAAAGGGTTAGATAAAAGAGTTGACAAAACAAACTAAAAGAAACAGGAAGATATAAACAAATGTTAATGAATTGAAAGAAAAAAGGTCCATTAAAATTATTGTTCTTTTTAAATTAAAATTTTAAACTCTCAAGAAAACATGATATACCTTTTCAAGTGACATGTGAAAAACTAAGGTAATATATTATGGAAGACTGTTAAAAACTGGAGAAAATTCAATATTTTATGTAAATATAATTTTCCAAATGGACGCCATAAATTCTGGAGAAGTAATGACCAAGCATGCTGCAAGAATCCAGCAACAGAAAGTGCACCCAGTTCCATGTTTCCATATTGTCCTTCACATCTTTGAGAAATACAAAATAACTTTGCTGCTTAAATTTCTTCAGAGTTGGAAATGATGTAAAATTGAAAATTAGTTTTATAAAGACATGTAACAGTGAAGCATATAACATAACAGCATGCAAATAAAAATAGCATACAGAAGACAGAAGCTCGCCAGCCTAAGTTTTGCCATTAACGAAAGAATGCTGTATCTGTAAGCTGAGATATGGGAGTGCTTTATACGAAAAAGCCAGTCAGGCATGGCGGTGCAAGCCTTTAATCCCAGCACTCGAAAAAGAGAGGTAGGAGGATTGCTGTGAGTTCAAGGCCAGCCTGAGAGTACTTAGTGAATTCCAGGTCAGCTTGGGCTAGAGGGAGACCCTACCTCGAAAACCCAAACCAAAACAAACAAACAAACAAACAAAAAAACAAAAACCAAGCCAAAACTAAAAAGTTTTGGGTTTATTGTTAGAAATCTTTTTTTTTAATTTTTTTGTTTGTTTATTTATTTATTTGAGAGCGACAGAGAGAAGGAGGCAGAGAGAGAGAGAGAGAGAGAGAGAGAGAGAGAGAAACGGGCGCGCCAGAGCTTCCAGCCTCTGTAAACGAACTCCAGATGCGTGTGCCCCCTTGTGCATCTGGCTAACGTGGGTCCTGGGGAGTTGAGCCTCGAACCGGGGTTCTTAGGCTTCACAGGTAAGTGCTTAACCGCTAAGCCATCTCTCCAGCCCTATCGTTAGAAATCTTTTGGTTTGATTTCTTAATAAAATTGATCAAAGGAAACATATTCTTTAGAGCTAGAATTTCAGCCTAGTTTTTCTGTGGTATTTGTATTTCCTTACTCCTATCTTTTCTATGTTAATCATATCTTTTTATAGATTAAAAAAATTTAAAGTAAAAAAAAATTATTGACCGGTTCCATGATTGTAAACAATATCCCATGGTAATTCCCTCCCTCCCCCCACTATCCCCTCTGAAACTCCATTCTCCATCATATCACCTCCCCTCTCAATCAGTCTCTCTTTTATTTTGATGTCATAATCGTTTTCTCTTATTATGATGGTCTTCTGGAGATAGTGTCAGGCATGGTGAGATCATGGATATCCAGGCCATTGTGTGTCTGGAGGAGCATGTTGTATGGAGTCCTACCTGTAGCAGACAGATTCAGGTTTGCTGAGATGAACTTCCAGACCAGGCACAGTTATGGAGGAAGGGATTTATTGAAGCCTACAGATCCAGGGGAAGTTCCATAATGGCAGAAGAAGCTGGCCTGCCTTCACAGGCCAAAGCAGAGAGAGAGAAAAGCACAAGCCAAAAAGCCACACAGCACACTTCAGGAACTCCAGCTAGGCACACTTTGCATATCTTTAGATTGAAATCTGAAACCCACCACCACAACTTGAGATCCACACAATGGCACTGACTCCAGCCAGGTGGCTGCAGATGCAAACTACAAACAAATAACTGAATATATTGGGGGACATCTATGCTATTCAAACCACCACATTCCGCCCCTGGCCCCCAATAGATTTGTAACCATCACACATTGTAAATTGTACTCAGTTCAATTTCAAAGGTCCCCACAGTCTTGACCAATTTAAGATATGAAGACCTGTAAATTCAAACAAGTTAAACATTTCTAACATATAAAGGCACAGAGTAAACATTTTCAACTGGTATAAGGCATAGCAAGGAGAGACTAAAAGAATGCAAACTCAACCACCATCAAATGAACATCAAACTTCTGCAGTTCAAGTTCAATATATCCAGAGACTAATAGTCTCTAGACTTTCCAATTCCGCCCCTCCAGCTGGGCAGAGTAGCCAGGGAACACTTCCATCCCAGGCCAACAATGTGCTCTATGGTAGCCCTTGCATAGTCCTGGTATATACAAAACATCTTCAGGTCTTCATGCAAACCACGGTCCATCTTCCAAAGGCTCTTTCAGCCTATCAGGGCATCATGCCCTGCCTCATGCCACATCTCAGCAGCAGCTCCTGGAAACATGTGCAATTCATGACCACTCTTCACATTTTTTAAAGGCTCTTTCAGCCTATCAGGGCATCATGCCCTGTCTCATGCTGCATTTCAGCAGCAGCTCCTGGAACTATGTGTAATTCATGACCACTCCTCACATTTTCCAAAGGCTCTTTCAGCCTATCAGGGCATCAGGCCCTACCTCATGCCGCATCTTAGTGGCAGCTCCTGGAAGCATGTGCAATTCACGGCCACTCCAAGCATTTTTCATGCTTCTGAAACCAATACCAACTGTTTAGGACACAGCCATATTCTTAATTCAGGGACAAAACAAATCATAGCCTTGAAAAGCAGGTTCCTTCTCCAGTCAACTCTTTCTAAAAGTGTTTGCATTTCTATGATAGCCTTTCCTCAGGCATCCTTTCCATGGTAAAGCAACTGGACCATCTTCCTTTAAGATTGCTAATGTGTTTGACAAAAGGGGATTCAGTAACCTAGAACCAGTCTCAGTGCCTGTAATTTTAACTTGCTTGAGATTTTCCAGCTTAAAATCTTAAATCTCTCAGTCCAATATCTTCAGCCAAGCACATCACTCCATTACAAATTTAACCTTGATCACACTCTCTGGGCCTGGGCAGCAGGACACAGCCAGCCCTTATGCCAGTAGCCCAGTTCCAACAAAGTCCTCTGCAGTCTTTCCTTCCCCTTAGAAAGCTCATAAGCCAAGCCTCAAAGTTCAATACTGTCTGCACTTAGCATTCTCAGACTCTCATCAGAATAGTCCATAAAACTTGGCTTACCACTCCAGAAGACATCTTCAGTTGCAAGCACCAAGTCCATGCCTATTCCTCCAAAACAAAGGTTCCAAAAGATCAACATGCACATGGCCAGGTACATCTCAGGCCACTCCTCGGTACCAAATTCTGTAGCAGACAGATTCAGGTTTGCTGAGATGAACTTCCAGACCAGGCACAGTTATGGAGGAAGGGATTTATTGAAGCTTACAGATCCAGGGGAAGTTCCATAATGGCAGAAGAAGCTGGCCTGCCTTCACAGGCCAAAGCAGAGAGAGAGAAAAGCACAAGCCAAAAAGCCACACAGCACACTTCAGGAACTCCAGCTAGGCACACTTTGCATATCTTTAGATTGAAATCTGAAACCCACCACCACACCTTAAGATCCACACAATGGCACTGACTCCAGCCAGGTGGCTGCAGATGCAAACTACAAACAAACAACTGAATATATTGGGGGCCATCTATTCTCAATCAGTTTCTCTTTTATTTTGATGTCATAATCATTTTCTCTTATTATGATGGTCTTCTGGAGATAGTGTCAGGCACAGTGAGGTCATGGATATCCAGGCCATTGTGTGTCTGGAGGAGCACACTGTATGGAGTCCTACCCTTTCTTTGGCTCTTACATTCTTTCTGCCACCTCTTCTGCAATGGACTGTGAGCCTTGGACAGTGTGAGAGAGATATTTCAGTGCTCAGCATTCCTTTGTTCCTTCTTCTCAGCACTGTGGTGCATTCTGAGTCTGCCCAAGGTCACTGCCATCTAAGAAGTGAAGAGAAGCTTCTCTAACCAAAAATGAGAGTAGCATTAATATATGGGTATGAGTATTAAGAGAAGTGCTTATTGGGAACTTTGGTGAGCATAGTATATACATTTAGCCAGACAACAGCAGATGTTACACCCCTAGGGCTCATGACTACCCCTGTTGTAGGTTTTTAGTATCACAGATGTATTCCCTCCCATGGAGTGGACTTCCAGTCAAATTAGAGGGCAGTTGGTTTCCCTCACAACAGACATGCTACTGTTGCACCTGTTGGCTCATTTGGCCTGGCTGGACAAGTACAAGGTTTTCAGTATTCACTGTTGAGTATCTTCATTAGTGGCTTTTTCCAGATTTCTGCCAGCTGCTCTACATGGAGGAGGTTGAAGCTCAGCATCAGCAGGATTTCTCTGTGGCCTTGCAGCCCAAGTATGTGGATTCTTCAGCAATAGGGTCTTACCACCTATTCCTGGTGGGAAACCAAGGCCTAGGTAATGACCTGTAATGTTTGGGGGCATCATGTCCCTCCCTGGCCAACAAGTCACTGGAAGGTATCCCATTCCTGATGCTGCAAATTTTCTAGTAACAATCTATGGCTCCTGTGTGTTCCATTTTCCAAAATGTAGGACCTCCTTATTTCATTAAGCTGGCTTCCTGTGTTCTTCTTTAATTCCTTTGTTGTCTTTGAGTATAAATATAATCTTTTTTTTAATCTTTATTAGGCATTTCATCTAAAACAGTTTCATTGGTGATCAGTTCTGATGGATTTATAATTTTTGGTGGGATTATATTGTTGTGATTCTTTGTGTTTCTTACATTATAATGTAGACACTTCTGCATCCTGAATTGATTTGATGCTTTGGTTTTCTACTTATCTGCAGTGTTCTTAGATGTGGCGATCCACCTTTGTATACTTTCAGCATATGAATTTTATGTGCCAAGTGTAGCTCTTGCACCTCAATCCAACCTCAGAAGTAATCCTAAGTGTTGAGTTTGCTTGCTAAGCAGGTATTCTAGTGGACTGGGTGGAACAATTTACTGGCTAATTCTAAAATTCAACTGAGCAATATGCACATTCAATAAAACAAGCACAGAGTATGAAGTTTTGGGCATTAAAACAAACATATAGTCTTATAAAGCCAAAATCCCTAAAGGTGTGTGTTGCTCTACACTCTTAATCATGTCAGTTGGGATGTAGAGAGTTATGTTCTGAGTTAGGTTCCAGATCAGCCTGGATCTGAATCAGACCCTGCCCCAAATAATGACAGAAGTGAAAGACAAAGACTCTATAAATCTGAAAGTATCCAAATACAGCTTGTTTTGAAACAGTAAACCAACCAACATATATATAACATATATACCCCATAACATACAACATATATAACCCATAAATTGCCCTGGCATGGAAAGAAAGATTAGCACTTCTAATGCAGGCCTATTGTAGCAGGCGGCTTGAGGTTCGCTAAGATGAAGTGTCAGACCAGCCACAGTTATGGAGGAAGGGATATTTATCTGAGGGGATATTTATATGAAGTTTACAGATTCAGGGGAAATTCTATAATAGCAGAAGAAGCTGGCACGCCTTCATAGGTCCAAGCAGAGAGAGGGAAGCACAAGCCAAAAGCCACACAGCACTGCACACTTCAGGAACTCCAGCTAGGCACACTTTGCCTATCTTTAGACTGAAATCTCAAATCCACCACCACAGCTTAATATCAGCCCAGTGAAACCACCTCCAGCCAGGTGGCTGCAGATGGAAACTACAAACTAATAAAACACTGAATATATTGGGGGTCATCTATTCAAACTACCACACCTATGCACCTTTTTTTTTTTGTCAGTTGGCCCCATTACCTTTTGGGGTTGCTTCCAATCTCACCAATGCTGAGTGCCCATCTCAATCCCTCTGTGTTGTGCTGTGGAGCTGGGGTTCTGATGAGCTATGCTGTATGCATTGCCAAAGGGGGCTGAATGCCAGAGGTACTTGATTCTGATGGCTGGGAGATGGGCGAGTGCAGAAAGCCTGCAGTTGCTCACACAGTCCCACCTGTATCCCTTTCAGTAGCTCCTTAGTTGATCTCAGCTCTCTTTCCTTCAAATTTCTTGACTTTGCAAAGAGGCTGATGAGGTTGGAAAATCCTTTTGTTTGGTCTCTGCTGCTGCTGGTTGTTGTGCCAGAGGGGCGGGGTGGTGGTGCCATGTGGGTGCCTGGATCATGCGGATTGGCAGGCTGCAAGGGCCGCAGTGGTATTCTGGCTGTCTTCCTCCTGTCTGGTGGATCTTGGTCTCTCTGGCTTTTCTGTTGTGTCTAAGAATAACCTATACACCTTCACTTTTCAGAAGAAGAGTGTGTTTTGCTGTGGTTTTGCTTAAATCCCTCCCTAGGCTGGTTTGGCATGGCTCCTATCTGCCATCTTACCCAGAAGTCCCTCTAAAATAACATTTCTAATAAAACCTTTGCTAGGAGCATGTGAGGCCATACATATATAATATATATACTCATACATATCATACATTCAAAGCTAAAATTATGCTTCAATAACTATGTCATTACCATTAAAATCAATGACGTGGGGCTGGAGAGATGGCTTAGCAGTTAAGCGCTTGCCTGTGAAGCCTAAGGACCCCGGTTCGAGGCTTGATTCCCCAGGACCCACGTTAGCCAGATGCACAAGGGGGCGCACACGTCTGGAGTTCGTTTGCAGTGGCTGGTAGCCCTGGCGCACCCAATCTCATTCTCTCTCCCTCTCTCTCTCTCTCTCTCTCTCTCTCTCTCTCTCTCTCTTTCTGCCTCTTTCTCTGTCTGTCACTCTCAAATAAATAAATAAAAATAAACCAAAAATAATTAAAACAATCAATGACGTTTAATATTGCAACTATTTTCAGTATGGTCTGGAAAAAATTTGATAATGTAATTACATGAGAGAACATCATTGGTATAAACACTAGAAAGAAAGAATGTAGCTTATAGTTATATGCCAATGATGTATTATAATACCTGGAAAGTTTATGAACGTCTATGAAAACTCATAGAGACAAGGCAAGAATTCATTAAAGAAGTTATTTATCATGTTAATATGCACAACTCAGTAATGCTTTCTTGGATAACATTGTAAACATTTAGAGAATACTGCTGAACTCTCTACAATCAAAAGTTTCCAAGCAAATTTAAGAGATAAGGCAGCCATCTGTCCATGAAACAGTGAAAAGATCCACTAGACAATTGGGAAATTATTCTGGATGAGTTCTGAATACATACATATCCAAACTTTTATCAATGTGTGACATCTGAGTTAGCAAATAGGAGATTAATGGTATAATTTCTATGATTCAATTGACATCAAGTCTTGCACCTGTTTTGGTCATTCCGGAAGGTGCAATTTTGTTTTACAGAATGCTGTCATTCTGCACTCTACCTTTAGTGCCTGGGTGTCTCCATGGAGACTGGTCCAAGGGCCATTGCTCTGACCTGTTGAATGCATGGGTGTTAATCCTTCTCTCTTTCATGGTATTGATTTGAACTTGCCTAGATCCTTGACAACAGGTCATGGCAAATTACGTATTTGGATGGTTTAGATTTTTGTCTTCCTATTAGAACTTCAAAGGCCTGGAACATATGGCAATTAAATAAATGAATAAGAAATAGATACATTTATTTCAATTTTTTTACATAAATTCAGTTTACACACTGTCTTATTTCTCAAGTTAAGGGCTTTCTCTAGTTTAGTCTTCTAATTGCTTCTAGACTTCTACCTCAAGATTGAGGTTTAGGGCTATTTCCATCAATCCAGGGAAAAACTCACTTCTTCTAATCTAGAAGATCTGCATTGGGAAGTGAAGCAAGTTCAGAATATCAATAGGAAGGAAAGAGGTATCATTGCTATTATATGTAACTATTCTATTATACACAAATGTAATTTTTGTTTATATACATTTATTCCATTTGAGTTGAGGAGAATTGTTTTGTAAATTTTATTCAGTGGTATATAGCCTGGTTGATTCCATACTTATGCTTTGAGTCATGTTTAAGTGACAGAATTCATATTCCTGGAGACATGGTATTTTGATTTTGATTTTTAATGTTATGCATGAATAATAACCTTTACACTTTACATCACAAGGGGCAAAGTATGCAAGTTGTATCTTATGTCCTCATTAGATTTTATGATGTTTGGTGTATGTTATATGGTAATGCATTTTTTATGACTTAATGCCTATTTTTACCAATGAGCAAATGAATGAATTCTAACAAGATGGTTAACTGATCATGGTTCTGGTATGCATTGAGTTTAATGGCTTAGATACAATAATAATGAATAATGTCACTTGACTGAGTATTTATATATATTTGACAAAGACAAAGAGGCAGAGAGAAACAGAGAGAGAGAGAGAGAGAGAGAGAGAGAGAGAGAGAGAGAGAATGGGCATTTCAGAACATTCAGCCACTTCAGACCAACTCCAGATGCATGTGCCCCCTTGTGCATCTGGTTTATGTGGGTTCTAGAGAGTGGCACCTGGATCCTTTGGCTTTGCTGGCAGATGCCTTAACCACTAAGCCATCTCTCCAGCCCAACTGAGAATGTTTCATTGTGTGAGTGCTTATAAGGCCTTTTTAGGGTTTTGATTAGATAACTATAATCCAGAAGTTCAAAAGAAGAAGATGGAGCTAACAATATGGAGTGCTTTAAATGTAAATCCTTGAAGATTGTTGATGCTAGTGTGTTTTCATATACCAACTAAAAGTTTGGGCTTTGATTTCACATCTTTTCATTTTTTTCCCCTGCAACTTCTACTGAGATGAATTTTTTTTACTGGATGAATAACTTGTTTTCTCTCTTTTTTATAAAAATGTGTTCATAATAATTTTCAGCAGGACAGTGAAAAATCAATTCTGTGAGCCATGTATTAGAGTGATTATGGGTATCACTCTCCATTAGGGTATGAAACAAATATTGATCACCAATTAAGAAGGGAAGCCCAAAGGGTGTTTCACAAACTATTTCTCCTATCTGTACATTTATTGAGGAAAAAATGGTATTGATATAGTATGTATTATACTTTTTCATGTTTTCACGGTCAGATATGTTGTAATTTCTTGAACACAAAGTAATTATGTCCATGGGCAATGTACCTATGTGAGAATGTATTGTGCTGTCTTTGGTAGGCTGGGTAAATCACTCTCAAGTTTGCACAGCACAATCACTGCTCGGTGTAAACCAAGTCAAAGGTTAATCTCTACAAATAACTAACAATATAGGCTGGAAAAAAGACAGCATCTTCAACAAATAGTGCTGGACAAACTGTATAACCATATGCAGGAAACTGAAACTTGATCCACACATTTCACCATGCACTACACTCAAGTCCAAATGGATCAAAGACTCAATATAAGACCAGAAACTCGAATACTACTGGAAGAAAATTTAGGAAGTATTTTCCATGATATAGGAATGGAAAACGACTTCCTGAACAAAAGCCCAGTAGCTCACAATCTTAAACAGTCACTCAAACAATGGGATCACATAAAGCTGAAGAGTTTCTTTACTGACAAGCATACAATAAGAAAAGCCGATAGATTACCCACAGAATGGGAGAAAATATTTGCGGGTTATCCAACTGATAGAGACATAATGTCTAGAATATACAAAGAAGTCAAAAATCTAAGCAGTAAGAAGTCAAACAACCCACTCACAAAATGCGGCAAAAAGCTGAACAGGCAGTTCACAGAGGAAGAATTACAAATGGCAAATACACACTTAAGAAAATGTTCATCATCCCTAATCATCAGGAAAATGCAAATTAAAACAACTATGAGATTCCACCTTACCCCAATAAGGATAGCAAACATCAAAAAATCAAATAAAAACAAATGCTGGCGAGGATGTGGAGAAGTAGGAACACTCATCCACTGTTGGTGGGAATGTAAGATGGTACAACCACTTTGGAAAGTAATATGGAGACTCCTGAAAAAGCTGACAATAGAGATACCAACAGACCCAGTTATTCCCTTACTGGGCATCTACCCTAAAACCTTCAAGCCACAGGCCAGAGAGATTTGCTCAACCATGTTTGTAGTGGCTCAATTTGAAATAGCTAAGAGCTGGAATAAACCCAGATGTCCATCACTAGAAGAATGGATAACTAAGATGTGGTATATCTACACAGTGGAATTCTATATAGCATTAAGAAAAAATGACACAATGAAATTTGAAGAAAAATGGTTGAACCTAGAACAGATCATTCTCAGTGAACTTTCCCAATCACAGAAGAAAAAATTGCCACATAGTCTCACTCATCTATAGCACCTAACCTGAATCTATCCAAGATACCTTACATACCCAGCAAGCATCTTGTGGACCAGACAATAGGATGGGTGGGGAGGGAGGGGAGGGTAATGGAGGGGTGGGAAACACAAATCTACACCCAACTGGCAATGGTACCATAAAATTCTACTTTGTAAAAGGCAGAACAAATGGCTGAACCTTCACCAGGCTCTCAGAGGGAACACCTGAACCACAAGACACTGGAGAGTGTATGATGAAGACTAACCTTAATCTTCTACAGCTTTCTTCCTTCCCTCCCTCTCTCTCTCTCTCTCTCTTCTCTAACTGTTGTATATTAGTTATATTTTTCCTCCTTTTCTTAGTGGGTTCTGACCTGTAATTCCCAGTACCAGCATGTGGCTATCATCCACAATGAGCTTTTGATCAGAGAAACCTACAAGGTTTCCTAAAAGAAAGACAGATTTCTGTACCAGTACTTAATGCCCCACCAAAGGTTAGTGGTAAGACCCTACTGCTGAAGACACCTTATGTGGTTGATATGTAAAATGGAATGGCATGGCTGGAAGTTGGAAGACAGTCAGTCCCCAGACAGTCAGCGCGTTTAGTGCCAGAAGGTGCTCCATGGGTGACTGGGGGAAAATGATCAATATCTGTCCAAGCAACTCATGGTCTAACCTCCTTAGTAGCAAGTAACCTGTTGTGATGCCCACACAAGTGCAATAGTGGCACACAGCCATGGTGGGGAACCAACTGCTCTTGATTTGGCTAACTGATCTCCTCAGTGGCACAGGACCCATAGCTGGAGCTGGGAAACAAGTCAGAACCATATCCAAACATAAGCTCACTCTCCATTATCAAGCTACCATCAATCGTGGGCTACAAGAGGGCCTACACCTATTAAATTCTCTATAAAAAAGTAAGGGTTATCTCATTTGTCCTGGTGCTAACTTACTCTCTGTTGGAGAATCTGCTTCTCTTTTTCAGATAGATGTAGATCCTAAGGAGAGAGCTACCCCATCATATCTCCAAAGGGCCCTGGCTGAAACTAAGAAAAACTGGTGAAACAAGCAAGAGTGCTGTTTTCCTGGTGAACCGGGTACCAGCGCAAGGGGGAAGGAGATCAACACAGAGAAAAATCCACTCCTACCAAATCAGAGAGCCAGAGACCCAGAGACCCCCAATGCCTCATCACTGAAGCAGACCAAAAATGAACCCAACATGGCTCAGGGAAAGTTGCGGAAGAGGGGGTGGAAAGAATGTCAAGGCCACATGTTGGGTCATGATGTGCAGAGACATTTATCTTACCCATAACTGTGGGCTAACTCCACAATGCATGACCCATATACCTCAACAAGCAGGGCCCAAGGGGAGGGGGCAGGTCACGGATGAGCCTAAAAATGGTACCAAACTGACTGTGTTTGCTGAATACAAAACTAATTAATAAAAAAATAAAAAAATTAAAAACAAAACAAAAAATGACAGTAAATTATGTAACTAAATATTAGGTAGCAAAAATACTAAGTAAATTCTTATTGGTTTGGTAGCCTGATTTCCACATTATGAAAAAATTGCAGTTGAACAATATATTTTTTTAATTTGAAATATGCTTAGGAAAAAGATAAAACCTAGTTTTCTCTTTTAGTGTATTAAACTGTCCTTTGATAAGTGATTGAAAATTATTTCATAGTAAAATGTTCATACTAGTTTATTAGCTCATGATTTTAAATGTCTACTTTGATTTTTAAATTTTCATTCAGTTCAATCTCACTTGATAAACTACTGCCATTAGGTTAGTATTTACATAGCTTGTAATATTACAGCAGCCTGATGGGAGGGAATAAAAGTGAAACAGTTTTGTTCTCAGTGAAAACTATCAGCATGACACTGAGAAGGCACAAAAGGTAAACCACGCTGCTTCATTTATCCTTTCTTCCCATTCTTGGAGCATTCTCTTCACTTTCTTTTCTTCACCTTGTTTCAGTTCTCTTTCATGAGCTTTTTCGTACCTAAATGTCTTCTTTGTAGGACATTTGGTTCATTGTCATTAAGATTGAGTCTCATTATGAACAAAATCAGATTTATGTAAAATTTAAGGAAGTTTACATCAGGACAGAACAATAAACAATGATATGGAATCATTAAATTGTTAGCGGTGGTGATGTTTTGATGGCCATTATTGGGCTTTGTAAGAAAATAATTTTATTCTTACACATGTATACACACATACTATGACTGGAAAAGCAATTTGTAATTAATGACCTTGAGTAGTACTTAAGAAGAAATGTATGACACTTCTGTCTCAATATATTATTAAATATTAAATATAGGTGGTGTGTTTTCTTTATGTTTCTATGTGTTTAAGTTTTTTTATAATACAATTTTAGAAGTGTGCTCATAGACAGATGCAGGAAGACAAAGTGCCTTTTAAGTGTCTTAGGAAAAAGGCATGTCTAGTCGGAGCACAGTTGCATCTCAGCCATTGCACTTTTTTTTCGCATAGTATTGCTGACAATTTAGCTTTGAAATTACTTGACAGAGATGTAGTGTTTTCCAAACTTTAGTAATTAGCTTCCTCTGAGCCTACCAACACTCATCTTTAAAAGATTTCTGTTTTATCTTTGAATTATTAAATAATAAACATGGTTTGAGCGATGCATCTTATCAGCATCCTCTTTGTTGTAGAATGGCTTCCATGGAACTTCATATTTCCTTATGGACAAGGAGGTATGACAGAAGTGCATCTTTCTGTATTATCCTATGAACAAGTGAGTCAAGGATTCAAGTGACCCCATATTACTTGTTTCCATGTAAAGTGCCTTATTCAGAATACCATAATTTTTTTTTCCCATAAATGTCTTTAGTTTTGACTTCTTTGCAGGGAAGCTACATATTCAGTTTTTCAGTGGATCAATTGCAGCATTGAAAAAATGCATTTTATGTTCACAAAACAGAAGAGTGTGAGATACTCAACTAATCTCTGCATAATGTTGGTGATAAATTATGTTTTTATACAAGCTGCATTTCAATAGGCCATAACAATAGTCTTTGTGAAAATGACAGAGATACAAATTTCTTTGCAAAAGCACCAACATTGAAAGTTACCAACAATAAAATAATTCAGATGGACTTGGTTTATAGAGAAAATTGGTGCTTATGGAAAATATATTTGTCATATTCTTTGTTCTTAATGATATATATTTTTAATTATTTTATTTGTTTCATTTTTGTCATTTTAAATGTGTCTTTTAAAATATGGATTTATACAATGTATTTTGATCTTATTTCCTCCCCCCCCAGTTTCCCTTCCTTATCCCCTCTCTCTTCCACTAATACTCTGTTCCCATTAGGCCTTATATAATTTACATGCCTTTATTTATTTATTTATTCATTTATTTATTTATTTTTGTAACCTACTGGGTTATATTAGGGTTGCTTGCATGATAATGGTTGGAAATTTATGTACTGTGGAATGATCACCAGTGGCTACACCACTGAGGAACCTCACTTCCCATCTCCCATAAAGCATTAGTTGCAATTATCTACCCTTTGAGGTATGTGGTACCTTATATGTCTTTCCTCTACTGATAGCAATGTACTTATAGAATCATGTTCTTGTGCAGGAAACTCTGTGCCATAGTTCAAAGGCCAGGTCATATCCAGAAGATGGTGTTTTGCAGTTCTTCTCCTCACCCCTCTGCTGTTACATTCTTTCTGTCACCCTCAAATGAAAGGTTCCCTGTGGTGCATGGGGGTTGTTTACATGCTCGGTTTGAGGCTGAACACATTGGCAGTGTTTATAGTATATCTTTTTAAACAATTTTCTTTTTATTTACTTATTTTCATAGGGACATGTGAAACCTTAAGTGAAAAAATATTTTTTTGAAAATTATTATTAATACATTACGTTAGTTTTAGTAAACCACCCCATCCTTCTTCTCTGCCTGATCTACATGACCCCTACTCTGCATTCACCCTCACAACCCTGGAATTCCCCCTTTGACTTACATGGCACCTAAGTTCTGTCACCATCCCTACCCTTCTACCTTGCAGCATCTTGTTTTCCTGCCTTCCCGTGTGGCCTTTTCTAATGCCTGGAAATCTACACATACTGCCCTCCACAATTACTAACACACATAAAAGTTATATATATATATATTCACATTTTCCTTAACCATTCCTCAGTTGATTGACATCTAGGTTTATTCTATTCCTTTCTATTGTGAATAAAGCAGCCATAAAACCTGATTAACAAGTATCTTGCAGTTTAGTGTACTGTTCGTGGACACATGTGTTTTGAAATCTTACCAGTTTTGAAATGCCTCACAACCTTCACCACCATGCTTATCAATAGACCACTAAAATATATACCGGTTTTGTATCTGAAATTTATAACCTTTTACAAAGCTTATCCCTGTCTTTATCTTCATTGTTAACACTGTCTTCTGGATTCATCTATCTTGACTATCCATGTGTGTTCATACATGTACACATATATACATGAATAACAAATGTCTTCTGCTTTTCAACTGATGAAAAAAATAGGTGTTTCCATACCTTTACTTTTGTGGATATTGACAAAATAAGGGGATATAGATATAACTTTAATATATTAATTTCAATTACTTTGGCTTTCTATACCCAGGAGAAGGGTTCCTGAGTTATCCAGTTGTTAAAGTTTTACTGTTTTTTGCTAGTGGCATATTAATTTATGTTCCTGCCAATAATGTACCAATGTTTACATTTCTCTACATCTTACATGACATTAGTTACCAGTTTTCCTTTCTGATAATAGTTATTCTCACAGACATGGGAAGACATATCACTATGGTTTTAATGCTGATTAGAGATGCTGTACACTTTTCCCCAATTATCTCGTTCCATTTGTATATTCTATATTGAGAAATGTCTGTTTGTGCCCTACCACTATTTTTAAAGGATTTATTTATTTATTTATTTATTTATTTATTATTTATTATACAGAGTGAGAGAGAAAGCAGCAGATAGAGAGATAGAAAGACAGAGAAAGTGGGTGTGCCAGGTCCTCTAGCAACTGCAAGTAAACTCTGGAAGCATGCACCACTTTGTACATCTGGCATTACGTGGGTACTGGGGTACTGAACCCAGGTTCTTAGGCTTTGCAGAAAAGTACTTTAACAGATGAGCCATATCTCCAGCCACCCCCCACCATCACCATTTTGCTGTTTCTTTACTCTGCTAATTATCTTCATTGCTGCTTAAGTTTATATTTAGAACTTCTGTATTATAATTCGTTGCTGTTGGGAAATAAATGATACTTCACTTATAGATCATTGAGAAATAATAGCTCTTCCTATTATGATGATAGATAATTTATTTTATTGGTTTTTATATACTTTTGTAATAATAAGAAGTGAACACAACCAAAACAGATGGGTAGAAATTTATCCATTGCTTTTAAGCATATTTCTATTTCTAAAGATTTTCAGAGTAAATTCCCATATTAACAATAGAACAATTTACTTTTGAAATTGTGAATGTGGTAAGGAAACAAAAACAATCACTGTTTTAAAATCAAAAGAACTTTTCTAAACACAAAAAAGAAAGAAAATTGCTCCTGATGATATTCTTAAGGTCAAGTCTTTCCTGAACTTTGTTTTTTAAAATGCAAATGTATTTTTGCCTTTAACTCAAAGAACTTAACACTTTAGAAAAATACTAGAAGGTTATTTTAGAATTGTAGAATAATAAGATAAAACGATGGTGTTCCAAGTGCCTAAAATGCTTATTACACTGTATAAGTAGGAATTAACTGCAGGAGAAATGGAAAATTTATTATTATGTAATGGCCAAAATGCATGTACCTTTGAAGTAATTTATTTTAAGAAGAAATTTACTTTGCTGCACTACTTTCTCAGAAACACCTTAAAATTTAGTTTATCTTTTTTGACAAATGCATGATATGTTTTCTGTTTGTACCTTTCTTTTATTTTTGGCAAAGCATTCTGTTTACTTGAAAAATTATATTTAAATAAGTTGTTGTTTTTGTCCTTACTGCTGTAAATTTTCATCAGTGCATACATTAATTCTTTAATTTACTCATTCATGTACTTAAAGACAACTAATGTGCTGCATGCCCTCTAGGCTGGTCACTGGCTCAGCACTTGAGGTACAATGGTGCATTTGATGGCCATGGACTTTATTTTTCAGGATGATAATTTCAACAAAAAATTAGAATGTAAGGAGTGGGGGAATATTAGAAGATAATCTGGGTGAATATAATTAAATAATAACATAGCATGCATTTTAAAAAATCTCATAATAATATGTAAGTTTGTATAATGAACATATACTAATAAAGATAAATCACACCATCTAAAGAAAATAATTCTATGTTTAAAAAGTACCAAGAAAAGAAGTTAGAATATAATATGAGAAAGACTTAAAATATCCTTTACTGGAATGCTATAGAAACTCAATTGACTATGAATATTGCCCACCTTTGTAATGTTTCAATGAATCTCTTATGCTAGGACTTATCATCATTAAAGGACATTTTAAGTTATAATATGTGATGTATGATATTGAATAAGACACAGCAACACCACAAGAAAATCTTGAAAAATCACATAGGAGTCAGGAGGTGAATTTCATTATATAGCATAATTGTGTTTGCATCCATTTACCACAGACCTTCATGAATTTCATGTGTTTTTAGAGTAAAAGCCCATTTAAATGTTACAGTCTATGCTATTGTGATTCAGAGAAAGAACTGTAACCACAAGTATATCCCATGTTCCTTAAAATGGGGTTAGATTCATTTCTAATTTCGACTTCTAAAGTAGATCTTCAAGTTGTTACACCTGAAACTCAAACACTCAGTGAAAATCAGCATAAAGCAGTAACATTGAAGGTAAGGTTGAAAGGATTTCATCTCTGAGCATTTTTATTTCATCTGATAAAATCTATACCAATAAAAAGGTTTTCAGACAGTGAGGGAAGACTTTTCCCCTATCACATTTATTTTCATTATGCCAAAATCCCTAATTTTCAATGGATTCACCACATATTTATTATGGAGTATGAGTATTTGACATTTGTTCCAGCACTGATTAAGTAGTTTTTATTGATGATGAAACCTAAAATGTTCATACGCCTATGTATCTTTTAAGTTATTTTCAGGGAAAATATATTTATAACCATGACTGTGTCCACATCTGAAACTTTAAGGCCATGTTGGCTGTTGCTTTCAGTATTTCTCTGATGATATAAGGGCTATTATTTATTTATTCATTTATTTATTTATTTACAGGGAGAGAGGAGAGAGAACAAGCGGAGAATGAGTAAGAATGAGTAAGCCAGGGCCTTTATAGCCATTGCAAATGAATTTCAGAAGCATGTGCCACTTTGTGCATCAGGCATGGGTAGTGGAATATCCAACCTAGGCTGTTAGGCTTTTCAAGCAAGTGTCTTAACCACTAAGCCAACTCTCTATCCCAAGGGACATGTAGTTTGAAAACCAGACTAACAGTGATTTATTCAACTTTGTTCTGAATTAAGAAATCATTGGTTATGGTGATATAACTTTAAAAACAACAATAGCAACAACAAAAAACAACTTTTCCTTATAATGAGAATTTTGCTTGCTAGAATGGCTGTTTCCACCCAGCACTAAATTTTTACACTATTAAAAGGAACATCAAAGCTATCATGGAAGTCTTACTAAGTGCCTATTCAGTATACGTGAAGACCAAGAGGATTTGGAATATGTTTAGTACACCATCATTAAGAGGAGTTCCTTTGAGCTGCTATCCATATCAGCCAAGAGGAAGAACCAGACTATCTTGGATTTGTAGACAAGGAAGCAAATAGCCTTTGATTAGTGAATGCCAGTGTGAGAGCAAGTTCCACTCTTGAGCTTCGAGAATGACAGACATCATTGTTGAAAATTTTCCCAATGTAAAATGCTGAGATGGGAGTTTCATGAAAAAACATTTACTAGAGTTTTCTTTGCTCTTTGAAATTTTTTATTTACTAATAAATAAGTTATTTAATAAATACATAAAATAAAAATTAAAAAAGATATTTAGTTCAATGAATTAATATCCAATTCGGTGGACACATCTGGGTTAATCTCAGTATACTTCTCTAATCTACTTTCTACTACATAATTTGACTTATTTCTCCCATATATTTATTCATTTTGTTATTTTTCCCATTTCCTGGCAAGCTTGGATGCAGGGCCTATTGAAGAAATAATGCAGATGTAAATGGAAATTAGCTTGTTCTAGGCTAAGTCCCCACTTCATGTTGAAAAACCATACCACAGCGTGTCTAAATATTACATACTTAGAACGTTCAGTTAGCTTAGTTTTCTGGTATATCTACAAAATAAGTAAATATGCATTGTTTCAGTTCTAGGATCCTCATGTTGTTATCTCTTTGTGTTTACAATATGACTGAAGAGAACATTTCTCACATTATAACTATGATTCATCACTTTTGTTTGCAAGGCTTCTAGGTTTGTGTTCAATGCATTCAGTACATATAAATGATGTTCTGTTGTTGTGATTAATAAATAATCGATCAATCAACTTGTCTTTATTAGTACTTATCAATACTACTGTGGGTTTATGTGATTAATTATGACACCAATTAAAGTTGATACATAGAAATAAATCAAGATAATCTTCTGCCTCATTTAAAACTGGTGGTCACTTTCTAAATAGACCACTTATTTTCATTCATTTCCAGAGAATAGCTTGCATGTTTGGAGTACCCCTGCATTCTTTGTATGGTCTCTTCTGTTGCATAAAACATGGAGCTTCCTCAACATTCTCAGTCCTTGGCTGGAGAGATAGCTTTGTGGTTAAAGCATTTTCCTGCAAAGTCAAAGGACCCACATTGGATTCCCCAGGATCCACATAACCCAGATGCTCAAGGTGGTGCATGCATCTGGAGTTCATTTGCAGCAGCTGGAGGCCCTAATTCACTCATTCTCTATCTCTTTCTTCCTCTTTCTCTCTTAGGTTAATAAATAAAAATAAAATATTTTGTAAAAAAGTTCTCAGCCTTGCTCTAAGCTTCTCTGTTTTAACAGGCATGCATATTCTGAGGGTAACTTTCATGTTTTTACACTTAATGGAATTCCTGAATGTGTGAGCAAGCTATACACTTGAGCCAGATGCAAAAGAGGCATAATTGTTTGGTGTTTGTTTGCACAGAGGAAAGAGGCCCTGGGTCACCTCCAAGTGCATACACCCCCTCCCTACACATAAACATATGCATATAATGAAATAAAACTAATTAAAAAAGGAAAAGCCACTTCCCTCTCTTAGAGCCTCGCAGTGCTGCTCCAGGGATAGCTGAGCAAAACCAAGGCTAGATTCCGTCCTGGTTCCTTTCCTTCCCCAGTGAGTGAGAGGAGTCCTGCAGTACACAGGGCACAGCAAAGTCGTGAGTCCTTCCAGAGCTGGTTAAACTATGTGGATATTGTAAACAGCTGGCACTAAACATACATCAAATTGATGAGGAGCCATGAACATTGTCTAAAGTTCAATCTAATTTTGAAACTGGCATCGAGCAACTTGTATCTGCATTTTACTCCTTCATTCTTAGGTAGCTCAGAGTTGCTTTCATTATAATTTCAGGGTACTTTTTATTTCGGCCCATTTTATTAGTCTGTTTTACATCCTTAGCAATAGAATCCTAGAATTTTCTCTCCTGTGTGTTTTTGTCTTACTTCTTCGTGGTTCATGAAACCAGCTTAACTTGTCAGTATAATTAAACCAAACTGACAGGATGACAACAGATGATACTGCTGTTTTGTGAGATCCCCAGGCTGCCTATCAAGTCTAAGGCTGATCACACTTATTTACCCCCGATAAGACGTTTAAGGTAATTTTCCAAGCTCTGTGGTCATCTGCGATTTTGTTTTCCAATGTAGCCATGATGCAGCATTACAGAAAACAGACACTGGGCTTGGAGGTAGTTTACTAGGTAGCAGACATCTCCCTCTCTTCAGCAGTGCTGATGACCCAGAGAATCATCCAGGACATTCATACCCTGTTATGGCAGCATGGAGAGAAACTGGAAAGACCATGTCACATTACTTTAGATGTTTCTTCTATCACACCTGACTTATGTTGTATAATCTGAAATTGAATTTTAAAGTTGTGGTTTTTCATTAATGCTCTTGTTGATGGGACACACCTGTCAGGACAATGCAGTGTTAGAATTTATGTCAGAAAATGTATTTCCTAGGGTTTGCGTTATTCCTCAAATTTATGTGCAGTTGTGCTCAGAGGTAGAAGTTTTGGGAAGTGATTGTATCCTAAGGACACTAGATTAAGGGATTTATGAATTTTAGCAGGAGGGACTTTGTTGTGAAAATGATCTTTCTGGCATACCTGCTTTGTCTCACCATGGTGTGTCATTTACCATGATACACCACAGCAAGAAGGCTGATGCTGAGCAGATGCTGCCATCATTCTCTTACAAGTCTTAGCCTCAAGAATGATATATTGTATAACCTGTATTATTTACAATTCACCCACTTGGGGTATTTGGCTATAACTACAGAAAATGGACTAAATATTGAAACAAAAAAATCAATAAAATTCTGAGAATGACACTGTATTAGCTTCCTAGGGCCAAATGGACAGTGTAACACAAACTGTGCAATTTAATAAGAGACCATTCTCTCATAATTTGGAGACCAAAGTCAAGAGTCAACATCCACGTTGTGTCTGAGGCAGGAACTTTCCTTTCCCTGTATAGCTTCTGGGTCTTAGTGCTTCACTCTCCTTCCGTCATCTGTTGCCTTCTTTTGTCCTAGTTTGCATCTTCCCATGACATTTTACGAGTGGGTCTATTTGATTTAGAGCTCTTCCTCATCCAGTGTGACTCTTAATTACCTTGATCACATCTACAAAGCTTTCTTTTTAAATTCCCTCTTACAAGATAGTGTGGAAGCAAGAACTTGAACATGTCTTTTTGAAGGACCAAGGACTGAATTCAATACCCTATATTCACATGTATTATAGGTTATTTTGTTGGTCCATTACATCCCATTACTATGTGTAATTATTACATATTAATGATGAATAATAAATAATTACTTTGCAATCATATTCCTGCTCCTGAAAATGGAGTATTTGATTTTGAGGACAGTGGATCTGGCTCAATAAAATTATTTTATCTCCAGTGTTCTTTCTTTGCTCATCTAAATTTCCCCCTTCTAATATTACTATCTATAGAAACAGAATACCTGTTACCTTCTCTGAGTAATTTTCACTCCTGGCCCTAACAAGGTTCACACCACAGTATCATTTTATATAATTTCCAAACTCTATTTTCTTGTTTTAATGTCAAATATGTTGTTGTTTATACACACTGTTATTCTTCTGTAACTTTCATCATGTTTTTTTTTTTTTCTCCTAGGACTTCAACTTCTCTCACAGTCACCAATGTCCATAATATTACTATTGCCAATGGTAAATTATCTACCCTTATTGTTCTTTTAAAACATTTAATAGCTATTTTTATAATGAATTCCATGCTCATGTTTTACCTTCTATCTCACAAAGTACTCTTTAAGCCCTTTTTATTTTTAATTCCATGTGTTCTAAAGGACTTAGATAGGCATAGGTCTTTGCTCTCCTCTCTTACCTGGTGTTTTGTCTAGACTCACGGGTTAAATATCAGCTGCATTCTTATGACTCTCAAATAAACATACCAAACCCAGATTTCTGCCTTGGATGCCAGTCATGTTTATAAGGCTGACCTCTAGATATTTACATTCCAATATATGCTAACTATCCCAGACACAGGATTGTGGAAATCTTAGATTTGAAGCCTTTCTCTTTCTGCAATTCCATCCTGCTTAAGAAAGGAATTTATGGGCTATACAGATATCCCATGGATATGTCTATTGCTACACAAGCATGTGGATCCATTACCCGATGCTTGGCAAGTAAAGGCAGGTAGATACCCAGGGATTGATGGCAAGCTAATCTAATACAAGCAGCAAAATCAAGTTTTAATGAGAGACTCAAAAAACAGAAGAGGAGTGCAATTGAAGAGGACAGCTAATGTCATTGTCTGGCCTCCACACACCTCCCCACATACATACGTGCCCACGTACATATGAACATGCGTACATTCACACACATGCACACCACAAATGCATGCAAAAAAGAGGAAGGATGACCCAAGTGCTTTGCTCTTTGTGCAATCTTCTCAGCTTCATTTTATGAAAATTTCTCACTATTACTCAAGTCAAAGAAGGTTTTGTAATATTTTTATTGGCAGGGGGAGAGAGAGAGAGAGAGAATAAATGAGGATGAATGGGTGCACCAGGGCCTCTAGCCAATGCAAATAAGCTCTTGATGCATGTACCATTTTGTGCATCTGTCTTATGAGTGTACTGGGGAATCAAACCTGGGTTATTAGGCTTTGCAGGCAAATGACTTAACTGCCGTCTCTCCAGTCCCAAGTCAAAGAATTTTGAGTGACATGAAAGTCACATTTTCTTTTAAAAGTCTTTTCTTAGATTAATTATTTAATTTATTTGAGAGAGCAAGAAACAGGCAGAGTGAGAGGGAGAGAGAAAGTGAGAGAAAGAATGGGTGTGCCAGAGCCTCCAGCCACTGCAAACAAACTCCAGACACATGTGCCATCTTCTGTATCTGGCTTATGTGGGTCCTGTGGAGTCAAACTGAGGTTCTTTGGCTTTGTAGGCAAATACCTTAACCACTAAGAAATCTCTCCAGCCCAAAAGTCACAGTTCTTCATAATCTACATGCTATCTGATGGGCATCTTGTTGAGATTCCATTTGAACATCTCAAATATGACCCTGTCTCTCTCTTATTACCACCCTGCTTGTGTCAACACTCTCTCCCAGAGCACTGAGACAGAATCTACTCTACCTCAATTGCCCTTAATTTGTTTACAGTATAGAATCTAGAATGATCACATAAAAACATTTCTCTTTTGCACAAGGACCTCAAATTGGTGTTCTATTTTGTGCAGAGTAAAATCAAGCATTTTTTCTTTATGGCTGATAAGGTCCATGGGAGTTCTTAGTCTCCTTGCATTCCTGTCATCCTGTGCTCCTGTCAGACAACACATCCTTTCTGGTCATAGCTGCTGCTGCAGCCTTCGTATTTCTGTACAGCTGTGTGTAATTTAGGCTCTCATCATTTTCATGTTTTGTCAAAGGAATGAATGCACACCTCGTTTAGAACTGCATGATTTCCTATTCCTAGCCCCTCCTCCCCTTATGTCATTATATATTTCTTTATTATTCCTTCTCTTCCAATATGCTTCCTGATTTGTTCATTATAGAATTTATTTACTATTTTCTGGTGAAAATAACTCCATAAGAAAAATCTGTATGCTGCATTTGCTTGTCTATTGCAGGTACATAATGTCTAGTACATGATATATATTTAGGTTCATATATTTTAATGTGTGAATAAGTGAATGATAGTGTAGATTCATACTGATTTCACAGTGGATGCCTGGAATAATATTTTCTCATTTTTCTACATACTAATAAGATTACTGACAACAAATTTCATCAATATCATTATTGTTGATAGAGTTTTGTATCTACCTAAGGAATGTTTTACATAATTCAATTTGATATTTTTCTATGTAAAGATTTCCTTACATAATGCAACTAAGTTTGTTTCTGATTAAATAACTTGTGCCGTTCACAGCTTGTAATTGGCAGGGTCCACATGGACTGAACTTTAACTGTAATGGTTCTGTGATGCTTCCACTGTTCTATACACTCAAGGACAGGAGGAAAGAGTCTCTGGGTCCTCATACAAGTATGTGCTTACGTGTAGCCAAGTTATACTTTTATGTGCAGCGGCTGCTGCTGCTCCGAGTTTGCTACTCTTGGTTTGTTAAAACTACCACTGATACTGTCATTGTTTTTTTTTTTTCTTCCCTATTGCCATCAACTTCCTTTTTAAAGCAATCTTTGACACATTGAGAAATGCTTCTAAGAAATAGCTTTGCAACTCAAGAATGGCACTTCAGAACTGAGTAATTTAATATTTCACAGAGGAATGTACTGAATGCATCAATTTCCTCCAGGCTTTGGTTAGACTCACCTACGTGACAATGTGCTGCTCTGTAATAGGCCTTGAGCTTTCTTCTTAATAGGTTTCTCTTGTATTATTTTCTCTTTGTATAGGTGGCCCAGAAATCATTATGGCATTTGCTTTAATAGAATTCACTGTCCTGTTACTCTAAAAAAAATTCTTTTGCTGTCATTTTAAGTTAATTTTCTGAAATAAACAGTTATCTTTTCCATATTTGTTACTTTCTGATACAATATTTTTTTCCTGAAATAGTTATATTAATACTTTTTACAAATAAAATATAATTCAGCATCACATTATATTAACACATTGATTTTAGATATGTCTACATAATTTAGAATTTTTGTATAGAATATGAAAAAATAGCACTAATGTGCTACAGAGGCATGTATTAAAACAACGCAAAGCATGTAGAAATGCCAGTAGTAAGGCCAGAAGTAGCAGAAAAGACTCATGAAATGATGTTTTCATCATGAGTTAATTTCAAACATGTGCACTGTGAAGGCCTTAAAGTTAAGAATAAAATCACATTTAAAAGATAACAAATGGGCTGGAGAGATGGCTTAGCAGTTAAAGTACTTGCCTGCAAAGCCAAAGGACCCCAGATTGATTCTCTAGGACCCACGTAAACCAGATGCACAAGGTGGTGCATGTATCTGGAGCTCATTTACAGGGGTCGGAGGCTTGGCATGCCCATCCTCTTTCTCTCTATCTGCCTCTCGCTTTCTCTTTCCAAATAAATAAATGAATAACTTTTTTAAATGTCATTTTTTTAAATTAAGTTGAAACTCTGTATGGATACATCAAGTGTTAGTACAATCATTCCCCTCCTCCCTGGCCCCATGATCCACTGAGGGCCCTCCTTAGTGTGACTGCTGTTATTCATGATGGAGTTGTGGGCCCAGGTGAAAACACTAAGGAATTGGCGAGATCAGCAAGAATGTCTGACAACCAGAGCCAGGAAGACAGAGTCAGACACAGGATACTCAAAATACATATATTAATTTAAAAAATTATATTCATTTATTTGAGAGAAAGATAGAAGGAGAGAGAGGGAGAGAGAGAGAGATAACATGTTAATCCAAGCCTTTATAATGAAAAAGAAATGACAGCTCATCTTGGGAGCTGATCTGTTCATGGATCATTTTCTTAAATTGCAGAGGTTGGGTAAATACACACACATGTGTCATAGTGACACTGTTTACCAATGTCAGGATGATATTGAGAAATCCTTAATCCTTTAATTACTCAAAATTGAAGCTATACATGTGTGTCCATGCACAACCCAAAATGAAAACTGAGGTCGTAGACTAAGATAAGTGCTACTTTTTTTAAAACCAGAGATCAAAAAGTTGGGAATAGTTTTTAAAGTATTTTGATTAACATAATACTTGTATTTCAAAGGACATGATTTGTTCTCAATTTAGTATTGTGTTTTACTTTAATTTTTATTAATGAGAAACATAGTTGGTGTTTTCTAAATTATAGTAAAAATTGAAAACTGCTCAGAAAACTTGAGTTTTTAATATATAATGTTTAGGTCCTGAAGTATGAAGACATTAGACATTAAATGAATTATCTGCATAAATGCATTGGCTAGTGCAAGGTTCCATTATTTAGAGTAGATTTGATCAGACATTAAGCTGTCATTAATATTAGCCAGGTGTGGTGGTGCACACCTTTAATCCCAGCACTTAGGAGGCACAGGTAAGAGGATCACCATGAGTTCGAGGCCACCCTGAGACTGCATGTATTGGCCCATAATACCCTTCCAATAATACAAGAAGTAATAAAGCATGTAAATAAAGAAATAAAGATGTAAATCAAATAATAAATGTAAAAATAGGATTGTTTGAAACAGGAATCTTGTTGACATATACAAAAAAATTTGTCATCTGGATAAAAGTAATTAACAAGCTAAGAAGGCAGGTGTTTTAATTACCTTACTGTTGCTGTGAACAAACTCCTGACTAAAGCAACTGAGGTAGGAAAGGTTTTATTTTGCCTTATTTTTTGGAAGGGAAGTTTCATCAGGCCAGGAAGCCAAGGCAGGGGTAGGAGCTGAGCTTCTCAATGCTGGGAGACAGGAATCCGAGAGAAAACTGGATGTGAGCCTGCTGGGCTACAAACACTCGATTCCGGCCCTCAGTTACCCAGCCTTCCCAGACAATGCCAACAGCTAGAGCCAAAATGTTCAAACACATGAGCCTTTGAGGAAATTTTACATTTAATCTGCAACAGAAGGTAAGCTGGCAAAAATCTGATCAGAAAAAACATTAATAAGCAGAGAAGCATATTTTATAGTAAATCAGCAAATGATGCTTGATGGGAAACTAGTACTTCTCTGTGGAATTATATTACTGAGGTGTTCTTTGTTTATGAAGCCATGCTACTACCCAAGAATTTATATAAGCTATACAACTATCTGAGGATACTAAACTATCCCTATCCTGAGGGTGTTCTGTAAAATTCATAGGAGTGTTTTCTAATACCTGGGCTACTGGCTTCATGTCACTACTGACAGATATGATATGAGAACCATAGACATTTCTTTCCTTCTCTTCCTTACTCACCAATTCTCATGATTGTATCTTTACATCTTGTAACTTTGGTAATGATGGTTATCAAGACTTTCAGTTGGTGTGAGTCAGAAGTTGATAATAAGAAGTTTAACCTTAGCTAAGTAATCTTCATGACCCACTTCATCATACTTTTTTTTTTTTTTCAGGGAATATGCCTGTTATTTTTAAGTAGAATGGTAAAGTTGTAATTATTCTGCTGAAGAAGTCAAACACCCCACTCACAAAATGGGGCAAAGAGCTGAACAGGCAGTTTACAGAGGAAGAAATAGAAATGGCAAACATACACTTAAGAAAATGTTCATCATCCCTAATCATCAGAGAAATGCAAATTAACACAACTATGAGATTCCACCTTACCCCAATAAGGATAGCAAACATCAAAAAATCAAATAAAAATAAATGCTGGCGAGGATGTGGAGAAGTAGGAACACTCATCCACTGTTGGTGGGAATGTAGGATGGTACAACCACTTTGGAAAGCAATATGGAGACTTCTGAAAAAGCTGAGTATAGAGATACCAACAGACCCAGTTATTCCCTTACTGGGCATCTACCCTAAAACCTTCAAACCACAGGCTAGAGAGATTTGCTCAACCATGTTTATAGAGGCTCAATTTGTAATAGCTAAGTGCTGGAATCAACCCAGATGTCCATCACCAGAAGAATGGAAAACTAAGATGCGGTATATCTACACAATGGAATTCTATACAGCAGTAAGAAAAAATGACACAATGAAATTTGAGGAAAAATGGTTGAACCTGGAACAGATCATTCTCAGTGAACTTACCCAATCACAGAAAAAAAATCGCCAAATAGTCTCACTCACCTACAGCACCTAAACTGAATCTACCCAAGATACCTTACATACCCAGCAAGCACCTCCTAGACTAGACACTAGGATGGAAGGGGAGGGAGGGGAGGGCATCAAAGGGGTGGGAAACACAAAACTAGACCCAAATGGCAATGGTACCATATTTTCTACTTACTAAAAGACAGACCAAATGGCTGATCCTTCACCAGGCCCTTACAGAGAACACCTGAACCACAAGACACCGGAGAGGGTATGATCAAGACTAACCTTAATCTTCTACATCTTCCCTCCCTCACTTCCCCTCTCCCTCTCTCTCTCTCTTTTATCTCTAACTCTTGTATATTAGCTACCTTTTTCCTCATTTTCTTAGTGGGCACTGACATGTAACTCCCAGAACCAGCATGGGGCTATCATCCACAATGAGCTTTTGATCAGAGAGACCTACAAGGTTTCCTAAAAGACAGACAGATTTCTGTCAGAGTACTTGATGACCCACCAAAAGCTAGTGATAAGACCCTACTGCTGAAGACACCTTATGTGATTGACATGCAAATTAGAATGGCATGGCTGGAAGTTGGAAGAGAGTCAGTCCCCAGACAGTCAGCGCGTCTAGTGCCAGAAGGTGCTACATGGGCGACTGGGGGAAAATGACTAATATCTGTTGAAGCAACGCATGTTCTAACCTACTTAGCAGCAAATAACTTGTTGTGATGCCCACACAAGTGCAGTGGTGGCACACAGCCATGGTGGGGAACCAACTGCTCTCAATTCGGCTAACTGATCCCCTCACTGGTATGAGTCCCATAGCTGGAGCTGGGAAACAAGTCAGAACCATATCGAAACATAAACCCACTCTCCAATATCAAGCTACTGTCAATTGTGGGCTACAAGAGGGCCTACACCTATTAAATTCTCTATAAAAAAAAAAAGGGTTATCTCATTTGTCCTGATGCTAACTTACTCTCCGTTGGAGAATCTGCTTCTCTTTTTCAGATGGATGTAGATCCTAAGGAGAGTGCCACCCCATCATACCTCAAAAGGGCCCCGGCTGAAACTAAGAAAAATTGGAGAAACAAGCAAGGACGCTGTTTTCCTGATGAACCGGATACCAGCACAAGGGGGAAGGAGATCAGCACAGAGAAAAATCAACTGCTACCAAATCAGAGAGCCAGAGCCTCAGAGGCCCCCAACACCTCATCACTGAAGCAGACCAAAAATGAACCCAACATAGCTCAGGGAAATTTTGCGGAAGAGGGGGTGGAAAGAATGCCAGGGCCACGTGTTGGGTCATGATATGCAGAGACATTAGCTAACCCATAACTGTGGGTTAACTCCACAATGCATGACCCGTATCCCTCAACAAGGAGGGGCCAAGGGGAGGGGGTAGGTCATGGATGAGCCTAATAGTGGTACCAAACTGACTCTAAATAAAAAAAATAAAATTAAAAAAATAAAAATAAAGAGATAAAGATAAAAAAAAAAAATAAAAATAAAAAAGGAGAAAATAAAAAAAACAGAAAAAAAAGAATAATCTGATTTAAGTCCTTAAAGAACCTACTGCACCTCCACCTAACTATGTATTTAGGTAGTCAAGCCTCAGAATTGATTTAATAGAAGTTTCTCTAGTAGAAATTAAATATCATAGAATGGGTTTTAATTTCCACCAAACATTAGGATATCATTTTGTTGATCATTTAATATTTAATAATATATAAGTGGCATGAATCAACTAAAGATCTGAGAAATGTTTTCCCTTAATAAAATTTGTGTAGATCATTATTCATATATTTAATTGTATTTTTATCAGCTTAATTGTATTTCTTCAAAGATTCTAAAAATTTACATGTTGAAATTTCAATTTCTAACTCATTAATTTTTTTTAAATTTTTATTTCTTTATTTATTTGAGAATGACAGACAAACAGAGAAAGAGGCAGATACAGAATGGGTGTGCCAGGGCCTCCAGCCACTGCAAATAAACTCCAGATGCATAGATGCATGTGTCCCCTTGTGCCTCTGGCTTATGTGG
Organism: Dipus sagitta; assembly: GCA_036346955.1. Lineage (NCBI taxonomy): Eukaryota > Metazoa > Chordata > Mammalia > Rodentia > Dipodidae > Dipus > Dipus sagitta. The sequence continues at coordinate 28,122,290 of CM070781.1, read as the reverse complement.
GTCCTGGGGAATCAAGCCTTGAACCAGGCTCCTTAGGCTTCACAGGCAAGCGCTTAACCATTAAGCCATCTCTCCAGCCCCTCATTAAAATTTTTGAAGCATTTTCTTACATGTTTCTGTATGTTCATTTATCTGAGTTTAGGCTAGAAAGGGAGACATGAAACTCTCATGTAAAAAATAACATAAATCTTTCAATTCTTTTTCAAAATTTAAGTGTCTACCCTGGGAACAGAGACAAGGGACTAGGAAGTCTTCATTTTGTTCCCCCTGAATGAGAGCACACTTAACAAAAGACTGTATGTGCCAACCATGTAATCACCATGAGAGATTTTTGGGGTGAGGACAAAGAGAAAGTGGAGCTGGGGAGAAGCATCAAGGAACATGAAGCTACCAGGAGAGGTTTCCTACTGCACGGACAATGAGAAAGCAAGGAACAGGTAACTACTAGGAAACAAGTTTCCTGTACAATAGAAAGTGGGGTTGGGAAGATCATTAAAGGAACAGGTAATAGCAAACAAGTTTCATGTAATACAGACAATGAGAAAATGGAGTTGGTGGGAACATTAAGGAACTTAACTACTAGAAGAGAGTTTTAATGTAGCGTGAAAATCAGAAAACTGTTGGGGAGGAGCATTAAGGAGCACTGTTCTTGGACTTGAGATTCTAGAGAATTTGATCCTGTAAGTCACCATTTCTTTTGCTGAATACTGTTGACTCGAAAATGTGTCTACTCAGTCCAATTTTGATATTATGTACACGTGAATGCAACCTAACTTCAAGTTCATGTGGTAGTTTTAAATAAAATTCATTAAGGATTACACTTAGTAACTTATAGTTCTTATAATAAGTATGTCCATGAAATAGTGACTATTAAAATGCTGATGTAAGTAGGATACATTATTAAATACATTATTAGAGACATAATTTATTTTACCAAATTTACATTATCTATTTTACCATTCTTAGATAAATTTCTAGATTAGAAATATTTCACATGAGAATTTTTCAACTTGTGTTTTGTCCTTCTGTTTTCTGCTATAGGATAGTGCAACATTTCACCCTCTAGGGCACAAAGCATTTCAGGTTACATTTTAGAAACAGAGTCCAAACTCACAGCAGACACCAAACCTACCAGCATCTTTGCATTGGATTTCTCACCTTCCAGATTTGTGAGCAACAAATGTGTTCTCTTTTTTAATCATAGAGCCTCAGTTATTTTGTAGTAACAACATGAAAAGATTAAGTCAGCAAAGAGCTCAGCAAATCTAAAAAAAATCAAAACTATAAGAACATGAGGTATGGTGGCTCATGCCTTTAATCCCAGCCTTCGGGAAGCAGACATAGGAGGATCGCCATGAGTTCGAGGCCAGCCTGAGACAACATAGTGAATTTCAGATCAGCCTGGGCTAGAGTGAGACCCTACCTCAAAAAAAAATGAGTATGAAAATTTATATGTTACCAGATTGAAAATCTAATTATTAATGGCCCTACAATAATATAATAACAACAACAATAATAATGTAAGCTTAACTACAATAAAATAATTTATCTCTTATTCAAAGAGAAAAAAACCCAAATTTTCTCAGAGATATTAATAAATATTAGTTAAGAGAAATATATTCCTGGATGGCAATTTTGAATATTTCTAAAAATTTAAACCATTCTATAATTAACATAGAAAGTTAATATATTTTAACTTCTTATTTGGTGTGAGTTGGAATACAGCATATGTGGTGTATATATGTGTGTGTTTGTGTGTGTGAGTGCATGTTGAGTATACATGTAGGTATTCAGTTGTGCATGTCCTGTGTGTATACATACAGGGCCAGACCAACATGTAGGGTTTCCTTCTCTGTTACTGTTGCTCCTTATTTCCCTATGATGAAGTTTCTTTTTTTTTTGAGTTTTTAACTACAATTTTAATTACAGAACTGAATGTTTTTATCTCTTCATGACTGATGGTCATCAGAAAGCTGTTTGTTTACATGTGACAGCTATGCTACACATCCATTTATTACAGCAAGAAATCACACTACCTGCTGTACTATATGAAACCACAACACAAGTTTCGGGGTAGGAGATTTACTTCTTTTTCTTTAAGTGAAAAACATCCCAAAGTTCTGATTTACATAAGTAGTGCCTTCTTTTAAATAAATTAAAAACAAAATTCTGCCCTGCCTGTGAAATTATAAATACTACTAGTCCATTTTACAGAATGTTAAAACATTTACAAATGTACTATATATCCCAGAAAATAAACACTATGGCACTGAACCTAGTTTACCAAAAAAAAAAAAAAAAAAGTCATCATAGATATATCTAGGGTTATTTTGTTTCTTAACATTAAAAAAATTAAACCAAACAAGAGAAAGTGAAAGATAAAGAACTGTACAAAATACAACGACTATGATCTACTGGAGAGCACTAACGTATCTTCACTCAGTTCAGGAAGGAAGCCATTTCTGGAATGGACGGACATTGTGGACAATGACGTGGAACTAGAAGTACTCTCAGTGCTCAGGTCAGAATCAGCAAGGTTAAGAGATCGGATCTCCACACTGGACAGAGAAAGGCGGACTTGAGATACAGGACTGTTTCAAAACCACATACCAAGATTTAGCCAGAATCTTCAAGATGGTAGACTTTGATGGAATGACATCTTCAGTAGAAATAAAAGTGATGATTCTATGGATGATACTCATCTGAACCAATGTGAACAAAGAAAACATGATTCCAAGGTACGAAGCACACTGGCTAACATGAGAAACGGTGAATGACCTAAGCAGTGGAAATGTTCCCTGTGAGGCATGAAAACATGATTGGAGGGAAGGAGCTTGAGTTCGCATGAAGTATTTCATCCATCTGGAAACAATGGCTGCTGATTGGCACTGATCCTCTTCAGTGTGAGAAGTAGGAAACGGCTTTGAAATAGTGGCTCAACAAACTTGTCTCCAAGGCTCCATTGAAGAGATTCATTACATTAAATTCATAGTATCTCCAAATCTACGTGTCGAACTTCAGGATTCCGTTTTTCCAGTTCCTTCTCAAGCCTGTCTACTTCTGCTCCTAAAGTGTCGATAATATTTTCTCCATGTTTAAGCATAAACGTTTCTAGTTCTTCAGGAGTTTTCACTTCTTAAATTTCCTGTGGCATTTGGTCAAAATCTTGTTTTTCCAAATATGATCATGTAACAACTCGTCCATCGAAATCAACTTCTGCCTGAAATCTTACTTTGCCTAGTCCAAGATCTGTGACTTTAACATCATGAATTGTCCTTACTGATGTGCTCAGGCCAAAGGAACGTCATTTTATAAGTACGTCATAGAAAGTCGTGATCCTAGTACAAACGTTATACTATTGGAAGACACTGCAGCTGTTTTGGGAGTGACAATAGCAGCCACTTGCATGGGCCTTACTTCTGTGACAGGCAATCCAATGTATGACAGCGTGGGCTCTTTGGGCGTGGGCACCTTATTAGGTGTGGTGTCGGCCTTTCTCATCTACACTAACACAGAAGCGCTGTTAGGGCGATCCATCCAGCCGGAGCAAGTGCAGCGACGGACTGAACTGGAGAACGACCCGTCAGTAAGGGCAATTCATGATGTTCAAACCTATGATGAGGTTTCTTACTGAATGTGAATCTCTCTTTCAGTTACACTGGCTGGCCATGGTGCCCCAACAATTCTCTCTTTGCCCACTGACTGCAGTCATGGGCAGCCCTGCCCTGATTTTTACATGGGTGCTGGGGATCCACCTCAGATTCTCATGGCTTTGCTTATGCAGCAAGCATCCTTAACCCCTGAGCAATCTTGCCATCCCAAAACACGTTTAACTTCTGATACTTTAAGGAATGGCACTTTCAGACTCACTTGATAAGCTCATACTCATACTAAAGTAAGTTTGAAAGTATAAACTTTTAAAATATACTCAAGAGCACTTATACTATTAAATATAAAAATCTGTTTATAAAAATATAATAGAATAAAATGAAGAACAAAAATGAAAAATAATCAATGGAATAGACCAAGTATTTAATGTCTCAGACCCACAGGTAAACACACTTATTTTCTTAAGTATATTAAAAACAAAGGTGGCTATCAATTCACTGGAAAATGATTAATTAAATGTTAACTTGTCCTTGGAATTTTGAAAATGTTTGAAAAAAAAAAACTTAAGGTAGTTCTAAATCAGGATCTTCATGAATATAAATATGGAAGTCTCATTATTTAAATATGTTGGTTGGAGACTTTGATGTCCTGATCTAAAATATCAATGACTCTTTGACTTTTGCTATCTTGGGGTATGGTAACCCTTTTCAAGCACAAATAAAATGAAAACAAGCAACAAAAATAACAAAAATACACAAAGAGATATATCTGACTTAAAGTTAAGATGCAAATTTTAACAATATGCATAGCAAATAAAATAGAAAACAAAAGACTATGATAAATAGCTCACATAAGTCAAACTAGGAGCAAAAATTAGTTATATAATTAGTTATATATAAATAAATTGTAATTAAAATTCAGTAAGCAATCTTGAAAATCTACAAAATATTCACAGAAAGCTGATAACTTCTATTCAGGAAAAATTTCCAATACATGAAACCATCAAACATATTTTTCAGATTTTTCTTAAATTCTATAATGAGAAATAAAATCAAAATTATCAGTGTAAATAATATGAGCTATAAAATGAAATATAAGATGAATGTTAATTTTGAATAAGTGAAGTTTGGCTCAGTACAATATATTACTTAATTTACCTATATATAAGATGATAGCACTTCTATCAGAAATAATAAACCAGCAAACAGTTGGTATACTTTCCTCAATAGCAGTTTCCCTAAGAGGAAAACAATAAGTACCTCCTTTGTATTATAATGAATATGGAAAATTACTAAAATGTCACTAGGAAGAACTTTGACAAAAATTTCTATCTCAATCAGTATAAGCTTGATTCATGTTTAATTAACTTGATTAAAGCAGTACATTTGAACCATGTTTGCATATTTATTTACTATGCTTGACAACTTTAAATATATATGTAAAATTTATCCTACTAATTAGTTTTAAATAGTACTTAGAATAAAAGCTTTTAATTTGAAGGCTGGATTCTTTTATGGACAACACATTAATATTCTAAACTATTTTACAAGGGAGAACAATAGTATGGCTTATCTGAACCATGAAAACAAAGGTACATTTATAATTACATCTGCAACATCTTCACATTGCATGTTACATGTGTGATTCAGTGTACCCCTTAAACTACAAAGAAACTGGGTGTGGTGGCATGCACCTTTAATCTCAGCACTTGAGAAGCAGAGGTAGGCTTATCACTATGAGTTCATGGTCAACCTGAGACTACAGAATGAATGTCAGGTCAACCTGGACTAGAGTGAGTCCTATCTCTGAGTTAAAAAAAAAATTACTCATGGGCTGGAGAGATGGCTTAGTGGTTAAGTGCCTGCCTGTGAAGCCTAAGGACCCTGGTTTGAGGCTCAACTCTCCAGGACCCACGTTAGCCAGATGCACAAGGGGGTGCATGCGTCTGGAGTTCGTTTGCAGTGGCTGGAGGCACTGGCACGCCCATTCTCTCTGTGTTTCTTTCTCGCTCTGTCTGTTGCTCTAAAAAAAAAAATAAATAAACAAAATTAAAAAAAAATATTACTCATGTATTTTCATTCTATGTAAATAGCAATTAGACAACAACCAGTATGCATTGTGTGGTCACAATGTTAACTTTTCTGAATATCTGCTTTGTGGGTAAGGGTTTGTTTAATTTACCTGTGACAATGATAAAATTTATCAGTAGTAATGCAACTTTATCTAAGCTGGTAGAGCTACAAGTTTCCCTACTTTGGATGTTTGAATAATACATTAAGACTGCTATAATAAAAAAAATATATAATCTGTGTAGTTTATGAGCAAAAGGAATTGATGTTTCTCTAGTTATGGAAGCTGAGACGTACTTGGTACAGGTTCCCAGGTATATGGTGTCTGATCAGGGCTTACTTTCTCAGGAATCATTTCTTCCAGCTGTATTTTCACATATAAGTAAGGGGCAAGGATGCTTCTCAGGCACAAATTACATTCATGAGGCTTCTACGTTTGTGTAAAAATTACCCCAGATATAATTAATACCATCACTTTAAAGATCAAATTTACAATTTTTTTATTAGTTATGTACACAGTGTGTATGCAGCCATGTTGGTACCATCGTTAGCTTCCTCCCTGTCCACCCCCTCCAAAGGGACCCTCCTCATTTGGGAATGTGGGTTGTGCATTGTGGGGTTAGTCATCAGTTATGGGGAGGAGGCAATGTCTCTGTGCATAATTCCCCAACATGTGGTCTATAACCATCTTTCTGCTGCCTATTCTAGGAATTTCCCTAAGCCATGTCAGGTTCATTTTAGGTCTATTTCAGTGATGAGGTCTTGGGAACCTCTGTATCTCTGGAAATCTGGTTTGGTAGGAGTTGAGTGTTCTCTGTGTCTATCTCCTTCACCCTTGTGCTGGTACCAGGTTCACCAAGAAAGCAGCACTCTTACTTAGTTGCCTAATTACTCTGTGGTTTCAGCAGGGGCCCTGGTGAGGTGCCATGGGCTGATTCTCTCCTCAGGTTCTGCATCCATGTGAATAAGAGAAGCAAATTCTCCAAAGGAGATTGAAGTCAGTACCAGATAAATGGGATAACCATTATTATTTTTTCAGGCTCATTATGGTTTTTATTAATATTTATCTAGTAAACAACTGACCTAGTAGACAACTGAAAGTAAAGACTAGTGCTCTTGAGGTGTGAGGGCTAAATTATGGTGCATATTTTACAAGGCAAATGCATTGAATGATATGATGAGGGCCATTACACTAGTTTAAAAGAGTGCAGCCCCTCACGCACTGCTCATTTAAAGTGAATATTGAAATGCAGTTGTGTATCTAACCCATAGAAATCCCAACACAATCTTAATGTTCTGTAACAAATACCCACCTCTTAGGTGCTTTGAAAGTTTTATTTATGCCTAATTGTTAAGTCAAAAGTAATGTAAATAGTACATTTAAAATAAGCTAATGACCTGCATGTTTTCATATGGATGTCAATATATCTACACAGGAAATACATGGCAATCCTATCTACCTATATAAAAAAATAGACTATCTTTCCAGAGTTTGCATACTCATCACTGTAAGAAGAGGTATGTGGAAATTAAGGTTTCACAATGGCCAGAAAACAGCAGTTACTCCTGCAATATCTCATTAGCATCTAACTCAAATGTTCTTAGATTACATAATCTAGAAGTTGTTTCATCCATATAAAAATCTGTCATTATTCTGAGAAGGCCCCATTGTTACCCTAGAATACCTCAGAAAGAATTGCAATGCAGTGTAGAACAGTGAATCCACCTGACTGCCGGCGTTCACTCAGAAACAATGTGGTCATTGGGAAACAGTCAAAGCTACTGCTGGGGAACACTCCAGATGGGATTCTCATGTGGCCAAGGCACACTATTTTTAAATGGGGGACCATGGGATCAGGCTGAAGTCACACCACCGTGATTACAAATTTACAGACATTTCTTTGCAGTGCAACTAAACTGGTCCAACTCCTCTCAAAGTAGTTCAGAACTAGTCTACCCACCTCAACCCAAAATAGCCAAGAGGGCACATTGAGCAGAAGTGGGCAGGAGTGTAAGCTCTAGCGCATTCTTATTGCTGTATTAGTGTGAAGATCAGCACACATCCACCACAACAGTACTGTTCCAGGATGTAGGTAGGAGTAGTGGTAATAGGAAAACAGACAATTGTACAATTAACAGAAAAGTAAAACATATGTGTCAGAATCTACAATAAACCTGTATCCAAAGGAGTCTCACAGGTCAGTGGTGTGCTGAACTCTGGGTTCTTTGGTAGAGTTCTGCAATGGACTTGCAGGCCACTGTCATGGGTAGGCTCATTTCCTGTCTGTTAAAGGGTGAACATGCTACACAGAGCTATCATGGTTTCTACTAAGCGACAGAATTCACAGAAGTTCCAGGTTATTCATATCAGAATCATTCCTTGTGTGAAGTTTCATGTAGATGAAGATAAAGTGGCTTCTTGGTCAATAATTGAAGTTTCTTCCTTTTAAAGTCAGTGGGTTTCTTGTATAGTTCTATTACAATGGGCCCAGGTTTAATTTCATCCATCTCCATGAAAGCAAAACACTTGGTGCTGGTAAACCTCTTTTTAGGCTTGTAGTGTTTGAATTCAAAGAAAACAGCTGCACCTTTGGTTAACTTTCCAACATGCTTCTGGAGCTCAATGTCCACATTAAAATGAACATATGTATCTTCTTTTCTTGAGGCCACAGGAGTATCTTGCACTGGAGTTAAGTCTATGCCATTCAAATCCTTCACACTGACTGTAATATAGGGATCAGGTGCATTGCCCAGCATCCTTGAGACCAATTTTATCAATTCTGAGAGTGAGTAAGGTCATTCCCGGCTCTGAGGGCAACCTGGGTAACAAAGTACCAGGAACTCTAGCAGGAAAAGAATCTGGAGACCCTGCTCCAGCACCACCCTCTCTTCATCCTCCTCAAATTCCAAATTCTCTTCTTCACCAGGGGTTAATTTTTTTCTTAATGAGACAGGATGAACATCAAATAGAAATTCTTTATTATATGTAAGAATATTCTTTTTTCTTTTAATTTTGAAAACCTTTGTTTTTCATGTTTTTGGCCCCAAAGAACTGAGCCATTTGCAGACAGTTTTTTTTCTCTATCTTTCTCTCTCCTTTCTTCCCTCCTTCCTTCTTCTTTCTTTCTTTCTTTCTTTCTTTCTTTCTTTCTTTCTTCCCTCCCTCCCTCCCCTTCCCTTCCCTTTCTCCCCCCTTCCTGCTCACTTTCTTTCTTCTCTCTCTCTCTGTCTTTCTTTTTTTTTTTCTTAATTTTTATTAACATTTTCCATGATTATAAAAAATATGCCATGGTGCTACCCTCCCTCCCCCACTTTCCCTTTGAAATTCCATTCTCCATCATATCCCCTCCCCTTCTCAATCAGTCTCTCTTTCATTTTTATGTCATGATCTTTTCCTTCTCTTATGATGGTCTTGTGTAGGCAGTGTCAGGCACTATGAGGTCATGGATATCCAGTCCATTTTATGTCTGGAGGGAGGACATTGTAAGGAGTCCTACCCTTCCTTTGGCACTTACATTCTTTCCACCACCTCTTCCGCATTAGACCCTGAGCCTTGGAAGGTGTGATTGAGATGTTACTCAGTACTCCAGTCACTTTTTTCCAGCACTATGATACCTTCTGAGTCATCCCAACGTTACTGCCATCTGAAAAGAGAAGATTCTTTACCCAAAGTGAGAGTAGCATTAATATACAGGTATAAATATTAAGAAAAGTGCTTACTGGGCAGTTTGATAAGCATAGTATATACATTTTTCCAGACATCAGCAGATTAAATCAAGATGAGATTAATCACTTAAATAGACCTATAACAAGCATGGAGATCAAAGCAGTTATCAAAAATCTCCCAACTAAAAAAAGTCCAGGCGCAGATGGATTCACTGCTGAATTTTACCAGACCTTCAGGGAAGAACTGACACCATGGCTTCTTAAGCTTTTCCATAAAATAGAAAAAGAAGGAATCCTACCAAATTCCTTCTATGAAGCCAGCATCACCCTAATACCAAAACCAGGCAAAGATAGAACAAAAAAAGAAAATTACAGACCAATCTCCTCATGACCATAGATGCAAAAATCCTCAACAAAATATTGGCAAACAGAATACAAGAATATATCAGAAAGATCATTCACCCTGACTAAGTAGGCTTTATCCCAGAGATGCAGGGATGGTTCAACATACGCAAATCGATAAATGTAATACATTATATAAATGACTGAAGGGCAAAAACCACATGATCATCTCAGTAGACGCAGAAAAAGCGTTTGACACAATCCAACATCCCTTCATGATAAAAGTCCTACAGAGACTGGGAATAGAAAGAACATATCTCAATATAATAAAGGCTATTTATGACAAGCCTACAGCCAACATATTACTAAATGGGGAAAAACTGGAAGCTTTTCCACTAAAATCAGGAACAAGACAAGGGTGTCCACTGTCCCCACTTTTATTTAATATAGTACTGGAAGTCTTAGCCATAGCAATAAGGCAAGAGACGCACATAAAAGGGATACAAATTGGAAAGGAAGAAATCAAGTTATCATTGTTTGCAGATGCCATGATTCTATATATAAAGGACCCTAAAGACTCTACTAGCAAACTGTTAGAGCTGATAAACACCGACAGCCATGTAGCAGGATACAAAATAAATACACAGAAATCAGTAGCATTCCTATATGCTAACAACAAACACACAGAGAATGAAGTCAGAGAATCACTTCCATTCACATTGCATCAAAGAAAATAGAGTACCTTGGAATAAACCTAACTAAGGAAGTAAAGAATCTCTACAATGAAAACTATAAAAGAGTCAAGCGAGAAATTGCAGAAGACACTAGGAAATGGAAGAACATCCCTTGTTCCTGGATTGGAAGAATCAATATTGTGAAAATGGCAATCTTACAAAAAGCAATCTACACATTTAATGCAATCCCATCAAAATTCCAAAGGCATTCTTCATGGAAATAGAAAAAAACAATCCAAAACTTCATTTGGAATCACAAAATACCTCGAATATCTAAAATAATACTGAGCAACAAAAATAAGGCTAGTGGTATTACCATACCTGATTTTAATCTATACTACAGAGCCATAGTAACAAAAATAGCATGGTCCTGGCACAAAAGCAGACATGTAGATCAATGGAACAGAATAGAGGACCCAGATATAAGTCCAGGTAGCTATAGCCAACTGATATTCGATAAAAATGCCAAAAATACTCATTGGAGAAAAGACAGCCTCTTCAGCAAAAGGTGCTGGGAAAACTGGATATGTATCTGTAGAAGGATGAAAATAGATTCTTCTCTCTCTCCATGCACAAGAATTAAGTCCAAATGGACTACAGACCTTAACATCAGACCTGAAACTCTGAAACTGCTAGAGGAAAAAGTAGGGGAAACCCTTCAACATATTGGTCTTGGCAAAGACTTTCTGAATATAACCCCAGTTGCTCAGGCAATAAAACCACAGATTAACCACTGTAAGAATATTCTTTAGGATTGGTTCTAGCTTCTTCAGGTTCTCCAACCTAAATTCTTCTGGGGACTCTGGGTCTGTAAAGCTGCACTTCGCAATTCCAAGCATGTTGCAATTTTGCCTATGATTTTCTTTTGTTCTTCTGTGAATTCAGAATTGTTGTGCTGAGTCTGGGCTTCCTTTTGTATATGTCTTGCTAATATCTGATACTCGTCTATGGCCTCCACCAGCTGGCCCCAGGAGTTGAAGTCGGTGTGTCTCCTAAAACTGGCGCCCTAGCGCTGCAGCAGATTCCAGGTCACCTCCGACATGACTGATCCCCACCCTTTCCCCCTCCCGCCCTGACCCCAGTGAGACCCGGCTCTAGGGCGCCATCCTTCCTGGGCCTGGCCCCGACATGAACAGGGCCAGGATAGGAACCGCTATGGTCAACCACCGCCACCTGCCGAGGAGCACCATTATTATTTTAGAGAGAAATTAACAGGTGTATTCCCTCTTGTAGCCCACGATTGGTGGGAGCTTCATAATGAGAGTGGGATCATTTTTGGATATCGTTCTGACTTGTTTCCCAGATCCAGCTATGGGTTCTGTTCCACTGAACGGAACCATTATCCAAATCAAGAACAGTTGATTACACAACATGGCTGTGTGCCACTATAGCACTTGTGAGAACATCATGTCAGGTTGTTTGCTGCTAAGTAGTTTAGACGACGAGGTTCTTGGACAGGTGTTGGTCATTTTCCCCCAGTTGTGCATGTAGTATCTTTTCCCACTCATATATGCCAACATGGGGTCCTATTCTATCGCCACACATATAAGTCAAATGTCAAAAATGGTGCATGTGGGTCCTGATGCGCAGAGACATTTCTCCTACCCATAACTGTGGGCTAACTCCACAATGCATGACCCATATACCTCAACAAGGAGGGGCCAGTGGGAGAGGGTAGGACATGGACAAGTCTAGCAATAGTACCAACTTGACTGTATTTACTGAGTACAAAACGAATTAATAAAAAAATAATAAATTAAAATTTAAAAAATGGCACATGTGTCATTTATTCATTTGGAAAAGCCAGAGATTGTGGTCTGTGCACATGTACAAACTAACACACATATGTGCAAAAAGCATAAATAAAAATTAAGAAAAGTTTTACATTTCATATTTTCTCTTATTCTGAATAATTTAGGCATTAAATGTAGGAAAATTCATTTTTCTATTCACAGGTTTAATTTCGTCTACTGGAGTCAAACTTTAAACAAAGTCACATACAGAAAATTAGGTATAGTGATCAGAACTATTAGGAGGAAGAGCAAACATACTATGAGAACATGCAATAACAAGACAGTAAACTAGGAGGATGCAATTGGGGATGAGGATGAGGAAGGAGTAGGAAGGATATTGTAGGTTGACACTCTTAAAGTGGCATGAGAAATTGTGATCTCAGGAAACTTAAAAGGAAGCATAATTTTGGAGAAATGAACTTGCAGAAACTTTTTTATTTTGTTCAAGCACTAATTATCACCATGAAATTAGCCAGGAAAAAAAAAAAAAGTAAAGTAAAAGACACAAGGTTAGAATGAATTCAATTGCACCTTACATAGAAAGATTAGACCAAATTATTCCATGAGCTAGTAGGAAAGTTGGAAGCCTACTACAAAGAAAAAAAAAAGATTCTAAGTACATTTCAACATTTTCTGGGTTCATGCAGTTCTAAGTCAGTCCCTCATTATAGGTCTCTTGGGAATCCCGGTTTCTGCCGCAATCAGCAGCAGGTCAGAGAGAAAACACTCCACGTCTCCCGAATGCCTTGCTGTAGGTAGAATAACCTTGAGTTTCAATGGTACCTCAAAACTAGATATTTCCATAGATTAGTTCAGTCTCAAGTTATTTGGACAGTGTCAATATCTTATATGCTTTATGCACTTGCTATTGATTTCAAATATTAGCCCAATTCTCCAATATTCCTCCTGGCAGCAGGGCTGTTATCTCACTTCCTATATTTTCCTTTTACCCCAAGCTAATTTATCATAAAAAATCAGAATATCAATCGTGGAGCTTACTTTGAAGGATTCTGTTCAATAACTCTGAATTACTTGTATACTGGCCATGAGCTAGAATTCACTCTGTCATATAGATGTTTCCTCTTGGACATTTAATTCCCCCAATACTCATCTTGGCTCACAAAGGTGAGACATTTATTATTTGAAAGAAGAATGACACTGAAAAGTGTTTGTCAGTTCTTTTAAAGCTGTGAGAAATAGTAGCTGCTATTTCCTCCACTTGACTTTTGGTGTCACATGGGGAAGCTGAGGTGACAAACTTTAAAGAGATGTTACCTTATGGCTTTTGTCTTCACTTTATTCCCTAGCTCCCTTGGGTCTTTCTCTTGTACCAAGCAAAGGCTATAGTTTCCAAGTCAATTAATATTTAAGAAGAATTAATATTTTAGTTAGTGAAGATCAAACTGGTAAATTGAACCTTGGCATGTAGACTGATGGATTGAATTCAGTCCAGATGAACACTAACCAGAGCAATTGCTGCCAACACACACACACACACACACACACACACACACACACACACACAATTCTAAAGCAGCTATTGAAATCACTCCCTGTTTATGATCTTAACCTCACTATAGAATGTTATTATCACTGGAAGCCAGCAACAGCAGTTTTTTTTCCTTTATCCATCATCTTGAGACTATTGGAACACAGGTGAGTCTTTTATAATAATGATAATAAGGGGCATATATGAGATTGGGTTAACTGTTCTCAGGTCTAGTATTATTTAAAGAGTCACTGTCTTAACATAATTTATGCCTTAATTAATATTTTTCCTCCACCAGCAATTGTCTACAAAATATTCGATAGCTAGAGAGAATGCAAATATGAATAATTAGCACTTTTGAAGAAATAAATTCAAATTTTGTGGGTACATGCCCATATATGTCTCTAATAACCACAAAGTGTTCTGAAACCAAGGCTTTATTTGGTTATCTTATATACTGATGGTTATTCTGTGTTCATTATCTCTTTTGAAATTTTTTTCTTCTTCCCTTTACTACAACCTTGCTCACTTAGCTGTTTCTAATAATCACTGCTTTTAGAATCTTTAATTGTTAGAAATTATTAGTATTATTTTTTTCTTAAGTATTAAAGGCCAGAGAGATGGCACTTACATATAAAGCTTGATAGCCTGGGTTCAATTCCCCAGTACTCATGTGAAGCCAGATGCACAAAATGGTGCATGCATCTGGAGCTCATTTACAGTGGCAGATGACCCTGGAATGCCCATTCTCCTCTCTCTAATAATGAAATAAACATTAAAATTAAATATTTTAAGTAGCTACAAATATTTACACACAATTATTTTGAAAGTGGCCCAGGAAGATAACTTTTTGTTTGGATCTACACTCCAGAATGATTTGTGCCTACACCAGCCATCTGGTCAATTTTCCAAGGATAAATCCTGATAATAGATGAGTCATTTATAAGCATTAACAAATATCTGAAAGTCTGGAATTGCAGCATTCCCTATAAGACTAGGAATATATTCCCCTACAGCTTGGTAATTCCATTTCTGCTCATTTGCTGGAACGTGGATGTTCCTGCTGGACCCTCTCCTGCTACAGCCACCAAAAGCTGAACACTCTTGAAGAGGACCTTTCCACATTGTTTTCTTTGCACACCTATGTCCAACCCTGTCTCTCATAGCCAATGTGTGTTTTAGTTACTGTAATGTTTGGGAGTGCCAAGACCTTGGGAGTGCCAACCACTCTGAGGCAAAGATGAAAGCTTTTTTTTATTTTTGGTATTTTGAGGTAGGGTCTCACTCTAGCTCAGGCTGACCTGGAATTCACTCTGTAGTCTCAGGGTGGCCTCGAACTCTTGGCGATCGTCCTACCTCTGCCTCCCAAGGGCTGGGATTAAAGGCGTGCACCACCACGCCCGGCTTAAGATGAAAGCTTTTATTGGGGAAAGGCATGAGCTTCCAGGGCTGACTCACAACAACACACAATCAACCTGAGCGTTCAGGTAGTGGGCTTTATAGAGATTTTTCAGTTGGAGAAAGGTGAGGAATAAAAAAAAAAACTCATTTGTTAAATTGAATAGATAATTTCCTTTCGGGGAGATCATTACATTAACCATTTAAAATAGCAAGGGTGTGACACCAGAACAGTGACGAGATAAGGAGACAGGTAACCGTGACCCAGGGCATTATTAGGCAAGGAAGGGATAATGGCTATGCAGTTTCTTGAGTAATGTGCATTATCCACTTCCTTATGCCTCTGTCACCATTCTTCTCTCCTTGGTGACTCCATCTTGGGAGCCCATCCCATCCTAACAGTTACCTTCTGATTGTTGGAATAAAGCAGTGACCAAAAGCAGCTTCTGGGAGGAAGTTTTATTTGGCATACAGCCTCATGGGGAAGCTTCATAATGGCAGGGAGAAGTATGGCATAAACAGAGGCTGGACATCACCTCTGCCAAAGCAGGTGGGAAACAGTAGCAACAGAGTCAGCAATACTCTGGTAAGATGAAGGTGACAATACAACTTCTAAGCCTGCCCCCAAAATCATGCCTCATCCAGCAAGGTTCCATCTCTCATACTGCTACCATCTAAGAACCAAGCATTCAAAGCCCATGAGTTTATGGGAGAACACCTGATTCAATGCACCACAATGGCTCTGACTGACTAGAGTCTATGTGGTAGACTAGTCCACTGAGTTTTTTTTTTTTCCTTTCTTTATTAGTTATGTATACAGTGTGTATACAGTCATGTTGGTACCATCATTAGCCTCTTCTCTGTCCTCTTCCCTCTGTAGGGACCCTCCTCATTGGGGAATATGGGTCATGCATTGTGGAGCTAGCCATCAGTTGTGGGTAAGAAGCAATGTCTCTGTGTATAATGACCCAATATGTGGCTCTAACAGTCTTTCTCCCCCAACTTCTTCAAATTTCCCTGAGCCATTTGGGTTCATTTTAGGTCTACTTCAGTGATGCAGTCTTGGGAGCCTCTTTATCTCTGGATATATGGTTTGGTAGGAGTTGAGTGATCTCTGTGTCTATCTCTTTCACCCTTCTGCTGGTACCAGGTTCCCCAAAAATGTAGCACTCTAGCTCATTTCCTCAATTACTCTTGGTTTCAGCTGGAGTCCTGTTGAGGTGCAATGGGATGATTCTCTCATCAGGATCTGCATCCATCTGAAAAAGAGAAGCAAATTCTCCAATAGAGAGTGAAGTCAGCACCAGGAAAAGAAAGAAGAAAAAGGTAGGTACTATAAAAAAGATAGATAAGAGAGAGAAGGGGGAAGAGAGAGAAAGACAGAAAGAGGAGAAGATTAAGGTTAGTCTTCATCATTCTGTCACCAGGGCCCTGTGATTCAGGTGTTCCCTCTAAGGACCTGATGAAGGTTCAACCATTTAGTCTGGTTTTAGGTTGTAGAATTTTACCACTGCCATTTGGGTCCAGTTTTGCGTGGACCACTCCCATCCTTACCCACCCCTCCTGCCCCACCCTCCATAATGTCCGGTCCTCGAGATGCTTATTAGGTATGTCAACATCTTGGGTAGATTCAGGTTAGGAGCCACAGATGAGTGACACCATGTGACGATTATCTTTCTGTGATTGGGTGAGTTCACTGAGAATGACATGTTCCAGGTTCGACCATTTTTCTTCAAACCTCATTGTGTCATTTTTCCTTACTGTGGTGTAGAATTCCATTGTATAGATATACCACATCTTGATTATCCATTCATTTAATGATGGACAACTGGGTTGATTACACCTCTTCAGAACTGAGGTGTGGAGCTTTTAGGATAAATGCTCAGTAAGGGAATAATTCGGTCTGTTGGTAACTCTATAGTCAACATTTTTAGGGGCCTCCATATTGCTTTCCATAGTGCTTGTACCATCTCACATTCCCACCAACAGTGAACAAGAGTTCCTGTTTCTCCACATCCTCTCCAACCTTTGTTTTCATTTGCTTATTTTTTAATATTTGCTATCCTTACTGGGGTAAGGTGGAATCTCATGGTTGTTTTAATTTGCATTTCCCTGATGATTAGGGATGATGAATAGTTTCTTAAGTGTGTGGTTGTCATTTGTATTTCTTCCTCTGAGAACTGCCTGTCCAGTTCTTTGCCCCATTTTGTGAGTGGGTTGTTTGACTTTTTATTATTTAGGTTTTTGAGATCTTTATAGATTCTAAAAATTAGACCTCTGTTAGTTGGATAGCCATAAAATATTTTTTTCCCATTCTGTGGGTACTGTATTAGCTCTGCTTATTGTACATTTGCCTGTGAAGAAACTTTTTCAGGTTAATGAAATCCCAATGGTTGAGTAATTGCTTAAGTTCCTGAATTACTGGGGTTTTGTTCAAGAAGTCTTTTCCCATTCCTATATCATGTAAAGTTCCTCCTATTTTTTTCTTCCAGTAGTAGCCGAGTTTCTAGTCTTACACTGAGGTCTTTGATTCATTTGGACCTGAATTTTGTGCATGGTGAGATGTGTGTATCAGGTTTCATTTTCCTGAATATAGTTATACAGTTTGCCCAGCACCATTTGTTGAAGATGCTGTCTTTTTCCCAGCTTGCATTGTTACAGCCTTTGTCAAATATCAAGTAGTTGTAGTTATTTGACCCAAAGGCTGGATCCTCAATTATGTTCCATTGGTCTGTAATCCTGTTTTTATGCCAGTACTATGCTTTTTTTTTTATTACTATGGCTTTGTAATATAGCTTTAGATCAGGTATGGTGATGCATCCAGAGGTGTTTCTTTTGCTAAGGATATGCTTGGATATCCAAGGCCTTCTGCCATTCCATATAAATTTTGAGATTATTATTTTTCTATCTCTGTAAAGAACAATGCTGGGATTTTTATTGGTTTTGCATTAAATCTGTATATTGCCTTTGGTAAGATTACCATTTTCACAGTGTTAATTCTGCCTTTCCAGATTTTCTCAACTCCTCCTCAATTTCTTTTCTGAGTGTTTTTATGCTTCCATTTTGTAGGTCTTCCACATCCTTGGTTAATGTTATTCCAAGGCATTTTATTTTATTTTTTGCTATTGAAAAATGGGACAATGTCACTTATGTCTATCTTTGTATCTTTGTCTTTTGCATATAGAAAGACTACTGATTTTTGTGCATTGATTTTTTTTTATCTTGCAACTTTGCTGAAGGAGTTAATCACCTTTAAGTGTTTTGAGATTGTGGTTCTCAGGTCTCTTATGTATAGAATCATGTCATCTGCAAATAGGGCTAACAATGTCTTCATTTCCAATTTGTATTCCTTTTCTTCCTTTCTTCTGTCTTATTGCTTGAGCAAGGAGGACTTTCAGTAGTATTTGAAGAACAAAGGTGAGAGTGGGCACCCCTGACTTGTTCCTGATATCAATGGGAACTCCTTCAGTCTCTCTCCATTAAGGATTATTTGGGCTTTAGGTGTTTCATATATAGCCTTTATTATGTTGAGTTATAAACTGTCCATGCCTATTCTCTCCAATGTTTTGGTCATGAAGTAATGTTGTATTTTGTCAAAGGCCTTTTCTGCATTTATTAAAATTATTATGTGGTTTTTGTATTTAAGCTTATTTATGTGGTGTGTTATATTGACAGATTTCTGTATGTTGAGCCACCCCTGCATTCCTGGGATGATGCTTACTTGACTAAGGTGGATAATGTTTTGATGAGTTGTTGAATTTGGTTT
Organism: Dipus sagitta; assembly: GCA_036346955.1. Lineage (NCBI taxonomy): Eukaryota > Metazoa > Chordata > Mammalia > Rodentia > Dipodidae > Dipus > Dipus sagitta. The sequence goes on along the minus strand of CM070781.1, from coordinate 28,103,424 downwards.
GTGAGGATTTTGTTCAGGATATTTGCAACTAAGTTCATCAGAGAAATAGGCCTATAGTTTTCCTCTGGCATCTCTGCCTGGTTTTGGTATTATAGTGATTGTAGCTTCATAGAGAGAGTTGAGGAGCTTTCCATGTTCTCAGATTGTGTGGCACAGTTTGAGAAAAATTGGTTTCAGTTCTTCCATGAAGGTTTGATAGAATTCAGCTGAGAAGCCATCTGGTCAGGACTCTTCTTTCTGGGGAGCTTTTCTATTACCTTTTCAATCTTGATGGGTGTGATAGGTTTGTTTAGGAGATAACTCTGCTTTGAGTTTAGCCTTGGTAGATGGTATTTGTTCTGTATCTCATCCATTTCCTCCATATTGTGCAGATTTGTGCATTATAGGTTTTTGAAACAAGTCCTGATAATTCTCCCAATTTCAGCTATGTCTGTTGTGATCTCTCCTTTTTCATTTCTACTCTTGTTAATTTGATGCATCTCTCTCTCTCTCTCTTTTTTTTTTTTGCTTGATCAAATTGGCCAGAGATTTATCAATTTTGTTTATTTTTTCAAAGAACCAGCTCTTTGTTTCATGAATTTTCTTTTTTTTTCTTCCAAATTTTTATTAACAACTTCCATGATTATAAATAATACTCCATGGTAATACCCTCCCTGACTCTACTTTCCGCTTTGAAATTCCATTCTCCATCATATCCCCTTCCCATCTCAATCAGTCTCTCTTTTAATTTTGATATCATGATCTTTTCCTCCTCTTATGATGGTCTTGTGCAGGTAGTGTCAGACACTGTGAGGCCATGGATATCCAGGCCATTTTGTGCCTGGAGGGAGCATGTTGTATGGAGTCCTACCCTTCCTTTGGCTCTTACATTCTTTCTGCCACCTCTTCCACATTAGACCCTGAGCCTTGGAAGGTGTGATTGAGATACTGCAGTATTGAGCACTGCGGTCATTTCTTTCCATCACCATGATACCTTCAGAGTCGTCCCAAGGTCACTGCCATCTGAAAAGAGAAGATTCTCTACCAAAAGTGAGAGTAGCATTAATATAAGGGTATGAACATTAACAGAAGTGCTTACTGGGTAGTTTGATAAGCATAGTATATACATTTAGCCAGACAGCAGCAGATGTTACACCCCTAGGGCTCATGACTACCCCTGTCTTTAGTTTTCAGTATTAGGGATGTATTCCCTCCCATGGAGCTGGGCCTCAAGTCCAATTAGAGGGCAGTTAGTTTCCACCATGATAGACATGCCTACTATTGCACCCATTGGCTCATTTGGGCTGGCTGGCAAAATATAAGGCTTGCAGTGTCCACTGTTGAGTGTCTTCATTGGTGATTTCTCTTTCTCCCATTGAACTACATGTAGAATGGCTTCTTCCAGCTTTCTGTCAGCTGGTATACATGGAGGAGGTTATCAGCTCAGTTCCAGCAGGATTTCTCAGTGGCCTTGTAGCCCAAGTATATGGAGTCTTCAGCAATATGGTCTTACCGTCTATTCCTGGTGGGAAACCAAGGACCACGGCAGTGGCCTATAATGTTTTGGAGGCATCATGGCCCTCCCTGGCCAACAACTCACTGGAAGGTATCACATCCCAAGCACTGAAAATTTTCTAGCAACAATATATGGACTCCTAATGTGGAAGGTGCAATTAGCACTTCTGGTTCAGGGCTATATACTAGGTTTATTAGGGTGGTACTGACCTGGTGTAATCCCAGTTACCTTTTGGGATGATTTTGGTCTCAGTTATGCTGCACTCCTGCTTGCATCCCTCTTTGGTGCCCTGTGGGTTTAAGTACACTAGCTGACTCGCTGGATCACTGTTCTGTTTTCTGGAGCTGGGCACTGGCTTTTCCTGTGGCTCAAGCTGAGCCTGGCAGCTGTGGCCCCGCAGACCTGGCACCGCCGCTGCTGGAGCTGCCGCTGACAGAGCTGCTTCAGCCTGCCTGTGTGGGCTCCTGAAGCTCTGGATCTCTCCTATCTATCTGTTGCTGTTTTAATTTCTTATACACCTCACTTTTTAGTAAAAGTGTGTATTTTGATGTTTTTTTTTTTTTTCTTTTTCTCCCCTAGGCTGCTTTGGCATGGTTCCTACAATGCCATCTTAACTTGAAGTCTCATGAATTTTGTTAATTGTTATATTAGTTTCCAATTCATTAATTTCTGCTATGATTTTAGTTATTTCTTTCTCTCTGGAGCTTTTGGGGTTTGATTCTTCTTGTTTTTCCAGTGCCTTTAAGTGGTTGGTTAGGTTATTGTTTTGGGATCTCTCTGACTTAGTTATGAAGGCATTTATTACTATGAATTTTTACCTGAGGACCACCTTAATTATGTTCCATAAGTTTTGGAATGTTGTGTTCTCATTGTCATTCATTTCTAGAAAATTTTCAATTTAACTTTTTTATTTTGTCCAGTACCCACTTATTGTTTAAAATGTGTTGTTCAATTTCCAGGAACTGATTGGATTCCTGGTGCATCTTTTTTGTACATTTCCAGCAATACTGTATTGTGATCTGATATCATGCAGGAAGTTATATTGATCTTCCTAAATATATGGTGGCAGGCTTTGTGACCCAGTATATGATCTATTTTCTAGAAGGTTCCATGGGCTGCTGAGAAGACTGTGTAGTCTGTAATCCACTGAATTTTTTTTACAAGGAAATGTTTTAACCACTGATCCATCTTTCCAGACCTTGAGCCAGGGAATTTTAACTTCCACACTTGGAGTAATGAGGATACAATTCACATATATGCTAAGTTTTTAAGAACTGGGATCTCAGCAGATACAAGCTGATCTTTGGAATGGCTCAGGGTTTATGACTGTTATAGAGTTGAGGTTGGGTAAAAATGGAATGTATATAATAGGTGATTTAGGTGTTTGTTGTGTTAAATTGTTAAAATAAATGTTTGGGAATACCACAAATAACCAAAAGTAGGGAAAAGTCTGTTTAATGCATAAGATGAACCAGACAGAAACTTTGGCACATAAACACATAAAGCTCAGCAGACTCTGAAAACAAAGAAAAAAAAGACACTTTTTATTTTAAAAAAATTCATTTATCTTACCCATAACTGTGGGCTAACTCCACAATGCATGACCCATATACCTCAACAAGGAGGGGCCAAAGGGAGGGGGTAGGTCATGGATGAGCCTAATAATGGTACAAAACTGACTGTATTTGCTGAATATAAAGCTAACTAATAAAGAAAAAAATTTAAAAAAAATAAAATAAATTCAGATAAAGACACAATTTGAAAGAAATTTTGTGATTATGTCAGGTATGTAGAAATTTCTGAAACTTCCCCAGCACAAGGTATAGATCCTCAGCAGACTGAAACAAAACAAACAAAAATGTAGCACTTTAAGACTGAGAATGTGTGGCTAGAGACAGGTGGCAATGGGCAAGGACAATGGGTAAGGAATCTGGTTGTGCGAAGATGAGGGCTAAAGTAAGATCTCCATTACCTATGTGAAAACCTGGGTATGTTCATGCATGCCTGTAACCCCAGTGCTGAGGATGACACAGGGTTTTGGGGTTCAAGAGATAACCCCAAATTTATAATCCCCTATTTTGTGTCCTGTTATATTTTAACAAAACCTGGTAAAAATGGATCCAATGATACATTGTGTATTACTGAGTTTTAGGGAGAAATCAAGAAATTGCTAGATTTATTTTATTTGAATTGAGGAAGAAAGCTAGAGTCATATGCACATGGAAAGTAGGAAAACCATGCTCATGTGGAAACACAGCACAGTGCGTGAAGTTCATTTAAGAGAAATGGCTGGAGCAGAACCATAAACACGTGGAAGCTAGAACCTAGGTGCTCATGTAGGGAGGTTGAGGGGACACACACAGCCTTTGCCCTGAGCTTCCACATGGAAGAAAGTTAAGGGGGAAATGGTGGCGGTGGAAGGGAGAATAGAAGAGAGAAAATAACAAAGCAGAGACCAAGAAATTCAGATGAGGAATGAATATAAATAGAGTTATACCCATGGATACCCAGAGTGTAGAGAAATTCTACAAATTGCAGGCCCAGAGTTCTTCTCTGAAGCACCCATGTGGTAGATATAGAGTGTAAAGGAAATACACATATGGTACAATCAGCGACCAGAGGAAAACTATACATGCAATTAAAGTGAGAAGTTATGCCAAAGTATAAAGCAGAGGCAAGCAAAATGACCTCAACTAAGAAACAGTACTCTGCTCTCCTCCCACTCAGCCATGCTGCAGCGGTGTTGGGTAGGAGCCAGATTCGTGTGTATCCTTATGAACATAGTGTGGAAACACAGACAAAGTTGAAACCAGCAGGGTCAAGCCTTTACAGTCAATTGAAAATGGATTTTTTTCATCAGATTCAGGTACGTCAGGGGAACACCCTATTGATTTATATATTTGAAGGGCAGCCTTCCAGGTCCAGCCCATCTGGGATTATGAAAGCAGCTCATCTAGGTAGCGTGCAAGACTGTGGGCAGCAGCAGACACTGTAGCTGTTATAGATGAGCCTCAATCAGACATGAGTTCCATTCCGGACGAGGTGGGGTGGAATCGGTTCTCTCTTTGGTCTTTTGTCTTTAACTATCTCAAAGAAGGTAGCTTTCTCCTGACTCTCTTACAAAGGGGGTGGGAGGCAGAGATAGAAGGTCACTGTGACTCCTTGGTCAATCTTACTGAAAAATGGGGAGCTCCAGATTCAGTGTCAGAGTCTGCCTCAGGGAAACAAGGTGGCGCAGTGACAGAGGAAGACACCCAAAATCTTCCTCTGGCCTTTATTTGCATGAGCACAGTGTGTACATATCTGCAAGCATTGAAAGCTTGCATGTGAGCACACACACACATGGATGCACAGGCACACACACACACACACACACACACACACACACACACAGACACACACACATGCACACACACAAATCCCAGACCACACCACACTAAAAGTAGAGAGAAATAGAAAAAAAAAAGATAACCTACATTGAGCTGCTCAATGGAGAGACCTATGAGGTTCCCAAAACAAGACAGACTTCTGTCAAAGCACTTAATTACTCACCTGAGGAAAAGGTCAACCTATTGATGAAGACGGAATATGCTGCTGATGCAGAACATTGAGAGACTTGGCTGAGTATGAAAGGAAGTCAGCTCTCAGATGATTAGCCCAGATGAGATGCTAGGTGAAAACAGACAACAATATTATAAGCAAGCAGGGGACCTTGCTATATGCAAGCAACCATCCTGACAAGATGTACACACCTGTGCAATAGTGGCACCCAGCCTAGGTAGGTAAACAATGGCTTTCTGGGTGGCTAAGAGATCTGCTCAGTGCAAAGGAAACCATAGCTGGAACTGGAAACCAAGTCAGAATCCTATGGAGACAAATATTATGGAGTCCAATGAGAAGCTTCCACTAATTTTTGACCAAAAGTGAGGCTAAACCCTTCAAAATCTCACTAAATTAACAATGTTTGTCCCCTTTAACCTATCCTGATCTCATTATCCAAAGGAGAATCTCTTTTTCTTCTTGAGAAAGAAGTGAGAGCCGAGAACAACTAAAATATATCAATAGGACAAGGACTACAACTCTATGTCAGCAGGTGAGCCATTCCTAGCACAGCAGCTAGGGTCCATGTGAAAATACAAACAAATTGGCGAGATGAGCAAGAGATGCTGCTTCCATGGTGAGTCTGATAACCTGAGCCAGGCTGATGGAGACAGACACTGAGGACACTCAAAATGCACAAAAGCAGAAATGCAGAAGTTGCTGAGAGCTCAACACTAAGGTAGACTTAAAAGTAAACCCACCAGGGCTGGAGAAATGGCTTAGTGGTTAAGCACTTGCCTGTGAAGCCTAATGAACCCAGTTCAAGGCTGAATTCTCCGGGATCCATGTTAGCCAGATGAATAAGGGGGCACACGCATCTGGAGTTTGTATGCAGTGGCCAGAGGCCCTGGTGTGCTCATCCTCTCTCTCTATCTGCCCCTTTCTCTCTCTGTCTGTCGCTTTCAAATAAATAAATAAAAATAAACAAAAAAATTTAAAAAAATGTACACCCACCAAAGCTCAGGGAATGTTTTGAATGGGGGTACAGAAATGCAAGATCCACAGCATGGGAAGTAGTAGCCAGAGGGTTTACCTCCAACCCCCTACAGAAATGACTACCAGCTGCTCTCACAGCTAATAACCCATAACTCCATGGTGAATACCAAAAATCCCGCTAAGGACAGCCCTTAGTGGAGTGGGAACAGGGAGGAGGGAAATGATGGTACCATGTATGATGTGTCCATACAAAGTTTTAACTTACTAAACAAAAAGTTTTGATACACTGATGTTTTCAAGATAGCCTTTCCCTTTACTGCAAATCAACCTCATTACTTCCCTGTGCCCTGAGTTTGGATTAGTGCTTCTTCCCTTTTGAATGTTCATTATACAACTCAAGTATGGTAAAGGAAATAATGATATTACATCATGATCACTGGGAAAGGTAGTGCTAGATGTCAACTGACTATGTGTTCTTTTTTTCCCACTAACAAAAATAGAATCTGAATATTTGGGATGCCTATGTATATTGATTAACAGTATTTATTTTCTTATTCCTTTCATACAAGTTATAACTGTGACCTAGTCTTGACTTATGTGAAGAAAGTGGTAAAGAAGTCTTAACTTAAAGTTGTTCCGAATTATAACAATGATAAGCCCCAGCTTTGTATTTCTACATTAAATGGTTTCCAATTACAGATACATAAAAAATATGGGAAACTGATTGAAGGGGGAAAACAAATGCATAGACAAATCTGGTCCTGAACTTCACATATGCAAAGACATGGCAGTAAATAATGTCTTGGTAGCATAACCAATTGTTCATATTACTATTATCTAATTAAGTCTTACTTAAAGCCCAAGCTATAATCAACCGTACTTTGCTCAGCTAAGGATATGAATTAAGTATCATGAACAAGATGACTTGTTTAAGGAATAGATGTAAAATTTGAAGGAAAAACTGTACTATTTATATCTGCACTTATTTTGCAGCAAATATTGACAACATCCATTCAAGATCTGTAAACAGTAAAGGCTTGGGGAATGCACCATCTTCCTCAGTATCAGCTCTAACTTTAACCATGAATTATTTTTTAGTTTCAGCAGCCTCTAAATTATTGCTCCATTAAGGTTATAAAATTAATCCCATAGATACACTTTTACAACCTATACATATGCTGCTGTGTGCATCATTTAGGGTATTACCAGAGGTATTTCTATTGAAGCAGTAGCAGTGAAGATAATTCATCAATATAAAGGCATGTTTTTCTAACATCTCTGGAAATGTTTAAAGCAAAGAGACCATGTGGTCTGGCAGTTAGCAAGGAGATCTGCCTTATAGTGCTATATAAGTTGTTTCCTCTCTCAATGCTCTCAATATCACTACTGAATAGAAATTGTAGTTTTTCTAGCTGAACTGAATTGGAATAATATTAATGTCATGACATAGAATTTGCATCTGTTTTATTTTTACATGCTGATGGTTAGCTGCATTAAAGTTTTATTTACTGTTTCAAAGTAAATGTTCATGTTGTAAACCTTATCAACATCAAGAGAAAATATGAAATATTAACATCTGAGTATTCTTCCTTTATACTGATGTTCAATACAAATGTATTGTTAAATTTACAGACACTTTTGAATGGCAGTGATAATTTTAATCACTTCTGAAGAAGTATAATGCAAAAATTAGAGACTTTTCATATGAACAAGTTCATATAATGTTAACTTATAATAGAGTAATACTACATTATTTTGGGATTGTAATATAGAAATGTGGCTTTGGGGCGTATATGAAAGAACAATAAAGTTCAACTTTTGTTTTTATTTGAATATAAATTACCTCTATAATTATTAGGTTAATCTTTTTACAAATTTTATTTTTAGGCTCATACATGTATATAATGTACTTCTATCTTGTTCCCCTCAATTGTTTTCTTATTCCCTCTCCTCAAATTAAAACCCATTTTCTTTTCAATTAATCCTCATCCTACTTCCATGTTTTCATTGCTTTTTTTTTGTCTGATCCATAGAGTTAAATAAGTGTTGTTTGCATGATCATGGGTGAGAGGTTAATTACTGGAGAATAGGCAACTTACCAGTGGCTACACCACTGAGGCTCATAATACTGCCTCTCTCTGCAGTTATTGGCTGCAATTATCTATTGTGGGGTCTTATAAACCTTCTTCCTCTTCCATGGTAAAATACTGACAGGCATCTCAAGGACCGGACAATAGGGAGGGTGGGGAGGGCAAAGGAAGGGCTGGGGGACACAAAACTAGACCCAAATGACAATGGTAGCATAAAACTCTACATCCTAAGAGATAGACCAAATGGCTGATCCTCTACCAGGCCCTTAGAGGGAACACCAGATTCACATGGCCCTGGAGAGGGTGTAATGAAAACTGACCATTATCTCTTCCTGTTTCTGTTTTTCTGTCCCCCCATCTCTCTCTCCCCCTTCTCTCTCATCTCTCTATCTCTTTTATATCACTTATCAGTTTTCTTCCTTCTCTTCTTAGGCACTGATCTGTAACTCCTGGTACCAGCAGGTGGATATCATTCCCAATGAGCTTTTCATCACAGAGACCTACCTACGAGGTCTCCCAAAAGAAGAAAGATTTATGTCAGAGCACTTGATGACCCACCACAGGTTATTGGTAAAACAGTACTGCTGAAGACACCATACACTGTTGGCCCGTATCATGGAGCAACATGGCTGGAAGCTGGAAGAGAGCCAGTCCCGAGACAGTTAAGTGTGTCTAGTGCTGGAAGGTGCTACGAGAGCATCTGGGGGAAAGTGACCAATATCTGTCCAAGCAATGCATGGTCTAACCTACTTAGCAGCAAACAACGTGACATGATGCTCATACAAGTGCAATAGTGGCACATAGCCATGGTGGGAAACCTATTGCTATTGATTTGGCTAACTGATCTGCTCAGTGGAATGGAACCCATAGCTGGAACTGGGAAACAAGTCAGAAACATATTAAAAAATGAGCCTGCTCTCCATTAAACTTTCTCTAAAAAACAATGGTTATCACATTTACTTGATGCTAACTTTACTCTCCATCAGAGAATCTGCTTCTCTTTTTCAGATACACGCAGGTCCTACAGAGAGAACCACCTCATCATACCTCAAAAGGGCCCCAGCTGAAACTAAGAATAATTGGGGAAACATGCAAGAATGCTGTTTTCTTGGCAAACCAGGAACCAACACAACAGTGAAAGAGATAGACACAGAGAACAATCAATCCCTACCAAACAAGATATCCAGAGACACAGAGGCTCCCAAGATCTCAACACGGAAGCAGACCTAATATGAACCCAATATGGCTCAAGGAAATTTGTGGAAGAAGGGGTAGAAAGAATGTCAGAGCCACACGTTGGGTCATGCCACACAGAGACATTTCCACCTACCAAAAACTAAAGACTAACCCCACAATGCATGGCCCATATACCCCAACTAGGAGGGTCACTGTGGAGGGGGAAGAACAGGGAGGAGGCTAAAAATGGTACCAACTTGAATGTATTCACTGACTAAAAAAATAATGATAATACATAAATAAATAAGATAACTGAAAAAAAATTGACAGGTACAACCTTATGCAGGAAACTATAGCCACCGTGAGTTCATTAGTGCAATGACATCTCCTATCCAGCAAATAGCATTCTGAAGCACTCTTGTGTGATCTTATATTCCTTCCATACTTCCTCCTCAAGTTTCACTGAGCTTGGTGTATGATGTATTTAGGACTGAGCTCACTATAGTCATTTATTCTTGGCAATTTTGCAAGCCATGCAACTCTGTATTTTAGGTTAATATTTATAACTTATCTTTTAAAATTCTTTCTACTTTTCTGTTTAATTGATAATTCAGAAGGGTTTCCAAAAATTTATGCTATTAATCATATTAATTTTCATTGTAAATAGGTTTGATAAACATTTTATTTATTTGAGTAAGAGCAAAAGAGAGAGAGAGAGAGAGAGAGAGAGAGAATGGGCATGCCAGAGCCTCTGACCACTGCAAATGAACTCCAGATGCATGCACTACCTTGTGCATCTGAATTATATGGGAACTGGGGAGTTGAGCCTGGGCCTTTAGGCTTCTCAGGCAGGTGCCTTAACTGCCAAGCCATCTCTCCAGCCCTCAATGAAAATATCTTAACAATTGTGATACATATTATAGTAGTTTATTCAGAATTTTATTAGTTTGTAATTTAGATCTGTGACCATCTGGCTGGAGGAGGTGTCACTAGGCAGAGCTTAGGGTCCAGCACTAAAGTATGGTGGTGGATTTGGAATTCCAGTCTAAAGATTTGCAAAGTTCCTGACCTTTCCTGGGATTTCTAAGTATGCTGGTGCTGGTGGTAGTGTTGGTCTCTCTCTCAGCACAGACCTGTGAAAGAGGCCAGCTTCTTTTGTCATTATGGAACTTCCTCTCTATCTTCAATAAATATCCTTTCCTCCATCACTGTGCCTGGAAGGTTTAGGAAGCACATATCAACAACACACATTTTGAGGCTTTTTAATCACTTCATATCAGTTTAAATTGTCATAATTATATAATGAATTAAACTATGGTAATTATTTTTTTCCTTAATTTTAACTTCCATTATGACAGTAATATATTCTTTCTAATTTCTTCATAGTATGTCTAAAGTGGTGTTTTATTCTATTCCATTGTTTCTGCAAGTATATCTTTGCTGTGTTTTGGTAGTATTGTAGATTTATTAAAGCTCATCAATAAAAGTATAACTTTTGAATATAACTGATAATGATGGCACTAAATTTATTTGAAATTGCTTGCAAAATATTTTTATAGAAACATTTAAGCTATGATGGCTTTATAGCTACTGTTAATCAAAATTTTAAAGAACAGTAATACCCCTCTTAAAATAAACACAGAAAATTAAGTAGAAGGGGACTTAAAAATTTTATTTTATAAAGTTCAGGTAATAATGACAGACTTAAAAACCATGACATTACAAGACAGTATTTCTCACAAACATAGGTCCACAAGTGCTCAATAAAGTTAAGATAATATACCATGAAAAAGTGCAATTTATTTCACATATGTAAAGTTCTTTCACTGCTCATAATTTGAATAAGAGAATATATATTCTATAATTTTATCTCAGTAGAAGAAAAAATTATTTGAAAAACCCAAACATTGTCTGATAAAAATCTCAACTTTGAAGAAATTAATAAGATCTCTCTAAATACAAAAAGCATCTGTTATGGATTGAGTTGTTTCCCTGCAAATTTGCACAATGAAGTTCTCATCTTCTCATGTGCTGATACATTTTGAAGATAGCACATTCTTAAATTTAACCAAGGTTGTATGGATTGTAAAGGCGGGTTCCTCTTCCTATTAAATTCTTGTGCTCATACTTAGAAGCAGCAGCAGAAAATACACAAAGTAGGAAACCATCAGCAATGCTGTGAGAGAGGTCACAAGAAACTCATTTTAGTTACACTTGGAATTAAAATTTCCAGATTATTTTTGGTCTGCTTCAGTGATGAGGTGTTGGGGGCCTCTGGGTCTCTGGATCTCTGATTTGGTAGGAGTTGGTTTTTCTCTGTGTTGATCTCCTTCACCCTTGTGCTGGTACCTGGTTCACCAAGAAATCAGCACCCTTGCTTGTTTCACCAATTGTTCTTAGTTTCAGCTGGGGCCCTTTTGAAGTATGATGGGGTGGCTCTCTCCTTAGGATCTGGAAAATTTTGCGGAAGAAGGGGCAGAAAGAATGTCAGAGCCATATGTTGGGTCATGATATGCAGAGAAATTTATCCTACCCATAACTGTGGGCTAACTCCACAATGCATGACCCATATACCTCAACAAGGAGGGGCCAAGGGAAGGGGGTAGGACATGGATGAGCCTAATAGTGGTACCAGATTGGCTGTATTCGCTTAGTACAAAACTAATTAATAAAAAAAAATTGGAGATTACACGCAGAATTAAAATTTCTAGATCTGTGGGAAAACCAATGTCTGTGTTTAGGATACACGGTCTGTGGTAATGTATTAATGCAGCCTAAGCTGATTTAAAGAATAATCATGATAGTCACTGACAGTCTTATGCAAAATGGCTGAGCTGGTTGCATTCCTTTCAAAACCAGAAGAATAGGGAATTAATTCTTAACACTTTGACAGATGACCTAGTCTGCACAATAAGGAAAGCAAAAATAAAAAAAAAAGAGTCAAAAGTTGTTTTTACATGCAGTCAATATATGAGTCTCCAAATAAAAGTCCCAGTAATCAATTACCATGTTAACAGTAGACTGTTATACCCAATAAGTGAATGTTGCCAGACTGCAGGACGCAAAGTCAATATAAAAATTCAATTGCCTTTTTGTGATCCAACAGACATATGGAAAAATAAAATTTCAAATTTATAATAGTGTCAAAAACTTTCAAACTTGCGATAAAAATATAAGATATTGCTGAGATTTTGGGAGGACTAATGAGTAAATAGATCCACTGAATATAATAGCAATGATTGATGATGCCAAAATATCAACTCTCAAATTGATGGAAGGATTAAACAAACTATCTGAAATCTAGTACTTTCATATTTTTAAATAAAATTGAGGTATTCATTATGTTATATGTATGTGTATATACATGTATGTAATATGTATGCGTATGTGTATATATATGCAGAGAGTGGGCCTATGGTAGTTGAGGTATTTTTGTTAATAAGTATAAATTTTAGGAGTTTTATTACTATGTGATTTTAAGACTTACAGTATCACAAAATAATTAACACAATATGATATTTGGCAAAAATAGAGAGATAGGTCATCATTTCTGAAGAGAGTACAGAAATGAAATATTCACATATATATATAAATGTATATGTATATACACATATATGTACATAGTGTTGACTTTTGGCAAGTCCTTCAGGTTGAATATGAATGGGCAGTCTACTTAACAAATGGTAAAAAGTGGGTAAAAATCATGTAAGACTAACTTCCAACCATGGATCCCACCAAACATGAAAATTACTTACCAAGAGATCATAGACTTATATGTAAATTAAATCTGTGAAATTTATAGATTAAGCAGATAAGAGAAAATCCCTGTAATCTTAGGGTAAATCAGTAGTTTTTAGGAAATATGAAATAAAAAAATAAAATACTTACCAACCCATATAAGTGTGTAGGCAGCTTCCAGTTTGCAGAGGCCTGGCTCTTGCTATCTCTTTTTCTTTTTTTAAATTTTTTGTTTATTTTTATTTATTTATTTGAGAGCAACAGAGAGAGAAAGAGGGAGGGACAGAGAGAAAGAGACAGAATGGGCGCGCCAGGGCCTCCAACCATGGCAAACGAACTCCAGAAGTGTGTGCCCGCTTGTGCATCTCGTTAATGTGGGTCCTGGGGAATCGATCCTCACACAGGGTCCTTAGGCTTCACAGGCAAGTGCTTAACCACTAAGCAATCTCTCCAGCCCAAATGCTATTTATTTTTCATTGATGTACAGAACTGAAGTATTTACTACATCAGGGGAATCATGGAGGACTCTGACCCACATCTGCCCTGGTCCTAGGCATTCTGAACATGGACACAGCTTTGCTGCAGTTTCATCTGAAGGATAGTTCACTGGGTGGTTATTCTCCTTCAGAGCCACAGATAAGCCTTCTTGGTCTGAGGCAGTACTAATTATTTTAACTTTCAGGCATCTGCTTGAAGTTGAAGAGGAACACTTGTGAGCTCTCAAAGCATGTTGACTGATGGTCTCAGTAGGAGTTTTGCACAAATTTCCAGACAACTCCTAAGTAAAAGAGGAAGAAGGGCATTGTTTTCCATGTACAAAAGCACAATAGCTGTTGTGACACAATGGTGCAGTGCTCAGGAGCATCATGAAAGTAGTTATGGGAAAGTTTCTGTACTTCTTGGCAATAGCTAGATGAAGGGGGCATGAGGAAGGGGTAAAGAAAGCTTGTTGACTTCACAATTTGGTCCATGCTCACATAAGATACTCTGCATGAATCAGAAGGTAAGGCCATATTCCCAGCAGCTCTCACAACTTTGAAGACGAAACCACACACATTATAAAAACAATGAATAATAACCACCAAATGTTCGTTGATTCTTAAACAACATTCTACACAAAACCATTTTAGTCACTCAAAATTATTCCCCTTCATTTGAAAATGTTTGATTTCAGTCCAAAGTTAGAATTTCTTTTATGCCATTTCAAGTATAATCAGATGAATGATTTCTGGAAAAAAATATGAAAGCTACATTTTCTTCCTCTTTAAGTCAGCATGCTATTTCTGTAATCTGTCATATCAAAATTGGTGGAAAGAAAAAGTAAATCTTTAAGTTTTCTATGATCATAGGTTTTGGAGAAGAATGCTACTAAACAGCTACATTTCTGCAGTAGACTAAAATATTTCTTCTTACTTATAACGAAATTTACATATCATGATGGAGACGAGTGTTACCAAATCACAAACTCACGCTTTTGTGTTTTTAAGAAAGCAGGTAATGAACCGTATTTATACTTGGCAGGGCTGGGAGCAAATTATACTCATTTGCTTCCCTTCATTTCTATTCAAGTGAAACATAATTATTAAAATAAGCTACTAAGGCCGCCTTGAACGGAGAACATTAAAGAGAGTGTTCTGCTAATGTAGCTAATGGTACTCTAGAGGGTTCTATGACTATCCCAAAGTGGACTTCTGGTTACTGTCTTGGCATGCTTCAATACCACTTATGGATTGCCTTTTTGTTAATGTGGTTATGACTACTAGAAGTTCTAAAGGTAAGAAGATAAACATCAAATGTCCTGTGAATTTAATGTTTTTCCTTGTATATATATATATATATATATATATATATATATATATATATGTGTGTGTGTGTGTGTGTGTGTGTGTGTGTGTGTGTGCGCGCGCGTGTGTGTGTGTGTGTGTGTGTGTGTGTGTAATTTCTGTGAAACACATTAAGGTGCTGAAGGCTGTATCCTCTTAACCTTTTTCCATCTTCAAATAGCAGGAGATACCCATTTCCTATTGTTGTGATAGCCAATTGTCACCACCTTAGTGGCATTTTTTTTTTTTTCATTTTTGGTTTTTCAAGGTAGGGTCTCGCTGTAGCCCAGGCTGACCTGGAATTCACTATGTAGTCTCAGGGTGGCCTCGAACTCATGTCAATCCTCCTACCTCTGCCTTCAGAGTGCTGGGGTTAAAGTCTTGCGCCACCACACCCAGCCCTTGGTGGCTTTTGATATTATAAATTTATGCTAAATTTTTGGAAGTCAGTGGGTATCTGGAAGGTCAGCTTCCTTTCTTTTTTTTTTTAAGCTTCTAGTATCTTCTCTGCTTCCTTGGTTTGTGGCCAAATATGGTCCAAACCCCTGCTTTTGTCTCACCTTGCTTTATTTGGTTATGATTGAAGATGCAGCCTTCCTTGTTAGAATGTAAAATCCCTGCAGGAGGTCCATGTGTGTGTAGATTTGGTTCCCAGCAGGTGATGCTAATTGGGAAACTTTGGATCCTTAAGGAGGTAGAGCCTGAATGAAGCTGATGACTGGTATTGGGTCCCATTTCCTGTTCCCTCTCTGCTTCCTGTATGACAAAGTGACCTGTGATGCCTTGATAATACCGTAAGGCAAAATAAATCCTTTTCTTCCATAAGTTGCTTCTGGTCTGGTATTTGTTCATAGGAATGAGAAAGTAACTGACACAGCCTCCTTCTTAAACACATCCTTGTGATTATACTGATAATCTCTCCATTTGAATATTGTTGGTTGAAAAAAATATGTGATGTTATTTTTGCCATTAAATATAACATGTTCACAGGTTATAGCCATTAGGGCATGTGCCAGCTTGAGGGTAATTATTTTATCTACCACTGTGGTGGTTTAAATTAGGTGTCCCACATAAACTAATGTGTTCTGTATGCTTCCTTCCAGGCTTGCGGCAATTTGGGAGGTGGAGACTTGCTGAAGGAGGTGTGTTGTTGGGGACAGGTTTAGGGGTGTTATGTACTAGATTCCCCTTACCAAAATTTGTCTCACTCTCCTCTATTGTTTGCTACGTGCTGTGTCCACCCTCCAGTCATGTCATGCTTTCCCCTGCCATCATGTAGCTTCCTCTAGAGAGTGTAAGCCAAAGTAGTTTCCTCCCATCAGCTGCTTTTGCTTGGGTGTTTAGTGCTAGCAATGCAAAGGTAACTACAACAGCCATGCAGAAGATTCAATATTAGAAGATTTTTGAATATTGTTTTAGATATATGAAAGAAACAAACACCTGACATTTGGCTATAAAATAAACTTTTAAAATCAGACAGACAATCTGGAATATTACATCTATTTCTTGGTGGATCTGTACCTTATTTATTTATATTTAAGATTTTCATCTAAATTTTATTAATTTTCATTAATTGTTTAACAATACTTTCTGATTGAACTGAAATGCTCACACAGACTACTGCTCAACCTTTCAGCTATAGTCTAGCCCCAAACTTCAGTTTTGTAGCTTAATTATCTTGTTTTTGTTTCTTGAAGTTTTGGCTTAAGTATTTTTTACACTACATGTCTTGTTACAGAAAGTATTATATGATTATATATATTTGAACATTAAGGGAGAGTAACTTCATTGGTTGGGAACTCACTGCCTTTCCTTTGCATACCTCTTGCAGCTTGAAGATATCTACTCTCAGCCTCCTGTAGTTTCTGCATGATACCAGCAGCTGTGGTCTGGAGGCTTCCTATTTTAGCAAGGCTTGGAACTTCTCACTATTACAGCTCCCTATAGTTTTTTACAGTCTTAGAGTCAGGAGCCTGTTCATGAATCTTATACTTGGTATATTACATATGCTTTTGATTCAAAATATTAGTCTTATTTCTATTTCATTTAGTATATATTCATGCTATATAACAGATATATCTCTACTGTACTATCTTATTATATATTAATTATATATACATAGGTTTATGCATCCTTATTTTATTTTATTTTATTTTTTTGGTTTTTCGAGGTAGGGTCGCACTCTAGCCCAGGCTCACCTGGAATTCATTATGGAGTCTCAGGGTGGACTTGAACTTATGGCAATCCTCCTATCTCTGCCTCCTGAGATTAAAGGCGTGCACCACGACACCCTGCTATCCTTATGTTTTTGAATGTAACATTTCTGTTACTTTAACATACTAACTCTTATGCTGCATGCATTTGTGTTTGTATACAAGTGTATGTCACTCACATACATATATACACATACAGTTTTACATATGCATATATAAACTTCTGATAATGCATAAGTTTTGCATTATAAGAACTATCTTATGCTTCTAAATCATACAAATAACACCATTTCAGTTTATTAATTTTAATATGAAAATTTTAGATTAGGGAAATAATCACAGATATGGATATATTTCATTTGTCCTCCACTCATCTATGAAAATTAAGGTGAATAAGTCTATTTCTAGTGTCCTTTATTTTTCTCTCTCCACTCTATTCTAACTGTGTATGTCCCTGGAAACTGCTAAATCATTGCTTCAGTGCTTAGGTACAATTTTCACTTATGAATCTTCAATTAATCCTGTCCTATATTGGAAGCAAAGGAGTAAATAAGATAGTTTACCTATACACAGTTGAACCCAAGCCTTCTAACAGAGGCAGAGGTGGTTAAAGAGGGTCTGTGATGTACAGTAATTCCTCATGTTATATTGAATATCTCCCGGGGCAGGAGTCTTGTGAAGATGCTTGGATGAAAGGGCCCATTTTTCATTGATCATCTGTACTTCTGCCATGTTGTTTGTGATTACTTGCTGTATGTCAGGGTCTCAGATTAATAGCCCCTCTAGCCCCTCTATCTGTTCTAACTCAAGTCCCTTTATGCTCTCTTAACAGTTAGGGGATAGTTGAAAAATGAAATCTATGTATCTCATTCTGTCTTCCAATGTTATAAAAATGGTCCTAAGACTGGGTACTTTCACTTCACCTTATGTCTTTCTTTGGGATGAGAGGCTGATTTTTTTTATTTTCAATCATATAATTTGTACTTTTAAATGTTATAAAATGAATATGTATATATATATATATGTGTATATATGTATATATATATATATAGATAGATAGATAGATAGATAGATATATTCCAAATTTTCAACAAAAGTCTCTTCCAACATTTTCAAGTTCCTCATGCTACATACTTACACATAATGTTTTGATTTCAAAGTAATCATTGGCTTTATGTTGAGAACAGATCTGAAAAGCAACACTAATTTTATTCTTTGTAAAGAGGCGTGATCTTTCTTGACCTATTATTTGCTCTTGCCCTCTTTAATTCCCTGTAAGCACTTGTTCTTTCTTTCTTTTGTTTTCTTAGGCAGTGAAGACAGTCAGCTTTACGTCAATTATTAGCTGGACATTGGTGTACCATAGTGACAAGTGACCCTCAGAGAGACATCTGGAAATGGATGATGTGCCAGAAAACCAGACATACCTGTATTTTAACAATAGCGTTGAGGGGGTCTTCAGTGTGCATGACTGGTAGCCACTCAGGCTTCATAGGCACTAGAAGAATGGAAAGACTTTTGGAAATTCCAGAGAACTTGGGTTAATTTTGTTGAGTATTGGAGGCTCTGTGTTGGTTCTAGGCCACATAAGCCCTAGAACCAACTTATGTCTCCATGGCTAGTGATGGTCTACACATAGCATTCTCTGGACAATGCAAAAGAGTTCTTCAGATTTATGGGTCCAACTTCAATGAGTAGCTTTAAAGTTAAACTGGCTTTGAACTTATTAGTAAGTTTGGGGGTTTATTACATTATTTCCTTTTTACCTCATAACCCTTTCAGTATAAAAATTTCATTAATTCTCAAATGGCAGTCAAAGGCCCTAGGAATTGAAATTTCAGTGAAACTATCTGGGTGGAGCCAGGTAAAAATAATGACAAAAAATGGCTCAAATTACAGTATTTAGTACTTAAAATGTTTTCAGGTTTTTAAAGTGTTAGGAGTAATTTGCTATGATTGGAAGCACTTTCAAGAGTGAGGATGAAGATAGCTTGGTAAATACATAAATAAGTTCTTCACTTAATAACAGTAATTAGGTACTTTTATAGGAGGACTTCAGTGCTTGGTGTCTTCATGAAACATCCCACCAGGCAGCTTCTTTCTTAGAAGATCAAACAGACAGTAAGTGACTCATAAAGGCTCATAGAACATGTTAGCAACATAATTTGAATTTTCATTTGCGCCTTATTCCTATTAGGTACACATTTGTTGATCAACATTTGTTGAATAGTGATTTCATATCGAATACTATTAATAGGTTCTAGAATGCTTGGGGATATAGCTTAGTTAATGCCTGCCTAGCTTGCACACAACCCTGGGTTACACCCCAGGACTGTATAAATCAGGTATGTTGCTTATATTTGTAATCCTAAAATTTGGAAAGTGGAGGCAGCAGGATTAGCAATCCAAGGTCATTAAGAGCTACATAGTTCAAGACTAGCCTGGAGAACATGAAACTCTGTCTCAAAACAACAAAACAAAAGGGTTTGGTTCCTCAAAGATGATTAAGCCTACCTTTGGTCCTTAAAAAAAAGCTGAGGGGCATCTAGTACCAGAAGGTGCTACATGGGCGACTGGGGGAAATTGACCAATATCTATCGAAGCAACGCATGGTCTAACCTACTTAGCAGCAAATAACTTGTTGTGATGCCCACACAAGTGCAGTGGTGGCACACAGCCATAGTGGGGAACCAACTGCTCTCAATTTGGCTAACTGATCCCCTCACTGGTATGGGACCCATAGCTGGAGCTGGGAAACAAGTCAGAACCAGATCCAAACATAAGCCCACTCTCCAATATCAAGCTACCATCAATTGTGGGCTACAAGACGGGCCTACACCTATTAAATTCTCTATTAAAAAAAAAAAAAGTAAGGGTTATCTCATTTGTCCTGATGCTAACTTACTCTCTGTTGGAGAATCTGCTTCTCTTTTTCAGATAGATGTAGATCCTAAGGAGAGAGCCACCCCATCATACCTCAAAAGGGCCCCGGCTGAAACTAAGAAAAATTGGAGAAACAATCAAGGGGGCTGTTTTCCTGATGAACCGGATACCAGCACAAGGGGGAAGGAGATCAGCACAGAGAAAAATCAACTCCTACCAAATTAGAGAGCCAGAGCCTCAGAGGCCCCCAACACCTCATCACTGAAGCAGACCAAAAATGAACCCAACATGGCTCAGGGAAATTTTGCGGAAGAGGGGGCGGAAAGAATGTCAGAGTCACATGTTGGGTCATGATATGCAGAGACATTTAGCTTACCCATAACTGTGGGCTAACTCCGCAATGCATGACCCGTATACCTCAACAAGGAGGGGCCAAGGGGAGGGGGTAGGTCACGGATGAGCCTAATAATGGTACCAAACTGACTGTCTTTGCTGAATACAGAACTGACTAATAAAAAATAAAAAATAAAAATAAAATAAAAAAATAAAATAAAATAAAAATAAATAAAATTGTGTTGCAAAAAAAAAAAAAAAAAAAAAAGCTGATGGTTACTCACTTAATCATGGCAGCTGGTCTCATGGTTCCTCCTGGAGGAAAGAGTGGGCTCTACAGTTGTGCCCTGGTCCCAGGCCTGGAATTTATCATGACACAAACCTTGTATTTTGTAACTAGCTTTCCTTAGCTAGTTTGTTTGTTTGTTTTTTTTTTCTCAAACTAAGAATTTGTTTCTCAAACTAAGAATACAAATGTATGAGATTATGGTAATTCTGGTACAAGAGCATAAACATGCCCTTTTGCAATTTTATTTTGGGCTTTCCAAGATTTTGAATGGAATTTCTTTAATGAGTACATATCATTTAAAATGGGTTTGGTTTACAACTAAGGGGATGCTGAACATAGGATGTAGCAGTATATTTTATTTAATAATAACCATCTTCAGAGTTATCAAAATCATCAACTTGTTCACAAAATAAGAATCAGCTAGAATCAATTTTTAGTTACCTAAAAATATTATAAGAGACATTGGCAGAAAATGCGAACTAATACAAATTAACAAATTTCTATTATTCAAACTATAGCAATAGAAAGGAAAAAAATGGGTCCATGAAAACAGTCAGAGGTTCTCAAGACACACAGTTGGACGCATTAGTTAATTCAGTTAAGTCTTTCTAAGCATTTACTACATGGGGATCCAGTGGCAGTGCTGCATGTACAAAAAGTAGGAAGCACGAAGTCCAGAGGACAAATATGTATAAAAATCTAAATAAACCAAGGACCTGCTTGGCTCCCAAATACATCTTTCTCTCTGCTTTACTGGGATGTGGCATGGCTACATTTTAAATCATGTTTCATGAATCACAAATATTCTTTTTTTTAATTAAGAATGTACATTGTACAAACATAGCATGTGTTGTTGCCATCTTTTCCCCCCCTCTTCCTCCATTCCACAGCAGAGTGTTCTTATAGGGGTTGCTGTTATTCCCTATGGGGTTGTAGGTTATGTGTTATAGGAACAGCTTTGAGTTATTGGGGGCAGGCAAAGCATCTGGGCATGACATCCCAACCAGTGGGCTCTTAAAGTCTTCCTACTCCCTCTTCCACAAAATTCCTTGAATCTTGGTGGGTGTGTTTTAAGTCTACTTCAGTGATGATCTCTTAGGAGCCTCTACGTTTCTACTTTGGTATGTGTTGAATATCATCAGCATCTGTCTCCTTCACCCTGGAACTGATTTTCAGGCTCACCATGGAAGCAGGGCTCTTGCTCATCTCCACAATTCCTCTGTGGTTTTGCATGGGTCCTGACTGAGAGGTGAGGGGTAGGTTATCTCTGCAGGTCTTGTTACCTTCTGAAAAGGTAAAACAGATTCTCCAATGAAGAGTAAAGTCAGAATAGGTTAAATTGGATAAGTGTTATTAATTTAGACTGAGTTTGATGGATGTAGCTGCCCCCTTTATCCAAAGACTTGTGGGATCTTAACATTGGAGAGCATAATCTTTATTTCTGTAGAATTCAGAAGTGGTTCCCAGTTTCAGCTATGGGTTCTTTTCCATTGAGTGGATCTCTTAGCCAGTCAGAAAGCCATCGGTTACCCACCGAGGCTGTGTGCCACCATTGCACTGGTATGTATTCTTGTCAGACTGGTTGCTTCTGAGTAGGTTAGACACCTCGTGCTTGCTCACAACATTGTTGGCCAAGTTCCCCCGGTTGATCATGTAGCTCTTTCCAGCACTAGATGTGCTGTCTGGGAACTGGCTTTCTTCCTGATTCCAGCTGGGTCTCTCCATGTTCTGCATCAGCAGCAGTGGTGTCTCCGGCAATATTGTTTTACCTTTTACCTCAGGCAGGTAATCAAGTGCTTTGACAGAAGAACGTCTTCTTTTGGGGACATCCTAGGCCTCTCTGGTTAATAGCTCAATGTGGGTAGCACCTATTTCTGGTGTAACAGTGCATTACAGGTTAAGAGGCAAATATTTTTAAGGTTAGTTTTCATCTCACGCTCTCTAGGGTCATTCTTTTTGGGTGCTCCCACTATAGTCCTATTAAGCATTATAACTTTTTTAGTCCACTTTCAAAGAGAAAGGTTCCTAGGGTACCAGTTCATTTTGGGTATCGTTTGTGTTTATTTCCCCTCATCCTCCCCTTCTCCTCTCCTGAAACCTTTCAATCCCTATTGTCTGGGCTTCAAGTTTCCTATCCAGTATGCCAGCAAATCAAGCTGATCCAGGTTAGGAAGCACAGATGAGTGAGAATATGTCGTGTTTGTCTTTCTGTGATTGTGTGTGTTTGCTAAGAATGATCTGTTCTAAGTACATCCATTTTCTTACAAATTTCATTGTATTGCTCTTTCTTTCTGCTGAGTAGAATTCTATTGTGTAAATGTACGACAAGTTTGTTATCCATTCATCCAATGATGAGCATTAGGGTTGATTAAAGTTCTTAGCTATGGTTTAGCAAATATCTCTGTAGTGAAGCATGGAGCATTTAGGGTAAATGACTGTAAGGGAATAACTTGGTCTGTTGGTAGGTCTATATTCATCTTTTTCAGGTATCTCCATATTGATTTCCATAATGGTTGTACAAGTTTGCATTCTCACTAACAGTGAATGAGGGTCCTTTTTTTCTCCACAACCTTGCCAACATTTTTTGTAATTTTATTTTTTAATGATTGCCATACTTATTGGAGTGAGGTGGAATTTCATAATTGTTTTAATTTGCATTTCTCTTATGGTTAGGGATTTTAAATATTTTCTTAAAATGTGTGTTAGCCATTTGTATTTCTTCTTATGAGAACTCGCTATTCAGTTCTTGGACCCATTTTTAAGTGGATTGTTTGATTTTTTTTTATTATTGTTTAGTTTTTTGAGTTCTTCATAGATTCTAGGAATTAGTCCTCTGCCAGTGGTATAGCTGGTAAAAATTTTCTCCTGTTCTGTGGGAACTGCTTATGGCATGTTTGTCTGTACAAAAGCCATTTAGCTTCATGAGATCTCATTGGCTGAGAGATTGTTAACTTCCTGGGCTACTGGGGAAGTTCAGGAAGCCCTTCCCCATCCTATATCATGGAGAGTTCCTCCTATTTTTTTCTTCTAGTAGTTGAAGAGCTTTAGTCTTATATTGAGGTCTTCAATGCATTTGTGTATGGTGAGATGAATATGTCTAGTTTCTCTTTTCTACATGGGGTTATCTAATTTGTCTAGCATCATTTGTTGAAGATGCTGTCCTTTCTCCAGTCTACATTATTGGAAATTTGCCAAAGATCAAGTAGCTTTAGATACTTGACCTAAGGACCACATATTGAATTCTGTACCATTGGTCTAAATTTCTCTTTTCTTGCCAGCGCTATGCTGTTTTTGTTACTATGGCTTTGTAGTAAAGCTTTGGATAGGGTGAGGTGATGCCTTCAGAAGTGTTTTTTGTTTGTTTGTTTGTTTGTTTTTGCTGAGAATATGTTTGGCTATCTGAGGTCTGCTGCTATTCCATATGAATATTGAGATCATTTTTCTATCTCTGTGAAGAATGATGCTGGAAATTTTATTTTTATTGAATTAAATATGTTTATTATTTTTTGTAGGATTGCCATTTTTACAATATTAATTCTACCTATCCAGGAGCATGGTAGGTCTTTGTATTTGCTCAAGTTCCTCCTCAATTTGTTTCTTGACTGTTTTTACATTTTCATTATGTAGGTCTTTCACATCCTTTGATAGCATTATTTCAAGGTATTTAATTTTTTTGTTCTATTAAAAATGCTACAGCCTCACTGATTTATTTCTCTGTATATTTGTCCTTTGATTATACAAAGGGCTACTGTTTTTTGTGCATTGATTTTGTATTCTGTCACTTTGCTGAAGGAATTAATCACCTTTAGAAGTTTTGAGAAGGAGACTTTCAAGTAATTTATATATAGGGTCATGTCATCTGAAAATAGGGCTAATTTCAGTTCTTCCTTTACAATTTGTATCCCTTCTATTTCTTTCTCCTGTCTTATTGCTTTGGCTAGGAGTTATAGTAGTATGTTGAAGAGTGCTGAGAGAGCGTACCTGTCTTGTTCCCATTCTCAATGGGAAATCCTTGAATCTTTCCCCATTAGGTATTATTTGGGTTTTCAGTGCTTTATATATAGCTTTTATTGTGTTAAAATATAAACTATCCATGCCTATTCTCTCTAATATTTTGATCATGAGGTAATGCTTTGTTTTGTTATAGACCTTCTCTGCATCTATGGAAATGATCATGTGGTTCTTGTGATTAAGATTATTTATGTGTTATATTATGTTGATTGATTAGCGTATGTTGAACCATCCCTGCATTCCTGGGATGAATCCTGCTCGATCGAGGTGGGTAAGGCTTTTGATAAGTTGTTGAATTTAGTTTGTTAGGATTTTTAAAAAATATGATTTATTTATTTTAGCCATACCAGTGAAGTATTGGAGGACAGTGAAAACTTCTGATTCTGTCTGGAATTTTAAAATAAGAAACAATAAACATATTGATATACACTGGACTCAAAATTTGATAATGAACTATTCATAAATTGAATGAAAAGAATTAACATTACATATCTATTAAAAAGTAATCTGGAGAGCCAGGCGTGGTGGCGCACACCTTTAATCCCAGCACCCGGGAGGCAGAGGTAGGAGGATCACGGTGAGTTCAAGGCCACCCTGAGACTCCATAGTGAATTCCAGGTCAGCCTAGGCTAGAGTGAAACCCTACCTCGAAAAACCATAAAAAGAACCAGCTCTTTGTTCTGTCAATTGTCTTAATTGTTTCCTTGGTTTCCAATTCATTGATTTCTGCTCTGATTTTAATTATTTCTTTCCTTCTGGAGCTCTTTTGGTTGGATTTTTCTTGTTTTTCCAGTGCCTTTAGGTGGATGGTTAGGTTATTGATTTGGGACCTTTCTGTCTTTTTTACGAAGGCATTGAGTGCTATGAATTTTCCCCTGAGGACCGCCTTCATTGTGTCCCATAAGTTTTGATACGATGTGTTCTCATTGTCGTTCAATTCCAGAAATTTTGCAATTTCATTTTTTATTTCATCCACTATCCATTTATTGTTTAAAAGTGTGCTGTTCAGTTTCCAGGTGCCTTTGGGATTCTTGGTGGGTCTTTTATTGTTGATTTCTAGCAATATAGCATTGTGATCTGATATCATGCAGGGAATTATGTCAATCTTCCTAAATATGTGGAGGCAGTCTTTGTGACCCAATATATGGTCTATTTTAGAGAATGTTCCATGGACTGCTGAGAAGAATGTGTAATCTGTGGATTTGGGATGGAATGTTCTGTAGATGTCCGTTAGGTCTAAGTGATCTATGGTTTTGTTGAGCTCTCTTACTTCCCTGTTGAGTTTCTGTTTGGATGATCTGTCTATTACTGATAATGGTGTATTGAAGTCCCCAGCTATGATGGTGTTTGTGGTTATTTCTGTTTTATTGTCAAGTAGGTTTTGTTTTATGAACTGTGGTGCCCCTGTGTTTGGTGCATACAGATTTATGATTGTAATATCCTCTTGATGGATCGTTCCCTTGATAAGTAGGAAGTGGCCTTGTTTGTCTTTTTTGATTATATTTGGTTTGAAGTCTATTTTATCCGATATTAATATAGCTACACCTGCTTGTTTCTTATTCCCGTTTGCTTGGAATACTGTTTTCCACCCTTTCACCCTGAGGAGATGTCTGTCTTTAATGGTGAGGTGGGTTTCTTGAAGGCAACAGATTGAGGGGTCTAATTTTTTGATCCATCCTGTTAGCTTGTGTCTCTTGATGGGTGAATTAAGGCCATTAATATTTAGAGTAATGACTGTGAGATTTGATTTGATCCCTGCCATATTGTGATGGTAAATGTGGGTTGGAGTTTTCATGGACATTGAAGTTTTTTGTGCCTACTCTGAGTTTGGTTGTTGTGATCTGCTTCTTGTAGGCAATTGTGTTTGATTATTTTTTTCTTCTCTGTGTAGAATTTCCTGAAATACTCTCTGTAGGTTTGGTTTTGTGTTCATATAATTGTAAAGCTGAGTTTTGTCATGGAAAGTTTTTTGTTCACCATCTATTATGAGGCATACTTTTGCTGGGTAGAGTAGTTTGGGTTGGAAGCCATAGGTTCTTAGACTTTGCAGTGTTTCATTCCAGGCCCTTCTAGCTTTCAGGGTTTCCATTGAGAAGTCTGAAGTAATTCTGATGGGGTTACCTCTGAAGGTGGTGTGCTGTTTTTCCCTAGCTGCTTTTAGGATTTTCTCTTTGGTGTCAATGTTTAGAGTCTTAATAATAATATGTCTTGGAGAGTTTCTCCTTTGGTCCAGTCTGTTTGGAGTTCTATTGGCTTCTTGTATCTTGATGGGCCTTTCTTTTAAGAGATTGGGGAAGTTTTCTTCAATTATTTTGTTAAATAAGTTCTCCATGCCTTTGGTCTGGATTTCTTCTCCTTCTGGTATTCCAATGATCCTGATATTGGGACGTTTAACTGTATCCCACAATTCCCTCATGTTCTGTTCACAGGAGCTTTTAAACTTACTGAAATTTTTGAACTCTCTAACTGTTTCTTCCATCTTGTCTTCCAGATCAGAGTTTCTATCCTCCACTTGGCTGACTCTATTCTTGAGAGCTTCTAGTGAGTTTTGGGCTTGTTCAATTAAGTTTGCATTTTCTTTTTTTTTATTTTATTTTATTTTATTTTATTTTTCTCCATTTTTATTAATATTTTCCATGATAACAAAAAAAATCCCATGGTATTACCCTCCCCCCTTTCCCCTTTGAAATTCCATTCTCCATCATATCCCCTCCCCATCTCAATCTTTCTACTTACATATGTACAATACCAACCTAATAAAAGCCCTCCTCTCTTTCTTTCTCTTCCCTTTCTATCACCTTTTTTAACTTACTGGCCTCTGCTACTGAGTTTTTTCCTTCTCACACAGAAGCCCAATCATCTCTAGCTAAGATCCACATATGAGGGGGAACATGTGGCGCTTGGCTTTCTGGGCCTGGGTTACCTCACTTAGTATAATTCTTTCCAGATCCATCCACTTTTCTGCAAATTTCATAACTTCATTTCTCTTTACTGCTGAGTAAAACTCCATTGTATAAATGTGCATTTTCTATTATTTTTCTATGTATAATTTCCATCCCTCTGTCAAGCTCCCTTTTCACATCATTTTCTGATTTTCTTGATGATTCTTGGAGTTCATCCTTGCATTTCTTTATGTCTTCATTTAGCATGGTCAGCTGATTTTTAAGGTCTTCTTTTTTTTCACTTTCCCTCAAATCTCTTAACTCTCTTTGAAATCCTTCCATTTTCTTATCTAATCCTTCCAATTTCTTATCTATTAGTTCTAGTTTAGTGATGGCAGCATCCACACCATTGTCTGCCCTTTGTTGCTTTCCTGCAAGTTCTACCAATAGGTTGGTTAGAGTTGCATTGCTCATAGCTTCAATGTGGTGTTCTGGTCCTATTTGTTCTTCTATGTTTTGGTTAGAAGTATTCATTGTGGGAGTGGGTGATCTAATTGGATTTTCTTGCATTTGATTATTCATGTTATTTCTTTTGCGCGTTGTTCTGCCCATGACAGTGTATGGGCAGATAAGTGGGCGTATCAGCCTGGGCTCAAGAACAATGGGAATCTTATGCAGCCTGGGGGCGTTGCCAAGAAGCCTGGGCTTTGGCTGTCACTTGCCAAAGCCGCCTATCTACTGCCTGGCAGGGGCGCCGAAGTTGCCTGAGTTCTCAAGCGGTAATGTGCCAAGGCTGCCTGCGTTCGAACTAGGAGTGGCACTGAGGCACCAAGCACTGATGCCGCCCGAACTCTGGCTGGGCACGCTAGGAACTGGCAGCAGTCTGCGCTCCCCCGCCACAGGACAATTGTGGACAGCCGCGCGGCAGACAGAGGGCGAGTGGAGGAGAGTGCGGAGCAGTCTAAGCTTCTGCATGCAGGGAATAATCTCACTTGCCAAAGCCGCCTATCTACTACCTGGCAGGGGCGCCAAAATTGTTTGAGTTCTCAAGCGGTAA
The DNA here is from genome assembly GCA_036346955.1 of Dipus sagitta. Lineage (NCBI taxonomy): Eukaryota > Metazoa > Chordata > Mammalia > Rodentia > Dipodidae > Dipus > Dipus sagitta. The sequence goes on along the minus strand of CM070781.1, from coordinate 28,074,898 downwards.
TGTGCCAAGGTTGCCTGCGTTCGAGCTAGGAGTGGCACTGAGGCACCAAGCACTGAAGCCGCCCAGACTTTGGCTGGGAACGCTGGGAACCAGAAGCAGTCTGCGCTCCCCCGCCACGGGACAATGGCGGCCCGCCGGTGCGGCAGGCAGGTAGGGGGTGGCACCTGAGCTGACGCAAGCGAGAGATACAGTCTGAGCTTGTGGGACTGGGCACACTCAGTAGGTGGGCGAGTGGACAAGGGTGCGGAGCAGTCTAAGCTTCCGCGCGGAGGGAACGATCGGCGCGCAGTGGCAGCCGTGCGGGCTCCGGAGCAGCAGCAGCGGCAGGGGTGGAGCTTTGAACACGGCGGTTATTTGGGGCGAGGGGTGCCTACCCGCCCGAAAGGGGACCAGCAATTCCCTGTCCCCCACCTCTGTGCCCTCCCAGATTTCTCTCCCCTAAAAGCCACTATATACCCTTAATATCTTGCCTTTCTTTCCCCGGGATTTGCAGCGCAGCTAGGCGGTCGCCATCTTGTTCCTGTTATCATTTAATTCAGATGTGTCTCTATTTTTGCCTTGATGACCTGTCAATTGATGAGAGTGGGGGATTGAAGTCACCCACTACAATTGTGTTTGATGTTATCTGTGACCTTAAGTGTAATAGTGTTTGCTTGATGAAACTGGAAGCTCCCATGTTAGGTGCATATATGTTTAGGATTGTAATGTCCTCCTGTTAGATGTGGTCCCTTAATCAGTATAAAATAACTTTCTTTATTTTTCCTCACTAATGTTGGTTTGAAGTCTATCCTGTCAGACATTAGGATAGCCAATCCTGCTTGTTTCCTAGGCCCGTTTGCTTGAAATACCATTTTCCATCCTTTGACCATAAGGCAGTGTCTATCTTTTATTACGAGATGAGTTTTCTGGATGCAACAAATGGCAGGATCCTGCCTTTTAATCCAGTCTACAAGCCTGTGTCCTTTGGATGGTGTATTGAGGCCATTAATATTGTTAATATTGAAAGGTATGTATTTATTCTCACCATTCTTCTTATTTTTTAGTGTTTCCTGTTATCCCTTTACTCACTTGTTTGAACTGTTATTTGAGTGTGCTTTGTTTTTCCTATTTCCTCTTGTATGTGTCTTGCTTTCTCTTCAGCATGAAGAATTCCTTCACGTATTTTCTGTATAACTGATTTAGTTGTCATAAATTCCTTTAGCCTGTTCTTGTTGTGGAATGTCCTTATTTTTCCATCAATTTGGATAGATAGCTTTGCAAGATAAAGTAATCTTGGTTGACAATTGTTATCTTGCAGAACTTGTACTACATCATTCCAAGCACGTCTGGCTTTTAAAGTTTGTGTTGACTAATCTGCAGTTATTCTGATGGACTTGCCTTTGTAGGTGACTTACATTTTCTCTCTAGCTACTTTCAATATATTTTCTTAGGTTTGCGTGTATAGTAGTTTAATTATAAAATGATGAGGAGAGGTTCTTTCCAGGTTTTGTCTGTTTGGTGTTCTAAAAGTTTCTTGTATCTGCATTGGCATTTCTTTCCCAATTTGGGGAAAAATTGCTTTTATGGTTTTGTTGAAAACATCTACTAAACCACTGGATTGAAATTCTTCTCCTTCTAGTATACCCTGAATTCTTATGTTGATCTTTTCATAGTGTCCCATATATCTTGAAATTCCCATTCATACCTTCCTGTTAGCTTGTCTTATTATTTGTTAGACTGAATTAGGTCTGCCACCTGGTCTTCTAGTTTAGATATATTTTCTCCTTCATCCATTCTGGTGAGACTTTCCACAGAGTTTTTATTTCACTGACTGTTCTTCAGAGCTAGGATTTCAGCCTGATTTTCCATCACTATTTCTTTTTTTTTAAATTAATTAATTAATTAATTTATTAATTAATTTATTTTTTTATTAGTCAGTTCTGTATTCAGCAAATACAGTCAGTTTGGTACCATTATTAGGCTCATCCGTGACCTACCCCCTCCCCTTGGCCCCTCCTTGTTGAGGTATACGGGTCATGCATTGTGGAGTTAGCCCACAGTTATGGGTAAGCTAAATGTCTCTGCATATCATGACCCAACATGTGACTCTGACATTCTTTCCGCCCCCTCTTCCACAAAATTTCCCTGAGCCATGTTGTATTTCCTTACTCATGTCTTGCAATGATCTCCTTATTTCATTATGCTGGTTTCCTATGTTCTCTTTCAGGAGTTTGTTTTCTTCTTTAATTCCTTTGTTTACCTCTTTGAATCCGTTCATTTCTTCTTTGATTTCTTTGAGTATAGATAGCATCATTTTCTTGAAATCTTTGTCAGGCATTTCATCTAAAACAGTCTCATTAGTGGTCATTTCTGATAGATTTATAGTTTTTGGTGGGACTGTATTTTCATGATTCTTTGAGTTTCTTGTATTATATTGTAGTGACTTTTGCATCCTGAATTGATGTGATGCTTGGGTTTTCTGCTTATTTGCAGTGCTCTTAGATGTGGCAAGCCACTTTGATATACTTTCAGGATATGAATTTAAGATGCCAGGTGTAGCTCTTGTCCACCAATCAAGCCACAAGAAGGCTGAGGAAGTTGAAAAATCCCCCTGTTTGGTCTCTGCTACTGCCATTTGGTGCACCTGGTGGGGTGATGCCATGTGGGTCGGCAGATCTGCAGATCGGTGGGCTACAAGCACCTCAGTGGAGTTTTGACTGTTTTCCACCTCTCTGGTGGGTCTTGGTCTCTCCGGCTTCTCCACTTTGTCTAAAAATAACCTATACTGCTTCACTTTTCAGAAGAAGAGTGTATTTTGCTGCGGTTTTGCTTAACTCCATCCCTAGGCTGGTTTGGCATGGCTCTTATGCCACCATCTTACCTGGAAGTTCCCTGTGAACTTCTTGTATAATGATATGCCTCTCCTTTTTGAGAGTTATAAGATATTCTTCAGCAACTTTGTTGATTGTGTTTTCTTTGCCTTTTTCCTTGATTGCTTTGCCTTCTGGTATAACTATGATCTGCATATTTGGTCAGTTTGTGATATCCCACAGTTTTATCATATTCTATTTACATGATTTTTTTGAACATAGCACAGTTTTTGACTGCCGATCAATTTCTTCTGTCTTGTTTTCTAGCTCAGATGTTCTATCTTCCACATGAGTGACTCTATTACTGAGGAGTTCTCTAGTAGTTTTTAAAAGCTCTATTTGATTTGTTTCCTGTTGTTTTTTATTTTTTTGCATTGTGTCCATCCCTTTTTTTTTTGAAGTATGGTTTCAGTTCAAGGTCTGATTTTCTTGGTGTTTCGTTCTTGCATTTGATCATATGTTCATTAAGGTTAATCATCTTGTTACTGAGATCCTTTATTTGTTGACTCACCTTCAATTCATTTATCTCTCTTTTGAAATATCTCTGGTTTCCTTCAATTAAGTTACGCCTTGTGACAAAAGCTAACTAGTCTAAGAGGGTATTTTGCTCAATTTCATGTATGTGGATGTTGGTTTTTTTGATAACTTGCTTCCAGCTCAACAATTTTTTGATCAGGGTCACCTAGCTTGTTGTGTTTTCATGTGGGTATTCACTTTCTGCTGTTTTCTCTATGATTTCATTGGAGGCTTCCATTATGGGACTAGGCATCCTTTGTGGAGATCTCCCACCTTTCTCATTTACATTGGTACTTTTGCATTGTGGTCTACCCATCTTGGGGAAAAGTCTTATTTTATTGAGTAGGATGCAAGTATTTGTCATTGTAGTATCTTCACTGAGTGTTCTGTTTTAAATGTGAACTGGATTTGAGTGGGATTGGATTTTAACAGCAGATGTGCATATTGTGGAGACTGCAAGTACATCAAAAGTACCTAGGGAACTGGGAACTGGTAGGCCGGGAGCTGGGAGCTTAGGTGTACTTTTTCTACTTGTGTGCACTCTTTAGCACAGGGGAGCCAGAGGTTGGTGACCCAGGTGCTGGGAAGCTGCTGGAACCAGAGGCAAGAGGCCAGCTCTGAAAGTGGCCCATGCACCCTCTGGCTCAGCGGAACAATGATTTGGGGACCCACAGTCTGGTCCATCAGGAATCCCGAGCAAAAAGCCTGCTTCTGCAGCAGAATAGCAGAGTCCAGGCTGTCCCAAGCCAGCATCAGGGGTACCAGGACAAGGGAACCCACAGGTGGGGAAGAAAACAGGAGTTCTGGGCTACTCACTCTGTGCATGCACCTTGCAGAACAGGGGATCAAGGAGTTGGGGACCCCAGGGACCATTCAATCAGGGATGTGGAGCAAGAGACCTGCTTCAGTAGGACAGGCACAGGGTCCATACAACCCCAAGGCAGCAGCAGGGGTACTGTGTATTTTGTTCCACTCCTTTACTTTTGCCCTTAGTTTGCTCTTTCTCTTTCATTTTTCTCTAAGTTAGAATCTTTTGGTGAGTCTTTCAGAGTGAGTCTCTTCGCTCGAGTATACTATTTTCCTACACACACACACATACACACACAATTTGTGGAAAGTAATTCATTATTGAATTATCTCATTCATTATCTCTTATACTTGTTGTTTAATTACTTATAGTTGTTTTTCAGGTGTTCTTTATTTGGGAAGTTTGGACATATTGCTGTTGGCTTCATGTAGAAGGGTAGGATACATATGCATTCATTAACCTTGTGTGGTAACTCATGAATAACATGAAAGGTAGTTGACTTTGCTATTGAGTAACAAAAAGTCACAGAAAACAAGGGGAGAAAGGGTTAGAAAATTCTAAGTTATATATTTGGATCTACAACCTTTGATGTATTTTATTATACCATACCTTTTCCTTGTCTTGTGCACAGATGTCAGAAATTTGGGTATAACCTGAATATTTCTCTATCACCCCAGAAAATATTAAGAAACACTGAATATGTCCAAACTCTTTTGCACTTGTGCAAACAGAGCTAAGGTTGTTTGAACACACACTGCATATCATGCATAAAGATAGGTATTTACCGTATGTAATAGGAACTTCAACCTCAAATAATCTTTCTTATTCAATATGATTACTTTGAATGCATTCCATGAGGTGTAACACATTGCAGTGTGAAATGACATAATTTGAATGGTATAGTAGGTAAGAGCAAACTATGGCTCTGCACTAACATATTGTAATGCAAAAGTATATAATTTCAGTATTAAAGGTAATATTATTTTTAGGGACCTTGAAATCACCACATGCTTTTTGTCCAACTGGTGATTAATTACCCCTTGTTGAAAGACAGAATCATTATGATGGCTTTATATATTTTCATCTTTCATCTTTCAAAACATTTTTATTTATTAGTGAGAGTGAGCAAGAGGAGGCAGATAGATAGATGATAGATAGAGAAAGATAATGGGTATTCTTGGGCTTCTAGCCACTACAAACAAACTCCAGGCTCATGTGTCGGCTTGTGCATCTGGCTTTGTGTTTGTACTAGGGAATAGAACCAGGGTCTTTAAGCTAGGTAGCTAGCACCTTAACTGCTCAGCAATCTTTTCTTTTTATTGCTTTGCCTGTTGACCCAATACATTTCATGATGTCTTTTAAAATATAGCATAGAGGATATCAGTTAAAACAAATGAATTTATAGATATATTTGTTTAAAATAAACACAGTATTATATAAAGATATCTGTTTATGTAGTAGAAAATGATATCCCGCACCTAAATATTATAATTTAAAGAGTAATTATTGTGGATGAGAACCATGGAAAATATTACAGTTTCCATAATAAGAAAAACTTATTATCTTTTTTAATTTAAAAGGAATACAGAAATAAATATGAAACTAGAACTGTGATAACAGCTAAGAAATGCTTTTAGGTTGAACATTTTCTGATGATAAAACAGTGTTTGTTTCATCATGCTTTCTCTATTGCCTATGCAACTATGTAGAAAAAAGTTGTCTTATTTTCACTGTTGGTATGTATATTCCAAATAAACACCTCTGCCTCTTAACTTCTCAATAATATATGTTCAATTGGTAAATGAGAGTCAGTTAAGAGTGTGTCGGGGAAGGAAAATGGGAAGAAGTGGGGGGATATACACAAAACCAAATGCAAAATTGAATTAATACCATAACAATTTTCCTCTTGGATAGTAGACTAAGATATAATCTTCAGTAGAAGTATGGAGGGATTTTCTGGTAAGATGGGCCATGAATAAGGTAGAGTGAAGTATATCCGTAAAAATTTAGGCTCTGGCTCATATCTCCTGGGACCAGAAATTGGTTATAATCCATGTTGAGATGTTGATTGGAGAGACCTACAAGGTCCTCAAATCAAGACAGACTTCTGTAAAAGTACTTGATTACCCACTCAAGACAAAAGGTTAGACCCTATTGCTGAAGACATCATACGTTGCCAACACAGAACACCGAGAGAGATCCAGGTGAATCTGGGTGGAAACCAATTTCCAGATGGTTAGACCACATAGTGCTGAAAAGCACTACTTTAGCTGCTGGGGGAAAATGAGAACAATGTTGTGAGTAAGCAGGGCACACTGATATATAAAAGCAACCAGACTGACAAGATGTACACACCTGTGCAATAGTGGTACACAACCTAGGTGTATAACCATTGATTCTCTGATTGATTATGAGATCCATTATTATGATTATGATTATGAGTGGAAAGGAACCCATAACTGGAAGTGGGAACCTAGTCAAAATCCTATGGTGACCAATATTATGGACTCCAGTGAGAAACTTCTACCAGTCTTTCCTCATAAAGCAGGCTACACCCATCAAAAGTCTCTCCAAATTAACAAAGCGTATCTCCTTTAACCTATTCTGATACCACTCTGGAGACAGTCACTGAAGGTACTGAAAATGCACCAAAGCAGAAATCCAGAAGCTGCTGAGTGCACAACACTAATGTAGACTTAAAGCACACCTACCACAGCTCAGGGATTTTTGTGGAAGAGAGAGTAGAAAGAATCTAAGAGCCACAGGGTGACAGGAAATATGAAGAGGCATTGCCCCCTTCCCACCAATGACTGACCACGGTTCTCACAACTCATAGCCCACAACTCCATGTTGAATATCAGCAATCCCACTAAGGAGGGCCCTGAGTGCAGTGGGGGCAGGGAGGAGAGAAATGATGGACCAACATACAATGGTACCTATACCAAATTTCTACTCAATAAGAAAATAAAAATAAAATAAAATAATACAAGCTTAGGGTATAAAGGCAATCAACCAAGGCATCTCTGTATGGCTGTACCTAACCGATTTCTGAAGGATGAGCAGACCTACCTAGGTGCAATGAGAATGGAACAGCATTGTCAGGGCAAGGCTATATTCAGGTCTTATAATAGGAGGCGGCAGAGTGAGCTTGAATGACTAAAGAACTCCAGTGTAGCCGGGAAGGGAATAGAAAGACTAGGAGAAGTGAGGACCAACAATCTGTAAGACATTTTTTGACAATGCTAATCAAAATTAATTTTCTAAAAATTGACAACCATCAAATGAATGCAAGCAAGAGGTATTTGAGTATTTTTCTTTTTTTAGAAGATATCTGTGATGAGACTTGTTCACAGTTAAAGTGGAGGAATTCTCAGAGTGTGATTAGATAAAGGTGAGAACTAAAGGAGTCCTAAAGATCAAGGAACTGGGAGGAAAGTATAGGGTGGCACTGCTAGAGGAAGTCATAAGGCATCTTAAGGAGAGGTTTTCAGAGATGCTGAAAAATAAGTTGAAATGCACTAAAAATAATCAAAAGTTTATTGTTACATGGAGAATATTGCTGGCTTTAGAAAAAGGAGGTTAAGTAACACATGTGCACAAATAAGTCATAACTAGAGATCAATAGGCATTCATTTAAAAGAACATAATTGAATTCAGAATGAATATCCAGCAGTCAAATCTATAGCAACCTGTAAAACGCTTATGAACTTGAATGGCAAACATGAGCAAATGATAGCAATCCTCAGTATATTTCTTATGGAAAAGCTTTAAAGGTTATCTATTAGCATATATTAATTTTAAAACATAATGGGTGTAATTACAAACTCATTATTCCTTTCTTGATGCTCATTTCCTCCTTGTTCATTGGCAGTAATACACTTGTCACTTCTTGCCTTATCTCCCACCTAGATTAAATATATGAGAGAAAACATGTGATACTTGTCTGAGGGGTACTAGTTTATCTCACTTAACATGATGGTCTCTAGTTCCACACATTTTCCACAAACAATATAATTTCATTCAGCTACTCAACAGCTTTGTTGAGTACATGGGGGAAAGCTTAGTTTTGTGATAAAAGGTTTGTTACTAATACAAAACTTTTGTAAAATCTAAGCAATGAAATGTCCTCTAGAAGGAACAAAAACAATTAAATGAACAAAACCGCTTCCAGAAGATAAGAGATAAGAAGATTTATAGAACTTGTTTCCCTCCTCTCTTTCTATGAAAAAAACACCACCAACAACAAAAGAGAGCATCTATCTATCCCAAGTCTTAGTAAATATATAATGAGTTTTAATATTCATTCATTTTCCTATATTTTAAGGTAGGGTCTCACTATACCTCAAGCTGACCTGGAATTCAATATGTAGTCTTTGGCTGACCTCACACCTCCAGTCTCTGCCTCCTAAGTGCCAGGATTAAAGATGTGTGTCTCCATGCCTGACTGCATTTCTTTTCTCTTCTTTTTTCTTTTTTTTGTATGTATGTGTGTGCTGTGTCTACATGTGTTTATAAATGTGTGGTAGTATGTGTTTTTTCAAGTGCACATGCATGTCTATGAACAAATGAAAGTTCCAGAGGTAGATGTTGGCATCGGGTTCCTCCAATTATTCTTTGAGACAGGATTTGTCACTAAACCTAGAGACCACTGATTTTGTTAGACTAGCTAACCTGTGACCTAACCTGTGAACACCAAAGATTTCCTACCTCTTCTTTTACCACACTGGGATTGCAAGCATGTGACATGCTGCTTGGCGTTCTTCATAGATTCTCAATGTCTGAACTTAGGTATTCATGCTTATAGGACAAGAAATTTACCCACTGAGCCATCTTCCTTGGCCCTTTAAAATTCAATTATCATGAAGTTTAGCAAACTCTAGTCAAAAAGTAATATTTAATGTTATCCCAAGCATTTGGGGACAAAAGATAGCATCAGTAAAAAGACCTTTTGGGGAAAGCACACACTTAAGTATTTATAATTCTCAGAAAAGTATTCTCATTATTTTACAAATGAACAAGTTGTCATGATGACAGCAAAAACAACCAGCAGCATTAAAACCTTAGATGAAAAAGGCATTGAAATGATTAGAGATTAAAAATTATTATATAAATTTTTTAACAGAATAAAAATAAGTGTGAGAATCCAGCAAATGTACGGTGAAATTGAACAGTCAGTTTCAGAGTAGCACCAAATAAAACTCATAGAGTTGTAAAACAAGAATATTGTGAATACAGTGGCCAAAGAATGCATTCAGTACTGTGAACAATTTCAGAGAAAATTACATACATATAAATGTGAATATACAACAAAAAAGTATAAAAGGGATCACTATAATTGGAGAAATAAAGCACTAAAGTAAAAAATAATACATTGACTTAAAATTCCAGAGGATAAAATACATACAATATTGGGGAAGAATATTCAAAAAGATAATTTGTTGAAATTTTCTAAGTAGACTAAATACAAAAGCTGAATAAAATAAAACTATGATAATATATATATATGAAGGCAAGGAAATGTTGCTAACACATAGATTTACAAAGACCAGGGGATTTTAAAAGAAATAAAAATGAAATTAAATTTATCTCTTAAAAGACTGATGACAGCAAAAGCAGATTTCTCTTGAGCCCAGACTGAGTTTAGAACATAGCGAATGATGTAATGAAATAGACAATTTAAAAAATTGTCACTGTGCGATACTTTTTTTATGTAGGCACATCATCATGCAAGAAAAAATGGCAGTGTAAATCTATTTTGTAGACCATGCTTGGCAAATTTATCAGAAGTGTATTCGCATTAGAAGAGCTTCTAAGGATGTACTTTAGGAACAAATTAAGCACACAATAACAACAACATTAAGATATGCAACCATTTTTACTTTAAAAAATTTTATACCTACTTTATTGCAAACGATACTGTTACACTGTCCTGAATTTTCTCAGATTACATAGACTGTTTTAATCTTCAAATTTCTAATACACTGGAAAGACTAATGAGGAGGAATCATTCTTTCAGATCAAAAGCAGGAGAAACATTACATTTCAATACCTGAATACATGAGTTTCCCACCTTTCTATTGCTAAGGTAACACACACATTTGAAGCAGAAACCATATATATATATATATATATATATATATATATATATATATATATATATATATATATATATGCAGGTTATAACCACTTTTGGTATGTATTTTGCTTTTTAGTGCTAGTTTTGCTGATCTGCATCTATAATCCTTATTATTGTTGTTCTATTCAAGTGTGTGTGTGTGGGGGGGGGTGAGATTGCCTGAGTGTGTTCATGCATATGGAGGCCAGAGGACAACTGCAGTTGTGTTTCCTCAGGAAATCATCTATACTGTTTTCTGTCATTGTCTCTCAGTGGTCTAGAGCTCACTGATTAGTCAGACTAGCTGGCCAATGAACCCAAGGATCTACGTGTCGCTACCACCCCAGGCGTTGGACTGCAGGTGTGCACCACCACAGCTGGAATCTTTTAAGTATTTTTATTTATTATTTTATTTACTATTCATAAACAGAGAGAGATAGAAGAGAGATAGAGATAGAGAGATAGAGAGAGAGAGAGAGAGAGAGAGAGAGAGAGAGAATGAGCATACCAAGGCCTCCAGCCACTGCAGCCAACTCCAGGTGCATGTGCTACTGTACATCTGGCTTTACATGGGTACTGGAGAATTGAACCTTGGTTTATAGGCTTTGCAAGCAAATGCCTTAACTGCCTATCCATATATTTCCATCCCCAGCAATCTGACATTTTTATAAGCATTCTAGGGATCTAACTGAGGAAAACACTTTCCTGAATGCACCATATCCTCAGTGCCTAATCCATTATTTTTAGATATCTGAATGATTATTCATCAGATGAGGTTGTCTGACACACTATTTTTACTAGTAGTGATATTTCAGTTTTTGAGAACATTATCTATTCTAATAGACACAGTTAAATATATAATTATCATTTAATTCCCATAGCTGTTCTATAACAAATGTAGTATTATTAACACATTTTACAGACAAAGCTGAGGAACAGAGAAGTTAAATAACTTTCACAATGTCATCCAGCTAGCAAATGGAAATGGTAGGACAGATATCTGAGAAATGTTACCTCAGTAGCTATGCTACTAATCTTCGCATTATCCTATAAAGGCCATTTTTTTTCCCATAAGACTATGTAGCCTTTTGTTGTTGACTGATGATAAAAGATAAATAGAAATGGAGTAGTGAGGTGAGAGAAACAAGAGTGAGATTAATTTTCATGTGGAAAGTAGAAGCATTCTAGTGACTTTGATGCTCAGTAGAATTACGTAGAATTTACCACGCGGTTGTAAGCATGCCCACTGGGATCTAGAAACAAGAGAATATGATAACCAGCACTTTTTAATTTTTATTTATTTATTAAAGCAAGCCCAACAGACTTGCCTTGATTTTTTATGCAAGACAGATAGATAGATAGAGAGGAAAGAATGGTGCTCAGGGCCTCCAGCCGCTGCAATCAAACTCCAGATGTGTGCACCACCTTGTGTGCATGTATGACCTTGTGCTCTTGCATGACCTTGTGCGTCTGACTTATGTGGGATCTGAATAGTGGAGCATGGGTCCCCCTTAGGCTTCAAAGGCAAGTGCCTTAACCACTAAGCAATCTCTTCAGCTCAATTTTATTTATTTATTTATTTTTATTTTTCATTGATTAGATGTTGTGTTGCATGAACAAATCATGTATTAGTTCCATTCTCCTCCTTCTTGCCCCCATTCCACTGACAGACCTCTTCAATGGGATTATGGACTATGGGTTATAAGAGCAGTAGTCAGTCATTTTGGAGGAGGGAGTTCGTGTTAAGGTCTCAACAACTTCTGGATTTCTGTTTTGATAGTCCTTTGTGTCTATCAGCATCTCCCTGGCTGTCAGGTTGTCAGGTCAGCATTCATGCTTAACTTGCCACTTCTTCTGAGGTTTCACTTGGGCCTGGCTGATGTGCAAGAGGTGGATCATGTCATGACATGTAGTCAGCTATCTTTTCTTGTCATGTTGAGGTATTTTTGTTCTTCCCGATTCTCACTGCCTTCTGTAAAAGAGAAAACATTCTCCAATGGTGAGTGAGAGCAGAATGGGTTAAAATAGATAAGTATAGTTGCTTAGGAGAGATTGTGATAGTTTTATTCTCTTTTTGGCCAAAGACTAGTGGTAGCTTCTCACTAGATTCCATGAACTAATCCATAATATTCTGACCTGGTTCTTAGTACCAGCTATGGGTTACTTTCCATTGAATGGGATGCTTATCCAATCATAGATCCACTGGTTTCCTACCTAGGCTGAGTGCTACTATTTCACAGGTATGCACACCCTATCTGGATGGTTGGTTTCACCCCTAGCAGAGTTCCCTGCTGGTTCATAATGTTGGTGGCCATTTTCCCCAGCAGATTATGTACCGCTTTGCAGCACTATAATGGCTAGCCATCAGGGAGCTAGCTTCCTTCAAAATTCCAGCATGATCACTCAATGTTCTGTGTTGGCAGCTTTTGATGTCTTCAGTAATAGAGTCTTATCTATTAGCTCATCTGGGTAACCAAGTGCTTTGGCAGAAGCCTTCCTTGTTTTGGGGACATCATAGGTACCTCTGCCCAATACCTCACTGTGGGGTGTAACCTATTTCTGGCACTGGGAATTATAAGCCAGAATCAATGGTATTTGGATTAGGCTTCCTCCAAACCTCTATGAGAGTTTTCTGGCAAGATGATCACCTTCTCATTTGTTCATTAGAAGATTATATATATATATATAAGAAGATATATATATATATATATATATATATCTTTTTGATTGCTATTCAAGGGAAATGTTTCTATGGTACTAATTCATGTGGAATATATATATATATATATATCCCCACATCTTCCCTTTCTTTTCCCTCCAAAACCTTCTCCCCTACTATCTGTCCTTTGAGTTGCCTGTCATGTATGCCTGTAACTCAAACTGTCCTAGGTTAGATGGCACATATGAGGGAGAACATGTGGCATTTGTCTTTCTGTGCTTGTGTGAGTTAGTTTAATTTGATTTTTCCAAGTCCCTCAATTTCCCTGCAAATTTAATTACTTTAGCTTTCCTTACATCTAAGTAGAATTTCATTGTATATATGGACCACATATTCATTAACCTGTCAATTCATTCATTAATCTGTCATTAGGCATTTGGACTGATTTTATATACTACTCTTTGTGAAAAGAGCAGCAACAAACATGGCTGAGAAAGTGTATCTGAAATACAGAGTAAAGTCTTTATGGTATATGCCCAGAAGTGGCATAGTGGTATAGAAGTGGTATAAAGAAAATAGAAAGGGAGGGAGGGGGTATTTAATAGGATGGTATTGAATATATGTAAGTATTAGAACAGATTAATGGGGGTGGGAATGTCTAAGTGAGGTCAGGGGAAGAGACTGAGTAAAGGAAATGAGAGGGAGGACTAATCAAAATCTAAGAGGGTTTGAATAAGTCATATGGAAATCTACATTTTTTGGACAATGGACCACCCAGAAGCCATAGATTGCTACTAGAAAATTTTCAGTGCCAGAGATGGGATACCTTCCAGTGAGTTGTTGACCAGGGAGGTCTCTGATGCCCCCAAAACATTATAGGCCATTCCCAAAGCTCTTGGTTTCCCTCCAACAATAGATAATAAGAGCCTATTGATAAAGACTCCACATACGTGGCTCTACAAGGTTACTGTGAAATCCTGCAAGAGCTAAGCTGAAAATCTCCTCTGTGTAGACCACATGGCAGAAAGCTAGAAAAATCTATGCTGCATGCAGTTCAATGGGAGAGAGATAAATCACCAATGGAGATACTTAGCAGTGGAGACTGCAAGCCTTAAATTTGGCTAGCCAGGCCAAATGAGCCAATGGGTTCAGTAGTGGCATGTTTGTTATGGGGGAAACCAACTGCTCGCTAATTGGACTGGAGACATGATCCATGGGAGGGAATATATGTCTGATATTGAAAACCTACAACAGGGGCAGTCATGATCCCTAGGTGTGTAAAGTCTGCTGGTGTCTAGCTAAATGTACATATTATGCTCACCAAAGTGCCCACTAAGCACTTCTATTAATGTTCATACTCATATCTTAATGCTACTCTCATTTTTGGTTAGAGAATCTTCCTTTACTGATAGTGGTGACCTTGGGATGACTCAGAAGGCACCATGGTGCTGAGAAGAAGTGACATATGAATGATAAGCACTGAAACTCTATCACACCTTCCGAGGCTCAGGGTCTATGACAGAAGAGGTGGCAGAAAGAATGCAAGAACCAAAGGAAGGGTAGGACTCCTTAAAATGTGCTTCTCCAGACACAAAATGTCTTGGATATCCATGACCTCAGAGGGCCTGACACCATCTACACAAGACCATCATAATAGGAGGAAAAGATGATGACATCAAAATAAGAGACTGATTGAGAGGGGGAAGGGGTATGATGGAGAGTGGAGTTGCAATGGGGAAAGTGCGGGGAAGGAGGTAATTACCATAGGTTATTCTCTATAATTATGGAAGTTGTTTGTAAAAATAAATTAAAATAAATAAATAAATAAATCAAAAAGAAGTGGTATAGCTGGATCAAATGATAGGTCGAACTTCACCTTCTTGAGGAGTTTCCATACTAATTTCCATATTTGCTATACAAGTTTGCACTCCCACCAGTAGTGGATGAGGGTTCCTCTTTCTTCTCATTCCTACCAGCATTTGTTGTCACTTGATTTTTTTTGATGGTTGCCATGCAGACTGCAGTGACATGGAATCTCAAAGTTATTTAATCTGCATTTCCCTGACTGCTAGCACTTTTGAATATCTCTTTGGGTGTTTATTAGCCATTTGGATGTCTTCTTTGAAAACTCTCTGTTCAATTCCCTTCCCCATTTTTTCAGTGTGGTGTTTGACTTTTTTTGTTTAGTTTCTTGAATTCTTTATAAATTCTACATATCACACCTCTATCAGATGTATAGCTGGCAAAGGTTTTCTTCCATTCAGGTAGGTTGTCAGTTGACTCTGGATAACCAGCACTTCTATGACTGTATTTACTATCCTGTATTTTCCTCTACTTTTCTCCAATGTGTGGGAAATAATGAAAAATAATATGGTCTGTTGTGAGCTTCCCATGAAGAACTAAGGACACAAATCTGGGTGTATAGTTTGGAATGTCAAAAGCTGGAGAATGAGCACTAAAGCAGAATCAATTATAAGCTGCTTCAGCACCAATGATGTGTGAACAATCCAAAGCAGAGTGGCTGGACATAACCAGGATGGATTTATGGAATAGCAGTTGCCCCTATAGTTGGTCCTTCAAGAACCTGCTCAAATGCGGTGAGTGGTGCAATAAAATCTCAACTCTTTTCTAAGCATTTCTCTATGTTCTGTTATGCGTATTGTTTAGTTACTATGTGACATATCTACCTGTATCCATCTATGGAGCTATCAATTCACCCATCAATGTAGTCCAAAGTCTCCTGGATGACTTTATTTCCTAGAATTCACTGTTAAAATCCACTTGCATGCATTTCTCAGCATCTTACCAATTACCCAACGCACAGAAGATTGTTCATAAATGTTGATTTAATGCACAAAAAGCTTTTCAAATCAGTAGAATAGCAATTTTATGAGGCATCAATTATTTTTGCCCAATTAAATTGTCCTTGAGCCCATTATTTTATGATACTTAAAAGGAGTAGTGGCACTTTTGCCTCGATTCTATTTAGGTTTCTAGACAGTTTCATTATGTGGCCCCCATTGGCTTCAATCATGTGCTCTTCCTGCCTCAGTTTCCCCAGTCTTAGGTTTACAGGCATGCATCAGCTGCTCAAGTACAGCTTCATTTTCCATGTGGGTGTTCTTGTGTTTAAGTGTGAGAGCGTACGTGCCATGGCACATATGTGGAGGTCAAAGGGACAACTTCATATGTCAGTTCTCACCATCCTCTTTGTTTGAGCCAGAAATCATGTCTGTCCCTATGTTCTTGTGGTAGAAATGCTGACATTACAGGCACTCAGAGCTACTGAAACTAGATTTTTCTGGTGGTCCAAACTCTAGTCTTCAGACCTGTACAATAAACACTTTTATCCCTGAGACATATCTCTGGAGCCAGGATTCCATTTTTGTAGGATTATTGTTCTCTTTTGGCCTTAGGCCATATTTGCTCCATCTGACTTCTTGCATCAGTCTGCCCACCATATTAGTATTTTGTTATTAGACAAAAAAATAGCACAGAGAAAGACTGCAAAATCAAGGCATAGTTTTTATTATTATTTTTTTTTTGTTGTTGTTGTTGTTTTGAGGTAGGGCCTCACTCTACCCCAGGCTGACCTGGAATTCACTCTGTATTCTCAGGATGGCCTTGAACTCATAGCAATCCTCCTACCTCTGTCTCCTGAGTGCTGGGATTAAAGGCATGCACCACCACACCTGGCTTATTTTTATTTATTTTTAATTTTTTTCACTTCTTAGAGCCCCAAAAAAGATTTTCACTGTTGGGGCAAAATACATTAAACAAAATAAAGAAGAAAAGTTTGTGTTGGCTCAGGGTTTCAGAGGTTTGATCTATTGTTACTTAAGTCTATCATTTCCGGAGTTGTAGGGAAGCTAAACATCATGGTTACGAAGGTTTGTAGCAGAGTTGCTCACTTGATAGGGGTCAAGAAACAAAGGAGAAAGAGGAACAGAGCAAGATACAGCCTCCTCATTTGCCTTCAACTTCCAGAAAACCATCAAGTTATGAACCCAACAATACATTAATTCACGGATGAGGTAAGAGACTTCAGATCCAAATACTTGTCAGGAGACCTACTTCTAGGTACTGGTTTAAATCACATGTATTTTATGAAAAATTATACCTTAATTTTAATCTACTAAAATCAATTCTCAGAATTACTTTAGCTCACTGTAACTATCACTTTTTGAAGACATTTATTTATCACAGAATGCCTTATACCATTAGTTAATTTTCATGTGGAAAGAAACCCTATCTTTGAAGACATTATTACAATTTGCTTTAGGGTACAGTAGTTAGCATAACGCTTCTGTAGGAGCTTGAGATATAGCAATTCTCTCATTTAAAATATTAATGATAACATTATATGAAGCAGGTACTAATCCAACATAAAATTAAACAGACCAGGCCTCTCTTCTGTGGTGATGAGCATTTTTAAATTAGAAATTTGAGTTAGATTGTTAACTTCCTAACAAACATACTTTGTTTTTGTCTACTTAGGCACTTAGGAAAAAAAATTGTGGAATATTTTTAATGATGATAGTGCAATTGTGATGAAATAATAACCTTGTATATTTAGCTCTATGAATGATAGTATCGATTGGCCAGTAAATGGACTCCCCAAATTGTGTTTTGGAAAGGGACGTCTTATATATTATAAGCAGAAATGTGCCTGGAGAGAATGCTCTGCCTTAGAGGAATGGGGAATGAGCCAACTAAACCCAGACCCATCAAATTGTGATAAGAAAAGCACATCTCTCTCATTGGGGAGGAAGAGAATTCCCAGCCAAAACACTCCTTTCTTTAGTATAAAATGTGTACTAATAGGCTGCATTGAGCTACTGACAGCTTCTGTGAAGAGTCTCTATCCTTTCAAATGCAAATAGTTCAGAATCAGTCAGGTTCCCAGCACATGGATTTTAAAACCACGTCATTCTTCACTGTGGGCTAACATAATTGCACACTTGGGACATTATATATTTATACAGATAATGGGTACAATTTAAGCAGCTGCCTACTGAAGCTAATGGAAAGTCTCTCTATTGAGAAAGGATATGAATATATAAATACATATATGTATGTGTAGATGTATATAATGTGTATTTATACATGGATATATGATTTTCCTTTTCATTCCACTCAGTCCTCGACATGAATTATTTTGTAATACTTTTGCTGGATAATTTGTATTTCATGAGTTGCATTTTATATTATAACTCTTGATTTACTGCTTTCTTTACTTTTTCTCCTTCTTTCCTTCCTTCCTTCCTTTCTTCCTCTCTCTCTCTCTTTCTTTCTTCATTCTTTCTTTCTTCTTTCTTTTTAAACTTGAGATTGCTATGTAGTCAGGTTGGCCTCTTGTAATCCTCCTGCCTCAGCTTTCTTATTTCTGGTATCACAGGGGTACAGCACCAGCCACCTTCTTCTTTTTCAAAAACAACATATAAGGAATGGATAGAGGTAGAAAATTACACATAGGTATTAAAATATACATCTTTTCTTTCCAAATAGTGTGAAAACTCTCCAGTGTTGTGAGAGTTGTACATATGTCATCCCCACACATTGTGTTTTAATCCCAATTTCACTGATTATTAGATAAATTATTTAACACATTATTTAGATTATCCTACTTGTCTGAGACACAATATTTTCATCTCCAAAATGATACTTCTTTCTAAGGACATGTGACATAAGGTATTCAAAATTAGCTTCATTTAAAAAAGTGTTTCCTCAGGATATGTTGAAGTACTAAAGGACAATGCCTGATGAATTGTGTTTGGTATATTTTCTTTTAGGTTCTTTATAATAGTTTCCACAGAGAACTGCTTCCACCTATACCCCCTCAGATTACAGTCAAAGACATGTTCATACTTCACTGTGGAAAGAGCTCTAGTGTTATGTTGCTTCATAAGTGTCAGTGGATTTAGATGGGACAATTAATTCTCTAATGGGACAAGAAACTGTTCAGACTTTTTTTTTCAGGTAAGTGACTCTAGAGGGAAATCTGTGATAAGCAGCATTTGCTCTTTCCAACCAAGTCTCTAGGAAATTTGAGAAATAAAACAAAGTAACAAGACATATGAATAGTCTTCTTCTTACTAATAACATTAGGCACCAGGAAACAAGTACCAGAAAAATCTCAGAATGAGGGGAGCTTTGTAGATTTAATCCTAGGTAGTGTTGACATGAGACAGTTTCTTCCTCTGGGTAGTGATGGAAATGGTAGTGAGTGAATGCGTGTTTCCTATATGTATCAAGGGTGAGAATGTAACTTGGCAGAGAAAGACTTTGGCAAATACTTCACCATGGAATCCAGAAATGGAGTGCAAGGCATCACCTTCATATAATAAATCTACTATGTTTTCACCAGGTTCTCCTTTGTACTTGGAGATTTCAAGTTTTCTTCATATGTGAAAATGACAAGCAATGAAAATCACTGATCTTAAAGTTAGCAACCTTTGGATTATGCACCATGGTGTACATACACTGTCAAATAGATTTCTAGAATGCAGTTCAAGGTGAAATCTTCTGCCTAGGGTATTCCAGTGATAGAAGAAGAGTAACATGCAAGGAGAAATGATTGAAGGGTTTGGATTTTGGTATTCCATTAACATTATTGAACCCAATTTGTCAGAAATTGTGTTAGATACTAACACTATTTCAATCCTTCTAACAACCCTCCAGGGTAAGTAATATAAATTCACTTTTATGCATGAGAGGAAAAGGGTACAGAGAGGTAGTCTGATGCCGTTTGTAGGTAGGAAAGGCATAAATAAGTTATTGTTCTGCCTGACTTCAAACTTTGATCTTATCCCATTATGCCTTCATATTTCTCATTACTGTATCACTTACAAAATGTTGTAAGAAAGAGAAATATTTTTATTATGTTAATCAGAGTGGCATGGAAGAAATGCAGTGTCTTACTAAAAAAAGATAATTGTATAAGGAATGATATTTAGAAATATTGCACGAATTCCAGCCACACCACAGGACTATGATCAGGAAACACAACACTTTTGACGCATCTTTTAAGACAAAGGTAAATCAAGCCACTTGTGCAAGACATCACAACCCATGGAGAACATTGGAATTTTCACCCACTATCCACATAATTTCCCCAGACAATACTACTCTATATAGACTTCCCTAACTAAAAAGAGATACTCATATTCTTAACAAAAGCCATGTTCATTCTAACTTATTTGTAAAGTAAGGCATTTAAGAGACTGTATTTTGCCTCTCCAAACTTCCCTCTGGTTCTAATTTGTTTTCTGTTGTTATAAAAAGTACCAAAGTAGACTAAATTATAAGTATTATACATTTAATTGACTCAGGGTTCCAAAGACAGGAAATCCAAGATTGAGTTGCTATATCTGCAGAGGAACTTCATGTTGTATTATAACACAGTCAAAGGGCAAAACAATATACCTGAAATAGACGTCTATGGCAACAGAACATGTGTGGAAGAAAGGTTCCTATCATAACTAACTTCCTCCCTTGTGTATTCATGAGAGAGGAGCTATACTCTAATTTCCTTTTCCAGGCTCTACATTTTAATATCATGATTGAAATTAAATTTCAGTAGCAAATTTAGAGGAGATATTCAAATTATCACAAGCCTTTTATTAATGTCTGAGAGTAAATATGTATCTGTGAAATATGAAACTGCAATTTAGTACTACTGATACAACAGACACACTTCAACTAGAAAAATAACTTTCCAAAATGTAATATGTTGGGGTAGGGATATACTCATAGCTATTATCTGGGAATTGAGTTTATTTCTTAAATGTGAAATGATTTAGCAAGTATAACATTTATTCAACTAAACTTAAAACATAATTTCAAAGCCAGCTTCATTCAGAACAACAGCTTTAGATTAGATTTACTTGTAAGAGAAAAAAACTGTTCTGTTTTCTTGATAAAGTAGAATCCAAACTAAAGTTACTCACAAGAAATACAGAATATCACTACAGGAAAAATAATCAAGAATAATAATAATTAAAAATATAGTCACTGAATATTGAGGTTTTTAATTTCATTAAACACTAATGTGCATAAAAGTCCAGAGAAGTCTTGATGTGATAATAATCAGAGACTTCAATACCCCATTTTATTCTTTACATGGATGTTTCAAACTGAAAATTAGCAAGTAAATTGTAGAGGTAAACTGCATAACTAATGGATGGATTATACTTAACAGACATCTATACAATATTTCACTGAACAAAAATAGAATATATTTTCTATTTAGAATACCATGGAACTTTATCTAAAGTAGAACATATTCTAGGTCACAAAACTATCCCAACAGTTGCAAAAAAGTGAAATGTCTCTTGTATTTTATCACACAATAGAGGAATAAAACTAGAAATAAATAGCAGGAGAAACTACAGGAATTACACAAATACCTTAAAAATGAATGATAACAGCCAGATAATGAAGAGATCTGTGAAATAATTAATAATTCATGGGGTCAAATAAAAATAAGCATAACTTTCCAGAAATTTAAGGACATGGCAAAAATAATACTAAGAGGAAATTTATAACATTGAGTGCTTACCTAAAGAAACTGGAATGAGGAGCTGGATGCATTGCTCAGCAGTTAAGACACTTGCCTGCCAAAGCCTAAGGACCCAGGTTCTACTCCCAAGTACCACATATAGCCAGATGCACAAGGTGGTCTTACTCAATATAGTGTTTGAGTCTTGACAAGAATAATAAGAAAAGGAAAAGGTGTAAAAGAAAAGATAGAAATAAAAAAGTTTAGAGTTCTACAATGAAGACCTTATAATGCTGAAGAAATTGAAGAATATACTAGTATCTTTTATTCTACCTCATGGATAGACATAATTATTAATATTGTGAGAATCACTGTTATTGAAAGCAATCTACAGATTCAAAGCAAACCTTATTGAAATTCCAATGATATTATTCAGAGAGGTAGAAAAATAATTCAGAGTCACAAAAATTCCACAGACCCAAAATAGCCCAGGCAATTCTGTATAGAAAGAGCACTGCTGGACAGTTCTGCAACCTTTGTCTAAATCTGGATTTCTCACCGACTCAGAGTAGCTGTGGTTTTCAGCACAGGACTGAGTCTGTCAATATTTCACCATTGATGGGGGTGATTCACTCAATACATCATACCTCCCAGAGTAACTAATGGCAGCTGTGGTTGCTGGGAGAGGAGAGTCAGGTACATCAGCAGCTTAGCCACCAGTAAATTGCCCTGTCCTAGCTAAATAACCTTCCACCAATGGTCATGCAAGAAACCACATTTTAAATCAATGGGTCAAAAAAAGAGGCATGAAAGCAATGAGATGGACTAGTTAGGAAATTTTGGTACAGGCAGTTAGCAAGGGGAGGCTCACAAAAGAGGAACCTCATGTCACAGTCTCACCCGGCCCACCTCAGCAGTCCCCACCTACCTCAGATGCAGAACTGTAATGCAGCATCAGCTCTTCTCACCCAATCAGATATCTCCCTTGAGCATGCACCCCACCCTGGTGTGGATGGAACCCTCCTCTGAACCCAGGTAAATCGGATTTCATACTTGACGCAGGTGTGCCAACCTCTTTCAGAAACAATTCCCTGACTCCAGATAAGTAATATTACCTAGGCTCATGAGAGAGAATTCCCTTTCAGGTCCTTTGGCTGTTCACATGTTCCATGCCTGGGTCCCGGCAGTGGCAAGAATATTTTCTTCCCATTCTGGCAGCTGGGAAGGGATATTTATCTGTTATGTTACCCTTTTCAGGGTCTTTTCATTTCTTTGAAAACACATGCCTTTTTAGAAAAATTCTTTTTCACATTTTTGCAACCAGAGCCTATGTTTGTACTCCCACATGGGCTCTTGGACCGTGTGGTTATGTATAACCACATTCCCTTCCTCGGTTCTCTAAACCCTCCCAGGCCCTCATATCCCTGATATTTCTGAATAAAAATGTAACGGTTTAGAAATTATCTTTCTCAGTTTTGTTTATCCCAATTCTTTGGTTAAAACACAGACACAAACTCAGGTTTAGGAGTTTAAGAACCTTTCTTTTTTTTTTTTTATTAGTCAGTTCTGTATTCAGCAAATACAGTCAGTTTGGTACCATTATTAGGCTCATCCTGTGACCTACCCCCTCCCCTTGGCCCCTCCTTGTTGAGGTATATGGGTCATGCATTGTGGAGTTAGCCCACAGTTATGGGTAAGATAAATGTCTCTGCATATCATGACCCAACATGTGACTCTGACATTCTTTCCGCCCCCTTTTCCGCAAAATTTCCCTGAGCCATGTTGGGTTCATTTTTGGTCTGCTTCAGTGATGAGGTGTTGGGGGCCTCTGAGGACTCTGGCTCTCTGATTTGGTAGGAGTTGATTTTTCTCTGTGCTGATCCCCTTCCCCCTTGTGCTAGTGTCCGGTTCATCAGGAAAACAGCCCCCTTGCTTGTTTCTCCAATTTTTCTTAGTTTCAGCCAGGGCCCTTTTGAGGTATGATGGGGTAGGTCTCTCCTTAGGATCTACATCTATCTGAAAAAGAGAAGCAGATTCTCCAACGGAGAGTAAGTTAGCACCAGGAAAAATGAGATAACCCTTACTTTTTTTTTTTATAGAGAATTTAATAGGTGTAGGCCCTCTTGTAGCCCACAGTTGATGGTAGCTTGATATTGGAGAGTGGGCTTATGTTTGGATCTGGTTCTGACTTGTTTCCCAACTCCAGCTATGGGTCCCATACCATTGAGGGGATCAGTTAGCCAAATTGAGAGCAGTTGGTTCCCACCATGGCTGTGAGCCACCACTGCACTTGTGTGGGCATCACAACAAGTTATTTGCTGCTAAGTAGGTTAGACCATGCGTTGCTTCGATAGATATTGGTCAATTTCCCCCAGTCGCCCATGTAGCACCTTCTGGCACTAGACGCGCTGACTGTCTGGGGACTGACTCTCTTCCAACTTCCAGCCATGCCATTCTAATTTGCATGTCAATCACATAAGGTATCTTCAGGAGTAGGGTCTTACCACTAGCCTTTGGTGGGTCATCAAGTACTCTGACAGAAATCTGTCTGTCTTTTAGGAAACCTTGTAGGTCTCTCTGATCAAAAGCTCATTGTGGATGATAGCCCCATGCTGGATCCGGGAGTTACAGGTCAGTGCCCACTAAGAAAATGAGGAAAAAGGTAACTAATATACAAGAGTTAGAGATAAGAGAGAGAGAGACAGGGAGAGGGGTAGTGAGGGAGGGAAGATGTAGGAGATTAATGTTAGTCTTAATCTTACCCTCTCCAGTGTCTTGTGGTTCCGGTGTTCCCTGTAAGGGCCTGGTGAAGGATCAGCCATTTGGTCTGTCTTTTAGTAAGTAGAAGATTATGGTACCATTGCCGTTTGGGTCTAGATTTGTGTTTCCCACCCCTTTGATGCCCTCCCCTCCCTTCCCTTCCATCCTAGTGTCTAGTCTAGGAGATGCTTGCTGGGTATATAAGGTATTTTCGGTAGATTCAGGTTAGGTGCTGTAGATGAGTGAGACTATGTGGCAATTTTTTTTCTGTGATTGGGTAAGTTCACTGAGAATGATCTGTTCTTGGTTCAACCATTTTTTCCTCAAATTTCATTGTGTCATTTTTTCTTACTGCTGTATAGAATTCCATTGTGTAGATATACCACATCTTAGTTATCCATTCTTCTAGTGATGCACATCTGGGTTGATTCCAGCTCTTAGCTATTACAAATTGATCCACTATAAACATGGATTTGAATCACCAAAACCCTTTTGCAGTAACATGTGGATTAATGGGAAAGAAGGATGTTGACAGGTGGTGGAGGCAGATAAGAGAGGGCAGTGGGAGAGGGATAAAATCAAAAGACATTATATACACATACGAAGATAGTAAAAACGGAAAGTAAATAAATTTCAATATAGAAGTAACACATACATCAAAAGACTAAAACTAGTTTCCTATGTTACATTGAGCACAAAAATCAAATCAAAATGGATCAAAGACTGTAATGTAAGGATTAGACTTCTGAACCTGCTAGATTAGACGGTACACAAATCACTTGATGCTTTAAACATAGGTTAGGAGCTTTGGAAAGGATCCTCCATAGAAGAGGAGGCAATCCTCAAATGTGACAAACAAGAATCCATGAAATAAAATGAAATAAAACCCATGCCAAGCAAATGAAACGAGTAGAGTGAAAACACAACTTACAAAGTGAAAAAAAAAAATCTTTGTGTACTAATCACCTAGCAGGGAATTACTATTTAGAATTTATAAAGAGCTCCAAGAATCAAATAGCAGTAAGATCCCCTAATATCCAATCAATAAATAATAAATTGAATAAAGAGATTACAAAAGAAGAAGTACAAATGGCCAATTCATATTTTGAAGTGTTCAACATCCTTAAAACTGTTTTTGAGAGTCCATTGCAGTCAATCAGAAAGTCTACCATCATGAAAACAAACGGGATCAAGGCTATGGCCAAGCAAAACTCATGCAACTACTATGGAAATCAGCATAGAGGTTTTTCCAAAGACTAAAATTCAAAGTAGGATATGACCCAAATACACTTCTCTTGTGTGTATGTCTGAAAAGATTTAAAATCAACAAACCCCACTTATATTTAAAATAATATTCACAGCAGCCAAGATATGGGACCAGTCCTGATGTCCATTTACAGAAGAATAGACAAAGAAAATACAGTACAAAATAGGATTGTATTTAGTAAAGAAAATAAAATTGTAAAAATCACAGGAAAATGAAGAGAAATGGATATCATACGCTAAGCAAAACAATTCTGACCCATGAAAACAAATATCACATTTTCTTTCACATAAGGAACTTAGATTATATATATATATATATATATATATATATATATATATATATATATATATATGTATATCTATCTATCACATCACTAATGATCAAGAAAATGCAGGTCAAAACTACAATGAAGTATTATGTCATACCTATCAATTACCTTACTTTATCTAAAAGCACAGGATGAGATTTGACAAATGTACAGACAAATGAGGTTCTTTACATATGCTATTTGGAGGGAATGTAGAATGAGGTACCATTATGGAAAAAAGTATGAGGTTTCTTAAAATATTAAAAATAAAACAATTAAGACATGATTCATTAAACCAGCTGCTGGGTCATACTTCATTGTGGCTTTGATTTCAACTTTCTTGATGATGACTGATGTTAAACACCTGATGGACATTTGCCTGTTTTCTTGGAACAATAGCTATTCAAATCCTTTGTCTATTTCTTAATCACACAGGCTTTTTACTATTGAATTTTAAGGCATTCCCACATAACCAGTTAATTGGCATGTAGTCCTTTGGTAGGATTTTTTTATGTTCACTGTTATTTGTGTCTTGTTTCTTCATGTAGCACACACATTTTCTTTGCAGTGCAATGTGGCACTGCAGGAAAATACACAATGTACTTTTTGATGGACATCTGAATTATTTTCAGGTTTTGGGCTCTTTTAAATAATGCTTCATATAATACTGTGTATATCTCTTGTTTCAAAAGTGTACACATTTGCCTGTAATATATTCTTAGGACGTAAAGTGCCAAATGTGTTTTTGAATTTTAATCAATAATTATAAACTAATCTTACAATTGTTCACATAATCTGAAATCTGAATGAGACTTTATTTGATTTTGTGTATTGGACAAAATTTTTCATTTGTCAACCTTTTCTATTATGTTTGTATGTCATGGATGTGCTGGTACATGTTTAGTTATCTCATTGGTTTTTAATTTAGATTTTATGATGATAATAAGGATGAGTACCTCTTTATCTGCCTATGGACCATTTATATTTCTTCTTTAAGAATTTCTCATTACAGTCCCTTGCTCATTAAAACACACACACACACACACACACACACACACACACACACACACAATTATCATGAAAGAATATAGAGGGCTATGATAAAGGAGGAAGGAGTAAATGAAGAAGGTAAAGAAATAAGAGTGGGTAATAGAATATAAGAACATGAAAGCACAAATGGAAAGTATTTTGGGAGATAAAGGAGTTAAGAAATAGGGGGAATAGGATATATATATCTTTGAACAGATAGATGTCACTGACATAGCATAAAACAGAATAATATCTATTGGAATTTGGAAAACCCAAGTCCACTACAAGAGGAAATTGAGCTAAAAGTAAATGTGGAAAATGAAAAATAAAAATGAATGTCTCTCCTTCCTCTCTGATCCTTGCAGGTGAATGTTGATGTCAGCACAGAAAGGCAGGATGATCTCAGAAGGAGTATGTATCCTACATCAGATACTCACTTGTATACATTTATGTTGAATGACAGGTCATCTAACTCATTGCATTTGCTTCCAAACATTGGCACCTCAATTTTCAGGCAAGAAACTATAACTTTTTATGTTTGGATACTTGACTAAAAAAAAAAAAATTGAGGCTAGAAGTGCTCCAATACAATAGCTTAACTATCTGAGTCATGTGCTGTGGGGGAGCTGACTTTTGACAAGCTTCACCAACTCAAAGCTTTCAAACTGTAATTAGATATATAACTTCAGCCACCAGTTCAATAATGATGTACCTGAGAAGGACTCCATAGTTAGCACAGAAATAGAAATACTAACGAAGCAGATAAAAATAATTGAGGGGAAATAAAAGGGAATAAGAACTTAAGAAGAAAATAACAATTCTATCATTCATACTGTCAGAGAAAAAAATAGAGCATTGCATATGTGAAATAAGTACAGGGTACAGTCAGAAAATAAATATCCAGAACATGAAAAGTTCTGGTTGGTGATCTGCTTAGTAATCTGAAACAACAAAAAAAGATTCATGGACATAGTCAAAAGAATTATCAAATCATGGGTGAAATCTATCTAGTCATCTGTTCATTTGTCTCTCTCTGAGTCAGTACTTATTTTATCTTTATATATATATATAATTTTTATTATTAGATATGGACAAATTTTGTATGTAAAGATTACATGTTGGTAGCATCCTTTCCCTCCTCCCTTCCCCTTTTCTGAAAATGCCATCCTCATTGGGGATGAAGGTCAACCCCATGGGGATTGTGGGTCATGCATTATGGGGGCAGCAGTGACTTATGGGGAAGGGGCAATGTCTCTATGCAAATGTCCCAACTTGTGACTCTAACAATCTTTCTGCCCCCTCTTCCACAAAATTTCTTGAGCCATGCTGGGAGCATTTTAACTCTACTTTAGTGATGGGCACTTAGGAGCATCTATATGTCTGGTTGGTTAGGTGTTGAATGTCCCTCAGTATCTTCCTCCATCACCCTTGTACTGATATCAGCTTAACTAAGAGAGCAGCATTCTTTTTTTTTTCTTTTATTTATTTATTTATTTGTTTTTTCTTTATTAGTCAGTTCTGTATTCAGCAAATACAGTCAGTTTGGTACCATTGTTAGGCTCATCCGTGACCTACCCCCTCCCCTTGGCCCCTCCTTGTTGAGGTATACGGGTCATGCATTGTGGAGTTATCCCACAGTTATTTTCCCAATTCCTCTGTGGTTTCAGCTGGGCCTGGGGTGGTGTGCAATGGGTCATTTATCTCCTCAAGTCCAGTTCCTATCTGAAAAAGAAAAGCAGATTCTCCAACAGAGAGTGAAGTCAGTGCCAGTTAAATGGGATAACCATTATTAATTTAGAGAGAATTAAAAGGGTTTAGACACTTTTATAGTCTAAGGTTAGTGGGAGCTTGACAACAGAAGCAGAATCTTTATCTAGATATAATTTTGACATGGTTCCCAGTTCCAGATATGGTTTTCTTTTCACTGAGAAGATCTGTTAGCCAATCCAAGAACAGTTGGTTACTCACCATGGCTATGTGCCACTACTGCATTTGTGTGAGCATCATGTCTGATTGTTTGCATCTGAGTCGCTTAGACTTTGAGCTGCTTAGACAGATGTTGGCCACTTTCCCCCAGTAGCTCATGTAGCTCCTTACAGCACTAGATGGGCTAATTATATGAGGACTGGCTCTTCTGTGGATTCCAATCAGGTCTCTCCATGGTCCATGCCAACAGAAATTGGTGTCTTCAACAGTAGGGTCTTACCATTAACCTCTGGTGGGTAATCAAGTGCTCTGACAGAAGTCTCTCTTGTTTGTTTTGGGAGATCTAGAAAGTCTCTCTGATCAACAGCTCATTGTGGATGTAGACCACATCCTGGTAAAGGGAATTATAGTCTGGTGCAATGCAAAAAGAAAAAAAAAAATCCAGAGAAGAAAGAGAAACAAACAGGAGAAATTTGAGGATAAGTTTCATCTCACTTTCTCCAGGGCCCCTTGATTCAGGTGTTCCCTTTAAAGTTCACTTGAGGGTTCCAACTTTTATTCTGATTTCCCGGATATAGGATTCTATGACACCAGCTCAATTTGAGTTCAGGTTTTGTTCCCCCCACCCACCCTTTCCCTTCTCCCAAGCCCTAGCCTCCCTATTGTCCAAGCCTCAAGATGCTATTCAGTTATGTCAGCAACTTGGGCTGATCCAGGTTAGAAACGGCAGGTAAGTGAGATCATGTGACAATCATCTTTCTGTGATTGTATGAGTGCAATTGAAATGATCTGTTCCAAGTGAGACCATTTTTCTACAAATTTCAATGTGTCATTTTTTCTTACTGCTGAGTAGAATTCAACTGTGTAGATATACCACATCTTAGTTATCCATTCATCCAATGATGGGCATCTGGGTTGATTCCAGTTTTTAGCTATTATGAATTGAGCAGCTATAAATATGGTTGAGCAAATATGTCTGAACTAAGATGTGGAGCTTTTAGGGTAAATACCCAGTAAAGAAATAATAGGGTCTGCTGGTAACTCTGTATTCATCCTTTTCAGGAGTCTCCAAATTGATTTCCACAGTGGTTTTACCAGCTTACATTCCCATCAACAGTGAATGAGGGTTCCTATTTCTCCACAGCCTCACCAACATTTGTTTTCATTTGATTTTTTAATGTTTGCTATCCTTACTGGGGTAAAGTGGAATCTCATAGTTGTTTGAATTTGCATTTCCCTAATGGTTAGGGATGTTGAACATTTTCTTAAGTGTGTGTTAGCTATTTGTAATTCTTCCTCTTAGAACTCTCTCTTTAGTTCTCTGGCCCTCTTTTGGAGTGGGTTGTTTGATTTTTTTATTGTTTAGTTTTTTGAGTTCTTTGTAGATTCTAGATATTAGGCTTCTGTCATTGGTATAGCTGGCAAAGATTTTTCTCCCATTTTGTGGATAATCTATTGACTTTGCTTATAGTATGTTTGCCCATGCAAAAACTTTATAGCTTCATGAGATCCCATTGGTTGAGTGTTTGTTTAATTTCCTTGGCTACTAAGGTTTTGTTCAGGAAGTATTTTACCAGTCCTAAATTGTAGAGAGTGCTTCCTATTTTTTTATTCCCATAGTTGAAGAGTTTCAGGTCTTATTTTGAGGTCTTTAATCCATTTGGACTTGATTTTTGTGTAGGGTGAAATGAGTGGGTCTAATTCCGTTTTTCTACATATGGTCACCCAATTTAACCAACACTGTTTGTTTAAGATGCTGTCTTTTCTCCAGTCTACATTACTGGCAACTTGATCAAAGATCAAGTTGCATGCCATAAAGTCTGGGTCTTCAATTAATTTCCATTGGTCTATTTTGCTGTTTTTATTCCAGTACCATGCTGTTTTTATCCCTATGGCTTTGTAACTTTAGATCAGGTATGGTGATACCACCAGAGGTGTTTCTTTTGCTAAGGATATGTTTGGATATCCAAGGCCTTCTGCCATTCCACATTAATTTTGAGATCATTTTCTCAGTCTCAGTGAAGAATGATGCTAGTATTTTTATTGGTATTGCATTAAATCTGTATATTGTTTTTGGTAGAATAGCCATTTTCACAATATTAATTCTACCTATCCAGGAACATGAGAGGTCCCTCCATCTTCTTAAGTCCTACTCTATTTCTTCCTTGAGTGTTTTTATGTTTTCATTATATAGTTCCTTCACATCCTTTGTTAGTATCATTCCAAGGTATTTAATTTTTTTGTTGCTATTGAAAATGGGACAGTCTCACTGATTTCTTTCTCTGTATATTTGTCCTTTGCATATCGAAATGCTACTGATTTTTGTCCATTGGTATATGTATCTTGCAACTTTGCTGAAGGAAAGCACCTTTAGAAGTTTTGCCATGGAAACTTTCAGGTCACTTATATATAGGATCATGTCAATCTGCAAATAGGGCTAACTTGACTTTATCCTTTCTAATTTGAATAACTTTTATTTCTTTCTCCTGTCTTATTTCTTGGGTTAGCACTTCTAGTACAATGTAAAAAAGCAATGGTGAGAGTGGACACCCCTATCTTGTTATCCGTCTCAATGGGAACTCCTTGAGTTTTTTCCCCAGTAAGAATTATTTGGGATTTGGAAGCTCTATGTACAGTCTTTATTGTGTCGAGCTATAAACCCTCCATGCCTATTCTTTCCAGTGTTTTGATCATAAACTGGTGTATTTTATCAATGGCCTTCTCTGCATCAATTGAGAAGATCATGTGGTTCTTATGGTTCAGTTTATTTATGTGGTATATTATCTTGACTGATATCTGTATGTTAAACCATCCCTGCATCCCAGGGATGAAGCCTACTGATCAAGGTGGATAATGCTTTTGATGTGTTGTTGAATTCAGTTTTCAAGGGATTTTTTTTTTTCAGGATCTTTGCATGTATGTTCATTAGGGATATAGGCCTATCATTTTATTTACTTGTTGCATCTCCGTCTGGTTTTGGTATTAGGGTAGGCTAACTTCATAAAAGGTGTTAAGAAGAATTTATCGGTCTCAGATGTGGAATACTTTGAGAAAAATTGGTTTCAGTTCATCTATCAAGGGTTGATAGAATTCATCTGAGAAGCCATCCAGTTGTGGAATTTTCTTTTTGGGGAGGTTTTTGACTAGTTTTCAATCCCCATTGATTGTCTGGTTTGTATAGGAGATTAATCTGCTCTGAGTTTAGTTTTGGTAGGTGGTATGTGTCTAGTAATTCATCCATTTCTTCCAGATTATTTCATTTGGTGGACTAGAGGTTTTGGAAGTATGTCCTGATGATTCTTCCAAATTCAATAATGTCTGTAGTGATCTCTCCTTTTTCATTTCTTATTTTGTTAATTTGAGACTTCTCTTTTTTGTGCTTGATCACTTTGCCGAGGGGTTTGTCAATCTTGTTTATTTTTTTAAAGAACCTACTCTTTGTTTCATTGATTTTTAGAATTGTTTTCCTAGTTTCCAACTCATTAATGTCTGCTCTTATCTTGATTAGTTCTTTCCCTCTGGAGCTCTTTGGGTTGGATACTTCTTGTTTTTACAGTGCCTTTAGGTGGACAGTCAGGTTTTTGATTTGTGTTCTCTCTGTCTTTGTAATGATGGCATTTAGGGATATGAATTTTTCCTTTATGACTGCCTTCATTGAGTCCCATAAGTATTTTTAGGTTGTGTTTTCATTATCATTCAAATCTAGGAATTTTACAATTTCTTTTTTGATTTTTTTCCACTACCCATTCATTGGTTAAAAGTGTGTTGTTTAGTCTCCAGGAGTTGGTGTAATTCTTTATGTATCTCTTGCTGTTAATTTCTAGCTTTAAAGCATTGTGATCTGACATGGTGCAGGAAGTTAATTCAATTTTCCTGACCATATGAAGGCACACTTTATGGCCAAGGGTTCTGTGGACTGCTGAGAAGAATGGGTATTGTGTAGAGTTTGAGTGGAAAGTTCTGTAGATATCCTTTAGGTCTAGTTGATCTCTGATGTTGTTGAGCTCTATTATTTCCCTGTTGTTTTTCTGCTCTGATGATCTGTCTATTGATGATAGTGGAGTACTAAAGTCTCTAACTATGATGGTGTTGGTGTTTATTTCTGTTTTATTATAGAGTAGATTTGTTTTATAAACTGTGGTGCCCCTGTGTTTGGGGCATATATATTTATGATTGTGACGTGCTCATGTTGGATCATTCCCTTGATGAGTAAGATGTGGCCTTCATTGTCATTTTTGATTACTTTTGGTTTAAAGTCTATTTTATCAGATATTAATAAAGAAAAACCTGCTTATTTTTTATTTCCATTTGCTTAGAATATCATTTTCCAACCTTTCACCCTGAACTGGTGTCTATCTTTAGTGGTGAGGTGGGTTTCTTGAAGATAGCAGATAGAAGCATCCAATTTTTTGATCCATCCTGATAGCCTGTGTCTTTGATGGGTGAGTAAAGACCATTGATATGTAAAGTTATTACTCTGAGGTTTGAAATAATCCCTGCCATGATGAGGTGTCTTATGGGGTTGGATGCTTACTTGTGTTATGTACTGATTTGAGCCTGGATTAGTTGTTTATTGTGATCATCTTCTTGTTGGCTCCTGAGATTGGTTGTTTGATTGTTCTGTGTTGAGTAGTCTCTCAAGTATTCTTTGTAGGTTTGGCTTTGTGTTCATATAATTATAGAGTTGATTTTTTTCATGGGAAGTTTTTCTTTCATCATCTCTTATGAGGGAAATTTTTGCTTCATAAAGCAGTTTGGGTTGGAAGCCCGTGTTTTAGACTTTGAAGTGTTCCATGTACTTCTGGCTTTCAGGGTTTCCATTAAGAAATCTGATGTTATTCTAATTGGATTGCAATTGTATGTTGTAATTGCTTCTCTCTATGATTCTTTTAACACTCTCTTTGTTTACATTGTTAGGAGTTTTTACTATGATGTGTCTTGAAGAGTTTCTTCTTTGGCCTCTCTTTTGAAAGATTGAGAAATTTTTTTTTCAATAATTTTGTTGAATATGTTTTCTATGCCTCTGGTCAGAATTTCCTCTCCTTCTCGTACACCCATGATCTGGTTATTTGGTTGTTTTAGAGTGTCCCACATTTCCCTCATATTCTGCTCAATTGAGTTTTTGAACATAGCAAACTTTTTGGCCTCCCATTCAAATTCTTCTGTCTTACCTTCCATATCAGAGGTTCTGTCTTTCACATGAGTAACTCTGTTGGTGAGTGGTTCTAGAGAGTATTTCATAAATTCTATTTGATTCTTGTTTTCTCTTGTGCTGTTTTGTATTATGGCCATCTCTTTTTTGAGGTATGATTTCAATTCAAATTCTGATTTTCTTGATGCTTCTTGTAGTTCATTCTTCCATTTGATCAAGTTTTCATTAAGCATAATCAACCAGCTATTGAGGTTTTCCATCTCTTGACTTACCTTCAATTTATTCATATCTCTTTGGAGGGTTCTAACGTTTACTTCCATCAAGTTAAGCCTACTGTCAAAAGATGAATGCTCTTAGAGATGATTCTGTTCAAGTTCATTGACAATATTGTTGGTTCTTTAATAATTTGCTTCAAGTTCAGTGACTTTTCCTTTTTTAATCAGGGCCTCATTTGTTGTTGTGTTTTCAGTTTCAGAATGAATTCCTGTTGATTTCTCTATGATTTCATTGAAAGCTTACGTAGTAGAACTAGGCCTCCTTGGTGGAGATCTCTCAGTTTTCTCACATTTTTTTTGGCTTTTTTACATTGTTGTCTACCCATTTTAGGAAGACTCTTTATTTTTTTGAGGAGGAAGCAAGTTTGTGTCCTTTGGTCCCTTTAACCTCTGACTCAGGCAAACAGGGATGTTGGTACTTAGTGGTCAGTCAAGATACCAGAGCAAAAGGCCTAATTCCACAGCTGACACAGGGGCCAGACCTCCCCAAGTAAGGCACAATGGGACCAACTAGGACCAGTGGACTAGGAGGAATAAAGGAACAGGGATCTGGCCTACTTCATGCTGAGTCCTCCAGGACACAGATCAGTACAGGCAACCTAGTCTGGGGAGGTGGGAGGAGCCCAGATACAGGGGTATGCTCTACTCACTCCAGAGGGCCATGGCCACCAACACATTGATGTGCAAGGAAATCAGACCCAGGCAATGGGAGGGGACCAGAAATGGGTCCCACCTACTCACTCCAGACTCATGCACCCACCCACACACTGACTGTGCAAGGAACCTTATTTTATCTTTCAATAGGTAGTTAATCTGGGACTAGAGCGACTGCTCAGTGGTTGAAGGAACATGATTGCAAAGCCTGTCTGCTGGGGTTTGATTCGCCAGTGCCCACATAAAGTCAGACACATGAAGTGGCTTATACGTCTGGAGTTCATTTACTGTGGCAAGTGGCCCTACCCCCTCTCCCTTCTCTCCCACTTGCAAATAAATAAAAATATTTTTAAAGTAGTTAATCTGAATAATATTCCTAGTACAAAGATAAGAGCAAAAGGAAATTATAACAATTTCAATAATTCAAGAAAAAATTGCAATTTAAATACTTATATTATACTTTATATTTGAGAGAGAGAGAGAGAGGGAAAAAGAGCCAGAGAGACAGAGAAAGAGAGAAAACGGGCATGAGCCAGGGCCTTTCAGCCACTGTAAAGGAACTCCAGATGCATATACCCCCTTGTGTGACATTGCACACTTGTGTGTGTCACTTTTGTGTCTGGCTATATGTGATACCTGGAGATTTGAACACGTGTTCTTATGCTTTGCAAGCAAGTGCCTTGATCACTAAGACATATCTCCAGCCTAATCTGCAATTATAAAGGGATCATAAAATGCCAAGCCTACATGTGGAAAATGACTCTAGAAAATTCCAGACAACTAAGTATGAAGAAGGTGACCTAAAGTTTTGGAAGATATAGGAAAAGAAAGTTCAACAAAGAAAGAATAGATTGTGTGCTATACTGGGTGATTTCCTATTTATTAATAACACTGAATGCTAAGAGTCAGTGTACTGGAATATTCAAAGTTCTGAGGAGATATAATTCTATTTTACAATTTTATACTAAGTTACAGTATCATTTGAATTGGAAGACAGAAAATAACCTGCATTTTTTAGATATGCAAATCTCAAAAAATATCTCCCACATATTCCTTTTCAGAAAGATATGGAAAAGAAACAAAATTTTACATTTGGAAAATATTTTGGCCAAAGATAGAATATACTGCAGAAAACAGAGTCACTCATTACCCTCTACGTATGGCTGGCAGAGTGAAGAATCCTGGAGATCACATGCCTACTTCTTGAAACATTTCCCTGGACAAGATATATAACCTGTTTTCATTTCATTTTCTTTTCTTTTTTGTTCTGTTCTTTCTTTTTTCTTTATTTTTATGAGAACTAACCCCATGGCCACTATACTAAGAGGTACTTGGGTATATAATCTTATCCCAAGTATTTAATTGTGACATCTTCATGTGGATGAGAAAGTATATACAGATAAAAGTTGCATAAGCACTGAAATTCATTTGGACATAGCCATCATTAGATGATGTCATTATTGTGCAAACATCAGAGAGAAATATTTAACACAACTACATGTCAGAGCCCAAAACACACTTGACCTACATAGAGTATATATAAAAGGCATGGTCTATTGTTCCAAGGCCATGAAGGGTTTGAGAAAAGCAGAAGAGGAAATTATGCAGTGAAGAGACACATTTAATATGAGAGATAAATGGCTTTGCTTGTGTAGAATGGCACAGGATTTTTTCATAACCTTTGCATTTTATAGATGAAAAATATTATAAAAGGATAAAAATATAGCATAGCAATCTCATAAACTGGAACATTTATTATATTATTATCAATTGTGGTGATTTACATCAACAATGTTTTCTAAAATAGTAATAAATAATTGATTTATTTACACTAGCATCAGCAGAAACATGAATTTTGTGTTGTGCTAGAATTTTACAATGGACATCTGTCTCCAAGAGGAAATTTTCAGCTCTATTGTAATCTTATCCCACAACTATCATATATGTGGCTCACTATTTACCAGGCATTATTATCTGACATATAACAGTATTTGAATATGCCCTGGCTTTCTGTCATATACCAACAAATTGGAAACAAGATACAAATTTATCAATATAAAATCATGTAATATCTATATATATACACATACAAAAAATGCGAGAGCCTTTAACAGTTACTTTCTCATTGCTAGGACAACATGTCTAACCAGAAGCAACTCAGGGAAGGAAAGATTTGAATTTAGTTTATGATTCCAGAGCATAGAATCCATCACGGTGTAGAAAGCCTGGCAGGGGCAGGCAACCAGCATCACATCATCACATCAGCAGAGTGGATGTGGAGCAAGCAAGCACAAGAAGCACGAACCTAAACTCTAGGACTAATCCCAGTAACACACATTCTCTGCAAGACTCCACTCCTAAAGGCCACAGAACATCCCAGAATGGTACTACCCAGTGAGCATTCAAGCACAAGAGTCTATGGTGGACATTCTATGTTCAATGCACTACAGAGCGATAAAAGCAAATAAGCTCATTGTAAACTGATATGGTTGAATTATAAGACCAATTTTACTAAAAGGACATTAGAAAAATATGAATTACAAAACACAGCCACTCATGTAAAAAGAAGGAAGATTTACTTTATATAAATAAAATCCTAGGAAGTAAAATCACTCTACCTCCTATGAACAAGTACAATAGCCCAAGTGCAAAAGTCCATCATTGATATTAATTTTCTGTTGACTATTCAAGTTTTATTTTCACTTAATGTAATTAGAAGTCTATTCTAGGATATGCATATTCCTTGACATGTAGTATTGGTCCGATAGGCTACTTTAAAGGCCACCCTGAGACTACATAGTAAATTCCAGGTCAGCCTGAGCTAGAGCAAAACCCTACCTTGAAAAAAAAAAATGTTTCTTACCGTTTTTAATGTGTTCCTTAAGGATAGCAGCTGTGTTCTTAAACATCTCCTTCATTCTTTATTTCCTTCCAAAAATATCTATTTCTTGCAACCACACATATGGAGTCTTGTTTCTCCTATTTTCCATATGTACTATTCAGAGTTCTCTAGAGGAACAGAATCAAATTATATATATATATATATATATATATATATATATATATATATATCCTTTATGTAATGGAGATTAATTATGAAGTGTTGGCTCATGTACTTATGGAGGTGGAGGAGTCCCACTAACTGACATTTGCAATCTGGAGATCTAGGAAACCCAGTGTTGTAGTTTCAATGCTCAAGGGAAAAAGAACTAACAGATTAGAATCTGGATTGAGTTTTAGGCCGGAGTTCAGGAACCACTCAGAGCATGAGAACATCAGTGTTTCAGCTCAAACAGTTAAAAACAGAATGAATCCAGACTTCTGTTATTCTGTATGTACCCTACTGCACCTACACTTAATGAACTAGATTATGGCCACCCACATGCAGGAGCTTCACTTGCTTCATTAAGTCTACATCTGTTTGAATGCTAACTTCCTGTGAAAATGCTTTCCTAGGCACGCATTTAGTAATATTTCATTAGATATCTGAGCACATCATGACCTAATCCAATTTATGCATAAAATCAAGCATTATAAGTTCATTCCTAGTTAATTTGGCATTTATATATATATATCTCCTATTTGAATGATATGAAATACCCATATAAAGCCATTAATAAGGTCACAATTCCACCTAATGTGAATTAGTCTAGATACAGTACAATGACACAAATCTCTTTTTTGGAAAAGGAGGTAGAGTTCTTGAATAATATACTTTATTCTTTCATATGATTTAATTTGAACACTATAAATTGAAATTTGTGCTAATAACATTTATACTTTGCCAGTACATTTTATGTTACATGATAAAGGATAATAAAACATTGTAAATAAAGAAATTTCAGAAGTAACAAGCTAAGAGACATTATTTATGATAACTATAGACCTCAATTTTTAACTTATGCTTGTGTTCATAGCTGATATTCACATCAACATCTACTAACCATTTTGCTTCTCAACCAGTTGAGATTCTATTATTTAAAATTGCATGTATTTTAATTTTTACAAGTATCACTAATGTCTTGGAATAAGTT
The DNA here is from genome assembly GCA_036346955.1 of Dipus sagitta. Classification (NCBI taxonomy): domain Eukaryota; kingdom Metazoa; phylum Chordata; class Mammalia; order Rodentia; family Dipodidae; genus Dipus; species Dipus sagitta. The sequence goes on along the minus strand of CM070781.1, from coordinate 28,036,047 downwards.
ATGGTGAAAATTTAATCATTATTATAGACATTTTCAGTGTCCCTAAAGACCTCAATTGCCCTTAAGACTCAAAACACAGTATCACTGTTGCCAGTTTGCTTAATTTCTGTACGAAAAAAAAGTTAAAATAAACAGATTATTGGCTGAGTTCAGCTGTGGTTCTTACCATTTCGGATAACCAAAATTCTCAAGGTATAGACAATTACTTGTTCTGTCTGAATTAGGTACTGAGTGTTTCCCATTGTCCTTAATCAGAGAGCATTGCAGACCTAAGAGAAGCTCTGGTAAGAGTGTCCATCTTTTGTATAATGAGATATGATATTGTCATCTGTAAAGTTCACAATTATGCAATTAAGCTGCAAAACCAAAAATACCTCACAATATTTTAAGCAAGTTTATGGTTTTAGTCTGTGGGCAGCTAGTTGGACACACCTGCAAAATATCTTCTGTGTTCAATTAATACTCATTCTAGTTCTATTATAGAGTAGTAACCCAATTTCCTCTGTGGGCCAGGATGCATCTTGCTATGCATCATGGTGAGCCCCTCCTTTTCCTGTGGATTCAGAGGTATGAGGAATCAAAAATTCTGGTAAAAATCTTCTAATTCAGTAGATTCAGTGCTATGTCTCATGGTAAAAGCATCTGTGTCTTTGGGTCATATGAGCCAGAATAAAAATATTCGGTTGTCCTGTGCAGGGAGTAAATAGGCTAGAGTAACACAACTAAAAACATATAGTTGTTTCCAAGTTGCAGGAGACCTTATCCACTATGTTAACCATACACATGATGCATGTGGCAACTGAGTGGCCTCTTAGAGTCAGCCATCCTAGGCCCTACACCTTCCCATTGTAGATAGATTCCCTTGTTCATTGATGCATTGATATCATTTCTCAGTATAACTTCTGGCCTACAGAGAGGAGCAATCACAGAGCTTTTCAAGGATGCTGGGCTTTATTTCACAATTTTATATTTTATTTTAAGTAGAAACTTTGTATGGACACATCATATGTTGGTACTATCACTTCCCTCCTCCCTGTCCCCACTCCACTAAGGGCCCTCCTTAGTGGGATTGCTGGTATTCACCATGGAGTTGTGGGTTATGTTTGGGTTATAAGAGCAGCAGTCTGTCATTGAGTACCAGGGATGGGGGTGGCAATGTCTCTGGATATTCCCTCCCGGCCTGTGGCTCTTACATTCTTTCCATCCTTCTTCTGTAACATACCTTGAACCATAGTTGTGTATTTTCAGTCTATATATTGTTAAAGCTATACATTCTAGAACCTCACAGTATAGATGAATGAACTTGCAATGACAATCCCACACTATTATTGCAATCTTTGCATGCCTTTGAGTACCTTCCTGTCATTTAAACATAGGCATGCCTTGAATTTCCCCTTCGCTTTCTCCAGACCATCTTTATTTCCATCTTTCAATTTATTCAAGTAAGAATCTTGAGCCTTTTGCAACTCCCCAAGCTTCAGTATTAAATGCAGAATTTCTGCTTACTGAAGTAGATCAATACTTTAGAACTGATTCAACTTTATGTTCCTTCTATTATCTTAAATCCTCAGTGACCATTTCTATACATGTTCTTAGGATTTTGATCTATGGGCCTTTGAATTAGTTTAGTCTTCTTTGAACACAATAATGTGCCCCATCTTTGGTTACACCTTAGGGACATGTTGAGGTTTGAGTCTAGTTATAGCAATGAATAGTGGTAAAGTAGGCCCAGAGGAGAATCACCACTTTCTTACATAGTAACTGTTTCAAGGGAGAGTACTAAAGCTTTCACAGGCAAGTCAGAACTAATTCAGCCTGACAGAGGTATAGAGGCAGAGAACACTGTGTAAAGTGACTAACTCACAGTGGGAGTGGGACTGACATTGCAACTATGGGTGAGAAGGCTACCTACATTTTGGTCCGTGAAGAATGAGGTCAATGCTGGAAGTTGAGAGAGGGACATAGTATTGACATTAAGCTCCTTCCTTCTCTAAATTACTCTATATTATATCAAACCTATTTTCATACTCTGTCTTTCCTTAAGAGACTCCATCTTACAAGCTGCTTTTGACTACATTTTGAGGAAAGAGGATGACTCTACACCTTGGCAGACATGTGAACAGCACCATCTGCCTAATATCATCCATGAGACACAGATTGAGAAAAGTCTTATTCCTAGGAGTCAGAAAGGATGCTAACTTATAAATTTATCAGAGTGGATTGGGATTTTGGGGGCATATTAGGTGTATTAAAATCATATCAAGAAAAGGAGACAACATAGACAGAGGAAACACCTTGCTCATATCTCATAAAGAGACAGACAACTGGCACTGTGATCTCTACCACCCCTTGGGCCACCGCGTACTATCTGGTGTATGGATATAGCAGTAGACAGAAAGTTAACTATTTTGACTGTCATAAGGTTTCAGTTCCTTCTGGCCCATGCTATTGCCACAACCCAGCTCACTTGCCTGCCTACCAGTTCACCTGTCAGAACTTGGCAGTCATTTATTCTCCAGACATGTTCCTGCCTTATGTCTCTACCTCTCCAGAGTCCTGAGCCTCATTTCTGCAGCTGGAATTAAATCTGAAGCTCTAATCAAACATGTGACTCAACAGCAGCCTGACTCAGAAGTAGCAGTAGCCTGAGCTGTAATTTGCAGCAAACCTCCAACTGAGTTTGTTATGTGTTTGTTATCTGACTTCTGTAGATACCCTTCTTCCTTCTCAGTGACTCAGTTCTGGACTCTCAGACTTCTTTGAAAATTTCTGTGGTCTCTTTAACCCTTACAGCTACTCAGCAAGCCACATATAGATTAACTAGAGAGAGAGATTGGTATGTAGGCAGATTCACTGTGCAATGTATAATGTGTTAACTAAGGGTTAACATTAGTATTTAAGAGTAGAACAAAAGAATCTGTGTTTGTCTCAGAATAGCTATCAAGGAAAGACAGACTACTTGGCATATTGCTGCCACTGAAACCATAGTACCTTGTAGATTTATTGCTATGAAATAAATTCTGACATTGTGGAAAGGCACAAACTTGTTTACATTTCTGACAAATTGTGCTCATGACACACATCTAATAGAAGTACATAGACCTTTTAAGTTGGTAAGGAGGATTCAGTGGAGTGTGGGGTTCATCATTATTGCTTCCTCACATTATCCTAAATCTTCCCAAGATCATTTACAGGTCCTTTTTCCTTCCCACTCAATGTCTGCACCACAGGAGTTAAGAGTTCAGATTGCATTACCATTTACCTGAAACATGTTGAGGTTCTACATTAGATTTTAAGAATTTCAAGTCTGTTTTTACAAGATAAAATGGTTTGTTTAGAGAATATATAGAAACTTTCCCATCATTCCAGGAGCACTAGACTTGGGAACTTTAATTCCAAACTCATCCTTTTGATTTACCAGTTTGTCTAGTGTTGCAGTCAGGTTCACATTGCTGGCAGAAATCACCCAACCAAGAGCAGCTTTGGGGGAAAGAAAGGTTTATTTTGGCTTACAGACCTGAGGGGAAGCTCCATGGTGGCAAGGAAAAACAATGGCATGAGCAGAGGGTGGACATCACATCCTGGCCAACATAAGATGGGCAATAGCAAAAGGAGAGTGTGCCAAACACTGGCAGGAGAAAAATGGCTATAATACCCATAAGCCTACTCTTGACAATACACTGCCTCCAGGAGGCATTAATTTCCAATTGCCATCAGCTACATAGACTAGCATTCAGAATTCTTAAGTTTATGGGGGACACCTAAATCAAACCAACATATTCTGCTCCTGGATCCCATAAACAAATAATCATCCATGATGTAAAACACAATGTACTCAGTATGACTTTAAGAGTCCCCATAGTTTTTATCAATCCTAATGATGTTCAAACATCCCCATAATCCAAGGTCTTTTAACTGAGCCATATTACCAAAATATTCCCTCAAAATCCATAATGGCACAGAATAAACATTCACACTGTAGAAGATGACATTGCACATAGCAAAGAAATATTCAACTTATACAACATTTAAAACAACCAGGCCGAACACCAAACTTTGTAGCTCCAAGACCAACAACTCTAGCCAGGGACAAGTCTCTAAATCTGATAATCCCAACCAGCAACAAGTCTCTGGAGTTCCAATTCTGCCCCTCCAGCTAGGCTAGGCTACTCACAGTCCTGGAAAACTTCACTCAGGGATGGTAGCTCTCCTTAGCATCCATCTCCTTAGAAGCCATCTCATGGCCCCAGCATCTCCACTGGGTCTCCACTGCAACCCACAGTCCATCCTCACAGCTCCATAGGGTCTCCATGCAGGCATTGAGCAAACCCATGGCCATTTCCATGTTATAACTGAATGACCCTCATTTTCCTGCATTTCTTATATTCCATAATACGAGGTAGGGTGCCAATTTGTTAATCCAAGGGAGAATAAAGCAGATTTTGAAGAACAGGACACTCCTTGAGCACTCAGGACCATTCAAAAGAGTCTACATTCTTTCTGTTGCCCCAATGCAGGTCAGCTGGCCCAATCTCAATGGTTGTATTCTCTCAATTGCAGCCTAGTGGGCAGCAGTTTCATCCAAAGATTTCATTGTTTTTTTCTGTATGCCATATTCCTCTTCTCACACCAGTCCACTTCTATGCAATGTAACCCTGCACAACTTCTCATAACATGACCATAACAACAAGCCTCTCACACAAACTGCTTCTAGTTCAGTCCAGGCAAAGCTCTTTCTCACCCTCACAAGCCAAACCTCAGAGTCTGTAGTTCTTACCACATTCAAGTCTTTCACCTTTGATCAGAATAGTTCATCAAGCTGTACTTACAACACTGCAAGGTGTCTCTTTGGCCAAGGATTCAAATCCTTCCACATTTACTTGAAAATCAGCTGTAAAAGGTCAAAGCCACACAGTCAGGTGTCTAGCAACAATGCAACTCTCAGTACCAACTTTACTATTGCAGTCAGGTTCACAGGCAGAAATCACCTGACCAAGAGTAGCTTTTGGGGAAGAAAAAAAACAGTTTATTTTGGCTTGCAGACCGGAGGATAAGCTTCATGATGGCAGGGAAAAATGATGGCATGAGATGAGCAAAGGGTGGATATCACCCCCTGGCCAAGATGAAGTGGATAATAGCAATAGGAAAGTGTGCCAAACATCGGCAAGGGAACATTGGGTATAATACCCATAAGCCCACCCCCAGCAATACACTGCCTCCAGGAAGCTTTAATTTCCAATTGTCATCAGCTGGGTAGACTAGCATTCAGAATATTTAAGTTTATGGGAGACACCTGAATCAAACCACCGCATCTAGGTATAGGAGAAACAACCAACCATTGTCATTTTCTTTGTTTCCAGAAATCGTTGAAAGTACATATAGATTAAGCTACCTCCCTACTTGTATGTGGTGATTTGGAATACTCAATAAAGATATTTTGGAGATATAGATGTATATATATATATATATATATATATATATATATATATACATCTATATCTGTTTATATCTATGTCTATGTCTACCTATATCATGGTCTTTATCATCTATCTAGCTATTTAGCATCTATTTCTTAAGAACATACTTTGCATGGATACATCATGTGTTGGTTCCATCTTATTCTCCTCCCTGAGCCATTTCCACTGGGGGCTCTCCTCAGTTGGGTTGTTGGTATTCCCCATGGGTTTGTGGGTTATCTTTTAAATTATTTATTTATTTTCATTACAAATATACTTAGTATGGATACATCATGTGTTGTTATCATCCTTTCCCTCCTCCCTGCCCTCAGTGGGACTGCTGGTAGTCCCCATGGGGTTGTTGGTTATGTGTTGTGGGGCAGCAGTCAGTTATTTGGGGGATGCAATGCTTCTGGGCATGCTATCTCTACCTGTGGCTCTTAAAATATTTCTGCCCCTTCTTCTGCAAAATTCTCTGAGCTTTGGTGGGCATGTTTTAAATGTACTTCAGTGGTGAGCTCTTAAGAGCCTCTGGATTTCTGCTTTGGTATGTGTGATTATGCTCAGTGTCTGCGTCCTTCACCTTCATGCTGATTGTCAGGTTCACCATGGAAGTAGTGCTCATGCTGGTCTCTCCAAGTTCTCTGTGGTTTCTGGGCCTTGTCTGAGATGCAAAGGGTGGTTTATCTCCTTGGGTGTTGCTATCTTCTGAAAAAGAAAAACAGATCCTTCAACTGACAGTGAAGTCAGCATTGGTTAGACTGGATAAGTGTTATCAATTTAGGGAGAATTTGATTTATGTAACCCCTCTTTTAGCCAAAGACAACTGGGTGCTTGACATTGGAGAATATAATCTTTGTCTTCATACGATTTTGATCTGGTTCCCAGTTCCAGATATGGGTTCCTTTCCACAGAGCAGATCTCTCAGCCAATCAGAAAGCCACTTAGTGCCCACTAAGACTTTGTGCCACCATTGCCCTGGTTTGTACTTCTTGCCAGGCTGGTTGCTTCTGAGTATCTTAGACTCCTGGTTTTCTGGACCATTGTTGCCTACTTTCCCACAGTAGCTCCTGTAGCTCTTCCTAGCACTAGATGGACTCACTGTCTCAGGGCTGGCACTCTTATGGATCCAGCCAGGTTTCTCCATGTTCTGTGCTGGCAGCATCTGGTGTCTTCAGAAATAGGGTCTTACCTTTTACTTCAGGAAGGTAATCAAATCTTTTGTTTATTTCTTCTTACCAGTAATATTAACTACTAGAAATAGAGTTACCAATGCACAGAATCTAAAACTTTAGGGAACAAATTCTAGAAATCTCAGAAGCAAATTAGGATACTCACCATTAACATTCTATTCCTATTGTCCAGAACCATTCTTGCTGTCAAAAGTTGCATTTGTAAACATTCTTAAAAGACCTAGGACCTGGGCTGGAGAGATGGCTTAGTGGTTAAAGTGCATGCCTGTAAAGCCTAAGGACCCCAGTTCAATTCTCCAGGTCCCACATTAGCCAGATGCACAAGACGGTGCATGTGTCTGGAGCTCGTTTGCAGTTGCTAGAGGCCCTGGCTTGCCCATTCTCACTCTCACTCTCTCTCTTCCTCCCTCTTTCTGTCTCTAATAAATAAATTAAAAAAATAAATCTTTTTTTAAAAAAATAATACCTAGGACCAATAAGAAATACATGCACAATATGAATAGTAGCCTCACAGGATTATGTATGGAGATGCATCCCACACTTATTTGACAAACTGCTGGAGAAGCAGGAAAGCTAGCGTTGTAATTATATCTTGACAACCAAGGGACAGGAAAGATGTCACTCTCATATAGTCAGAAGAGGAAGATGAAATGACATGTCCCAGGTCAGGTACTGAAGCAGGAAGTAGAGACAAGAACCCACTTCTTTATCTTCGTTCTGTGCAGGCCCTTGATGGAGATGGTCTGGTGATACCCAACCACATGTGGAAGAGAAATATATTTACTAAGTACATTGATTCAAGTGCTCGCCTCATCTAGAAGCACCCTGCCAGAGAAAACACAGGAAGAGGTACATCCTGGGCACCCTGTGGTCCAATGAAATTGTTACATTTAATTAACCTCCACTCAGGAAGCAAAGGCAGCAGAGAAAGGAAACACAATGAAGGTAAAAGAGTATGCAATGTTTAATGGTCAGAACCAGGCTCCATTTTGTGAATACAGGAAGGATATGAAAACAGAATGAGACAAACTAGCATTGATTTAACATGTGTTAGGCTGCTGTTAAAATTCCTGATACATTTGGTTAGAATATTTGGCTGCTTAGTAAACATTTCTCTTAGCTATTTAGAATGAAAATTTGTATTTCAAAACTTAAATTATTTGAAGAAATTTGGTAGGAAGTAAATTCTAAGATTTTTTGAAGTCAGCACACTAACTGGGTTTTTATTAGCTGCGTGTCCTTGAGAAGTTCATATAACAAGTAGACATTTTCTTTTAGAACTCTGCAAATGAGTTCCATCACCTGGCATAGAACAAGTACTCGATAAATTGAAGAAAATATTTTACAGACACTGTGCTCCCCTTCTCTGCCCCTCCTCCATGACTGATGGGTTCTTTCATCAGCCCTGGAAGATTGCCAAAGAACACAACTTAGTCAACCCATCCCCCAAACTGACCCTGGCTAGAGAATTACCACATCACATGTCACACTCTTTCCCAGAGGAAAGTTCTGTCAAATGTCCAAGATATGTAAAGATCTATATTAGCCCAGACTCTTTACCCTAATTGTTCATGCCCATCCCAGCGTTACTTCAGGGATATTGGAGGCAATAGTGTGAATTTACAGAATCCCAACCATTTCATCTGACCAGGCTTCTACCTTCTTCCAGAACTAATCCACACAGTAATACTGAGTACTGAATTCTGTTTCAGAATCTGCACCCCAGGGAGCTTGATATTCAAATCGATAGTTCTCAATTATTTCTCAAAAATTCTGACTTATCCTAACATGTAATTCCTGTTTTCCATAACATTTTTATTTATTTACTCACAAGCAGATGCAGAGAGGCAGAGGAAGAATAAGAGCACCAGGACTTCCAGCCACTGCAAATTAACTCCACATGCATGTGACACTGTGCATCTGGCTTCACGGTTACTGGCAAAACAAATTTGGGTTGTTAGGCTTTGCAGGTAAGTGCCTTAACTGTTTACCCATCTCTTTATCCCTATTTCCTTGTTTTGAAATTAAAGCTTTCCCTCCTGCTTTTGAATTTACTTTGTGGTAGCTATTCTGCCAGTTAGTGAAATCTACAAAGCTATGATCTCATCTCTTATAAGGCTGCCCATGCTAAAATGCATCAACCTATGAACTCAGATGTAACGTACTCTCCTTGGGTACATATTGAGTATCCAGGCACGTGAGCACCATTATCTCCTCTCATTGATAGATGGTGGCACTTCTTACCCTTGTGGGTTTTATGGTTCCTTGATTTCACAATACCAATCTTATTTCATATTTATTACCAATGGTAGATTGGTTTCAAAAATCTCAGTTTAATTGTTACTTATTTTTATCCAGTTGTGGGGCTACATGGCGACATCAGTCGTAAAGCAAAATACAGCCTTGGGCTTGAAAGTCAGAAGTTATAGTATGGCATTCTTTACATCCAGGTTATAAGATTTTAGTAAAATAACTCCACTGAAGGCTTTTATTATACGAAATCACAATTATGCAAAATGCATTTTTGTGGGAAATGAAACGTGAAATCTTTCTGTTAAGTAAGAATATGAAAATATGGAAATCATGGTGAGAGGGGGTGCTGAGCATTGACCTCTGGAGTCCTAGGGTTCAAAGCATGGCAATGTGATCCTGGAGATTGCGGTTGGAATAGGCTTTGCTGGGCAATGGTGCAGAGAGTAGTGCAGTGTCTGAGAAGAGAGAGTGGTCAATTCAATCTCAGCCACACATACACCAAAGAAGTCCAGTGCCAAGAAAAGCAGCAGCCAGAACCGTGGGGAGGGGAAAAATTGAGCACCAAGAAGCAGCTGGAGAACTTGTGCTGATCCCAGGACACAGGAAGGGTACAAGAGTCACCAAGGAACAAAGTGAGAAAATGTCATCCTAGAGATACCCATCCTGAAGTTGAACATGGCATTAAATGCCAAATATGGACATTTATTGATTCAACAATACAAAATTATATCAGTGGTGATAAAAGAAATATGAACTTGGCTTCATGGGATTATTTTTCTCCAAGTGGGAAAACTCTGATGATTTTCATGTTCTCTTTCTTTAGTTGGATAGGACCATTATCCTTAAAGTAGTGATGGGGAATCTTGCTGCAGACACTTGATGAAATACTGAACTGAAATAAAAAGATACAGATATTTATGCCATAAAGAGAACCATATTTTCATGACATAATGTTTTGTACACTTTTCCTGAGACTAAAATGATCCCTTTTCTACAAATCTATCAAGAATGACAGCATAGGATCATCTTTAGTATGGAAACTACAATGTTCACCTAATTTCTTCATCTCAGCTGAGTATCTCACTTCTACCATTTTCTTTTGTCTTTTGCTAAAATTCAGTTGAGCAATATAAAACAGTTATTTCTTCTGTTCATTGTAATGACATTTATTAGGAAATAATATGTCAGTTACTGTGATTTTACTTTTTAAAAAAATATTTTTATTTATTTATTTATTTGACAGAGAAAGAGAGAGAGAGAGAGAGAGAGAGAGAGAGAGAGAGAGAGAGAAAGAAAGAAAGAAAGAAAGAAAAGAAAGAAAGAAAGAAAGGGCACGCCAGGGCCTCTAGCCACTGCAAATGAACTCCAGATGCAGGCACCCCCCTGTGTATCTGGCTAACGTGGGTCCTGGAGAATCAAACCTGGGTCCTTTATTTTTGTGGGAAAATGCCTTAACCGCTAAGCCATCCTTCCAGCCCTGTTTTTAGATTTCTTGAAAAACATTTTATTTATTTATTTATTCAAAGAGAGGGCGAGGCAGAGGTAGGTGGATCACTATGAGTTCAAGGCCATCCTGAGACTACATAATGAATTCTAGGTCAGTCTAGACTAAAGTGAAACCCTACCTCGAGAAAGCAAAAAATAAATGAATAAGTAAATAAAGAAAAAGAGGGAGTGAGAGAAAGGCAGAGAGAGAGAGAGAGAGAGAGAGAGAGAGAGAGAGAGAGAGAAAATGGGCACACTAGGGCCTCTAACCACAGCAACAAACAAACTTCAGATGCATGCACCACTTTGTGCATCTGGCTTTTTACATAGGTACTGGGGAATCTAATCCTGGTCCTTAGGCTTTGCAGGCCAGAAAGTGCCTTGACCATGGAGCCATCTCTTCAACACTTTAAAAAAGTATTAATTTAATTTATTTATTCATTTGAGAGAGAAAGAGGCAGAGAAAGAGAGAGAGAGAGGGAGAGAAAGAATGGGCATACCAGGGCCTCTAGCCACGACAAATGAAGTCCAGATGTATGCACCATTTTGTGCATCAGGCTTACACAGGTGCTGAGGAGTTGAACCTAGGTCCCTATGCTACATAAGCAAACACTTAACTGCTAAGCTATCTCTCAAGCCCTCCAACCCTTTTATAAGTTTTAATTTTGGAGTATGTTATGAGTATGATGTGTTAGGGTGTATCACTATGTGTGTGTTCATGAGAGTGTGGGATGTTTGTGCCATGTCACATGTGTGGATGTCAAAAGGCAACTTTTGGATGTTAGTCCTTTTAAGGCATCTTGTTCTCATTGTTGTCACTTCTTCCTTGCTAGGTGACCTGGTTCTTAGATAGATAGGAAATTCTGTCTCTGTCTTTCTTCTCACAGTTGGCATATAGGATTATACATGCCCATTACAGCTTCTGGCTTTCACATGAGATCTGGGGATCCAAACTCAGTGACCCACACTATTATGGAAAGCGCTTTATTCATTAAACCATCAGTTAATCCCAATCAATGTATTTTTATGATTCTGGATTTGGTTATAATTTCCCTTGATTATAATGCATACATCAAATTCACCCAAAAAGAAACATGAGAATAATGTGATGTCATTCACCTGAATCTATCATTTCTATTTTCACATGCTGTATTTAAATTTTGTTCTCTTTAATTTCTGCCACCTGTAAATTGATTGGATTTCTTATGTTTGCAATTGCTTGCCTAGCCTAGACTTGATACAAGGGTATATACCATAAAGCTTCTTCAGTAAGAATGATAGGCAATGCAATAATTTCCCTCTCTTTTCCTTTATAATTACTTTATTTTACCAGAGAAAAATGTCAACCCATAAATCCAAAACCATGCTACTGACTTCTGTATATTCTAGGAACCTTTGAATGAGTATTAGACTTACTTTCATGTTACATCTCTATTAGTGGATTCATGATACTACTGAACAGTTCAATTGTTTTAAGTAGCTCTAGAGAAAAAATTCCAATGTTTTCAAAAGTAGTATTCCTCTTAGATTATGTTAGTCAAAAGATAGTTGTTTTATCAGTTCTTTTTGAATGTTTATCATCTGTCTATCTATCTATCATGCATTTATCTATCATTATCTGTCTTTCATCTATGTAATTATCATCTATTATCTACATACCTATATATCTGTCAAATATCTATCTATCTATCTATCTATCTATCTATCTATCATCTATGTGTCTTCCTACCCTCTTTTATCTGTTAACCAAATGAAGTTGCTGAAGGCCTAATCTCAATCTGGCTATATTTTTTAAAGGGGGCACTGGAGAGATGACTCAGCAGTTAAGGCACTTACCTGCAAAGCCTAAGGACCCAGGTTTGATTCTCCAGGTCCTGTGTAAGCCAGAGGCACGAGGTGGTGCATGTGTCCAGAGTTTGTTTGCAGTTGTTGGAGGCCCCAGAACACCTCTCTCTCTCTCTCTTTTTCTCTCTCTATCTTCCTCTTTCTCTCTAAAATAAATTTATAAATAAATAAAAATTAAAAATAACTGGCCATCTTTGAACCAGTACTGAGTGCCACGAAATGCCTAGGCCTGTCAGTACCTTTGTCCTAGATATTCCTGGGTTCAGATTTATGAGAAATGGTAATTTGTTTTCTAAGCAACCCATTCTATGATTTATTTGCTAGAGCAGATCATAGCAACTAACTCACAGAACACATAATCACATATACACGTACCTAGAAACAAGTGACACATACACATCTACACATTAAAAAATATCTATATTACTTCCATAAGAAGGTGTAGGAGCAAGAAGTAAGTTATGTCTCCCCACATTCTTCTACTATATTTTCTGTTTCAGAGATAATAGGCAATCATGTCTTTTGTTTATGCTTTTAGTTCTCAGGCTATTTCTTTCATTTCCACTTTGTAATTATGTGATGCCAATCAGTATTTCCAGGGCAAATTCTGAGGGATGGTAGACAATAGAACTCTGAGTAACAAGCACACAAATTAATTTACAAAATAAAAATTCACTCTTTCATATATCGGAATTAAAAAACTATAGTACACACACACACACACACACACACACACACATATATATATATATATAATTCAGCTCATGCTGATACATGCCAAAATTTGTTGAGAATCCTCTGAATTGCTCTTTTCAAGTTCAAAGTTAGAAATAGTCAAGAGCCAAACTTGATCATCTTGGAGACAAGTGGAATATTTATTTTATAATAAACAGGTATTAAAAGTGTATGCCTTACTCAGAGTCATTCCCTTCCCCTAAAAGTAACTGACTGCTGCTCCCACAATGCATAAACCACAACCTCAAAGGGAATCCCTGCAAACCCACTGAAGAGCATCCATAGTGGAATGGGGGCAGGGATGAGGGAAAAGGGGGTACCAATGCATAACATATCCATATGAAATATGTAGTTATTAATAATAATAATAATAAAATTAAGAAGTGTTGTTTTATTAAGTAATAAGAGACTGACTCATAACATTCAGGTTGTATACACAGAAAGCATATTGTGTTTTGGTCCACATATCTATTTTCAGGAAACAGCAGAGTTGTGAGTTAAGGAATCTCAGCTTACTTAATATCAATGATTGTGTCAATAGTTCAGACCATTTAGCAGGAAGGGCAGTACTAAATGAATAACACTTTAGTAATTGTATTTATAATAAGAAGAGGTGGAGAAACAAGTGACACTGGCACATTTTGATCTATATGAGCAGAGTTCTACCCTAGATTAGGACAAATGTCTTTCTATAGAAACTGTAACACACTCTCAGTTTACCTCAACTTGTTGGGACAAGAGCAGGGAGACAGAAATTCTGGAACTTACTTTATGGTCGGAGCCATCAAAATGTGTATTTATATTTAAATGAGAAAGCATTCTTCCTATTAATACCTAATATGACAAAATGTTTTGGGAGTTAGTTAGTTACCTACAGGGAAAAAGATGAATCCAGAATAGACTACAGGTTTATATGACTGTCTTACTCATTCATTCAAATTCTACTTGAGCATGGCGCATTGCTTATAGCAAGCTACTAACAAGAAATGAAAGCTGTGTATAAGTAAGTGGCAGGTGGGGCCAGGGAAAAAATACCAGGATAACATCTCGTTCACACTAGTTGAAGTACTGGCTGAGCTAAAGTGAACAGCTGTGGATCCCTAAACAAGTTCCTTCTGTGTCTGAATTCCTCCATCTGTGAGCACAGCACACTTACACCTGTTTGTATCTAATTAAGGTAAGCTGAAGTGGCTCCTCCAGTCTGATGCAGTCAATTTCCGCACCATAAGATATGGCACACAGCGTAGTTGTTTTGTCTGACATTTTAAGGTATAACTGTTTGAATATTTTACTTCCTTAATTTCAACAGTTTAATAAACACATTCAACTTGTTTTCATTTTACTATAGAGTGTTAAAAATCAGTCATTAAATTTATCAGTTTTAGACCATCTCTTATTCAATTATGCTCAAACTTACAGCTTTCAGTAGATGCTTTGTAAACTCATAGGATTTACGTATCAATCCAACATTTCAAGAAGCAAAGCTATTCAGAAAACTAGATAATTATGTTTCACAGGACTTAAAAGTTAATTATGAGAAGTAAGTTAAATAAAAATTAGATTGAGGAATATATATGCATGTATCATATCTTCAACGTCATATGCATATATGTATATGCAACTCTTTAATGTTGATGAATGTTAACTCATTTGTATGTTTTTATGCACAAACATAAATATTCAAGTACACAAGTTATTACACACAAATAAGTAATACTTCAATATTGATTTAAATAGATCCTAATTGTCACATATATTATCTATCATCCTCTCTCAACAAAAAATTAAAGGCAAACTATAATGTTCAACTCATGTCAGACATCCAGCTTTAAGCATTGACCTGCCATACTTAGTAACTAACTACCTCTGTGAGCACGACTGTGTGGAATAAAATATAAAAATAATAAGTGTGTAATAGTAGCTATAAGATCAGAGCTTTTGTTTATCCTGAATATATTTAAATGGAAATTATAGATTACATGGAAGTTTGTTGTGCTCAAGAACTGACAAAAACCTTGAAATGAAAAATAAATATACAAATGACTATACTATGTTCATATATATATATATATATATGTATATATATGTATATATATATATATAATTTTGTCTATAAGATCAAGATATGATGATGTCCTTTAAATTTTATGCTTTTAGGTAGAAAGTCAATTTTTAAAGTTTTTAATTGGCATACAGATATTCATGCATCCTGCATTATGGCATCATCAAATATCATTTGTTCTTGTTGATTCTCAGCCCTGCTTTTTTCTCTCTTCCCTCTCATGATACATCACTTCCTTCTGCTTACATGCCACAAGTGTCCTTTCACCCTTCCCTCACCCCTCTTCTAAGTCATATCTTTATAGTTACTACTGGTTACAATTCTGCCTTTTTAGGTTTCATCCACAAATATTCCCCTCCTCCTTTATTTTTACATGCCTGAAGATCTTTTCAAAACCTAATAATGTCATTTTTGAGTTTAATTGTTAAAATTTAAGATGCCATTCACTTAAGAAAATTTATATTAAAAGAGAAGGAAAATGATTAACATACCTTGGAAATTCTTAAATTTTTGTTAGTGACAAATTTAAAAACTAAGATTTCACTCAATGTAACATATGCAAAACTAGTGGGAAAATGTGTTTTTGAAAGGCAAGTATATTGTTGTTTGTTCTAAGAAAAGCATGTAGAAGAATGAATTTCTGTATAAAAATAAGAGTCATTAATGTTTATTAGTTTCCTAAAAATTGTTTAATAGAAGATATATAAATACGACGTTTAGCCGTTTTATGGTCTTTAAGATGTAAAGTTATTGGAAAACATTACTAAAATCAATATTTTTCAGTGATGATTAAACCTTTGTTTCCAACGAAAATATTCAAGATTTTTTCAATATACATATATTTTTCTTATAATAAAATGTATTAACCTTTAAGTATCAGGAGAAATCTCAAGTAAGTTCTTCAGTGACTCTTGTTTTGGTGGCTAGAGAGATGGCTCAGTGAATAAAGCATTTATGACGCAAGTGTGAGCATCAAGTTTGGATCTCTGTAAACTCAGTGCTCAGGAAGCAGAGACTGGGGATTGCAGGGTCAAGATGATGAGCTAAACAAGCTAAAATAGTAGACATGGGTGTCAAGGGAAAGATATTTCCTCAGACCAAAGGTGGTGAATTGTTCATCAGATGTCAACCTCTGGCCTCCACAGGCACACACATACATATGCACACACATATGTCCCTACACACATGCAAACATACATATAAACATGTGTGTATACCACATACACATATAAAAGACTCTTATTTTCAGAATATATGGCCTGGCAACAATATATTGATCAAGAATTCATTCCCAGTATTGAAAACCAAGTCAAAAGCCTGTGGCTTGGAAGAACATAGACTCTAGAGGGAAGCTACCATGGATCTTTGCCGTAATGGATGTATTGAGCATACCACATTGTCTTGGAAATGCATGTTTATGCCCACTGATTAATATGATTCTCAGTTTTGGTTAGAAAAACTTCTTTTTACAGATAGTATTGAATGCTGGGTAGACCAAAGACTCAGCAAGGTAATGAGAAGAAAAAGCCCCATGCTTAGGAATAGACATGCCAACTGTATCATCTCCACCAGTGCTCAGGGAACTCTTCAGAGAAGGTGGTGAAAAGAACATGAGTGCTGCTCTCACTGCTAGCTAGAGACATTTCTCAGCGGAGATGGCAGAAGACACAGGAGACACAAAATGCAACAAAGCTGAAAACGAGAAGCTGTCAAAGAACTCAACACTAAATAAAATGTTTCTATCACACCATCCAAGACTCAAGAAACATTGTTGAAGAGGGGATAGTATGAATACCAGAGACCTGAGTACTTCGGACCACTTGTCATCAAGACATGAGCTAACCTGATGAATTTATTACCTCAAAGTGGTTTTCATTATCCCCAAAGATGTGCAAAATTCTGAGCCCATCAACATTTTGACATAGCAGATGGAGGACAGAAAGAATGAAACATTAAAACAGAAGAGCTGGGCTGCAGGGATGGCTTAGTGCTTAAGGAATTTGCCTGCAAAGCCAAAGGACCCAGGTTCAATTCCCCAGGACCCACGTTAGCCAGACGCACAAAGGGGCACATATGTCTGGAGTTTTTTGCAGTGGCTGGAGGCCCTGGAGCACCCATTCTCTCTGTCCCTCCCTCTTTCTCTGTCAAATAAATAAAAGTAAAATAATTAAAAAAGAAGAGCTTCTTGGAAAGAAGGGATTTGGTGGAATGGAAAGTGGGGAGGAAACAAACAATGGTAATGGGAGTTAATAAGATCAAATTGCAGTATGCCCATGTATTGAAACTATCAATGAAAATGTTAAAATAAATCACTAAGTGCCCATTGTACCCAAGAGTTTCAGCTATTTATTGCTAATCATATACTGAAATCAAATGGTAATGTAAATTGGCACACCTATTAGGAATGACTGAAATTCAAACATGGACTGGACTGGGTAGTGGAGAGGATTTAAATCAAGAGCTCTCCCTCATTATAGGTAAGAATGCAAAAGCGTGCAGCGTGAAAGAGAGTTTGATAGTTTTTGAAAAAACACCTCAAGATTTAGGCAGCCAAGTAATCTTTGGCATTTACTTCAATGAGTGCAGATATGTGCCCTCATAAACCTATATGTAGGTGCTCTTAGGAGCTTTAATCATAATTTTAGGAGGAAAAGTTAGAAACAACTGTGCTATCATCAATTTATCCACAGTGTCTAGACAACTTTTTGTTTAAGGCACTATTTTTCTGTGACAATTTAATGAAAATTTGTGCTATGAGAATAAAGTTACATGTTCACCATTGTATTCAAGAATCTTTATTCTATAAAATATGAATATGTTGAACTTTACTAAATACAATGACGTGTTCTATAATACAAAAGTAAAACCTGATAGAAGAAAATAAGTATTTCTAAGAGGGGAAAAATAAAATTTTATTTACTTACTGTCTGTAGGTTAACCTTAACCTTATAAGATGTCATATAAAAGTGAATATTCTAAAATATTGTGTTCAGGTTTGTCCTTTGATATGAGATAATTACTTGGTTTTTGGCTTATTATATTACTTACTGAAACATTTGTTAATACAATTATAAATGTAAAGCACAATCTATGAATTTTATAATGATTTTTTTCAGCAGTTTCATGCCAAGGAAAGAACTTAAATAATACTACTCATAGGACAAAATTTGTACACAAACCTAGCAAAAATAGTTTAGTGTTTTTCTTAAGAATTTTTATTTTTGAGTTTTAAAACTTAAAGATGACATCAGGTAAATTTTCTTTAAAACTGAAAGATGACATCAGGTAAATTTTCTTTAAAACTGATACTGTGTTCTCTGATTATTCAATTTAATATAGCAATATTGAGCATAAATCATATTGTTTAGATACTTAAATGTGTATTACCATGATGTCTACAAATAATAAGCAAGGTAAGACATAGCTTCCTAGACAGTGTTGAGTTCACCAACAATATAGTCATTAGAAAATTTAGTCAAAGGCTAACAATTATTTTGAGTTTTACGATATGCATGTAGCAAACAAGTGAAAATGTTGATATATTTACCTAAAAACATATTTTGTAATATCTTCTGTTTTCCATTAAAATTTCATTCATTTTTCTATTAAAAAAGGATTGTCAAGGCATAAAATGGCATATTATTATCATAAATGCATAGTACAAAATGAAAGAGGTTGATTTCCGAGGCTGTCAACTATATTAATCCAACTATTATATACAGAATGACAAAATTACTGTTAGATAAAAATATCATTAATTGAGTGTTTTGGTGAGATGAGATGACTTAGTGGGATATAAGTAATTTTAACACATGAAGCTACTCTGCATGAAGCTATAGCACTGGATACTTTATGATAATCAAACATAATGGAAAAAACATACAGTGACAAAGCAAACCCTAACATAAACCACGGACTTTCATTATTAATACTAACAATATCCGCTCACTGACTGTTGGCTAATGAAAGAAGTAGTAGGAAAAACTATTCTGAGGAAGACTAGGTACATATGTGGGGACCTTCTTTCTTTTGTGACAGTTTATCCATAATTTTCAACTATTCCAAAGGAGTATAGTAATTAAAAGTTCTCATGAATCTTACAGGATTATTTTTACTTTGATGTATGGTTGACTATCTACAAAATAAAAGCTTTTACACATGTAATGAAATATAGCAAAAAAGCAATGCATGCAATTGTTTCCTCCCTGACTCAAGCAGAAACCAGTAGTATTGCTGGGGTTGCTGCAGGAGGGAGGTTTTTCTCTAGGTTGTTTTCCTTGCTGACTCAGAGAAACAAATTATCATGAATCTTACATCCCCAAGATGAGTTCTTCCATCATCCTCAATATCCTCCAAGAACCTTTCTGCAGTCAACCCTCCAAATGAGAGCACAGCCTTAGCTGACAGTAACTGAAAACTGGCAAATGACTCAAGGGAGTGGTACAAGGACTCTTAAATATATAGAGCTGGTAAGTTAATAAAAACATGTGTTCTTTAATCTGTTAAGACAAAGATTGTATGGAATAAGAGGGGCCAATAATCAAGGGGCCCAAAGCTAATATTTATTTGTCCAATAAAATTGGTAAAATTTTGCAAAACCAGTTCTAAATCTATTTTAGTTTTGCTTTTGTTAGAGTCAATTTCCTTTCAAACCTCTAACCATTTCCTGAAACTAGCACCTACTTTCTGTCAACTCTCTACTTTTCTCTTCTGAATGTCTCAGTGGAGTCATAAAACACATACATAAGTACCCTTTTGTGTCTCAGTTGTACAATGAATATGATATTATATGATTCTTCCTTGTTTGAGTATGTACCAATACTTTCTTTGTATACAAATAATATTCACTGGCATAAATATGTACAGAATTATTTATACATTTATAATTTGAAGAACATGTGGGATCTTTCAGCTCTGGGGCTATTTTGAGTAATATATGTATATTTTTTTTTCCAGGAGAGTGTGGGTTTCTTCATTTCCTGTGGGCATATGGGTACAAAGAGGATTTCTGGGTTTTATGGTAAGATTATTATTTTTTTTTTAGGAAAAACTTTTGCTTTTCCATGTTGTGGCACCATGCCTTCCTGTGGATATATGTGGATCACAATTTCTCTATATGCTTTCCATTACATATTGATTTTCTCACTCTAAAATGCTCTCATCTGAATGGATTTGAAGTGGGATCTCATTTCTATTTGTATTGTAAAAGATTAATGATGTTGAGATCTTTTCCATGAACTTATTAGCTTTTATTTGTTTTTGAAAACACTGGCGCATCCATCTGTCACAGTTTAGCTCTAAACTCTTTCTGACTAAGCCTCCTAAATGTTTGGATTGCAGGTGTAATGCCCCATGCCTGGCTCTTCTTAGTAGTTTGTATATCTTTGCTGGGTAACTGTATGCTTAGATGCTTTACCCACTTAAAAAATAGTACTTGTTATTTTTTTCACCAAGTTACCCAATTCCTTTGCATATTATTTTGGGATATCCAATTTTCAAATTTTATCCACCCCTGTATTCTGTGTATTGGCATTAATCTTCCAGGATTTTATCATTGACACTGAAAAGTTTTAAATGTTGGTTGTCTCATATATGTCATTTTTGTATCTCATATTGATGTCCTATTTGAGGAGGTTTCTCTTATCAAAAAATAGTGAATACTCTCTGATTCCAGGACATTTTGTATTTTTAGCTCTTAATGTTAGGTCTGCTATACTTGAGTTGTTCTTTTTTAAATTATATTTTATTTATTTATTTGAGAGAGAGGGAAAGAGAGAGAGAGAGAGAGAGAGAGAGAGAGAGAGAGAGAGAGAATAGGTGCACCAGGGCCTCCAGCCACTGCAAACAAACTCCATTTGCATGTGCCCCCTTGTGCATCTGTCTTACGTGGGTTCTAGAGAATTGAACCAGGATCCCTTGGCTTTTCAGGCAAACACATTAACCACTAAGCCATCTCTCTAGCCCCATGAATTAATTCATTTATTGTCAGTGTCTTTGCCTGCCTTTGTTATGGAATAAAACTGGCATCAGTCTGAAATGCAAGATCTTTATTTTTGTATTTGAGGAAAGTGTGTGAAGTACTGATATTATTATAGAGATATTTGGTAGAATTCACCAGTAAGAATATCTAGGATATTTTATTTTGTGACTTTTTATTACTAATTTAATTACTTTCTTAAAAGTCTACTCATATTTTCTCTTTTTCTTTTATTTTTTAGAGAGAGCTAGAATGAGAGTGAGAGAGAGAGAGAGAGAGAAAGAGAAAGAGAAAGAGAATTGGTGTGCCAGGGCCTCAGCCACTGCAATCAAATTCTAGATGCTTTCACCACCCAGTGTGAATATGTGACTATGCACTTGCATCACCTTTGTATGTGTGGCTTATGTGTAATGTGGGCAGAGATTGAACATGGGTCCTTAGGTTCAGCAGGCAAGCACCTTAACTGCTCAGCCATCTCTCTAGTCCTTCTATTTTTCTTGGTCAAATTCACCAATACATATATTCTAGAAATATATACATTTCATATCATCTATCTAGCTATCATCATCTATCTAATCTATCTATATCTATCTATCCATCTAACATTTATCTATCTATCATCTATCTGCCTAAAATTATCCATAGTATTCCTTTACATTTTCATATGGTATTTAATGATACAGTTTCTTTCCTCCTAAGTTTGATAATTTGACTCGTCTTCTTAGTTTTCTTGGTTGATATAGCTAAAAGTTTATAAAATTGTTGATCATCTCAAGAAGTTTTATGGCCATTGATATATATATATATTTTAATTTTTTTGTTATTTTTAATTGTATTTATTTATTTGAGAAAGAGAGACATACAATAGGCACACCGGGGCCTTTGGTCACTGCACATGTACTCCAGATGTATGTGCCACCTTGTACATCTAGCTTACATGGGGAATGGAACCTGGCTTCTTTGGCTTTGCAGGCAAATGCCTTAACTGCTAAGCCATCCCTCCAGCCCCACTGATATATTTTTTCACTTTCACTTTTGTTTATTTCTGTCAAATTATTTCCTTTTTCTGTTTACTACATGTTTTTTTTCTCTCTCTCTCTTTTTCCCTAGTGTCCTAAACTGAATGTTTAGTGTATTTACTTCACATCTTCCATGTTGGATTTAGAGGCTTGCATAGTTATGATTTTTCTTCTCACTTCTAAACATTCTGTATCCCATAGTTCTAGTAAGTTACATTTTTATTTCACTCATCTCAATATATTTGTATAATTTTCTTTGTGATTCCTCTTTGATTTAGGCATGTATTGGTCAGTTTTCATATATGTTCTACTGATGCTTGAAAAGTCAACTTGGATTTGAGTGTTGTACAGTTTTTCAATGTCTTTGTTAGCATTTACCCTATAGTTGTATGCATTATTGAAAATAGAACATTGACAATTATGTTGAATTCCCTATTTATCATTACAATTCTATAACTTTGGTTTGATGTGTTTTGGGGAATTTATTGTTAGCTGTTCATACTTATGTGAGTTACTTTTGTCTGATAGATCCATTTTATGTTCTCACATATTTGTGATTTTATTATATCTAGTCTAACTTTAGGGCCATAACTTACATTTTTGGTCATCATAGTAAGCTAAAATTAGAGTGATTGATCTTTTATTTCATTGCAGTTATTAAATTGTCCTCTTTGTATTTCAGTATTTGAGGTGGTGTGGATGTGCACTTCTTTGTGTTTCTCCTACTTGGTTTAATGTGTAGGTTGGAAGTACAGATTAATATTTGTCATACACTACAGGCTGCATTCAAAGAACACTGGAATACCATGGGGGACCCAAAAGGGAAATGAGCTCTCTCCTGGCTAGCCTTCACAGTGCTGGAGAACTCTACTGGAGTTACCAGAGGACAACAGTCACCAACAGCATAAATAAGAAAGGGACCCTGTAGACTAGGAGATTAATCAGGCAGACAAGAAGTATACAGTGGTGCAATAGCGGCAGGCAGCCTCTAAAAGTAAGCAACTGCTCTTTTATTGCACATAAGGCCTGCTCAGTGAGAGGGAACTCATATCTGGTACTAGAAACCAAGTCAGAAGCCAATGGTCAGGAAAGAGTGGGCTGGCAAACAAAAATCTCCTAAACAACTTTTTGTGCCCCCTTCAACCCAAAGTATTTTCACACTTGTATGGAGAATATGTTTTATTTTTATCAATGGCAGGAAAAAATGATGAGAACCTAGATCCACTGATAAGAAAATTGATGACTACCCACTATGAGACTTTCCACCTCTACCACCTCTGTCAGGGCCCAGGAGAAATTGCAGAGGAAGCAAGATAATGAAGATTGGGGCTCAACCAGTGCCAGACTGATCATGTCAGACACTTAGAATAAAACCCTATGAAAACAGAAATCCAGAGACAAGAAATAACAGAAAATCAGATGCCCAAATGGTCTGCCAAAGCCCAGGGAATATTCCAGAAGAGGTTCACCCCTGCTACCCTATGGGGACTGACGGAGACCTTCATGACCCCACAGTGGTTACCATAACTCCACTGAAGAGGGCCCCCAGGGTAACAGGAGTTGGGGTGAGGAGATAATAGTATATAACCTGTTGTTGTCATCAAATTCATGATTTTTTATTAGTTATGGACATACTCAATATGTAAACAGCACATGTTGGTACCATCCTTTCCTTCACACATGTCTCCCCAAAGGTACCTTCCTCATTGGGGTTGTAGGTCATCCCATAGGGATTATGTGTCGTGCATTGTGGTGGCAGCCATCAGTTATGGGGAAGAAGCAATGTCTCTGTGCACAATGTCCCAACTTGTGGCTTTAACAATCTTTCTGCCCCAACTTGCATGAAAATACCTAGGTCATGTTGGCTGCATTATAAGTCTGCTTCAGTGATGGACTCTTAGGAGCCTCTGGATCTCTGCTCTGGTAGGTGTTGAGTGTTCTCAGTGTCTGTCTCCTTCACCCTTGTGCTGATATCAGGTTCACTAAGAAAGCAGCACTCTTGCTCATTTCCCCAATTCCTCGTGGTTTCAGCTGGGGCCCTGGTGAGGTATGATGGGTCATTTCCTTCCTCAGATCCTGCTTCCATCTGAAGAAGAGAAGAAGATTCCCAAATGGAAGTCAGCACAGGTTAAATGGGATAACCATTATTACTTTAGAGAGAATTTAATGGGTGTACGGCCTCTTCTAGCCAAAATTAGTGGGAGCTTGACAATGGAGAGCAGAATTATCTGGATATGATTCTGACTTGTTTCCCAGTTAGATATGGGTTCCTTTCCACTGAGAGGATCTGTTAGCCAATCCAAGAGCAGTTGGGTACCCACTTACCCACCATGGCTGTGTGCCACTACTGCCTTTGTGTGAGCATGTCAGGTTGTTTGTTTCTGAGTAGGTTACACCCCAAATTTCTTGGACAGATGTTGGTCACTTTTCCATAGTAGCTCATGTTGCACTTTCTAGCACTAGACAGGCTAACTGTCTGGAGACTGGCTCTCTTCCAGATTCCAGACAGATATCTCAATGTTCTGTATCAACAGCATATGGTGTCTTCAGCAGTAGGATCTAACCATTAACCTCTGGTGGGCAATCAAGTGCTTTGACAGAAATCTGTCTTGTTTTGGGAAACCTTGTAGGTCTCTCTGATCAACAGCTCATTGTGGGTGTTACCTGCATCCTGGCACTGGGAGTTACAGGGCAGCACCCAAGGAAAAGAAAGAAGTAAAAGAAAGTAAATAGAAAAAAAAGAAGAAAAACAAGAAAAAACAGGAGATACTTAATGTTAGGCTTCATCTTACCCTCTCCAGGGACCTTCAATTCAGGTGCTCCCCTTAGGGTCCTCTTAAGGGTTCAACCTTTTAATTTGTCTTATAGGACATAGGATTTTATGGTACCAGTTCCATTTGTATCTACTTTTGTGTCCCCCACCTTTACCCTTACCTCCAGCCCCTCTCTGCCTATTGTCTAGTCCTAGAGATGCCTATTACATGCCTATGTCATCATCTCAGGCTGATCCAGGTTAGGAACAGCAGGTAAGTGAAACTATGTGATGATTGCCTTTCTGTGATTGCCTGAGTTCACTGAGTATGATCTGTTAGAACTTCAACCATTTTTCTACAAATTTCATTGTGTCATTTTTTTTTTCTAACTGCTTAGTAGCATTCCATCATGTACATACACCACATCTTGGTTATCCATTCATGCAATGATGGGCACCTGGGTTGATTCCAGTTCTTAGCTATTATGCGCTGAGCAGCTATAAACATGGTTGAACAAACATCTCTGAACTGAGACATTGAGCATTTAGGGTAAATGCCCAGTAATGGAATAACTGCGTCTTTTGGCAACTCTATAGTCAACCTTTCTACAAGTCTCCATATTGCTTTCCATTGTGGTCATACCAGCTTACATTCCCACCAACAGTAAAGGAGTGTTCCTATTCTTTCACATCCTCACCAACATTTGTTTTCATTTGATTTTTTAATGTTTGCTATCCTTACTGGGGTAGGGAAGAATCTCATAGTTGTTTTAATTTGTATTTCCCTGATGCTTAGGGATGTTGAACATATTCTTAAGTGTATGTCTTCCATTTGTATATCTTTCTCTGTGAATTCCCTATTCAGTTCTCTGGCCCAGCTTGTGAGCATGTTGTTTGTATTTTTATTATTTAGGTTTTTGAGTTCTTGTAAATTTTAGAAATTAGGCTTCTGTCAGTTGTATAGTTTTCAAAAATTTTCTCCCATTCTGTGGGTAATCTACTGGCTCTGCTTATGGTATGTTTTCATGAGATCCCAATGGTTGAGTGATTGCTTAAGTTCCTGAGCTATTGGGGTTTTGTTCAGGAAGAATTTCTCCACTTTTTTTTTGTTTTAAACATTTTTTATTAGATATGGACATATTTAATATGTAAATAACACACATTGGTACCATCCTTTCCCTCCTCCTTGCCTCTTTTCTGAAGGAGCCTTCCTTGTTAGGGATTCAGGGTCAACCCCATGGGGATTGTGGGTCATGCATTATGGGGGTAGCAGTCAGTTATGGGGAGAGGCAATGTCTCTGTGCAAAATGTCCCAACTTGTGGCTCTAACAGTCTTTCTGCCTCCTCTTCTACAAAATTCACTGAGCCATGCTGGAAGCATTTTAAGTCTACTTCAGTGATGGATATTTAGGAGCTTCTGAATCTCTGGCTTGATAGGTGTTGAGTGTCCTCTGTGTCTATCTCCATCACCCTTGTGCTGATGTGAGATTCACTGAAATGCAGCACTCTTCCTCATTTCCCTAATTCCTCTGTGGTTTCAGCTGGGGTAGGGGTGGGAGTGCACAGGGTTGTTTATCTCCTAAGGTTCAGCTCCCATCTGAAAAAAGGAAGCAGATTTTCCAATGGAGAATGAAGCCACCACTGGTTAAATGGGATAACCATTATTAATTGAGAGAATTTAAATGGTGTAGACCCTCTTATAGCCCAAGGTTAGTGGGAACTTTACTTCTTCCTTTCCAATTTGTATCCTTTTTATTTCTTTCTCCTGTCTTATTGCTTGGTTAGGACTTCTATTACTATGCCATATTGTGGAGCTCTGTGGGGTTTGGTGTTTTCTTGTAGTTTGTAGCTTTTTGAGCTTTCTCTACATTTGATTTTTGTGGTCTGCTTCTTGTAGGCTCTTGATATTGGTTGTTGACACTTCTGTGTGGAGAAGTACTCTCTGAAGTTTTAGCTTTGTGTTCTATATAGTTGTAGAGCTGACGTTTATCTTGGAAAGTTTTATTTTGCCATCTAGTATGAGGGATACTTTTGCTGAATACAGTAGTTTGGGTTGGAAGCCATAGGTTCTTAAACTTACAATGTTCCATTCCAGGCCCTTCTGGCTTTCAGAGTTTCCATTGAGAAATCTGTGAAAATACTGATGGGGTTACCTTTATATGTAATGTGTTGTTTCTCTCTTTCTGCCTTTAGGACTTTCTCTTTGCTTTTGTTGTTTACAGCCTAAATGATAATATGTCTTAGAGAGATTCACCTTTGGCCCAGTCTGTTTGGAGTATTACCTTTACCTTATATTATGATTTCCAACTTGTTCTCAAATCTACCCCAGTCTGCTCCTAATATGATCAAACTCAGCAGACTTATTATTACATAATAGCTTAATTTAGTATTTTTTTTTTTTTTTGGTTTTTCAAGGTAGGGTCTCACTCTGGCCCAGGCTGACCTGGAATTCACTATGTAGTCTCAGGGTGGCCTCGAACTCATGGCGATCCTCCTACCCTTGCCTCCCGAGTGCTGGGATTAAAGGCATGCACCACCATGCCCGGCTTAATTTAGTATTTTTTAAAGGAAAATAATTTAACAATCTTAATACTCCTACTGGTAGGATAAGCTAGCAAGAAAGCTTATGAAGCTGAGTCTTTCATATTCAGGGACTTCTTTCAAGCACCTGGATTAAGGCTCTGACATGTGACTGAGTCATATGTTTCATACAATTTGAAAATAAAATTAGATAGTTTTTTTTTTTTTCCAGATAGGGTCTTGTGCTTGCCCAGAATGACCTGGAATTCACTATGCAGTCTCAGGCTGGCCTTGAACTCAGAGTGATTCTCCTACATTTGTCTCCTGAGTTCTAGGATTAAAGGTGTGTGCTGCAATAGTTGGCAAAAATAAGATTCATCCATATTCAAGTCTATCTATATTCCATATTGCTTCTGCAACATTGGTTTTTTTAAGAACAGGTAATTGGATGGAATGAGTTATACATTTATTTAGACTTAGTAGGTTGTATACTCCTGTGGCTCCATAGTCACATTATATATAAAATTGAATTATTTTTACACATTTGAATGAAAGTAGGTATTTGGAAGTATTTGACAAAATGTCTTAATTATATCAGCTCAGTTGGTAATCACACAAGGAGGTGCAGGATTCAAATTCACCTTACACTTGAGCAGGGAGTATGTGCATTGGTGAATAGATGTAAGGTTGAAGGCAAGCACTCGTCTTTGGCGAATTCTTCTGAATCCTATAATTAACACTTGATTATTTGTCCTATTTATGTTGAGTTCCTAATGGGAAATGTTTTCAGACTAACAATAAAAATTTTTTTCAACATTTTCAAGTTGTTCGTAATATTTTCGCTAATCACACAGAATAAAAGTCTATTCAAATTATTCAATTAAACCTTTATTCTCTAAGGAAAATGAAATGACAAAACCTGCTCTATTAAGTAGTGAACAATCCACTACTGAAAATCACATGGAAAATATTTGTGTTATGCAGTTGCTTGACAAAATGGCTGTTTCTACCTGGAGTTTTATGATTATTGTGATAATTTTCACTTCTTAGAATGTATTGTGTATAATTTATCTTCATAAAATATTTTTTCTTATATATTCATAATTTTAAATTTATTTTTATTCAATATGTTACCCAAACTGAAGAAAAAATAAATCAAAGCTCAGAATTCACTTCTATTACTATTAGGAGTATTGAAAATGTACAAGTGATTTACATACATTGTTTCTATGTTATAAATAGGATAAACATTATTCATTATATTACAGAACATATTTTTGATTTACAGAATGAAAATAAGATCAGTGTTTATATAAGATCAAAACTTATCTAATCCAATATCACTACAGGAAAAGTAAAGATGAAAATAATTCTATTTACACATTCATGTTTATTCATATAATAGTAGAAGGATAAAATAATCTTAAGACTCTTGAGC
Source organism: Dipus sagitta (assembly GCA_036346955.1). Lineage (NCBI taxonomy): Eukaryota > Metazoa > Chordata > Mammalia > Rodentia > Dipodidae > Dipus > Dipus sagitta. Next base: position 28,007,312 of record CM070781.1, on the reverse strand, counting down.
AAATATAATTATGTATTGGCATCTCAATTTTGTGATCAAGCATCTCATACATATCTTATTATGTAATTGATTTATTCTCTATATAAATATATGCACTTAATTCATGTATGATCTTGTTATCACTTTGAAATTTAAAATTACAACTTCTTAGAGCAGAAGTTTGAGAATACTAGAAAGACACACTTGGCTACATTTTATATATTTTGTTTAAAATTTCAATTTTTCAGGTGCATGTAGAGTGAATATCTTAGTCCTGCACTCAGGATGCTGATGTAGGAAGGTAGCTGTAAGTTCAAGACCATCTTGATTCTACAGAATGAGTTCCAGGTCAGCCTAGACTAGAGTTAGATCCTAACTTGAAAATAGCGTACAAACAAAATTTAAATTAGTTTAAAGACCATGTTAATATTAGAAGTGTATACTTCAAAATATGTCAAGGAATGTTCAAATTAAGTCTAAGATTTTGCTACCAATATCTTTATTTATAAGTAAATATGAAATGGTCATTATTATGATTAAATCTTATCTTTTGGTATTGGAATAACACTGTAATACTTAATGTTTAAGTAAAGATGGTTCTTCTAAAGTGAACTGGGATAACTTCATATTTACATAGAAGATCTTAAAGTGTATAACTATTGTCAATTTACATGGCCTTTCAACTCTAGCATCTCCTTTTACTATAAGTAATTTTTACCTGTTAATTACTACATCCTATTAATTGTATCCTGCTAATTACCAATAGTAAATATTTAATTACCTACTGATAACCAATAAACAATATTGAAGAATACCAGTCTTTTCCATGCATTTTCTATATACTAATTAATTCTTATTTTCTTCATTGTGTCTTAGATCTGAGCTTCTTCCCCCCATCCCCAGAGCTCCTGTGTCAAAAGCTTAGCTATCCAGTACAGCACTGCTCACAGGTGTGTGTCTGGGAAGTGATTGTATCATGATGTGATTACTGTCACATCAAGGTATTCTTACAATGATGATGTGCTCAGAGCTTCAATGTAAACAAAAGACACTAGAATTTTGATTAGTACATGGGAATTGGTTAAAGAAATACACAATTTTTGAGTATACCTTAGAGACCATATCATATCCCCAGCTTCTCACATCATTCTCTGTCATTTCCCTTCTCCTTCTCTTCCCTCCCCATCCCTCTCTTCTCTTCCCTTGTCTCTTTTCCTTACCTCTTCCTCTCTTCTTCTCCCCTCCCTTATCCTCTTCACCCCCACTCTCCTCTGATTCTCACCCTTTATTCCTTCCTACCTCCTCCCTCTCTCTCCCACCTGTCCATTAATAGGTGAGATATTTAGCTCCACCACCAATTCCTTGCCTGATATTCTGCCTCACTATGAGTCAAGAATCAACAGAACTAAAGGTGCTTTGACTGAAATCTCTGACTCTGTAAGCTAAAACTAAACTTTTAACCTTTGTTCTATTTATTTCCACATATATTTTTAAGTTATGTGAATCTAACTAACATAGTCTCTTTCATACTTATATAAAGAATATTGAGGTAGAGTAAACTGTACAAATTCTACTGTTGTGCAGAAGATTTAATGGTTGGGATTTGAACATAGTTGGTTCAAGGATCCAAGAACTTAAGAGTGGAGCCCTGACTTTTCAATACTCTGACTCTTATGAGGCTTTGGTTTAGGTTGACCATATATTTTGCCTAAAATACAATCATTCCCAGTCTCCTGTTTAGTTCAGAATGCTATAGCAAATGTCACATTCTCTATGGTTTAAATATCACATAAATATTTCTTATAGCTAAAGAGCCCAAGAAACTCACATTCAGATGTTATCATTGTAAGTTCTTTTCCAGGCTTGTAAAAGATCACTGTATCATAATGACCTTAAATGGTAAAAAGAGGTTTGTCTCTGGTCACTACTACTATCCATATGTAAACACCATTACCTTATGGCCTCACTTAATTCTAATCATCTTCCAATAGTCCCATTTCTAAAAATCACTGAACTGGACATTAAAATTTTCAACATAAGGGATTATAGAGATGATTTAGGTATTAAGGTGCTTGACTGTGAAGCATAAAGAGCGAGGTTTTGTTCCCCAGTACCTACGTTAGCCAGATGCACAAGCTGGTGCATGTATCTAGAGTTTATTTGCAGTGGCTGGAAGCCCTGACATTCCCATTCTCTCTATTTGCTTCCCCTCTCTCTCTGATAGATGTATAATTAACATACTTAAAAATTTTTCATTATAGGAATTATCCTTAAACATTCAGCCCATACATGTAACTAGGATATTTTGTCTTTAGTATATCCTTTAATCCATTCCTTTCATAGAAACTAAGAAATAGTTTAAAGATACAAGTCTTATCCAACTATTCCTTCCTTTGAAATTTATATAAGCTAAAAAGTTGATTCATAAGGAACAACATAATTTGGTTCTCTTACTAACCTGGCTTCCTCTACTTCTGTCTTCTTGCCTGTCTCCTCTTCTTCACCCCTCTAAGTCTGCCACAGTACCAGTAGATGGTTGATCCTACCAGGTGCTGTTCCAGCTATTTACCCTGCATTATGTCAAACTCAGCCCTGAGTCCAAACATGGGCATAATGAGTGTTGAGTAGCAGTTTCCTTTGTATTGAAATATTTCTGTGTGGAGGTAGGAAGGAGGCCCATGAAGCTTATAACACCAAGAAGAATCATCAAAGACCCCTGGGTTCCTTCTGAAGTTCTATAAACAGTAAACAATTATTAGAGGATATGAGATAGTCTGATGGTATAGCTGCCTACACGTTGCATAGGGGACTTCATTAATGCAGCTTTTATTAATTGTCCTGTATTCTGGGGTGCCACTTTTCAGTAATGCCATAATCCTTACTAAACTCATTGATTCACCAAACTGAACAAAGATACAATCATTTCTTTGGCCTTCAATAATCTATCTAGTGAGAAGTAATAGACTATCCAGAAAAGTGTCACAGTGATACTAACAGATGCAAACATAGAGATTATAAAATTGAGTAACATCTCAAAAGTTTTACAGAGTTCAATTATTCTCTTGAAACAAACTATATCTTATGCCTGAAGATTTTTTATCCACATGCCCATCATATTTCTTGGACGATTTTTACTGAATCAAACTCAGGGAAGAAGAAAATTACTTAACCTTTTATGTGCCCCAGTAGTATTTTACACTTATTTTTTAAATCTATATCATTTAGTGAAATTTGTCTCTTCCTGTAGTCTAGGTTCTTTCCAGAGGGACCTTCTCAATATATTTTCCTCTAGGACTAATATGTTATGCATGACCAAATGCCAATGGCCATATTATAAACTAGTGTGTTATAAAGAGTTGTTTATGGCTAAATAGAAATCCGTTGTATATATGTATAACATCTTCATCATCTGTTCAACAGTTGAAGGTTATCTAGGCTTAGGAACACTCTCTCCTGGGCATGAACTGACTGGTACATTCATGATATCACAGGGGATATGGGTACATCCACAGGATATGCACAATATTCCACCATCAGTATTTTGACAAAGAGGACAGAGGTGGACAAAAAGAATGAGACATGAGAATGGAGAAAAAAAACTACTTGGAAAGAGGAAAAGGTTCAGTAAAATGGGTATGGTGGAAGGAGAGGAGAGAAAATTAATTGGAAGGGATTATAATCAAACTATACTATGCTCACATATTAAAATTCTCAGTTAAAAAGAAGAATTGGGCTGCATATATATATGTCTGAATTGTTAAGCACTTGCCTTATATTTTATATATATATTTTGGATATCACAGAATTTTTGATTACATGACTTGCATTCTTCCCCAATTTGGTTAGCCCTTCACGCTATTGGTTTTTTTGTTTGAAGAAGATTTTTAACTTGAAGTAATTGCATATGTATGTTTGTTCTTGTCATCTATGCATTTGAGGTTATATCCAAAAGCTTATTGCCCAGACCAATCTTGGAAAAATTTCCCCTACATGTCTCTACTATAAAATTTATACTTTCTTACATTTAGTTCATGAATCAATCTTGAGTTGGTTTGTTGATTTGTTTGCCTCTTACAACTTCTTCTATGTAGCTCAGGCTGATGTCAAACTCCAGGTCCTTTTGCCTTATTCTCCCACATATTCAGATTACTGACAGGTGCCATCATTTGAGTTGAATTTTGTATGATGAGTCCAATTTCATACATGGAATTTTTATCCACTTTTTCTGAACACTGCTTTTTGAAGAGACTATGCTTTGAGCATTGTATGTTCCTTTAACTGTATCTGGAGTGAGTTCTATAATGAGCAACCTTGTCCTAATGCATGAATAAGAATTTCCTAAAGAGATAAGGAAGGAATGTCTGCTTCTGCAAAGAAACTCCAAACAAATGCAACACCTTGTGCATCTGGCATACATGGGTATTGGGAATTGAACCTGGATTCTTAGGCTTTCAGGAAGCACATTAAATGCTTATCCACCTCTCGAGTCCTCATTGTTTCTTATCTCCATTCCATTTTTTTTTGTAATTCCTTTAATACAGACATGACAGAATGGCTATTAGTAAAAGGCTAAAGAAAAGAAATCATATGAGGTTGTGGAGAAAGAGGAACCTAAATAATTTGCAGGTAGCAATATGAATTAATATAGCCCTTGTGAAAAACTGTGTTAGGGTTCCTTAAAAAAGTGAAAATAACATTATCATAAGATTCAGCAATATCATTTCTAGAAATCAACTGACAAACCGTAAATCATTGTTTTGAGTTTCTATCGGTACCATCACATTCTCTGTAGCACTATTTGCAGTAACCAAGAGGAGAAACTAACTTAATTGTCCATAAGCAGTTGATAAATAGATGGAGAAAATAGACTGTGGAAACAAACTGGAATTCTCTTCAGTCTTACCAAGGATGCATTTCTGTAATTTATAGTAGAATGGATGAAGTAGGGTAATGTTTTACTGAGGGAAATAATTCCATCACAGATGGTATATAACTCATGTATGGACTCTACCACCACCTAGCTTACAGAAGCAGCAAGTAGAATGGTGGATAAAGAGACAGGACAAAGAAGATGATAGTCAAGGTCACAACACTTAGAGGATTACAAACACACACACATATATGTAATTTTATACTACTGGTGACCATAGTGAATAATGTATATTTCAAATTTTTGGAAAAATGCTATATTTTAAATAGTCTCTAAATAAAAGTATAAATATTTTAAGTGTGGGTGTGTTACTTTGATTATATTATACCATTTTATTAAAAATCATGACATTGGAAGACTTCTGGTCAAGATGGAGACCACATAACTATGCCATACCTCCCTTGAAAGGCAAGGCATTAAGGGTTCATGGGTCTTTTAGGGGATGGCAATCTCTGAAACATTACCAGTGGGAGGGTGCAGAAGGGAAAAAAAGGAAATCAGCTGATTCCCTCACTCTGGGGTAGCACAGCAGTCCCCAAAACTTCCCAAGCAGCCACTCTAGCCAAGAAGCTAACAGAACTCCAAACAGATTGGACCAAAGGAGAAACTCTCCAAGACATATTGTCATTAAGACTCTAAACATTGACACCAAAGAGAAAATCCTAAAAGCAGCTAGGGAAAAAAGGCACATCACTTTCAAAGGTAGCCTAATCAGAATTACTTCAGAAGGACCTGGAATGGAACACTGCAAAGTCTAAGAACCTATGGCTTCCAACCCAAACTACTTTATCCAGCAAAAGTATCCCTCATAATAGATGATGAAAGAAAAGCTTTCCATCATCAAACTCAGCTTTACAATAATATGAACACAAATTTGGATGTTTAGCTTTTCTGGATAGAGTAATCTTGGTTGACAGTTATCTTTTAAAACTTAGAATACATTATTACAAGCCCTTCTTGCTTTTAAAATTTCTTTTGATTAATATGTGGTTAACCTGATGGGCTTGCCTTCTTATATGTGACTTGATTTTCCTAACTACTTTCAATATATTTTCTTTGGTTTGTATGTTTTATAGTTTAATTATAATATGGTGGTGAGAAATTCTTTCTGATTCTTTCTGTTTGTCATTCTAAAGGGTTCCTGTATGTGTACTGGCATCATTTTGCGTATTTGGGGGAATTTTCTTCTGAAATGTTGTGGAAATTACCTACTATGCATTTGGAATGAAATTCTTCTCCTTCTACTATGCTCTGAATTCTTATGTTTATCTCTTCATAGTGTCCTAAATGTCTTGAGATTCCCATTCATGCCTTTCTATTAGTTTGTCTTTCTCTTTGTTGAACTGTATTAGATCTACTACCAGGTCTCCTAGTTTAGTTATTCTGTTCTTTCCTTGATACGCTCTACTGGTGAGACTTTCTATAGTTTTCTATTGGACTAACTTACTCCGATTATCATTTCTAGTGTACATCTGGGTGAGATGGTGGCACAGTAGCCATGCCAAAGCAGCTTATGGCAGGAAACAAACAGAAAGACAGCAAAATATACTCTTCTACTGAAAAGTGGAGTTGTATAATGGATTATCAGCCACAGCACAGAAGCAGAAGAGACTCAGATCTTCTAGCAAATAGGAAACCAGGAAGAATCCCACTGAGGCACCAGTGGGCCCCAATCCATACATCCACCCCAGTGCTGAGCTGCAGAAAGATAAACCAGGTGAAGGGATTTTCCACTCATACCAGCCGCCTTGCAAGGTAAAGAAACCTGAAGCAGAAAATAGCAGGGACCAGCTGCGCAGCTTCTGAAGATCACAAATGGGACCAGCTGAGCAGGTCTGGTGCTGGTCCAGGCATCCTGCACAGACACACTTCCCCTAACCTCCAGTGCTATGAACCACCAGAAAACTCATCCACCCCAGCCTCAGGGCATCCAGCACAGCCAATGAGAACACCAGACTCAGGAGCTCAAGCAGCCTGAGTCCACAGCACAACTGAGAGTTATGAGGTGGACACTCAGCTTGATGAGATTGGAAGCCATTCCAAAAGGTATCAGGGCCTACTTATATCAATCCAGGTACATAGGCCTAGACTGGAAGTGCTAATCTCACCTTCTATGTCAGAGCAGGTTATGTGTTAGATTTGATTGACATATTCTTGGTTGGCTTTACCATTCTCAAATAAGCTGTATTTTCATGTTGACCAATGTTGCTTTTGATTTTTCCTAATTTATAGGGCCTTTGTCTCTTTCAGGGGCAGGGTTTGACTCACTACCAGGCTGACCTTAAACTCCTATCTTGAAGATATATAAAGTCAGATTTACATAGTTAAGAATGCTGTAGATAATTAGAAAATCCAAGCATCAAATTGACTCAAGATGCAAAAATCTCTACATTATAATACAAGAAATAAAAAAAAAATCAATACAATACAATTCCAACAGAAATTATAAATCTTTCAGAAATGACCCCCAGTGAGAGAGTTTTAGATGAAATGCCTGACAAAGATATCAAAAAGTTATATCGATGCACAAGGAAATTAAAGAAGGAATCAAAGAAGAAAACAAACTCCTGAAGGAATCCCAAGAGAACACAAGAAACCAACTTAATGAAATAAGAAAGTCAATACATTTCATGAGTAAGGAAATTGAAATAAAAATTGCCAATTAGTATACCATATTGGGCACATACCATCTATAGATCTGATAAGAAAATCAAAGGCCCATGTGTCAACAATGTGTTAAGGATAAACTCTTCTCTTATGCATGGGCATAAGCAAAACTGTTGATTGTTTCCTATGAAACACTTCATCCTCCTAACGTAGAAAACCCTCAGGTGGATGATTATAGACATGGAATAAATTTTTTCATTCATTTAGTGCTAGAGATTGAACTCAGGCCCTGCTGCATGTGAGGTTCCCACCTCTAAGTGTCACCCACTGTCTGCAATGAAACTCTTTAAAGTACTTCCTTACCATACAGAATGAGAGAGGAGGAATAAATGCCATCTTTGAAACCAGTTAGCTTGAGTTTCAGTGTTTGCTTTGCTACTTGCTCATTGTGTGATTTTATGCATGTTACTTTCCTAAAGGCTCTGAGAAATCACAAAAACTAAATTTATTTATATTTTGTGTCACCAATATATTTTATTACAACAATATGATTATATTTGATTTTAGGATATAAATCCCTAACACTGAATTAAGTGTAGAATTATGATTCACACATACTTTTTCTAAGATGTAAAAATTTTGATGTACAACAAAATCCTCTGTAATTTCACATAAATAGACAAATGGCTCCTGAAAGTTTGGAATAAATTATTATAGATTTATAATGATCAAATTAAAAAATTCAAATTAGTGACATAAAAATGTAAAGGATTAACATCTACCAGTCCAATCCACACTCTGACAGTTTGTCATGGTGTACTTTTCCACTGGGGAGATATGAACAGGAGTCTTAACCCCAAATAGGGCTCAGATGGTAGACAAAAGTTTGATTACACCAATACTAGTTCTGTGAACCAACAGGGTTATTGGTTTACAGAACATGGAAAGGGATTATTTATAGCAGTGTGGAGTCTACAAAGCAGCCGCTTTTATGTGGTTCTCTATAACAAGATTATTCCTTGGATGCTCCTCCCTCAGCTTCAGGATGAGGGTTTAATTACAGAGTTTAATTACAGAGCCCAGAGCATTCTTACCATCACCGAGATGTGTCCTTCCGTTCTGAATGATGACTTCCATGTGGACATTTCCAGAAACTTCTTGACCCTGTACAGGCAAAGAAACCACCTTGATGAAGCTCATTTTCCTTGATCTTTTAGCCTATATATACTCTGTCTCCCCACTGAGGTCACAAGGTCTTGTGCATTATTGCATACAGCTGACATATAGGGCACCTGTTTTCTCAGATGGGGATCTGATGACCCTTCCCATACCTTCTCTCCTGAGTTATCCCAGCTGCTTCTGATAAAGCTGACAATATAGTTGTTCACTGCTTTTAATGTGGAAGAATTTTTCCATAAAGAGTTCCTCTGCAGAACATGAATAATTATGAAGTTAGGAGTAGAATGATGCTATTTAAATGACACAGAGGACAAGAAATCAACATTTCATCACTTATACCTAAAGCCTACAGCTTGTAAAGAAGATATAGCTAAGGAAATTCAGACTGATCTTTTTAGAGCTTGTATTGTGTAAAGCTTTGATCTGGTGAAATGGAACATTCAATTGACTAGTATTTCTTTTCTATTATTTTAAATTAGTGATGCATGTTTATGAGTTTACTTTGGTCCAAATTTCCCCTCGAAAGTATGATTTTCCTTGATCAATGGCATTGATGAATATTGCAAAGGTTAATCTATTCTCTTCAAAATAATTTTATTTTCCATGGATTCCAAGAATCTTGAGGATATTCATTAACTTTTTAAGCAAATTAAGTATATTTATGTCTCAGATTCATTTGGCTACAAATGTAAACATATATTTTCGTAATGTTTGCTGGGGATTCAACCACACAATTACTGTAATATTCTTATGATTATCTTAAAGCATCACTCCAGGTAGAACATTTTAGGTTTTCTATTATAATTTAATACTATATTTTGGTAAAATTCCAGCAAAACTTTTTTGTTCCCAAATAGAGTAGAGGCCAGATACATTTTAATACATAGGATCAAACTTGGGGTAACATAGAAAAGTCAAAATTATTCATAACACAGATGTGAAAGTGGCTAAGAATTTCAAAAATCTGGTTGCCAGATGTGGGTTAGTAATACACCTCTGAATTTGTGTTTTTATCTTTTGCAAAGCGAGTCACCTTTCTGTGATGTGGTTAAAGGGTGTTTGTTATATCCAATTGAAGAATCCAAATTTCATGCTGTGTTTAGGTGATGCATGAATTTTTCTTTCCTGCTGACAACACATTGATTACTGTGCAATTCTTTAAATTGATTCAATCAAACCCATGCTGTTTATGCTTTTAATTGATTGAATTAAAACAGCATTTAAAAACTTTTAGTCATTCCATTAGACAAGGGGTCCACTTGCTTGTTCATGCCCAAGACAGTTTGCATACCTGTGATTTTTTAACTTGTAAATTACCATCAGATGGGACTACAGCTTCTTTGGTAGCACAGGTTGAATGCATCTTCACAAATCAAAAGCATACTCCTACTTGAGGACACATGTTAGCAAAGTATGCCTATGGAGATGGATGAAGGTGGTTGTTTCATTCCCTGTTCTCTGTACCTGCAGATCATCTGATGTCAGAGAACCTTATACCAGAGAGATTCCCATGGCAGTCAGAGACCCAGGGCATTGCTGATTACAAACTGTAACTTAGACACAAACACAGACAATACTGTGGAGTGTTAGCTGCTGACCACAAAGCTCTGCTCTCCAATGACTCAGTGGGCAGCATATGGGTGCACTGTTGAAATGGGGTAAGCAGCTCTGATTTTGGACAGCTCTGCTAGATCGCATTCTTATTCGCGGAGCAGCAAAGAATTAACCATTCCTGGACTGTAAGACAATCCCAAGGCTGGTGGGAGAGAGGAATGAATGCAACAAAACAGAAACAGCAAGCTTAACTTTAAACAGAATAGCACCCATCAGAGTGGGAGCCCCAAATGGGAAAAAAAAAACAACTTAAGACTGAATTTGGTGTTTGTGGTGATTAAGTATGTTGAAGATGTGTCTACCTACGATTGAAAAATGTCCTAAAGTCATTGATTATCTAAATAAAAATTCTTCAACAGTAAACAAAAACTCTGTATTGAGGAGGAAACAGGAACAAGGCAGGCTGATCAAAGAAGCAGTTACTCTGACTTGGCTACAGAGAGAGAGAGAGAGAGAGAGAAAGAGAGAAGAGACAGACAGAGGTGTGTGTGTGTTGGGGGTGGGGGGAACAGGGCCTTTTTCCTCTGCATACAAACTTCAGATGAATGTATCACTATATGTATTTGGCTTTATGTGAGTACTGGAGATTCAAACCCAGTCAGGCTTTACAAGCAAGTGCCTTTAACCCTTTAACTGCTGTGTGATCTCTTCAGCCCTCAACCAGCCCATTTCTAAAATAACCATATGACTCCCAGCAGTGAGGGATTTCTCAGTAACAGTTGTTTTGCTTTTTATCTTCACCACATCCCAACAACTCTCAGTAATAGCTATGATAAATGTTTATATATATATATATATATATATATATATATATATATATATATATATGGGTTCTTGGGGTTCTTGGTCTGAGATGTAAACAGTTGTTGTGTTTATTGAAAACTTTATAAGCATAGATGAAAAAGTATAATTAGCTTATGTTTGATCCCTGAAAAAATATTCCTAAGAAACAAAGTTACTGATTTGGCTTCTGACACAACTACACATATTTATTGAATGACTAATCATTGATTTGCAATGGTTCATACTTGTTTTGGGTACAGATTTTGTCTCTAGATCCTATGATGCTACATCTTCGTGTGTTTGGAGATCAGTAACAAGTAAAAAGTAGTAACAGAGTGAATAAAATGACAAAGAAGTCAGAATCAGTTATTAAAATTTATTCTTTGACATTTTCATACCGCTTGATCATAAGTACCCCACATTAGCCTCTCTAACTTCCTCAGTCTCATTATCTTCCTTTCTCTCATCCCTCACTAGCAGCTATGCCACAGGGAAGAATGGGTTCAGCTCTCTGGCCACCTTTAATTGTCATTAGCTCATTAGTGGGGAAATGGTTTCCTAAGCCCTCCCTCTTATTCAAGAGAACATTGGCCCCATCTACTGGGTCTTGTGGAGCACATCTTCCTCTCCAGGGCTCCGGGAACCTCTCAAAAGATGGGACTGGGGCTGGAGAGATGGCTTAGCAGTTAAGCGCTTGCCTGTGAAGCCTAAGGACCCCCGTTTGAGGCTCAATTCCCCAGGACCCACATTAGCCAGATGCAAAAGGGGGCGCACGCATCTGGAGTTCATTTACAGAGGCTGGAAGCTCTGGCGCGCCCATTCTCTCCCTCCCTCCCTCCCTCTCTCTCTCTCTCTCTCTGCCTCCTCTCTGTCACTCTCAAATAAATAAATAAACAAACAAAAAAAATTTAAAAAAAAGATGGGACTGAAATAATGTACAAGGAATTGGTTAGGGAAGAGCCTTGTGGAACTCTGGTGTCCTAATATGACAGAGCCATTTCATTCATGAACTCACAGCAGGTATGGTCATCTACACAAAGCATCATTCTTTTTCATTTATGTCATTCTCTGTGACCACTTGGAGTTTTTAATGCCTTTATATTCTTTTGTATTGTTTTATTTTTATTTCTGTATTTGAGAGGAGAGTGAGAGGCAGAAAGAGAGATAGAAAGAGAGAGAATGGGCACATTAAGGCCTCCAGCCATTGCAAACAAACTCCAGAAACATGTACCACTTTGTGCATCTGGATTATGTGGGACAGGAGGAATTGAAATGAGGTCCTTTGGCTTTGCAGGTGAACACCTTAACTGCTGAACCAGTCCAGCCCATCTTTATATTCTTAATTCAGGGTAAAAATTTAAGATATGTTTGTTTTTGTTTAGGTCACTATGTTATTTATTCAGTACACATTTCACTAAATTTGGATAATACCTTTAATACTGATATTTTTCCTGTCACTTTTTATTTATAGTTTTTGTGGTGCTGAGATTCAAACCCAGAAGTTTGCTTATGTTAAGCAAGCACTCTACCACTATCTACACACTCATCTTTAAATTGGCAATTTTTTAAGTATTTACTGTGTTAGCTAGTTAATTAGCAAAGAAAATTATTACTACTTATTATTTCATTAATTGATGAATATAATTTAATATAAAAGAAGGGAACTTTAAGGAAAATACCTTCTTAGTATAAGCACACACACAAAAACCATAGGGCAGACACAAGAGGTTAATTGCTGCTGCTAGGTGAGGCAGTCTAACCAAAGAACAGGTAGCTCCAGGTTCAGTGACAGACTTTGAGGAAAATAAAGAAGAGAAGAATGACAACACCCAATGTCTTTCTCTGGTCTCTGCACAAGTGCACGTGAGATGAAGGCAGCTGTCGCACGCATGCATAACACATACACACACACACAGACACACACACACCACACCAGTAATTATCTCTTCATGTCAAATACACTATATATTACTGTCCCTGGCTGTATATGACTTGAAAGAAATCTGAGGAAATATTCTTTATGTGTGGAAAATCAGAAAATTATAAAATACATTTTGCCTCTATTACCTCTCCCAAAGAAAATTTCTGCTTGTGTACTTTTTAGACAGAGTCTCACAATATGTCTCAAGCTGATCTTGAACTCAGTATGTAGCCCAAGTTTGCTTTTAACCTTGTGCTCTAACCTCCTCCCTCAGTCTTGCTGGTGCTTCCTCTCCATGTATGACCCTTTGAAATGGCATTTCATTCATGGATCTTGTTTATCATAATGGTGCAATGGCCCAGTGGAAATGAATGGGACTAAGGTCTTCCTAGAGTCCAGTATGCAGTTATTAGATAGCTATTTCACAATTAGAACTAATGCACCTCAAAATACTGAGAAAAACCGGAAAAAAATAAACAGAAAATAATGAGAAAAAAGAATTCTCAGAAAAAAACAAAGGATAAATGAACAAGTATTAGATATGAATGTGGCTTAGAAACAATACCTGAATTCCAAAATTTTTTATTTTACTCACAGGCATTTTACAGTTTCTATGGTTGTTGCTGGTATTCCAGAAGTACCTTCCATGTGCAGATAAATATTAGACAGAGTGGTTTCACAGTCTGTGAGGAATGGGTACAAACAGCACTGTCCTGTCCTCTTGTTTGCTGACATGTCTCCAGTCAGGAAATCTAATAATAGTAAAAAATAAATAAATAAGACTACTAGAAACAGGTTGGTACATCTCAAAATTTTATTTTTGTGTTACAAAGAGGGCAACACTATTTTACAAATCTGAAGTTAGGAGGAAGGAACAAAAGTTTGGGCAAAGACACTTGGTTTTTAAAGTGTGGTTGCTATGACTACTTAAATCATCTCTTTAGGTGATGTCCTTTCCTTTCATGAATTTTTTAGTAGTTGAGTTGCCTTAACAACAGCACTTAAGATGAAGCAGAAGGTTTAATGAATTTGTTGTTGTTTATAAGGAGCCTCTCTCTCTTACCTTCCATGTTCTTTCAAACACAAAACAACTTGAAAAACACAGATTGAAGGGATCTAAAATACTGTTTACAATTGAACCAGTTCTCTGCAATGTACAGTGAATACTGATTTCAATTTTCTTTATAGGAAAACAAGTTTATTTTTCTTTAAAAAGTCAAGACATATCATAGATTTAATGAACATTATTCAGTGGAACAAAAATCAACAAAATTATTGAATTGCAATTTATATATGTATGTATGTATGTATGTATGTATGTATATATATATATATATATATATATATATATATATATATATATTTAACTTAAGAACAGTTCAATGATATGTCCCAGGTTTCCCAAAGAATCATATATTTATGTGTTATAACTTTAGTTCCTGGTGAATTTTGTTGTATTTTCCCAGGCTAACTTTAAAAATAATTTCTTCATAATATATTGTGTTGAGAGATGAATAACTTCATATATAAATAGCAACTAAAACATATATATGTTTATATGTATATGTCATTCTGCACATGTTTTTGTTACCAGTACATCTAACATTATCATGTATTTATCATATTTATCAATCATTCAAATTAAGAACAATCAAAACTCAACAGTTGTAAGAAAAGTTGGTATATCTGTTCAAGCAAATAATTTACTAACATGTACAACAATGACTTCACTAGAAAATTTTGAAGTTGTCCTTTGGACAATATCCATAACAATGTTATTCTTGCTCAGGGGAACTCTGAAAAAAAAGTAATTGTTTACCAGTTGAGGATTTACTACAATATATACAGATCAAAGTAATGAAATCCATATGCATTCATATTAGTATTGATATTTCAGTACTTCTGTAAATATAACATTCATATATATATTAATTAATGAATAAGTAGATTTATAAAGAATTTATAGTCTAGTCACATTTATATTTAAAGAATATATACAAAGGCATTTTTGAATTAAATACAGAGATCAATATTTTAGTTCTATAAGAATGTGGTTTAGGCTTATATTTAACATTACATTTAGATTTGTTTATTAATTTAGTAAGAAAGTTTTAGCTTATAATGAAAGGAAAATTATATGATTTAGAAATATATCTAGGTAATTTCATTGCTAAAATTTTTCTTGACAGATTTATGTAAATCATAATATTTATTTAACCAAGTTAAACTATTGAAAAGGAAAAGTTAAAGTACAGTTCACCTTCACATGTTACCAAGTTACTGAACTTTATGCCATAAAGAGAATTAAAAATTCTAGGAAAAATAATGCTAAACAAATATTTCATTTACTTAAGATTCATTAAGGAGTAAAATTTTTGATAATAGTCACAAAAGTTAATTTAATAGAACAACCAGAAGGCTACCTAAATAGTAGGAATATTACTACAAACTAGAACAAATCACCTCTCTTCCAATGGTTTTGTTTTCCATTTATTTTATTACTGTCAGGGTCAAGAAGACCTCTGTTATTGTATTTCATACCATTCTGTGATAGCATTAGATAGACACTACCTATATTGATTTGGTCTGAGTAATATATTCTAAACAATATGTCATTTGAATGTCATAAGCTGTTGAACTTAAAGCTCTGTAGCAAAGATGACAGAGGGTATAAGCATGTTTGTAGGTGAAAGAAGCAATACTCTTTTAATAATTAAATCAAATTTCTTGAAGTTATTCAATTCGTTACATCAAGGATATTATTGTGAATTATGCTTTATCCAGCCTGGGTTACAACAATAATGATAGCAAGAAAAAAACTGGAAATTAATCAAAGGAATGTAATCACATTATTAAAGTACACAGAATGGGAACTAGAGAAGAGGAAAGAAGTAAGAAAAAATTAAACCTTAAAGGAGAGAAGGGGGCTGGAGAGATGGCTTAGCTGTTCAGGCACTTCCTTACAAAGCCAAAGGACCCAGGTTTAATTCCCCAGGACCCACATAAAGCCAGATACACCAAATGGCGCATGCATCTGGACTTTGCAGCAGCCGAAGGCCCTGGCATGCCCATTCTCTCTCTCTCTCTCTTCATAGATAAAATAAAAAATTAAAAAAGAGAGAATGTTGTAGCATAGCTAATTAGTAGTCTGTGTTCAAACAGTAGACTTAAAAAAAGTGTTCATTGTACAGGAAAAATAGTGTTATATGTTAACTAAGGTTACATTATGAAACATACAAATGTTAGCATTCTATAAATAATACATGCTGGCAAAATTGAAGGATTTATCAGACAGTGATATTCAAAGACATTGTTAATGTCTGCTTTATTTCTCTTCTTATATTGTGTTGCACAATTTTCAGACATTACTGTGAAATACTATTTTTGTGTTAAAGAATAAAAAAAAATTGTTCCCTCCATATTTGGCATCTATATCCACCCAAGTTTGTGTTATCTGACAAAGAACCCTTTTAATGCTATAGTTATGTGATTAATTGGAAAAGAGATAGTATAATGTACCAAATAAATGATAATAGCTTACCATTGAACTAAAATAATCATTAAATAAAGAATTTCTATCTTAAAATGTAATTGTCAAAGTATTGACATGTCCACCGACACCTGTATTATTTGTTAGATCTCCAGAACTTGTTCATCTTGTAGCTAAAAGTTGACATGTGGTAAATGTCTCCCCATTTGCCCCAGCCCAACCTCTAGTGACCACCCTTGTACATTATTTCAATGAGTTCAATATGTTCTTCTTTTTTAATTTTTATAGTAAAGATCTTATAGTTTTGTACTTTGGTATGTGGCTTATGCTTAAATTACTTAACACAATGTGTTTAGATTTGTTGACAGTTCCATAAATGTTCTTTATTTTTTTTTAAGTTTTGTTGTAATGACAATGAAAGTATATTTTAAATTGCTTATTTTTATTTATTTATTTGAGAGCAGCCGACAGATAGAAAGGCAGAGATAGATAGAGAGAGAGAGAGAGAGAGAGAGAGAGAATGGGTGAGCTAGGGCCTCCAGCCACTGCAAATGAACTCCAGACGTGTGCGCCCCCTTGTGCATCTGGCTAACGTGGGTCCTGGGGAATTGAGCCTCAAACCAGTGTCCTTAGGCTTCACAGGTAAGTGCTTAACTGCTAAGCCATCTCTCCAGCCCAAATGTTCTTTATTTGTATGACATGACAATATTCATAACATCATACACATATACATATATATTCCACTACTTTCTTGAGGAATTCCTTTGTGGATGGACATCATAACCATTTGTATGTCTCCTTATATATTTTAGATATTGACTCCTTATAAAGTATACAACAGATTTTGTGAATTACACTGCATGTGTAGTTTGTTATGTGGTATGAATGGGCGGTGTATGTATCTGTGGTATACACATTTGCATGAAGATATGCACATCATTGGGAGCAGGAAGGCTGGAGAATGCAGGGTGTTCTGTACCACTCATCCACATTTTTTTCTTGAGAGAAAATCTGTTATTTAACATGGACCTGACATTTTCTGTCAGACTGACTCTCCTGTGAGCCCTGGTGATTCTCCATTGTCTACTCCATGCAGAACTGGGGTAACAGTCATGTGTGGCCATAGTCAGCTGTTTATTAGGGTACTGGGAACCAAATTCAGGGCAAATCAGGCTCTTTTAGGTCCTTCTGCTTGTGGGACAAAGTCTTAAACCTGCAGAGCTATCTCCCCTGCCATGTGGTTAGTGCCTTAGACAATTTAGTCTCACTTCATTCTATGAATACAAATGCAGTTCTTTATTCACTTTTTCAGTTTCCTCACTTTTAATAGGGGAAACATAATCATACCTTTTTCAGAGCCAATATGTGGAATGCACTTACAACATTCCCTAGCAGAAGTAGACAGTCAGTACTTGCCAAACATAAGTCTTCATAGAGATAGAAAAAATGATCTCAAATTTCATATGGAAAGGCAGAAGGCCTCTCATATCCAAACATATCCTCAGCAAAAGAAATAACTCTGGCGGCATCACTATACCTGATCTAAAGCTATATTACAAAGCCATAGTAATAAAATCAGCATGGTACTGGCATAAAAACAGGAGAATAGATCAATGGAATAGACTCGAGGACCCGGATTTTGGGTCAAGCAACTATAGCTACTTGATATTTGACAAAGGCCCTAACAATATAGCTTGGAAGAAAGACAGCATCTTCAACAAATGGTGCTGGACAAACTGGATAACCATATGCAGGAAATTGAAACTTGATCCACACATTTCACCATGCACTACACTCAAGTCCAGATGGATCAAAGACCTCAATATAAGACCAGAAACTCGAATACTACTGGAAGAAAATTTAGGAAGTACTTTCCATGATATAGGAATGGAAAAAGACTTCCTGAACAAAACCCCAGTAGCTCATGATCTTAAATAGTCACTCAACCAATGGGATCACATGAAGCTGAAGGGTTTCTTTACAGACAAGCATACAATAAGCAAAGCCAATAGATTACCCAGAGAATGGGAGAAAATATTTGCTGGTTATCCAACTGACAAAGGCCTAATCTCTAGAATCTTCTTCCATCTGACAAGAGAAGGTTCTCTAACTAAAAGTGAGAGTAGCATTAATATATAGGTAAGAACATCAAGAGAAGGTCTTACTGGGCAGTTTGGTGAGCATAGTATACAGATTTAGCCAGACATCAGCAGACATTATACCCCTAGGGCTAATGACTGCCCTGTTGTAGGTTTTCAGTATCAGGGATGTATTCCCTCCCATGGAGTGTGCCTCCAGTCAAATTAGAGGGCAGTTGGTTTCCCCCATAACAGACATGCCACTATTGCATCCGTTGGCTCATTTGGCCTGGCTGGCCAAATATAAAGCTTGAAGTGTCTGCTGTTGAATATCTTCACCGGTGATTTCTCTCTCTCCCATTGAACTGCATGCAGAATGGCTTCTTCCAACTTTCTGTTAGCTGGTCTACATGGAGGAGGTTTTCAGCTCAGCTCTAGCAGGATTTCTCAGTGACCTTGTAACCTGAGTATGTGGAATATTCATCAACAGGGTCCTACCATCTATTCCTGGTGGGAAACCAAGGGCTTTGGCAATGGCCTGAAATATTTTGGGGCATCAGGTACCTCCCTGGCCAAAAGCTCACTGAAAAGTATCTCATCCCTGGCATTGAAAATTTTCTAATAACAATTTATAGCTCCTGTATGTTCCATTGTCCAAAAAAGTAGGTTTACATATGACTTATTTATATCCTATTAGATTTTGATTAGCCCTCCCTCTACCTTTCCTTTGCTCAATCTCTTCCCCTGACCTCACTTAGGCCTTTTCACCTGAGATTACATAGTGAATTCCAGGTTATCCTGGGTTAGAGTGAGACCCTACATCAAAAACAAACAAACAAACAAACAAAACACAAAAGCTGGGCATGTGGCTCATGTCTTTAATCCCAGCACTGGTGAGGCAGTGGTAGGAGAATCACTGTGAGTTCAAGGTCAGCCTGAGACTACATAGTGAATTCCAGGTCAGCCTGGGCTAGAGTGAGCTAGGCATGCTTCCTGGCAGCTCCCTTTGCAACTTAAAGGCACATCACTAAAGAGTCCACTTCCTCAGCAACTGCTACTCCTTGTACAAATATGGAGAAGCACCTTTTGAGTTTTGTAAATTTCTGAGCCTCCTGATTCTTTTGTTAGCACACGGGCATACAGTTGGGGACTTTTATAATGACCCCATATAGGTAACTATGATAATGGGGAGGGGTGTGTTCTGTATGTATATTCCTTAAACGTGAAAATACACAAACAACAACAACAAAAATGAGCTACTTGTCCTGGTTTAAGAGGCTGTGGAACATCAAATATGAGTGATGTGGAAGTGTAGAAACTAGATATACATTAACCCAACCTAACTTTTGATGGAAATAATTTCTTCGGTCAGGAATCATTGTCCTAACTGGGTTAAATATTTCTTCACATATCCTCAGGAAACATCACAAAGCATTATAGGGCTATGTGCATAGGCCTTTTAGAACTACTACACTCTTTCATAAAATATTCTAAAATTTTGGTAGCCAGTGTCAATACGGAACCATGTTGGACCACTCTCTTGCAGATACTGAGAGATTACTATAAAAAATTAAAAAAATATATGTAAACTTTCCCTATTTTACTCTCAGAATTTTCTCATGAATAGAATGAGAAATTTACTGTGTACTAAGGTCTATAATGTCTTGGCTAATTAATATTCAATGTCCTGAACCTCTCAGAGAAGTAATTAACTAACAATAGGATGGAATTCCACAATAACATATTTCTTCATGTTCTCTATAACTCTACAATTTACATCTTAATAAGGATTTACTTCTGTTAAGCTTTTGAGAACAAAGAATCTTTTTTTTTTGTTTTGCATGTATGAGCAAGAGTGTGTAGAGTGCGGGTGTGATGTGCTGTGAGTGATGTATTGTGTATGCGCTTGTGTGTACAGATGCCTGCACCTCATGTTCTTGCATCACAAGTCCAGAGGGGAACACTAGTTGTTCTCCTCTTCTCATCTGTGTATTTTCTTGAGATAGGTTCCCTTCCTAGACCTGGAGGAGCTCCAGTGATTCTCCAGTCCCGCTCACCCCCAGCCTGGAGTGATACAAAGGTGTGGCCAAGCTCAACTTCCTATGTGTGTTCCAGAGTCAGACTCCAGTCAGAGAGGCCTTCATGCATGAGTGACAAACCCTCTTAGCTGCTGAGACATCTCCACAGCCTTGAAATAATGGATTTTAACTTTTACTTTACCAAATGATTTCATTTATTTTCCTCTGAACAACATTCACTTGTTCTTCCACACATCCTGTCTACTTAAACATTTATTTGACTTGTTCAAAATAACCTCAGTATCTTTATTCTGAAATATAATCTCAGGAACATCTTTGGTATGTTGTTGTATGCCAAAAAAGGGTAGAAGATAAATGTTGTATACTCAAGTATGGCATATGAAGGCAATTTTACTAAGCAATTTTGACTTGATTATAGACAAAAATGTTTTCTTTAATTGAAGGTCCTTGATGATGCAAAGACATAAGAGCTACATGCACATGATGTTCATTTAAATCCTTCTACACCAAAGTCTGTAGCATTTGGTTTCAATTTAAGAAAAAAAATATACATCACAACTTCTCACAAATAAGCAAAATGTGACCTAAATCAGAAACAGATTATTGTCTGAGACAATATTGAAATTATTTCTACAGCCAATTGCTAAACACCCAAACCAATTAAGTGAGGGAAGTTAAACTTGTAATACTGTGTTGCAAGTCATTTTCTTTTCCCCCTTCCTTGACAGTGTGATTTGGGCAAAGAGTTTTTAAATAAGATTGATCAACACAATGGGATTGCATATATACATTATATACCCTCCCAACCATCTGCTCCATATAAGAAGTATATGAATAGTAGGCACAGATTGGCAGGACATTTTTGGTATTTGTTTCCTTAGTCTAAATGACTAAGTCATTCATGACAACAATGAAACTTTTTTTAATGGTGGTACCTGACAATGAGAAAATAATGCTTATTGATTGACTTACCGAACATCTCACCAAAGGAGCCAATGTTTTCTTCTTATTCTGCCTGACCTCAGTAGCAAAATTGCTCATGGAAAATATTGATTTCAGCTATTTTGTGCCATACCATAGAGATTAGTCTATCACAGACATCATTCCAGACCATTATATAGATAATCCATTTATTTTAGATTCAAATAGTTTTCCTGTTTTATATAAAATACTTTGCAATTAGTACTTTATCAGTGGGTCTTCTGGTAGCCTTTATTTCACCATAAATAATATAATAACCATACCCTTGTATATTTGTCATTTTAGAGAAATACTAGTATTTTTTTCTCAAACATACTCGACTGTCTTTTGGACAGGACTTTCCTTCATTATTATATATAAAATTAAAATGAATTTATTAAAATTTAGCTCCTTTTAGTCTGCAACAGAGCCTGTGAAGAACTTTGAAGGAGGAATTTAGGCAGCCATAATAAGATTATGGGCATATGTATTAAGAAGAGTTGAACGTTGTTTAAGAATTATTATCATGGGAGAAGATAACAATGTATTTTTACTTAGATTTATCTAATTTTGTCATATTTGTGTGCTATAAAACACAAACTAAGCCATACATAAAATTAAACAAATTAAAAAAAAAAAAAACACTTGTTAGTGGGCTATAGAGATGGCTTAGCAATTAAGGCATGTGGTGGTTTGATTCAGGGATCCCCATAAATTTAGGCATTCTGAATGCCAGGTTTCCAGCTGATGGAGATTTGGGAATTAACACCTTCACGAGGCAGTGTATTGTTGGGGGCAGGCTTATGGGTATTATAATCAGCTCCCCCTTGTTAGTGTTTGGCACACTCTCCCACTGCTGTTGTCCTTCTGATGTTGGTGAGGGGGTGATGTCCACCCTCTGCTCATGTTGTCATTTTTCCTGTCATAATGGAGCTTCCCCTCAAGTCTGCAAGCAAAAATAAAACTTTTTATCCCCCCATAAACTGTTCTTGATTGGGTAATTACTTCCAGCAGTGCAAACCTGACTGAAACAAGGCGTTTGCCTATGAAACCTAAAGACCCATGTTCAACTCTCCAGATCCCTTGTAAGCCAGACACACAAGGTAACACAAGCATGTAAGGGTACACATGCACACAAGGTGGCACATGCATCTGGATTTTGATTACAGTGATTGGAGGCCCTGACACACCAATTCCTTTCCTCCCTCCCTCTTCTCTCCCTTCCTCCTCCCCTCCCTCCCTCTCTTCATCCTTCTCATAAAAAAGAGCAGCCTGTGAGGCTTGTCTAAAAAAATATACTGTTAAAATAGAGAGCTTGATTAGATAAGTGCATGGACTACATGAAGTATAGAAAATCAACTCATATCCTGAGTAATAATTATATCCTAGAGTTGCACCATCATCTGTTACAACCCATGTAATTGTGTAATTTGAATACAATCACAAATTTCTGTTTCTCCCTTCACATGAAAATAAAATGAAGCAATTGCTGGTCAATGATTGCTGTCTAACATCGATTTAATATTTAATAAATGTTTAGTTATTAATATTTCTATGATGCTAACTAACTGCTTGAAAAAGTCCGGAATTCTCACATGTTTATAAACTGTTGGCAATTACCACCTATGATGATTCCATGTGCCAACCTGATTGAAACTAAAGTATGTAATGATATCACATATGTACCCTGTATCTTAGTGTGCCTGTCATGATTTTTCCATACGTTTCTCTTCTTCAGAATAGGTGAAGAATTCATTCTTCAGATCAGAGACAAAGATTGCCCTCACAAATGAGCATTATCCATCCTGCTGACCACCTACTATAGAAACGTCATGGGAAGAGAGTGAATTTGATCTCTCTCTTAGTGTGGGACTTTCAGATTTTCGTGTCCTTTCACATTGATACTGTTGGCTGTCAGGCCTTCAGAGTCAGACTGGATTTAAAATATTGGCATTTACCATCCTGAGGCCTTTGTACTATAACTGAACTATATACCACCAGCATTCCTGAGTTTTTATTACAGATAGCCAGCTGTGGAATTTGTCCTCATTCTAAATATTACCAGTCGATAACTAATAATAAATCTCTTCAAATATGTCTGCATATCCCATTAGTTCTGTTTCTCTGGGGAACACTGGCTAAAAATTGATAACAGCATATTGCTATGAGTTATATTTTCTGCACAGTAACAGTAGCAGTAGACATAGGCGTGGAGTAATAGTAATTAGTGCTATGGGAATTTTAATCTATAATAAGAACAAGGATGTGATTCCCATTAATTACATAGTTTCTTAATGATTAGCTGGAGTACAGCATTTTAAAAATAATCTCTTAAATACATGGCACCATGCCTCAAGCAATAGATTCCAAAGCAAATAAAACATATTGTCTCTCTTCAGATGTTTATCTTCTTTCTGTCTCTAGTGCTTTACTAGTCTACTCCTATGGTTCTCCCACTTCATGACTCCAAGGAGCCTATGCATATTCATTTGATTTTTATTCCACTTTGTTTACATGATTAATATTATTTTTCATTATGTGTTACTTTTCTAGAAAAATCCTTTTATTATCTTCTCCTTTCCTGTAATATACGTATTAGACCGAATTCACACCTAGTTTGATTTAAAAATAAATTTGATCCTTTCCAAAGGGAATCATCTTAAAACTGATGCATCAAATTACACGTGGACTACTTGTAGAGAAAAAGAGTCAACTTCAACTGCAAATGAAATCCAGCACTGCCCAGAGGTGTATGTGTGTGTGTGTGTGTGTGTATGTGTATTGTGTTGCATTTACTCACTTTATCCTTGTCTCACTCTTGTCCTATCCTGACCATTGTCCTCTTCACACAGGAAGTTTTGCATTACATAAGTTGACAGTAAAGAAAAATTCCAGAGTTGGAATTTCTTTACCCTCACATCACCAAATATATAGTCCATATTTCATTTATATCCACAGGTGTCCTTTTTTTCATCTCCCAGTGTTCCCTCCACATGAAATATGACTGGCTTTGATTAAGCTTTAAAGTCATACTAGTACTGAGAGTTAAGTCCAAGGATAAGAAGCAACATCATGTGTGTGATAATTCAACTTGGATTAAAACTGACTTCCAACAGACCTAGTTATTCCCTTACTGGGCATCTACCCTAAAACCTTCAAACCACAAACCAGAGAATTTTGCTCAACCATGTTTGTAGTGGCTCAATTTGTAATAGCTAAGAGCTGGAATAAACCCAGATGTCCATCACTAGAAGAATGGATAACTAAGATGTGGTATAGCTACACAATGGAATTCTATACAGTAGTAAGAAAATATGACACAATCAAATTTGAGGAGAAATGGTTGAACCTGGAACAGATTATTCTCACTGAACTTACCCAATCACAGAAAAAAAAAATTGCCATATAGTCTCACTCATCTACAGCACCTAACCTGAATCTACCCAAGATGCCTTACATCCAGCAAGCATCTTGTGGACTAGACAATAGGATGGGTGGGGAGGGAGGGGAGGGTACAGGAGGGGTGGGAAACACAAATCCAGACCCAAACGGCAATGGTACCATAAAATTCTACATCCTAAAAGGCAGACCAAATGGCTGAATCTTTACCAGGCCCTTACAGGGAACACCTGAGCTACAAGACACTGGAGAGGGTATGATGAAGACTAACCTTAATCTTCTACAGCTTCTCCCCCACCCTTCTCTCTAATTCTTTTATATTAGTCATCTTTTTCCTCTTTTTCTTAGTGGACACTGACCTGTAAATCCCAGTACCAGCATGGGGCTATCACCCACAATCAGCTTTTGATCAGACAGACCTACAAGGTTTCCTAAAAGAAAGACAGATTTCTGTCAGAGTACTTGATGACGTACCAAAGGTTAGTGGTAAGACCCTACTGCTGAAGACACCTTATGTAGTTGACACGTAAAATGGAATGGCATGGCTGGAAGCTGGAAGAGAGTCAGTCCCCAGACAGTCAGCGTGTCTAGTGCCAGAAGGTGCTACATGGGCTACTGGGGGAAAATGACCAATATCTTTCCAAGCAACTCATGGTCTAACCTATTTAGCAGCAAATAACCTCTCGTGATGCTCACACAAGTACAATAGTGGTGCACAGCCATGGTGGGAAAACAACTGCTCTTGATTCAGCTAACTGATCCCCTCAGTGGTATGGTACCCATAGCTGGATCTGGGAAACAAGTCAGTACCATATCCAAATATTAGCCCGCTCTCCATTATCAAGCTACCACCAATCGTAGGTTGCAAGAGGGCCTATGCCTATTAAATTCTCTGTAAAAAAGTAAGGGCTATCTCATTTGTCTGGTGCTAACTTACTCTCCACTGGAGAATCTGCTTCTCTTTTTCAGATAGATGTGGATCCTAAGGAGAGAGCCACCCCATCATACCTTAAAAGGGCCCGGGCTGAAACTAAGAACAATTGGCGAAACAAGCAAGGGTGCTGTTTTCTTGGTGAACTGGGTACCAGCACAAGGGTGAAGGAAATCAACACAGAGAAAAATCAACTCCTACCAAATCAGATATCCAGAGACCCAGAGGCCCCCAACACCTCATCACTGAAGCAGACCAAAAATGAACCCAACTTGGCTCAGGGAAATTTTGCAGAAAAGGGGATGGAAAAAATGTCAGAGGCACATGTTGGGTCATGATGCAGAGACATTTTTCCTACCCATAACTGTGGGCTAACTCCAGAATGCATGACTCATATACCTCAACAAGTAGGGGCCATGGGGAGGGGGTAGGACATGGATGAACCTAACAATGGTACCAAATTGTACAACACTAATTAATAAAAAAAAAAACCTGACTTCTATCAGTCTCATATCCATGTCATTAATGCTCTGTCAGGTTCTACCAGTAACTGTGGTGAGTTTGCAGAATGCAAGTATAAGATCACTAGCATAGAAGTTTTCAGAGTTTCAGAATAAATATCAATTAAAAGTAAATTGAAAAGAAGGAAGATCACAAGTTTTGACTTATGACTTGATTTATATATCTTAAATTGAATAATTACAGACAATTTTAAATGATTTTTCATTTGATAAAAGGCTGAGCATTGTTCTTCCAGAGGTTTTCAGGGATTCCTGCATATTGATTATGAACCTGATGCTATTAATTCCGCTGATATTGCCATTATTTTGCTTGGCATTTGACTTTTTGCCAATTAGATCCTAATTAGAACACTCAACACATCTAATTAGTGTGAGTATATCTATGATCTCATTTTGGAATCAAAGTCATGAGTTATTCATTTCATTTTTATGGGTGGGATCATAGGGAGGATTCAAGTTGTAATACATTTTTAAAACTCAAATGTAGAAATTTCTTCTTTAGTTAGAGAAAGTAACTTTCAAAAGGTCATTTGTTAAATGATATACTTTATTCGTTTCTCTAATTTATTGTGCTTTATATGAAGACATATAGCCAGTAATCTTTTCTGATAATTTATGGCATAACCATGAATGAGAATATGCATCCTGTATTTTGCTATATCTAGTTATATCTCTGCACCATCACTTCAGTGACTTCACTATACGTTTTAATATTAAACAGACTTCTGAAATATGTCAGAAGAAATTGAAAAGCAGTATAGACATGTGCAAAAAGAACAGAGATAATTTCTACACCAGAGGATTTGTATTGTACAGCATGAGTTCCAATGACCTGGACATAATATTTAAGATAAAGACTAACATCAAATAGCCTCAAGGAAAAAACCTAATGTGCAAATTCAGATAGGATTAACCAAGAGACTATTTTCCTATGTTAACATTACAACAAAACAATGTTGTCAATGAAAAAAAGTACCAGTATCACTTGTACTTGGTAGAAGATGAAAAAGCAGTGCTGTTGACTGCATCTGTAATTTTGAGAACTAAGGTGCGTAGACACTTCCTGATATCTCCAAGAACACAAGTAAGCCAGTATTTCTACATGCGTTGATGCCATCAATTAAAGGTGATGCATTGGTAATGAATCTGAGGCAGCAGAGAAAAAATACACTTCAATGAAAAAAAGGATGGTCAATGAAGTAAAACAAATACTATTTATTAATACCATTTGGCACAGAACGCTCAGCAATGTACTCTTAAAATATGTATACATGAAGTGCTTTAAAAGAGTGAATGAAAAAAAAAAGTCAGCCATGCTTCAATGACTAGCCACAATCCAGTACCTTTGATAAACAGACCTCTAATTTCAAGTTTGTGACAATTGGTGAAGATCTTGTGGACCAACAGGCATTCAAGCTGTGCCAGATGACAGGATTTAAAACAGGCAAGAGAATTGTTATAATAAAGCCTCATCATTTGGCATACAGGAAAAGTAAACATGAAGAAGGTACGCCAGAAATTCCACCCTCCCTGTTCATGTACGGTAGACAGCAAAAGCTGATCAAGGAATAAAGGTATTCCTATGGTGGATTAAAATGAGAAGCCTAAAGAATAACAAAAAAGTAACATCAGACAATATAATGGGTTGAGATGCATATTGATAAACAATGAGAATAACCCAATGGTAACAACATGAGAGAAATTTCTATTGATGTTGCACATAGGGTTCCAGATATCGGGTCCTATGTATTTATGCAATCTTATAGCTTGTATGTGTCTGCAATCATTTTCACAATGATCCTGTGTACTTTGGAATAGTGAAGGGTTTGACAAGAAATATTGGCTGAGCCAAATAAGAACTGAACTTTTTAAGGAGAGATCACCAAAAAAGATATACTAAAGCTGACACACACTGAAACAATTGCTCAAGTTATTCTATGCCGAGACTGTGTGGCACGGCTACAGAGACAAGCTTTGACACGTTCGGCAGCCTGGATATTATGGTCTGTTGTTACTCCCAGGAGTGATAGTAATAAGCTTGGGTTTCAATTTTTGGAAAGAGAAACTTCAGGTATATGAGAAGGGAGTTTTAGGGGAAAATAAATCATTTCAAGAAAACATCATCCAGTTGAAGAGACTTTCTTCAAATGAAATCAACATGTTCTTTTGCTCACACAATCTGTTTCTCTCTCTCTCTTGCTCTTCTTTTCTCTACTTGTTCCTCCCTCCCTCTCCTTATTTTGGTTACAAGTACAAAATATAGGAGTTGGGGCAGAACTATTCCTCCAAATTCCATGTAGTTGGTCAGGCTATAAGTTAAATATTCACCATCCACTGCCAATAAAGCTAGGGAGTTTTTTTTCTGAACCTTAGTCCGCACCTACACTCCATTGCATTAAGGTCCGCATCTTAACAAGATTCCCAGGTTATCCAAGAGGCACCTGAGCAAGGATGAGCACTGTTCTACAATAAAACTTATTTCCTAATTTCAATACCAAATGTTGTGAAATCCAGGCAGAGATGCTCTCCTATGTTGAGTGGGGTTTGCTTTCTCTTTAGCTTTTGTGTGTCGTTCATCTTTCCCACTACCTATTGCTAAAAATTTTCAATCCCACAATAGAAATGTATCTTACAGCCCCATCACTATCTAATTTAGGTTTTGACCCTGATTGTGTCACACTAAAAGCTATGGTATATGAGAACTTTCTATCTCACATATTGAGAAGAACCGGGGATTTCAAAGCACATGGAAAATAGTCTTTAAAGTAGTCAGCAGATGAGACATGAGAGAGCATCCCTTGGAAGAGACAAGGTTTGTGTGGGTTGAACCAGATGTGGGGAAAAAGGGAAAGAGCATCAGGGCTTCATAGAGGTAGGAAGCTAGAGGGTAAGGGTAAGATGACAGGCTGTCAATAAATAGATATCAAAAGACAGAGTCAAGCCGGGCATGGTGGTGCACACCTTTAATCCCTGTACTTAGGAGGCAGAGGTAGGAGGATCACCATGAGTTCGAGGCCACCCTGAGACTACATAGTGAATTTCAGGTCAGCCTGAGTTAGAGTGAGACCCTACCTTGAAAAAACAAAACCAAACAAACAAACAAACAAACAAAATAGAGTCATTCCTCATGGTAATTCACTTCTGATGCTTGGTCTCTGCAATCTGTTGTTTTTCATTTGACTAAATTCAGAAGTGGTTTATAAACAGTACTACCACCAGAAGCTATTAAAATAGGTGAATTTTTGTGGAATTTCTTGGTCAGGAAGAACAGCAATGTGTATATTCTGAAAAGTGAGCAAGCTTACCTGGTCACACAACTAGGGTTCTTAGGGTGGAATTAAAAGGTACAGATACTTGTAGAGCCTTGTATTTTGGGTGCTTGTGAGGTAAAGAGCATACAAAGTTCTTAAAAGACAACAGGCAATAACAATCTACTGCATCCCAATAAATGTGATCGATGTGGTTGTATAATGTCCACAGACTGTCATGACTGATCAATCACTCTGTTGAGAATTAGGGGCTTCCCAGGGATGAGCAGAATTCCCAGGGAGAGTGAGCTGTTCTAGGACTGGGGCTTAGGCAAGGGGTAGAGCAACTCCTTATAAAGGTGAATGCTCAGGGGGTTCAAGTTTGCTTTAATTCTCTGGTAAAATGGCTGGAGTAGCTACACTGCACTTATAAGAAGCCTTAACTTTTACCCTAGGCATTGTGGACATAGTGGGGCCCCCATATGAAGTCCTCTGTGTCCAGGACAGCTTAGTGTGTAGCCAGACATTGGTATTCTGGTCACATGTAATAGGAAACTTAGGAAAACAGTGCATCAGAAGTCTAAGAACTGTGGCCATCCAGGAGTTTCTGGAAATTCTAGGAGTCACAGAGAGACTATGAGAGCCTCTGTGAGGAAAGAGTGTCACAAAGGCATGGGCAGGACTACTGCCTGGATTATAATATCTACAGATTTGAATAGCTTCCAAAGTGCAGTGAACCCCTATGCAAAATGAGAACAATTTCAAATCAAATTAAAAAGTGACTTTAGTAAAATTTGTAAATTAAGAACATAGTACCTCCAAGAAAACAGAGAGCCTAAAATGTTTAGGTTACAAGTTCCACAGAGGAATTTCAGAGAGGTACAATTCATTTCGAGTACTTTTTATTCAGGATTATACCTCCCTCCCTTCCTTCTGGAGGGATACTTGTCTACTTGGCTCATATTCGTATGGTGTTCCTTCTAGAGAGCTTCATGTCAGTATCATCATTGTTAGAAGCCTCTCCTTTGGCCATGGTGGGATTAGTCTCTTAGCTATAGCACCATATGTCCCCTGTACTTCTGGGTATAAAAATCACCTATGACAGAGGTACAGGCAGTTAGCAGTAATGATTTGTTAGCAGTAGCAGTGATGATTTGTATGGTCTCTCTACACTAATATACAATGACAACATTTTCTCTTCCTTATGACTATTTATTCACTCTCTAATAACTGATTATTCAGAGGCTGCCATTGGGGTTTTGTGGATGAACAGAACTGATTGAATATACACTGTGAAGGGGACTTATTAGTCTGGCCTACCTGATATGGGCTAGGCAGTCCAACAATGGCTGTCTGTGGGCTGAATTGTCTGAGAACAGAGTAGCTGTCCCACTCATGAGGCTGGGTGCTTCAGCAGTCCCAATCTGGCATTAAATGTCATTAGGATTTCTGGAGAATCACTACTGTTTACACTGGAAGGCCAAAGAAGATGGGTTCAAAGTCATTAATGAATGGCAGCAAGCTAGGGGTGAAGGCAGGAAGGGATAAAAGAGCCACATGTTCCTGGAACCTCTTTATACATAGGTTGCCATCAGAATGGCTGTCCATTATGAGGGAAGGTCTTGTCTCTTCAGTTCATTCTTCTTGGAAATTTCCGCATAGGCCTACACAAGAGTTGTACTTCTTATTTGATTCCTGGTCGAATTTAGTTGTTAATCTAAAGTAGCTACCAAAGGGCTCATACCTGGTATAAGCTGTATCTTTTCCATGCATGCTTAATAAAGTATTGCTTAATTATTGGTACAAGTAATTATTCAAAGCAAGGGTCATTGCCCTCAGCTTGTATAAGTCATCTTGTTCTTTAATGGAGATATTTACAATTCCAAGACAGAAACAGAGCCAGACCACTTTAGTTCAAATTTATGCCCCAAAAGCCCATTACCAAACTTCCAATTTATGATTGGAAGTCTGTGCACGGTTAAATATCCAGTTTTATCTTTGTTAGACCTAGAAAATGCAACTTAAAATGTAAGGTAACTGGTCTGGGATAAGCCTGGTAGTAAGCCACACCAGGAGGACTCTATATTATTGAAGAATTTGACATCTAAGTGACTCTGCTCATAGGAGTCATGTGTTGCCTCGGCTGAGAAGTTGCTCCTATGGGAAGTTTAAATTCAGAATACAAAAAATAATAAATATCAAAAGCATAAATAAAATATGAAATCATGAGTAAAGGAACAGAAAATTCAAAAATGAAGAAATACAAATATTCAACATATGAAACACTTGAAAATGTGGTGAGTATATTTAGCCATCAGGGAAATGTCAGCCCAAACTACACTTTGATTCAATCTTACCCAAGACAGAAAGGGTACATCAAAAGATTAAAAAAAAAAAAAAAAAAAAAAAAAAAGAACAAATGCTATTAAGAATGTGGGGGGAGAAGAGGAATATGCACTGCTGGCATAAAGGTAAATTAGCATAAGCATTATGTCATGAGTCTGTACCACAGACAATTTAATCTTGGTTAGCTAAATGAAATATATGAGACTTCCAGTGAAGATGGTGGCGTACATACCACACCAAAGCAGCCTAGGGGGGAAAAGGCAAAACAAAACAAAAACAGCAAAATACACACTTTTACTAAAAAGTGAGGTGTATAGGAAATTGAAACGGCAGCAGAGAAATAGGAGAGATCCAGAGCATCCAGAACCCGCACGGGCCAGCAGAAGCGGCTCGTTCAGTGGGAACGCGGTGCTGGCACACAGAGGCAGCGGCACACCAGCCAGCCACCAGGCTCATCTTGAGCCGCAGGAAAAGCCAGGTGAGGGGATTTTCCACTCACACCAGAGCTCTCCGCAAACTCAAGAAATGTGAAGGGAGAACAGCAGTGAGCAACGGAGGAGCAGATCACAAGGTAGAAGAACACGTGGAAACAATGGGAGAACTAGAGCAGCATTGGCTCCCCCCTCCCCCACTGCCAGTGCCCAGCCCTCTGGAACAGAGCAGCGGTCCAGGGACCTGGCCACACCTACTTGAACCAACAACGCACCAAAGAGGGACCCAAGCAGGAGCGCAGCTAACTGAGACCAAAATCATTCCAAAAGGTAATAGGGATTACACCAGGTCAGTATCCGCCTAATAAACCTGGTATATAGGCCTGAACCTGAAGTGCTAATTGCACCTTCCATATCAGGATAAATTACATGTTAAATCAGATGGATGGTCAGAATTGCCATTCTTAAATAAGCTGTATTTTGGGCTTGTTATTTGTTGCTTCTTGATTTATAGTGGCTTTGTTTCCTCTGTCATTCATTAGGGAAGGGTCTCACCTGGTCACAAGCTGACTTGGAACCCTCTACAGACCAGAATCTTAACCTCCTTGTTGTCAGGATTAAGGGAGTGGATGAGGCACCACACAACCTAAGGGACAGACAGAGGATCTGGTTGTCATAATACCTACTCTTGGATAAATACTCTGTGCTGTTTTTCATTGAAAGTGTACATTGTTTAGTTAAATTTTAGAAACTATCTGTATTTGGTTCCACTCAGTCTACTTGAATACTCTCATAGCAGGCAAGCCCAACACCTAGAGCCACTTTTGAGTTACTCTAAGAGTCTTGAGAGCCACACCTGGTGCCTTAAGCTCATACGCTGAAGATATATAATATCAGATTGATTGGTACATCTAATAATACCCAGCTAACTAGAAAATCCAAACATTAAATAATCCAGGATGCAAAAATATATACATTATAACACAAGAAACATCAAAAATCAAGACACTAAAAATCCACCAAAAAGTATTAATGCATTAGAAATGACCTCCAGTGAGAATGAGTTAGAGGAAATGCCTAAATAAAATGTATAACTTTAATAATGGGAGACACAGAAGGAGCAAAATAGTTTGTGCAAAAGCAAAGTATAGGGGTGGAGAAAGTTTTACCCTAAAACCTATGTTTCTGCTGGTAAATCTTGGTACCTGAATTGGGTTATATCCATAGTAAACTATTTTTCATGGAGGCCCATTAAATCCCCAAAACAATGTTGGCTATTGACAAAGCAATTGATTACTCAAAAGATCTAATTTCTTAGACATGTTGCTAGAGACACTGGAGTCTAGGTCACAGGACTTTGAGAGATCATGGTGGAACTGAGATGCAAGCTGGCTCCCTGTGGTTTAGCTTTCATAGAGCTAGACCGTGCTATGCAAGCTGCTGGGGGATAATGGTCACTAACAGCATGAACAAGCTGCAAAGTCAACCTGCTGGCCAAGATTACTCTCCTGTTCAGTAGTCATGGAATATGAGTGTAATCAATTGCTCTCTGATTGGATGGCTACTCAATGGGAGGAAATTCACCCCTGCTACTGGGAACCAGGTTAGAAACTCATGGCATGGAAGGTGATAGACCCTAGAGGAAAACTTCCACTGTCTTTTAGATGAAAGGAATGGCTATGTTCATAAGAAGTCTTCTAAAAGTCTATGTTTATCTCCTTTGATCCATGCTGCTTTCACTCTTGGCTATACAACATGTTGTCTACGAATGACATCAAGTACTGGGGAGATTCAAGACCCATCAGTACAGCAAGAGAAGGAAACATGATTGCCTCACATGTGATGAGCTTGCTCCATTCCATCTTCTAGGGCGCTGGAAACATTTTAGAGGAAATACTAGATTACATATAAGTGCTTCTCTCACTGATAGCCTAAGAACTTCCTCCATTGAGTGAGTGGCACACACTGAGGATACTCAAAACTCAACAAACATAAAATCAAAGGCTTCTGAGTACTCAACACTAACGGAGAATTTTAATGTATCCTCCAAGATCCAGAAAATATTATAGAAGAGGAGGGTAGAAAATGTGTCAGAGAAAAAGGATACTAATGCTTATTCTGAACATTGCCCCTCCTCATCCCTCCTTAGGTAAGTACATTCATGGCCCCACAGTGCTTATCAATAGCCCTACTTAGGTGAGCCTTCAGAATGGGGGCTGGGGAGAGGAAAAATAAGAACATAACCTGATGGTAATATAACTATTTTAGATTGTATTCATACATTAACATTCTGAATACAAAAAATTAAAGTGAGAGTTTCTATATTATCATACTATACCACTGATATATGTACTCAAAAGAATCAAAGTCAGCTTAACCTAGACAGCATGTGCCTTAGAACACCATGGATCTATTCACTAGAACAAGTTATGGAAAGAGCTAAATGTCCCTAACTCATACATGTACAATGAAGGTGTGGAATACATATATAATGGGGATTTGTTGATCCATAAGGTAGAATCACATACTATTTTCAGAGAAATGAATATAATTGGCAATCCTGTTTCACTGAAATAATCCAGCTACACAAACACAAGTATATCATGTTCTCTCTTTAGTATTAAAGTGGCATGGGGTGTAGAGACATGAAAATAATGATAGGGGTCATTAGGGATGAGGATAGGGGAAGATAAATTGGGAACGAGGCTGGAGAGATGACTCAGTGGGTGAGAGTACTTGCTATGCAATCAGGATGACCTAGTTCAATCTTGAGCTCCTGTCTAGAAATTCAGTCATGGTAGTGTGTGCCCATAACTCCAAACTGACAAAGACAGATTGAGGAGGATGATGGGTACTCACTGGCAAGCAAGTCTAACAAGAAGTACTCCATGTTCACTTAGTGTGGCATTTTTAACATGGAATGGCCTCCATAGCCTCATCTGGTTTTGATTAAGACTAATACTCAATCTCCAGCTGGTTGCAAATTTTGAACATGGGGCCTTCTGGGGAAAGGTGTTTTGCTTGAAGCTGACCCTTGGGTGTAACAGCCTTCTGTGCCTCTTGTCAGAGCTCAGCTCACTCCTTCTGCTCCTTTTCAGCTGATGTGACAAGATATGATGCCAAGCTTTAGCTCTGCCGAGATTCTCTGCCATAATTAAACCTCCTCTGGAGACTGTAAACTGAAATAAACCTTTTGCTACTATCAATTACCTTTGGTCTATGTTTTGTCCCAGCAACAAGAAGGGAACTACAACCAAAAAGTGATACCTAGAAGTTAAGTGGTACTTGTGATGAACCTGACTATGTTGCTTTTGGTCTTTTAGGAGTGGTTTGTGTGAGTACTGTTGAAGGATTTTGAATGTTGGATTAGTGATGCCTTACTGTGCTAGAAGCAGAGTAAGCAGAGTTTGGTGGGGCATTGTGATGAATTTGAAAGACAAATGTAGTAAGAACTGTGAACTATGGAGGTCTGGCTAATGAAATTCCCACAGGGAAAGAAGAAAAAAAAAAGTACTTTGTCAGAACTGGGCTAGGTAGAATTGTGTGATATTTTGGCTGTGTTCTGCCAGAAGTTAAGCAAAGTTAAATTTGTAGTGGAATAGTGTATTTGGTAGAAGGAAAATAAAGCAGAAGGATATGAAATATGTAAGAGTGGTCAGGAATAAATGTAAGTTTTGGGCAGGAGACTTCAGCATGATTCAGTGGCAATTGTTTGAATTATATCCACCATTGACATTGGGCCAGCTGCTCTGCATTGGGGTAGTAGGAGGAATGCTGGTTCTCTTGAAAGGAGAAAGCCCAAAAGAAGATTGCTGAAAGAGTTTCCTGATCCTCAAAGTTGGTTTAATTACAACCTGGATTAACAAATTTGGACAACCCATTTGGTATTGTTTTTGGAATGTATGCCAAATGCAAACAGAGGGGTCAAAATGTGAACTTGATTATGGACATGGCCACTCAATGTGGAGCAGAGCTGCAGTCCATATAAGGCCATGATATGAAGCAGGGAAGATAAACCATGTGATAGAGTGGAGGCGTCAGAATTTTGTAAATTAATAAACTATGAAATAGCTACCTAGAAAAGCTGTCTTTGTTGTTTGTGAACCTGATTATACAACAAGCAGTTGAGGTAGGGTGGATAGAATTTTGAGCCCTGAGATTTCTTCATGGGTCCAAGATGCTGGACATAAAACTTCAAGATTTGATGTTTGTTCTCTTTGTATCTCTCTTGCATTGTCACACATTTTCCTTTGTATGCCTTTCCTTTGAAATGGAAATACTTACTTCGTGCTATTATGTGTTGAAAATATATAACTTTTCTTTTGGTTTTATAAGGCTCACAGTTAAGACAGTGCCTTGAGTCTCAGATGAGATTTTGTACATTGGAATTATGAACAGTGTTTGGATTGATAAGTATAACAACTTTTAAAGTTGGATTTGACATCATGAGATGTTTGCAAATCTATGAGATTAGGCGTGGAATGTAGTAGTATAAGTGTGAGATGTCCCTCACAGCTATGTACATTTGTGATTAAGCTTCATACATAATGCTCAGCTTTTTTGAACCCAGGAAGTAGAACCTTTTATATGCGGTGTGTCATTTGTGCTGGGACTTGAGACATTATAGACCATTTCCCCCTCCCTCCTGCCAGACCTTAGCTCACTCTTGCTGCTACTTTCCAGGTGATGTGAGAAGATGTGATGCTCAGATGCTGCTGTCAAGCTTTTTTGCCATGATGTAACTTCTTTTTGAGGCTTTAAGTTAAGGGCACCCTGTCCTCCGATCAGCTGCTTTTGGTCAGGTGTTCTGCGACAGCAATGAGAAAATAATCACAGCAAGTGAGAGATTCTAGTTCATGGAAATGAGGAAGAAGAATGATAGAAGAGTACATCCAATATCTTCCTCACTTTCCACGACTTCCTTGTGTTCGTAAAGCACACTCACCTGCCTAGATATGTACATACACACATTAAAAAAACATGGAAGAGGAACAAAACAGGTAAATATGATCAAAGAATATGCTTTGCTTATATGGAAATGTTATAATGAAAGCTTTCATTTGTATAATTATGATACATTAGTAGTATTATCTTTTTAACAATACAAAGTTCAAATTTCTGAAAATGTTTCATTTCTTATGATAGTTTCATAAATTTAGTGAATTAAAAATGTATATTATTTCCTTGTTTGCCTGTTTTGCTTTATTTTTAATTTATAAGAGAGAGAGAGAGAGAGAAGGGGGGGGGGAGAATTGGTGTACCAGGACCATAGCCATTGAAAATGAACTCCAGATGCATGCACCACCTTGAGTATGTGACACCTTGTGCATATGTCTTACATGGGTTCTTTGGAGAAACACCTGGGTACTGAGGCTTTGCAGGAAAGCACCTGAACTGCTAAGCCATCTCTCCAGCTCCTGTTTGGTTTTTTGAAGTAGTATCTTACTACTTACTACTTACCAGGCTGATCTATAATTTACTTTGTAGTCTCAGGGTGGCCTGGAACCTACAGCAATCCTACCTCAGCCTCCCAAGCGCTGGTATTAAAAGTGTGTACCACCACACCCATGTTTTTGAGTGTTTTTTTTTTCAACTTTATGCATCTACCAGTATCTACTACCATGGTATCCTTTGCAAGTTGAAATGAAAAATATTTTACCTCAATTTTTGATCTATATAATAGGCATTACTATCATTTTATCCTTAAATATCCTTTCTCTTTTCTGACCATATGGACAGTGAGACAGTCAATTTATATCAGGATTTTTTTTTATGTTAGCAACCAAGTTCTAGGAATCCCTGCTTATAGTCAGCAGAATGAAAGAGGTTATACTTTGGCAAAAGCAATTTTGAAATTTCAGGGCTTAAAAATAAAGATTTGTTTCTTACTTACATCACATTATTTTATCTCAAGTCAGTAGGAATGTTTATTAAACATTATCATCACTAACAGACTTAAACTGTCACACATCTGTTTCTTGGACCACTTGATGCATGGTAGGAGTGTGAGAAATGGAAAATCTGTCACTGGACATAAAGGATTCTCTTCAAAAAATGAAAAATGCCCTAGTGTATTGGTAATCCTACCACATGCCTATAGTTAGGAAGATCTTACTAATGTTGAAATTTTTCTATTGGCTAAAACAAGAGTGCTTTGGAGATGGTAGAAGACTCTCATTTTCTTGTTATTTCTTAATTTTTTCCCATTTTTACTTACTTGTTTATTATTCATTTTAACTTTTTATTGATAATTTCCATACAAATAGACAATGTAACATGATGATAGTCCTCTCTCACAATCCTTTTTCCATTCTCAAGTTACCCCTCTACTAAATCCATTATTCTTTCTAGCTAGTCTCTCTTCTCTTCTAATGTCATTATTTTCCCCTCCTATTATACAAGTCTTCTGTAGGTATTGTCAGCAACTGTGAGGTCATGACTTCTACAGCTACTGTGAGTCAGGAAGACAGTGTTATAAGCACGCCTCTCTTTCTTTAGCTCTTATATCCTTTTTGCCACCTCTTCCACAATGGTCCCTGAATCTTGGAGGTTGTGATAGAGATGTCTCACTTAGTGCTAAACACTCCACTCTCCCTTCTTCTCAGCACTTTGGTGAGTTTTGAGTCTCCCAGGTGGTCACTGCCATCTGACAAGAAAGTCTTGTAGCATTAATATATAGGCCTATAACTAAGTATTTTGAAGACAGTTTTGTGGGCATAATATGTCCATTTAGCCAGAAAACAATAGTAGTTTCCCCTTTAGGGCTTATGACCTACCCAGCCATAAGCTTTTGGTTAGTTTTTCAGCATGCATTATTAATTGGAAACAAGAATAAATTCAATGTTTATTTTCTGAGAAGACTTATCCAAAGTAAGAGTAATTGTTAACAATAAATATTGGCAACAATCTGTTGAAACATTTTCCTGAGGACACTAAAGGTACCTGTGCACAGGTGAAGTCTTTATTTTTAAAAAAGAACATGGATATATTTATGTCCTTTGATGATAAAGGAATTGTGAAATACAGTAAGATAAATTTGTGCATGAAATTAATCACATTTGGTAACTGGATTTTTGAAGTAAATGAAAATAATCACAAATATATTAGTATGTAGACAATAGCCAAGATGCTCCTGAATTCTGGGTTAATCCAAGTGATATAAGTATTGGAGAAAAGTTTACTGGAAGCAGTTTCCATCTCCTACTTTGAATAGGTAATTAATTTCAACTAGAAATCAACTAGATTTCATAGCTTAAGTAGACTTCTATTCAGCAGGAAACCAGGTTACAAAATATTTCTCACCTCCTTTCTAGGCTCCGTAAAAGAAATTAACATCAGTTTTTTTTTTTTTCACATTGCTATTGTAAATAATGGAAGAAAGGCAGGAAAGTGGCAAGCAAAAGACAGAACTTGCCTGTGAACTAAAGAAATCATGAGCAGTTCTGCTCTTCCACCATGAGACTAAATCGTAGGGAAAATTTGCATGCATCCACATAGCAGCCAAAAGTAGCTTTGTTATTTAGGTTAGGTGCTAGATAGATTTTATTTCTTTAACACATTCGTCTAAAAATGTAGCAAGAAACATGACAGACTAAGATCATTTTAAATGATAAGACTGCATAAAATTTTTATGAGTTGCAAGATTTAAATGATAGCTATGAAGAGCAAACTTATAACTCAGTTCTTATAGCATTTTCAGTTAGCATTCATAATGTTACTTTTTAAATTTTGTTACTGTTGTTAGCTGTTTTTTAGATAGGGTCTTACTCTAGCCTAGGCTGACCTGGAATTCACTATGTAGTCTCAAGGGGGCCTTGAACTCACAGTGATCCTCCTACCTCTGCCTCCCGAGTGCTGGGATTGAAGGTGTGCGCCACAATGCCTTGCAATAATGTTACTTTTGGATGAGGGTATTTATGTGCCAAAGATGCAGATCTGCTATGATAATACTCTTTTGAAGAAAATTTACACTCTAGAAGGGAAGATAAGGCAGACAATTAAGGACCTGATGACCTGTACCTGTTGTTTAGAATCTACATACACAGTGACATGCCTTACATACAGGTTTTGCCATGTCCAGAGTAGTAGAAGGCCAATATATTTTCTGTTTCTAAATCATTTTCTCTCCTCCTCTAAATAAGATTTAAAAAAATCTAAATGTTGTTCAGTACAGGATGTACATTCTTTCCCCTGTTGTTGCTGTTATTGTTCGAGGTGTTTTGAGGCAGGGTCTTGTTAGCTACACCAGGCTTGTAACAAATTCACAGTAATTCTGTATTAGCCTCTGGAGTGCTAGAATTATGGGTGTGTACAACCACACCCATTTTTTCCTACTTTCAATGAAAACAGAAATGAGAGAAATGCAGAAAATGTTCCTTCAGAAATGACATAGTCATTGCATCCATGACCTCACATAACTTGCATATGATCCAAAATAACATTTGACCCATTAACATTCTGTTGTTTATTAGGCCTTCTTCTCTGCTTGAGTGGTTACAGACAGTTGATGGTGGCTGGAGGAGTTTGGGACATTTCCTACTGTAGTAAAGCCACTGGTAAAATCCATGTGTTCTGGTAAATAATTTCCTACCCTTGCCAATGCAAATACCCCTAATTAAGCTCAGATCACATCCACACACAAGAAGAACAAATATACATCAAAGTAGAAGAGAATGACCTATATGGGAGGCTTAGCTCTGAATTTAGAAGACTAACTTCTAGAATTTTCCTATTCAAAACTAGGCAATGTGCTTCTAGGAGCAGAGCCTACCCATGGGTGGAAAAGCTGATTTTAGCAGTAGTCTGAAGAAAAAAGAAGCAGAACAGTTTAGTTCTAGCCGTTAGTAAAACTGCTGCATCTGTTGTCACCACAGCCCTAAGCTTACTGTCACTGCAGCATCCCCTGAATACAGGTAGTTATTGGCATTTTTATTGAATAGCCAAAAACCTGTAACACATAAACACACACACAAACAAATAAACAAACATGTAGTATGAGCAAAGGGTAAGGAACTATTGACTTTGGATAATCCTTAAATATTTGGTAAAGGAAGGGATTTGGATGTATGACCTGCTGTACTTTGCTGACCAGAACACACATATACTCTGATCACAAATGTAATTACATTAAGACAACCTATTGTTTTCAAGGCTATCATCAGCACTTAAAAATATTTCATTACAATGTATTTATTAATTTGAGAGATAGAGACAGAGTGAGTATGGGTTCTCCAAAGCCACTTACTGCATCTGGCTTAACTGGGAAATTGAATCCCAGCCATCAGTCTTTGTAAGAAAGTGCCTTTAACCTCTGAGCCATTGTCTCCACACATGATTAGGCATGATTAGCACTTCTTATGCGTGTATACTTGCTTGGAATGGAGAGTCCAACCAAGACACTATGAAATTTGGACATAGAATATAGCTTATATCAGCATCACTAAGCATTATTTGTCAATATTGACCATCTGTACTGTCCAAACCAAAGGTAAAACAAGGCAGAGGATACCTAGTCACATTTTTATAAGTGGGGGAAGTATATAGTTTAAAAAATAACTTTAGTGCAAGTTACACATAAGGAATTTAGTATCTCACAACAATAATCTCAGAAAAGCTAATAGTAAGGTCTATAAGAAATGTTTCCACAGTTCTTTCACATATTTCCTTCTCAGAGTTGATTCCTACAGTTTGTTCTCACAGTTCATTCCCACAAGTAACTATCTGGGAAGAATAGATTCAACAGGAGTAAGGTGGGGAGGGGGCATAAGCGAAGATAATGGGAGATGATTACGTTCCAAAGACATACACATGCATGGAAATTGTTAAAAAATAAGTAATAATGATAAAAAAGATCTGATTCTTTTTTACAAGCCTATTTCTTCAGCCAATCTCATGTCTTACCTTTAATGTCAATAAAATTTCAAGAGAAGCCAGGCGTGGTGGCGCACGCCTTTAATCCCAGCACTTGGGAGGAAGAGGTAGGAGGATTGCTGTGAGTTCGAGGCCACCCTGAGACTACATAGTGAATTCCAGGTCAGCCTGGACTAGAGTGAGACCTTACCTCGAAAAACTAAAACTAAAAAAAAAAAGAAAAATTCAAGAGATTTCTGGTTTCGATGCTTGCTCCAAATCTCTGAACAACTCAACACCTCCCGTGGTCTTGCAGTCATCTCAGTGGGTATCCCAGATCATTTTGTGCCCTGTTAACGTCAGGTTTTATCATAATCTTGGCGTCAAAACCCAGTTTGAAATATTGTTCACAAATATTTTCTCCTATTCTGTACAATTTCCGTTCTGTTTTTTTTTTTTTTTT
The DNA here is from genome assembly GCA_036346955.1 of Dipus sagitta. Classification (NCBI taxonomy): domain Eukaryota; kingdom Metazoa; phylum Chordata; class Mammalia; order Rodentia; family Dipodidae; genus Dipus; species Dipus sagitta. Next base: position 27,964,544 of record CM070781.1, on the reverse strand, counting down.
TTTGTTTGTTTGTTTGTTTTTTGAGGTAGGGTCTTTAGCCCAGGCAGACCTGCAATTCACTACATAGTCTCAAGATGGCCTCAAACTCACAGTGGTCCTTTTACCTCTGCCTCCTAGGTACTGGAGATTAAAGGCATTTGTCACCACACCTGGCCTTGATCATTAAGTTTTTGATAGAAAAAGGAAAACTACATGGCCAACAATGTCCTCATCTTACTGACAGAGATGAACTATTATTTTATTAATCTTCACACACTGTTTCTTGCCCTGTATTTTGTGATATCATTGTGCTTACATTTTATATTTTCTTATGGGTCCAATACCAGTTTTCTGTCTCATTTCATATAGTTTAACATGCACACACCATTTAGGTTCCAAAAACCTTTCATTTCCACTTGCTTCCTTAGAGAAAGTACTTCCTTTAAAAGATGCAAACAAATAAAAGTGTATACTGGACTCAAATTACGATGTCTAGTTCAGATCATTTTATTACAACACAGAAACCATGGCCTAAACATAGCCACTTATATGGCAACCTCACTTTGTCCAAAATAAACTTAGGTTTTCCTTTCAGGATATTTGTCTTTATGATTTAATCACTCTGTGAGCCTTGCCATTCACTCTCTCTCTCTCTCTGGGGTTTTGTCCAATGGGACATCCATGGGTTTAGTCTGTACCTCCCACCCCCACAGTTTTCATCTAAAGGCTTAGCAAATCCTGCTTTTCTAACTCTTTAATGTGAGCAACCATAATGTTGTCAGTGTTCTCATTGCCACTACTTTTGGCATGTCCTGTCATTCAGCTTGTGTTCCTCCTTGTATTATGTGTAATCACAATAATGAAAACGTTGGCAAAAACTATTCCTCTTAAATTTTTTCAAAAGATCCCCCTTTCATATGCAGGATTACATCTGTGTTCTTTACTGTATTTATTTTAAACAATCTTTAATTCTATATGAAAATTCATCTCTTCACATTGTTTCTGTAACTTGTTTTCCATCCACAATGGAGCATTTACGTTTTCTGAAAACTGTCATTCTCATTTTCCCTTCTTTCACACACTTTGTCCTCTATACAGATTATTAATATTTCCTTACTTACCTCTAAAAAACTTATTTTTCAATTAACAAATTAGGTTTTCCATTCTGCGATTCTCTTACCTTTCTGTGTTGCATAAGTCATTTTTTTTTTTTACTTTCTCCCCATAAAATCTGAGGTGTCTGATGACAGAACACATTGTTTATATGCTTTTTGTTCCAGGTATATAAGGAATCCACTGACTAACAGTAGGAATTCAAAATATTTAGTTAATGAAATTCAGGATGTTTTAGATGAAGTATATATACCATTCAAATTTAAAAATAAACTACAATACTTTGGCTCAGGCAACAAAAGTATGCACTATTAAATTTCTTTTACCAGAATTATCTGAGCCTTCTAATATTAATATCAAGAGTTTAGGCCCTACCTTGAAAAAAACAACAAAAAGTTGTATATGTCTGTATATATTACTTCTGTTTGCCACAAAATGTAGCTTTATATGCGGGTGCCCTATCAAGTTATTTCTGCTGAGCTTTCCTCAGCCAGGTCTCAGGTGAGAAGTTTCTCATGCTTTGTACAATCCTGCTGTGTTTTATAAGAATTATCTCTGTTCAAAGACATACTGTATTAGGCCCAATAATTTGATAAAGGATCTCTATGCACCAGGAGAGAGAAAAAACTTATAAATTATCTTTTTGCAATATTGAAAAAATGTTTGGAGGAATGATAATGATGATATTGGTCATACTTCATCCCACCTTCCTTAAACATACCACCAAGAAAGCAAAGAGTTAATTCTCAAATAATACATATGCCATGAGTAACTCCTTTTAGCATAGTTAATAGATGAATCATTAATATTGATAAGTAATTTATGTAAAACCTAATTAATTATCCTGTAAATAAGTGACAAATCATTTAGGTAATTTTAAGTAATTATCTTGTCATTTTTAGCAAATAGAAATTATTGTTCAAATTTCAAGCATGTCTAGTGGGTAATCTGTTCATGAAAAATTCTTATGCAACAGTAGGTTGTTTAATCAAACAAAATTGCAATGTTAATTTTACTTATAGTGTACCAGTGAATCTCAGTCATTAGTTAATAGAATTCTATGGTATAAATTAATCTATTGTTACTAATATTTCCCTCATTTTCCAAATCATTATTAAAATATTCATCAAATTATCTTTTGAATATGTAATTATTCCATGAGAAAGTTTTATTATTAAAAAACAAAAGTAAATAAATTTAACATAAACATAAAATGATCTTTTAACATAGGCTTAATGTTATTCATTTATTCACTCCTTTAATCATTCATTCACTTGTTATGCAACAAAGTTATCAGTCATGTTTGTCCTCCACTAAACAGTATGACTTCAGTGTTAAATAAAATGGTTGTCTTAGCCAATAAACTCAGGAACACATACATTTAAAAACTTGAAGGTTGGGTGTGGTAGCACACAAAATTTCAGCACTCCAGAGGCAGAGGTAGGAGGATCACCGTGAGTTCAAGGCCACCCTGAGACTACATAGTGAATTCCAGGTCAGCTTGGGCTAGAGTAATACCCTTGCTTGAATCCCCCCAGACCCCCCCAAAAGAAAGAAAGAAAAAGAAAAAGTTGAACAAAATGTTACTACTTGAACTAGAGTTCATTCAACTCTGAATGACTTTAATGTGAAAATATTTTGATAAATTCTAGGAAAACATCCCACACACTCATTTATGAGAAGTTTCTGGTACTAAATATTTCAAAAAATTTTCTTGGGCAGTTTGTCAAAATCCATAATAAAGAGGGAAAACAATACAAACAACAAAATTGGAACTTCTGGTGGACATCTGGAAGGGATGTTTTGAGGCAATGAGGGGTGGTGGCACAACTCATTTGAGATGCAGAGAGATGTATGATATGAAGCTAGGATTTCCCAAAACTTCAGGCAAATGTACTAATGATTTGATTGCATTATTTTGGGGGAAGACAAAAAAGGGTCTTGGTTTTATATTATTGTTCACTGTAGTGACATGAAAATTACAGTAGTTAACTGTCGAAGACTCTTGGTTTTATATTATTGTTCACTGTAGTGACATGAAAATTACAGTAGTTAACTGTTGAAGGGTCAGAAATCCCTCAGTGTCTTCATATCCAGCACAATTAGAGTTTTTATTTGGATCTGATTACCTAATCTGGACCCTCCTGCATTAGGCTGGTTCCACATATTTTAAAAAGAGCATGTGAGTAATAATAACTGAAAGAAAAATTGTTATAGTAAATGGCATTTTATATTGGAGAATGGAAATATGATTTCTTAAATTGGCACCCTTGGTACTAAGTATAAAGAAAATTCTACTTGGATGCAAGTATCTTTGGGGACAGCTTTCATATCTGTAGTGCCTAGGACAATGCCTGGACATAAGACAAACTCACTAAATATTTGGACAATAACAACCAAATGATCTTAGTAGGATCAGAAGTTATTACATCAATAATTAAAAGTTAAATATGGTGGAGAGGAAAGGGTATGGAACCAGAAAAATGACATTGGAAGGACACATTTTGTTGAAGATAAATAGATCTAAAACCAGGAGAAAGTCATGTTTAAACAATTTAAGAAAACCACAAAAATGCACAACATATTGTTTTACATTAGCATTAGAATAAATAATATAGATTTCTATAAATGAATTGATTTTAAGTATTTGCCCAAGGTCAAAATTTTGATGATAGTGAATGAAGTGGAAATGGAATAAGATTTGACAGAGATTATGTGGAGAGTGCTAGTTGTTTGGTCATGTAAAGATACAATGGAAATCAAAGGGGTATTTTAGTTGTGCCTTCTTATGTAATGTAATTGTAAATTCTGTTAATTAAATCAGCCCAGATAGTGTCAAGAAAACTTTAAGTTTTAGGATTGTAGCACTGAACATCAAAGGGCAAAAATGTAAGACACTGAAATTGAATTGTGAAAATACAGTGTTTTTTTCATTTCTGAGAATGAAATGATGTCATGATTTAAAAACTCTACTTTGACTACATAGAACTATGTTGTTAGAGAAGAAAGAAAGGAGGAAAGGATGGATGAAACAAGGAAAGGAGGGAGGGAGGGAGAGAGAGAAAATTTAAGGAATCAGTTTGTCCAATAATGAAAGTTGGTAATTCTAAAACTCCAAATGCCAACTGTACAATACTACAACTTACCAGGATGGAGAGACAAGTAGTAAGCTAGGGGATTTGTACTTGCTGTGTGAGGCCAAACTTTTTGTTCTACTCAGATTGCCCACTGATTGAGAGAGACATGCTGCATTATGATGGAGGACAAACTTCTTGCTGAAATTTCACCTACATAAATGTTAATGCCATCCAAAAATATCCTCCACAATACTACATAAAATTAACCTTTGGTTGTGATTGTCACAAAAATAGTATTTTCACAGAAAATAGTGACAAATTTTAGATTTGAAATTAAACATAAAGACAAAAAACCTAATGGTGCAAATGATTCTGGTTGTTAAAAATATGGAAGCTAGATCCATTGTTTTACAAGTATTTATTTTTCACCTATATGCTAAAGACAGTCTTTGATATCTTGAGTACATTAGAAGAAAAAATAATAGAAAGAGAATAAAATTATCATTCTGAGCTAATTGGTCATTGAAAATACAGAAATTTGTGGCTTTATCTTAGATAGAAATTTATAATGAGTCAAAGTACTGATTTTACAGTATTTGTGTTTTTATAATATATTCAAATAGTGAAAATTATTTGAAGAAAAAAAGTTTTAACTGGTTGCTGAGTGACTAATAAGTAATCCACAGAGAAAAATACACTAGCCTATTCCCAACTAGTCTCTTCACATTTTATCCTAAGGTGTTTAATGTATCTCTTTTGTACAACTTTCTTTAAATATATAGAGATATGATTTTATCCCCCAATCTTTTACCTATCTCTGGATCCAAATAATACCTGGAAGACTAAAGTTGCATATTTTGTTTGTAAGACTCTCAGGATAACTTTTAAATTTGAAAAAAAAGATAGTTTATTCCAAATAAATCATTATCCATTTCCTGAAGGCTGATAGGCAGTTTCAGAGAAATCAAGATCTAGTTCCTGAAGGCCAGTTGTCATCATCCAGATCAGGCAGGCTGTGAAAAAGGAGGGCTACACTGCTTCTCTTTCTCTCTTTTCGGCACAAGTTGGAAAAAAGTAATTAGAACCCTTCTTCTTCTTAATACTAGAATTGATAGAATAGGATCTGTACAGGACATGCAAGGCGTTCTTTCTGAATTTTTGTTATTTTTTCCTAAGCCACAGATGTTAGTTGTTTTCACATCAAAATAATGATGTTAGTCATCGGTTTCTTGGAAAAGCATTTTGAAAAAGCTTTTGAGCAGATGAGATGGGCGATGTTTGCTTCAGAGCAAATGAAAAGCGGCATGCTTTCAGTAGAATACCAACAGCAGAAATTCTTTGGCAATAGCCTCTGAGCAGATATTTTAAGTGTCTGCCAGAAAGTTGGCAGAGATAAACTCAAAACGATAAATGAACCCATGAGGAATTGGGTATCCAATGGCTAACAGTGGACCTGTAACGACAATCTGTTAGGAAGTGAGATTTCAGAGGGGAAAAACAAAAACAAAACATTCCATAGTATAGCAATCACACAGTTTATACAGTTTATGTTTTCTGTTTTAAAATATATCCCATCCATATATCAAAATGAGTATGTATTACAAAATGTAAAGCCCTGTAAATTCACACAATCTGAGAACAATCGCAACTGTGACTTATGTAAAACAGAGTTCAGTGCTGGCTCACAGAAGTCCTCCCAATATTTCTCAGGAATACCCCGATTTCACACTTACATAACTACACTAAACCAAATGGTAGCAGTACTGTGTGTATGTGAACATGTGTGTGCTCATGCACATGTGTGTTCTTTTCCCAACACTAAGTCCATTAATCAAATTTGATTTTTTAATGGTTGTAATAGAATCAGATTTTTCTAGTTATATAGGGTTCAATTTTATGAACATTGCTAGATTTTGGTCATCACTAATGCTTAGCTGTTAGGAAAAAGGCTTCCATGAACAATGTTTTATGTGTTCTATGATTAAAATATGAAAATTTCTATGTAACAGGGAATGTTTATATTCAGATTTTTGTAATCACTCCCCTTTGTATGTCCAATTATCTTTATCTTCAGATTTTATTTTACTGATAATTTTTGTTTGGTTTGTAGTGGAATTATGCTGTTAGTTTATTATAATGCTAATCATTACTCCAGTTGACTATAAATTTTTATATAATGGATTGACCTTTACAAGATTTCTGCTTTTGTTTTCTAGTTATGTATATGTTTATTACTTATTTAGTGAATGATAAATATTACATATCTCCTTGATTAAAATTTATTTTCCTTATCCACAATTTAACACTAACAATTTCATTTTCTGGTATTTCCACAGTTACATTAATGGTTACATTGTATTTTAATTTTAAATATTTACCAAGTGACATAAAATATCTTTAAAAATTAAAAAAAACATTAATTGTTATTGGCCACAATATCTGAAAAATTGAATATGTATTTTTTTCCTAGCATATTACCTTACATTTTTCTGGGAATACTTCTGTTTTACCTTAGGAGTATCTCTGATTTTTCCCTCCACATCTCTGTCTGTGATTTGTGTAACAAATTCAACTTTATATTTCTGCATGTATGAAAGTTCGTTTATTTAACTTTTGAGAAAGGGGGAGGGATATATAATATAATTAACAGTCATTTTCTTTTGGATTTAACTCTAACCCAATGCCTTTGTCATTCATTTGAAGAAATATGTTCAGTTGTTTCTGTTTAGTATGAGTGACTTCACTGTGAGTGACTTAACCTTGTGGTTTCCTTTGTATCCATCCAGTTGAGAAAATATTCTGAAATAGAGGTCCTTTCCTTCCACCTGTATATGTTTCCTTCCACAATTCATATGTAGAATATACAAAGATAAGCCCTATTGTTTCAGTTTTTCCATATAATAACCAAGATCACCCTAGGAATTTGATACATTAAATAATTATATTTTATGGAAAGGGAAAATAAAGCTTATGTAGTTGGGCTCAGATTAAACATCTAGGCAATAGTGTAAATAATAAAATCAGGCTTATACTAATGTCCATTCATATTACTGGTAAGATTTCCCAAAATATGTTTACGAAATTACTAACATTGTTGTGGGCATGGATTTGTAGGAGGGAATAGGTGTCCATAATAGTGGATGAAAAGCCAGGCCAGTAAACCCCAACTTTGGCTCCTTGTCCCAATTAGCAAAGAATTGATGATGTGGTCTTACAGAAGCATCAGTTACGAATTATGAGATTGATTTTAGGGAGAGATGGGATCCAGAGGGAAGGCAGGCATGAAAATCCCTCTCATAAATGATCTGGGGAAGGGACTCACACTCGTGGGAAGATAGCAGGACAGTGCCAGGACAAAAGGAAATTCTCCCCCATCCCACCGTGGCTGAGAAGAATGAGGACAGACCAAGTGGGTCCCCCTCTCCTAGGGAAAAGCTAGCTAAGGGGCTCTTAATGGGCCAAGAGTCAAGGGGAGCCAAGAGGCTCACACACATGTCTCAGGACCATTTATATGAATCAAACATCTAATTAATATGGGCCTTGCCAGCATCAGGGAGAGACCTGACTGGTTGGTGGGCTCAAAAGGCTGACTCAGGAAGGGCCAGGCCATAGGTGTGTTAAGCCTTGGAAAAGCAGAGAAAGAAGCAGGAAGCTGTTGCTGAGGGCTTGTTACTTTCATCCATGTTGGATTCAACTGGATCAGGCGCAGGTTCTCCTCCTGCTAAGGCAAGCCAGGTGGTATCCAGGTTTCCTTGGGCCAATTTTGAGCTAATTCCCTATCAGCAAAGAAGGCTACTTTGCTCCTAATCCATATCACTGCGAAACTTTAAATTCAATAACATCACAATAACTGGTAATGCCAGATGTGCATGGAATATTACAAGAAGCATTTTTTATTTACATGAATGAGGCTCTATAGGACAACATCTAACACACTCTCACACATCCCCAAAAGTTCATTTATCAATAAGTGTATTAAGTAGGTGATTATTATTGATTCATTCTATTTTGAAAATTTTATGAACATAATCTTTAAAGCAAGCTTCCATGTGTGTGGGGGGTGTGGTGTGTGGTATATGCATGTATGTGTCTAGATGTGGGGTTCCAGAGGAAAAATGCTAGTTTCCTTTGAGATGGAGCCTCTCAATCGTGAGCTGCACTTATTTATTTATTTATTTGCAGGCATCAGTGATTCTCTATTCTAGGCTCCTCATGGAACTGGGGTTACAGGAGTCAATAGTAACTCCCAGCTGTTTACATGGGTGCTCCGGATGAAAACCCCAGAGCACATTATGCCCTCATGCTTACAAGACAAGCCTCTGATCTACTGAGCCAAAACTTTAGCCCAAACTTCCTTTTTACAAACATTTAAAGAGCTGCATGCTTACACTGTACCCCTCCTGAGGAACAGACATGCAGCCAAGGTCTGCAGATGTGAGAATCAGGCTGTTGTGAGCATCACCTTGTTAAACATCCTTGCTAGATCCCTGGACATTCTTATTGGGATTCTCAGAAATATGTCCAGCTCCATATATTTTATTAGCAATGAGGTTTCTAAAAAGGAACTTTTTTTTTTTGCATTTATGTTCCACTGAATTGGATGGTAGGAGCCTATTATCTTGCAGCCTCATGATATGAGGCCTCTGGTAAATAATCCAAAGTCATGTGTTTCTGATTGCCTTAAATTTTATAAAGAATTATAATTCTTTTAATAGACATTCTTTAGATTTTATTTACAAAGCTTTTATTCATATCTATTACAATGAACTTTTTAGTGTACATTTAAATAGTTTGCATTTTTCAGTGATACTGATACTGTCTTTCCATTCAACTCCTTATAAAATTCTTTCATTATTTTTTCTCCATTTAACAATTCTTATCAATATTGCTTAGAATTTTAAGCCTTGGATATTTTACTTTTGAAAATAAATTAATAAATTTTTTAAATGCTTGTGAACAATTCTTATCTAAGTATTACTTTTAGACTAGGAATGCAATGTTGCTCTTATGCTAAACTGCAATAGTAGTACAAATAAATTTAACATGCAAATGAAACACTTGAGCAAATGGATGGCCATGCTGGCATGCTTGTCAGAGCCCAGCAATGTCTTTAATGCTTTTGTGCAAAGTGCTAAATAAAACAATAAACAGATTGGAATTATGCATGCTTGATTATAACTAAAAGCAAAATAGTTCATCTTTTACTCAGAAAAAGTACTAACATAGTAAATTTTGATTTCATATTGTACTTGATGAAGTTTAAGAGCTCCAAGACAGTTTTGATTACTTTCTAGCTTTTTCTGACAAACTTACATATTTAGGAAATGAATTAATTAAAACTAGAGTTGATATTCATGCAATTAAAATTCACTGACTATTTTAGCTTATCTCTCAAGAAATAATTTTAATTATTACAGGATGTTAGAGCTTTAAAAAACTTTGCTTAATAATGCTTTATATATATAGGGGGTGGAATGATGGCCCAATGGTTAAAGGGAGTTGTTTGCAAACCTTGGGGCTTTGGTGGGTATGGTGGCTTGAGTTAAGTGTTCCCCATAAACTCATGTACTTTGAATGCTTGGTCCCAGCTGACAGTAATTGGGAAAGTTGAGCCTTGCTGGAGGTGTGTTGTTGGGCTAGGGCTTAGGGATGTTGTAGCTCCTCATTAGCAGAACTTGTGCAGTTGTGTGCCTAATGTTGGACAGAAGACTATGGTAAGCCCCTGCTCTACCATCGCTCCCCTGTAATCATGGAGCTTCACCACAAGACTGTAAAGTAAAACAAGTCTTTCTTCCCATCAGCTACTTTTAGTTGGGTGCAGTATGCCAGCAATGAGAAGGTGGCTATGACAGTGGATTTAATTCCCAACTTACCCATGTGATTCAGTTGCAAAAGTACTGAAGTTTCTGGAGTTCATAGAGGGAAGAGGTCCTGATATGTCCTTAGACACATACATACACCCATGTGCAAATAAAAAAATCAAATTTTAATATAGAATATTTTAGGCTGGAGTGAAAGCTTAGTGGTTAAGGTGCTTACCTGCAAAGCCAAAGATCCCAGGTTTGATTCACCAGGACCCACGGAAACCAGATGCAGAACACATGTGTCTTTAGTTTGTTTATAGTGGCTAGAGACCCTGACTGTTCATTCTCACTCTCTCCTAGTCTCTCTCTCTCCTTTCTCTCTCTCTCTCAAATTAATAAAATTTATAAAAGGCTATTTCACCTAAAATAATATGGATTTTAAATTCTGCATGTTTTTTTTTTTCAATGTGACAGCTAAAAGCAGTTCTACATCTACTATCAAATATTAGGCATATAGACAGTTATCATGGGTCATATTACAATTTGTTCTTCAACTTAATAGTCAATAATTAAAATTCCAAGGAAATATAGCCACATTATTATTTAAAATTTTTCTCATTTATTTATTTGAGAGGGACAGACATAGAGAGAAAGAGGCAGAGAGAGAGAGAGAGAGAGAGAGAGAGAGAGAGAGAATGGGTGCGCCAGGGCCTCCAGCCACTGTACACCAACTCCAGATGCATGAGCCCCCCACTGTGCATCTGACTAACGTGGGCCCTGGGGAACTGAGCCTCAAGCTGGAGTCCTTAGGGTTCACAGGCAAGTGCTTAACCGCTAAGCCATCTCTCCAGCCCATAGCCACATTATTTTTAAAAGTCCAGGTTATCGATGGAGTAGTTGGGTATTCATCCTATTTATTTGTTCTACAAACAAGATGTGCTACATAGAGCCTCATTTTCCCATGAACTTGATGCACTATGTGCCTTCTAGCCCACCTGCATAATTGTTGATCATGGAGATGTGGCCATTAAAATCTTGTAACTCCACCATGTCAGTTCTAAAATTAGGATCCTGAGGGAAAGAATCTTTCTGTTTTCTAAGAAAGTTAATTAAACAACTGTTGTTTCAAAGGGCATTCAAGCAATGCAGTCATATTTTTTTATTAGATCAAGTACCCAGTATTTCTACTGTGCACTGTTTAGATTCATTTTTCCACAGATTTCCAGTGGTGGCAAATGTTAACAGTATCATATGGAGTCTTCAGTGAGGCTACAAGATTCTAAATTATGATGGATTAATTCTGAGTAAAGTTTAATCATATGACAACACTGACCATGTACACAGCCTGCATTCACTCAGTAGCTAATTATATATGAAATCATAAAGCTACTTTAGATAAAGACATCACATGTACTTCTCTTATGTTTAGATGAAATATGATAGTGTACAGTCCTAAAACCCCATAATTATAATACTGTTGGCACTGAATAAAAGTAACATAATCATGGAAAATTTAATAAAATATTTCATTTAAAAATTACTTAGTTGCATTTTTGTGTGTGTGTGCACATGTGTGTGTACACACACACTTGTGCATGTCTGTGACCGGGTCTTTTGATCCTTCAAATGAATACCCATCTAGCTTTAAGTGGATAGCTAGGGAACTGAACTCAGGCTTACAGGCATTGCTAGTAAATGATTTTAGCCATGGAGCAATCTCCCTAGACTTTCATATTGCTTTCATTTTATCTTTTCAATATTGGTGTTTAGTAGCTATTGCATTTGAGCAATAAAATATTTCATTGGTAAGGTATATCTTAAAAAAATCTCATCTTTTGAAACTTTAAAATGATTATAACCAATACTAATTTTAAAACAGCTATGTTACAAAAAAATAATTTTCTGCTGCTATGTTTTTAAACACAAGCACAAGGAATAAAGTGTTTTAATGTCAATAAAATAACACCCACTTTTTTTTTTTTAAGAATCTAAGCATGGGAAAGGGACAACAGAATTATGGCAGAAAAGGAGCTTTCTCCCATCTTCCCCTTCCTAAACAAGAATTCATTTTGACAGCAATGACTACTAGAGACTACCTATGGGGGTGTCCACTTGATTGGTTTGAGGTAAACATTAGAACTGAAAACACGGGAAAGATACATGGATGAGAGTAAGAAGAATTTTACTTGATTCCTTAATCTTTCCTCAACATATAAGATCCTGGGCCAACAGGCTCTCTCGCCAGGGAAAATGACTTGCTATGAGTAGACTCCTAGCATCTTTAAAGCAGGAAGCTGCTGAAGAGTCCTACTTGATTTTTGCCACATTACTGAAAACTGGGATGCTCACTAAGGTTATGTGTGTGGACAGGGAGAAGTTCATGAGCAGAGACATTATGAAAGATTTAACATTTGATGATTCTACAAAATGATGGTTTTGCAAACCCAAGCGAAGGGGGTTATGAGTTAATGTGAAAAGAGGAAGTGATTAGGAATAAATAAATCTATAATTTTAGTATCATAAATTTGGGGAAACTAGATTAAAGGTGTAATGGTAAAGTCGAGATGATATCCTAACGCTATACTGATGTGAGAATCTATTACATCAATTTCTTTCATCTGGAGTTAAAAAAAAAATATTGCCTTACATGCTTCTTTACAGTGGATTCCAAGGTCAACATATCTTTTTAACAAAGAAGCCCCCAAGTTCCATGAGATTCCTTGAAGTAAACCAACTGGGACTTTTATTTTTTATTAGAACTTCTGAAACCTAAATTTGAATACCCGAGTGAAAAACAAAAAGCACCTGTACTGGGAAGGCATCGGCTCTCAGGAACCTCTGATTTTATGATAACATTTTTGCCCTGGACATTATGGAATTACTTGGCTTCTTCAATAATCAGGAAAAAAAAAATGGATTGAATCAAGTGAATCAGTGAGTTCATTTCAAGGCTCTTTGCTACTCATTTCAGAAAAACAAAGGAGACACTGTATCTATGAACCTTTTTTAAGAGCCAAAAAGTGACTGTCCATCACCTTTCATGCTTCTAAACCACTTTCCCACAGGTTAGAAATAATTCCATGTGCATGAATTTCTAGAACTAAAAGAATCAGTGATTTACCAACTTCCGGACATAAATGGAAGTCAGACATGGTGGATCACACCTCCAATCCCAGCATTTGGAAGGCTAAAGTAGGAAGATCACCATGAGTTAGAGGAAGACTGGAGCTGATTATTTACTGAAACATACATGAATATTATGAGATTAAAAGATATTATGAGCAAGGGTTGTTGTCACAGCAAAGTTGAACATGCAGTTGAACAAAACCTGGAAACTTTTCTGAGGAAAAAAGATGGGTATTAAAAACTCCTGAATCCACAAATAAAATTGGAGCTGTGCTTGGCAAATGGAGAACATTGCTACGTTAGTCATAAGAATGGAAAAAAAAATAAAGATAAAACTCATGACTAATTTTGAATTCAGGAACATAATCCTAGAATACCATTAGAATGAAAAGAAAATCCAAAGGGAAATTAAAAAGTGTATAGTAAACAATAAATGTGAAAACATATCAAAACCTGTGAGATAGAGCTTATGTACAAGAAAGAAATTTATAGCTTTAAATGCCATCATTAGTGTTAATGACTTTTTAAATTTAAGAAGCTTAGTTCATTTAAGATTTTATAAAATTAAGATCACAATTGAGCAAGCAAATAATGCAAAAAGATAGAGGAACAAAAATTTAATTCAGCCAAAATTACAAATGATACAAAGAAAAAACTCATATTTTAATGTCTAAGAAAAATTTTAAAGGTAAAGAAAGTGTGTGTATGAATGGAAGTGAGAAAGGAGAAAGAAATAAGATACCCAGGAGAAATCAAAAGCACTAAACATTAAATTTTATAGAACATGCATTCACAAAACTTCGATTTGATGGTCCTTACAAAGTACCCAAACTTATCCTAGTTGTAAAAAAAAAAATTGTAAAGATAATCTCAAACTGAAGGGATAAAATGAATTTAAAAGCTATGCCCCTCCAGAAGACCTAATACAGCTGTATTAAAGTGACTATAATTCTAGGATCAATAACTGTAGCTTACCATGGGCTTCTTTAGTAGTATTCCCCAAGTCTCCAAGTTCATTTACATTATACCCATAATTTTTCCATAAGAAGAGAAATGTCACAAAGAATCTGTTCTGTTTCTTCTAGTTGTATTTTGTACATTTATTCAGCAAGCATTAAATAGTTATTACGATGAACATTCTATAGAGATGGCTCAAACTAAATTACACACAACTCATCCAATGGGTTCAATATGTGGAGAGGAAACAAATACAAACAGGGCATGGGTACCTATGATACAGTTTGGAATTTGGTTAAAAGTCAATTTGATTCAAAGCAGATACTAGGAAAATATTTCATTCACTAGCATAGTTTTAGAAGTTATCCATTAATAGAATGACCAATGTCCCTCACTTTCAATACATTTCAAATAAATGTGGAGAAAAAATGAATAATGGGGATGGGGAAGTTGTTTAGTGGTTATAGCATTTGCCTGTGAAGCTGAAGGACCCTGGTTTAATTCCCCAAGACCCATGTAAGCCAGATTAACAAGGGGGCGCATGTATCTGGAGTTCATTTGCAGTGGATAGAGGCCCTAGTGTGCCCACTCTCTCTATCTATTTGTCTCTTCTCCCCCTCTCTTTCTCAAATAAATAAATAAAATATTAAAAATATGAATAATAGGACAAAATTCCAAAATTCTAAACAGTCCTGCTTTCTTAGAGGCAGTAATACATATAAGACAGAAAAACAACTGCACACACACACACACACACACACACTTACTCACACACATGCACACTCAAAGCAAATATCATAACCCACATGATAAAATGAATCAATAAAATTATATGACTAATGAAATAACTGATATGCATTATAAAGAAATTTTATATAGGTAAGATTTTTTCCTGTTTAAAAGCCTTTAAAGGTCAAAGGGAATTATTATGTGTATTTTCATGCCTTGCCAAACCAACCTATAATTATGAGGATAAAATAATCCACTGGCAATCAGTAATGGACTTAGAGAGGTTATAACCAGAAAACCTTTCATTAAAATATCACCATACATTTGAGGCTGACAACTGGAAACTAATTACATCATATATTTTAACATATGCTTTATTTTGTCATATGCTAACATGTTTCCAACATCTTCAAATGGTTAGCATATCGTAAATTGTGTTCAGATTATTTTATGAATAAAAAAACTGCTTTCTGTATCCAGACTATGGTTAATTTTAGTAGAAATAGCTTCCATTTTCCAGGTTAGTCAGAGGGTGACTGAGTATTTTTATCATGAATCCAAGTAGCAGGTGCATTGGTTCAGTTACAATATAGTTGAAGGATGAACCAATGCTGTTTCATGACTATGTCATGACTTTGACTGAGAATATGGTGTTTCTCCACTTTTGTGGTTTGAATGTGAAATATTGCACATAGGCTCATATATTTGAATACTTAATGTCAAAGTGGTGGTATTGTTTGTAAGACTTGTGAGACCCTTTGGAGGTACAGCATTGTTAATGAAAGTATGTCATGACAGGTGGACTTTGAGGTTTTATAGCCTGGACTACTGACTGTTCTCTCTCTCTCATTCCTCCAAGCTGATGTGACAATGTAGCCTTCCTTCCTGTAAGCGTCCTCCAATGTAAGCCTACCTGCGCCTGCCATGCTTTTCCCACCAAAATGGACTCTTACGTCTATAGTACTGTAACCCTCTAGAACTGTAGGCCAAATTAAACCCCTTTCCTTCTGTAAGCTGTTTCTGATTGTATATATTGAGTGAAATGAGCAATAAGCAATGCAGATATTGGTACCTTAGAAGTGGGACCACCGATGCAATTAGCCTGACTATGTGATACACAACTTTTGAAATTTGTTTGTGGGAAGAGTGTTTACGAAACTGGAAAAGTGGCCTCGAGAAGCCTTACAATGCTATAAACAGAGTTTTGTTGTCTGAATTTAAAATACTAAAGTTGAAGAGAAATGTGGGCTGTAGAAATGTGGCTTATTATGAGGTATTCTTGGGGGCGCATGCTACTGGGAATGATGCTAGAGACAATTTGTATAATTGGGTGCATTTTTCCTATGCCCTAAAAAGCCTACAGCAAAGTAAAATTTAAAAGTAATGAACAGATATATTTGTTGGAGTAAATTTCCAGGCACAATGGCATTGAGTCTGTGATATGACTTCCCTTAGTTGCTCTTACTAGAATATACAATGAAAGGATAAAAAATACAGAGGATAAAGATGTGGAAAAATATAAGATTTGACACAGGAACAAGTGTGAGCTAGTTTTAAGTTCCAGGTACAGAAACTTCAACCACTTTGGTTGTAATCATTAGATTGCCACCATGAAAGATAAGCCAACCATTCTGCACTGGGACAATATGAAGGATGATCTAAAGGCAAAACCCAATGTATTGAAAATCTACCTAGTAAGAACATGAATGCTTTTGAATGAAAAAAAAAATGCCCAAAGAGAAAAATGCCAAGATCAGCTCACACAAAGGCTTATTCCAGCTGTGCTCCTTGGATGGCAAAGTTTCATCCTGATCTTGTAGCAGAACTTTGGAGCACTGCCCAAGTGTTACTGTTTTTGAAAGAATACAAGATATAAGATAGAGGAGGTTATAGAGTATTGCCTCACAGTTTTAGAGAGTTCCTGAGGCTAAGGAGTATAAGGCAGGTTTCAATTCCCTGCAAAGAGGTCATGAGAAGCCAATTCATGAAGCTGAGAAGGTAAACCATAAGTTGTAATGGAGCCTTTTGGATATATGAGATACCAGGGTAATCAGGCATATGCTAAGTAAAGCAATAGACTTGGATTAGACCAAGCCCACAAGAATGGGTACATGAAGCAAAGATGGAGGAACAGAGCTACCAAAGTCTTTTGGAGGTAGAGGACTCCATCAGGAGTTCCAGATACTGGACATAGTGCTTCAGGATTTGGTGTGTGCTCTGTTGGATTTCAGTCTTGTTTTAATCCAATATTTCCTTTCTATCCCCCAATTTTTCCATTGTGGAATGGGCTTGTTTATTCTATGTTACTATACCCTCGAAATATATAACTTGTGGTTTGATTTTTCTGAGCTCTCAAGATATTTCCTAAGTCTCAGATAAGACTGAATTTTGAATACTTAGAACACTGTTCAGACTGACAAGTGCTATGGAGTTTTTTTTTTTTTTTAATTGAACTTATTGCAATGGCCATGAGTCTATGGGGTTCAGGGGTGGGATGTCATGGTTTGAATTTTAAGTGTCTTCCATAGTCTCTATCTGCATTCTTGGTAGTGCCATTTAGGCAAGTAGTAGAATCTTTAGGAAGTGGAGTGTTGTTGGAGAAAGTGTGTCATTAATGGCAGGCCCTGAGGATTTTAGCCTGTCCCACTAGGTAGTCTATCCCTCTACTGTCTCCCTTCTTTTTTAAATTTTTGTTTGAAGAAGGATCTTGCTCTTGCCTAGGATGACCTGCAATTGGTCTTAGGCTGGCCTAGAAGTCAGAGCAATCCTCCTACTTCAGCTTCCAAACTTCTGAGATTAAAGGCATGTGCCAGAATGCCTGGCCTGCATGATGCTGGCTTCTTGTTTCTGCCTTACCCACCTTGACTGGTTACCCTCTGGAGTTGTTAGCCAAGTTTAACTTCTTTCCTTCCATATGTTCCATATGGAACAGAAAGAAAGTCATAGACCCTCTACTTTGTCCTAGAATCCTGTGAGATATTCATATCTTCCCTTGAGGTGTTTTTATGTTAGCTCTGCATCTTTCAAATAAGGGGTTTGAATGTAAGACATTATTGTAACAGGAATGAGAAGGAGGAGTGATAAAAGAAGAAAGAGGGTGTGGGAGAGAAAAATAAAGAGAAGAGAGAAGGGGGTACAAATAAGTAGGAGACAAAGCAAGAAGCTAGACCAGCTTTTGTAGTTTTTGAGACAGTCTCCTCTACTTCTTCAGTACTTTGCTTTGTAATATTATGAACCTGGTTTACTTTAATTTGTCATTTAAAAATATTTATATCAGAGTCCCAAGTACATTGCAGCTTCAGCAATTAATTAGTATTCCTTAAATATTTAGTTCGATTTGGGGCTTATCTCATAATCATTTCATCAAGAATTCACTTCTATTCAACTACCAACTTTATTTAGGGTTCTGTTTTATATCCTTTTCCTCTACAGTCTTCTTGAATTAGGTCCAATTATAAGAATTCTTTTCTTCAGTATCTTAGTTTACAATATTTTTGAGGTACCCACAATTATTCCATGTCTTTTAATTATTTTTATTGATGAACACAAGGCAATTTATTTGACTGTAATGTTTTACATCTTACAGAGAAGATGAAATCCTCTCTTCAGTATGTTTTAATAAAAATGTTTATAGTCCAAAAAAATGTTTATAGTCCAAATGTCTTTCACACAATTATTAATTATATATCTGAAGTCAATTTTATAATTCAGTCTTTTCTGTGTTATGCTATTATGATCAAGACAGGTACTCTGCAAATGAGCTGATGTTTTCACATCTCATAAAATGGTGGCTAGCATTCACTTGCTATATTGAGTATTGTTCACCAGTTTAATTGAGCATTTCAAGATCCGTGATAATACAAATAGTTTTATTCTCAAGTTTAAAAGAAAATGACATTTGTAAGTGCTCAAACAATCCATCCAATATTAAAGAAAACCTCTGTCCTTTACTTAATAAGACAGGTACAGAGAAATTCTAGCATATTTTATACTATGTGTGTGTGTGTGTGTGTGTGTGTGTGTGTGTGTAAAGTTCAGTAATTCCTAGAATAAACATATTCTTTGTCAAAATATGTCAACATGTTCCAATTCTTTTAAAATTGCTAATTAGATTGTTGATTGAGGCATTCATAATTTTAAGTAATTTTAAAATGAGACATTTATTTGGAATCCTGTGATTTTAATTTAATTTCAGCAATATGCAGGCTTTGACACAGCCCTGAAAAATTTTCAATGAGTAGATTTCTTGTACATAAATGCAAAATAATGTTGTTATTGTTTCTACCCCAACTGATTCTTTTGAAGATCAAGTAAGACTAAAGTGGTGTAACAATGTTATATGTAGGGTATTCTTCTGAAAATCCAAGAAAATTGTTCATTTTCATGTGGTCACTGATTTGTGTCATTGTTAACAACTATGACATATGACAACATTAAAAATAATACATATTGCTGGGCTTGGTGGTGCATGCCTTTAATCCCAGCACTTGGGAGGCAGAGATAGGAGGATCGCTGTGAGTTCAAGGCCACTCTGAGACTACACAGTGAATTTCAAGTCAGCCTGGGCTAGAGTGAGATTCTACCTCGAAAAACAAACAAACAAACAAACAAACAAACAAACAAAAACCCCGTATTTAAACCTACGCTATTAATTCTTTTGTTGTAGCTGAGGAGTTACTAATTTGGTAAACCACAATGTTTACTTTTCACTAAGATAGAACCCCATCCTGAAATTTTACAAATGTGTGTGAATTAATAATTTGAAAGCAAGTTTGTCATCTGTTTCCTCACTGCTATATATTAAATAGTTTCTAAATTTCCATATACAGTATCCCTCACAGATGCTATACATATGGACATATGTCACATAATAGAAGAAAAATGTATTTGCTAGGTGTTGAAGATTGAAGATAAAAAGCTTTATAGAGAAGAATAATTGACAATCAGAAGCTCAGCAAACATTTCAGGAAGTCAACATTGCAGTGCAAATTAAATCCACTGGGCATTCAATATGATAGGATAGCATAGGGAACATTAAGGGATTCAGATGTAGAGAGCAAATGTTGTAGCACTTCTAGACTACAGATAGGTTGATAGAGGAAGGCTGGGTTAAATGTTGCAGCACTTCTAGACTAGAGATGGGATGACAGGAGAAGGTTGGGTTATACAAATTCTTCTTAACATGGGTAATTGCAATCACATGTGTAACTCCTCTTTTATTTACTATTATGGAGAAACTCCTAGGTGTAGGTTAATAGTTTTCTGATATTCCTCAAAGCTAGAAATTTACTTAGTTTTTACTTCCAACCATGAGTTGAAACCTCTAAATCTATGAGAAAAAAATAAATTTTACCTACTTTAAAAGTTGTTCTGCTAGATTTTTTACACTTACTACAATTGGCCTGATGCATATGCATCTGTATACAGAAACACGAATATCTATCTATCTATCTATCTATCTATCTATCTATCTATGATTTATGCCCCACAAATAAATTTTACCTCATTAATTCACTAAATGTATTATGTAGCATAATTTTTTCTTGAATTTATCCTTGAAAGTGAATTTATTTTCTCATAATGGGTTTATGATATACACTACTTAATGTATGATGAAAAATCAATGAAATGATATTTATAAAGTTGAATAGATTCACTGCTCACCCATCCTCATTATTCAGCACAATAACAGTTGCAATTAGTGGCATTATTATTGCCATTATCATCACCATCTTCATTATTGCTTTCCATTAGGTGAGAAAACAATTAATTCACAAAGAAATAACTTCTTCTATGGATTTTCTTTACTGTGTGTTATATGTCCTACTCACTCTTAATTATCCATGAGGGAATTTGGCTGCAGTTGTTTACGTCAGCTGAATTTTAATTTCTGGAGACATTTCTATGAATGTCTCAGGCCTCATACTCTCTACCTATACCACATAGTATAGCTAGGAAATATATATATATATATATATATATATATATATATATATATATATATATATTTGAAGTGAATAGAAAAGCTTGAAGGCAACTACAGCATAAAATATATATGTTGCATTCTAAAGCCATTATCAACTTCAACAAATAGCTCACATTAGAAAGAAAAAAAAATCAGCCCGGCGTGGTGGTGCATGCCTTTAATCCCAGCACTAGGGAGGCAGTGGTAGGAGGATCACCATGAGTTTGAGGCCACCCTGAGACTTCATAGTGAATTCCAGGTCAGCCTGGACCACAGTGAGACCCTACCTCAAAAAATGTAAAAGAAAAAAAAAAAAGAAAGAAAGGAAAAATCTTAGCTGTAATTAAGATTCTGCTCCATTGGTATGTGTTTGGCAGGATTTTTGGGATGTGAATAAATTATAAGTGATTTGAAATTTTCCTTCACAGCTTTTTATTTTCTAGAGCCAGTGTTTCCTAGTATGTGGAGGAGTTCTTCAGTTCGGAGCAATTCCAAAAACCTGTGGATAAACATTGGTTATCACTGGAATGTATATTTCAATTTCAACATCCACAGGAAACCTTTTGACAATATATTCTGGGGCAATGTAAAGTATGCCTTTCAATCCTTTAAATTTTATCAATTAATTTTTGTAATATTTTACTCAAAAGGTTCACGTTATAAAATATTTTCATGTAGCTTTTGCCTGAACCATAAATGATAAAAAAAAAAAAGTGTTTTAGACAACTGAAAGGTAGATAACAGTTGGAACAAGTGAAAACTTATGTGGAGGCCAATGAGCTTCAAGACAAGGGTCAAGTTTACTTTAGGTCATTATTAAACTAAACCTAAGCTAAGGTTTATTTTTTTTTCCTGCTTTGTGTTATTTTTGAGATGAGAATTCTCATCTTCATTTCAAGAGAGGCAGAGATCCTTCCTTAGAAGAAGACCAGTATAATTAAGTGCTTTATATTTTGCCAGACTAAGCTCACTCTTTGCGCTCTAAATTATTCAAAAGGAAGCTGAAACATAACCAGGCATTTGGAGTCAAAGTTGCAGCGGTGGGAAAAAAGAAAGAAAAATTATCCTCTTTATGATGACTAGTAAAAGTAGCTAGAGATAGAGTTTCTGGGGAGATGATAGTGTCTTTGAGGCATTGCTTCTGCTGTAGCAGGTACCTCACTATGATCTGCCAACTCAGACTGACATGAAGATAGACAGACACTACCAGACTTCATAAAAAAGGGGCCAGAATCACTTGGAGATAAGAACAGTGTCCTCCTATGGGTTATCAATGGACCACCATGGCTACGAGCCATATTTACCTAGAGAATTTATGGTGCCTGCTAGGTAGCTATTTTCTCTAAATTGAAACATTCCCTCCTAGAAGGATGGGGAGGTCATAAAATTTAGGAAGCTTGTGAAACTGATGAAGCTTAGCAAGTTACAAGATTGGCAAGGATCATTCCCAAGTTTTCAAAGCACTGGAGTTCCTGGTGGAAGGAGGCTCTTTAAGATAGCTGCCTTCAAGCTGTGTAAGGAACTTCAAGAATGCAGCTTTCATGTTCATTACTCATGCCCTTATATGACCACTCACTTACTTGTTTCCTTTGTCTGCCCATGATGCTTTATGTAGGGTGAATATATGTTCACAGCTTTCAGAGGTAAGTCACACAGCAGTACCAAATTTAAGCATATGATAATATTGGTAAAGCTAATGATGATGACCACATATTTATAGTAATCATAAATGGTTTTCACAATTTGACATAGATTAGTTCTGCAAGATAATTATATTCTATAGAATGTAGAAATATTTTATTAATTTATTTTATCATATTATATTATTCTTGTTTTTGAATATTTTATTTTTGAGAGAAAGAGAGAGAGAGAGAGAATGAGAGACAGACAGAAAGAGGAGATAATTGGCATGGCAGGGCCTCTAGCCA
Organism: Dipus sagitta; assembly: GCA_036346955.1. Taxonomy (NCBI): domain Eukaryota; kingdom Metazoa; phylum Chordata; class Mammalia; order Rodentia; family Dipodidae; genus Dipus; species Dipus sagitta. The sequence goes on along the minus strand of CM070781.1, from coordinate 27,941,866 downwards.
CTGCAAATGAAGTCCAAACCCATGTACCACCTTGTACATCGGGATTATGTATGTACTGAAGAATCAAACCTGGGTCCTCAGACTCTTCAGGCAAGAGCCTTAACCACTAAGCAATCTTTCTAGCCCAGATTATACTCTTTTATTCCCTCTCCCTTGTTCCTATTTTCCTGGGGCCACGTCCTGTGGGGTTATGGGATTTACTGTGGGATCATAAAGGCCTCAGTCAGTCTCAATGGGATAGTGGAGGGACTGTGCTTCTGGGTACAATCTTTCTATTTACTTCTTTGTAGCCTCTGGATTTCTGTGTTGATAGGTTTTGACTGATTACCATGTCTGCTACCATCACCCTACAGCTGGCTGGCAGGCTAGCAGTAAGAATAGTGTTCATGGCTCTGCTTCCACTGCAAGTTATTCTTGGCCCTGGAAGATGTGGTAGAGGTGGCAAGTCTTATGGTAGGCTGGTGGTTATCTTCTTATCTTATCAATAGATCTCGACTCTTTTTCATTTTCTCTATCATCTCTGAAATAAAGCAGACTCTCCAACCAAGAGTCAGAGCAGCTATGGGTTGAAGGGGCATACAAAGTTATTTGAGAGATTTTTGGTGTGCAAACCCACTCTTCTTCTCCACAGAGCAGTGGGGTCTTCTCTCTGAAGTATGTCTCCTGACTATAGGAATCTGAATTGGCTTCCACTACCCTACCAGGTATGAGTTCTCTCACACTGAGTGGGCATGATGACAAATTGGAGAATAGCTGATTACCTGCAGAGGCTGTGTGCCCCTATTGTACATGTGTACTTCTTGTCTGGCTGTTTGATTTCATAGTGCACGGGGTCTCCTGCTTATTCATGCTGTTGGTGACCATTTTCTTCCAACAGCTCCCATAGTGCTTTCAATACTAATCAGGAAGGAGCTAGCTTCCCTTTAGTTTCAACATGGTAATGCAATGTCCTGTGACCATGGTCTGTGCTGTCTTCAGCAATAGGGTCTTGCCTTTTATCTGTGACAGGTAATCAAGTGTTTTTGCAATGGCTTACATTGGTTTGGGGACCTCATGGGTCTCTCTGGCCAACAGTACAATGTAGGGGGTAACCAAATTCTGGGACTGGAAATTACTGGACAGGTACATGGTTTTTAATATGGTTAAGCTTTCTCCACCTTCTGTCCTCACTGTCCTTGCCCACTTATTGGCAGTTATATCTTGTATGATATTACCCAACATGAGGGTTTCTGTGGAACTGATTTATGTTCTTTTAACTTTAGATTATTTTCCTCCCCAATCTCCCTACCCCCTATACCTTCTATAACCTCTACTCCCAATATTCTGCCCTCCCCTAACTTATCAGGTAATTCCTCTTCTACTCTCTCCTTAGTTCTTCTCTCTATTGTTCTCATTCTAATTTTGTTTCCATATTTCTGGGGCTAATATCCATTAGCACTCATCTCTAACTGATCCCAGTTAGGAAACACAGATGAGAGAGTACAGGCACCATTTATTTCTGTGTATGTGTGACCTCTCTTAGAATAATTTTTTTCCAAATCCATCCACTTATCTATAAATTTTATTGTTTCCTTTTTTCTTCCCACTGAGTAAAATTTCATTTTGTATCTGTAACACATCTTCATTATCCATTCATCAGTTCATGGACATCTGGGCTTGTTCTACTTCCTAGGCATTTTGAATAGAATAGGCATTAACATGGCTGAACAAGTATCTCTATTATAAAGAGTGGGGACTTTAGGGTATATGCCCAGAAGTGGTATAGCTCGATCAAATGGTAACTCTATTTTCAACTTTTGTCATCGGTTATCTATTTAGGGTGGGTGCCACTATCTCACAGGTGTGTACATCCTGTCAAGATGATTGCTTGCATATAGCAGAGTCCCCTGGTTGCTCACAGCATTGTTGGCCATTTTCTATCAGCAGCTCATGTCATGGGTTTCAGCACTATATGGGCTAACCATCTTCCAGATTCAGCTAGATCTCTAGGTGAGCTTCATCAGCAGTATGTGTTTTCTTTAGGAATATGGTCTTAACTCAGGTGGGTAATTAAATACTTTGACAGAAGTCTGTCTTGTTTTATCTACTTCATATACCTTTCTGATAAACAGCTTAAAGTGGGTGGTAACCAATTTTTGGTACTGTGTTTTACTGAGCATGTTTGCATGCATGATCATCAGGGATATTCATCTATAATTTCCTATTCTTGTTTGCTGTTTGTCTGGTTTAGGTATAGAGTAATGCTGACTTCACAGAAGGAGTTTGTGAGCATACACTCTTTTCCAATTGTGCAATGTAGTTTGAGTTCTTGAATGAAGGTTTGGTAGAACTGAGTAGTGAATTCCTCAGGACCTGAACATTTTTGTTGGGAGATTTTTATATTACTTTTTCAATTTCATTAGAAGTAATAGGTTTGTTTAGGAACTCTATCTGTTCTGGATTTGGTTTTTGAAGGTGATAAGAGTCAAGTAATTTCTCCATTTCTACCAGATTTTTGAATGTTGTGGAATACAGGGTTTTGAAATATGTCCTGATGATTCTTTAATTTCATTGGTGTCAGTTGTGATGCCTCCATTTTCTTTTTTGTTTGTTTGATTATTTGTTTGTTTGGTTTGAGGTAGTGCTACCTCAGGCCAACCTGGAATTCACTATGTAGTCTCAGGCTGGACTTGAACTCATGGCAATCCTCTGACCTCTGCCTCCCAGAGAGCTAGGACTAAAGGTGTGCACTACCACACCTGGCTCCATTTTCATTTTTAAAAATATTTTGTTTGGATTTATTTATTTGAGACAGAGAGAGAATGGGCATACAAATCCTTCCAGCCACTGCAAATGAACTCCAGATGCATGTGCTACCTTGTGCATCTGGCTTACATGAGTCCTGAGGAATCGAGCCAAGGTCCTTTGGCTTTGCAGGCAAATGCTTTAACCACTAAGCCATCTCTCTAGCCCTCCATTTTCATTTCTAATCTTTCTGATTTGAGTCTTATCTTTTTACTATTGATTCAATTGGCCAATGGTTTATCCATCTTGTTTATTTATATTTTTAAATAACCAACTCTTCATTTCATCAGTCTTTTTTTTTCTTTATTAGTTAGTTTTGTATTCAATAAATACAGTCAGTTTGGTACCATTATTAGGCTCATCTGTGACCTACCCCCTCCCCTTGGTCCCTCCTTGTTGAGGTATATGGGTCATGCATTGTGGAGTTAGCCCACAGTTATGGGTAAGCTAAATGTCTTTCTAATTGCTTTCTTTAAATCCAGTTCATTGATCGCTGCTTTCATTTTGATAATTTCTTTCCATCTTATACATTTGAGCTTTGACTTCTTTTTTTAATCTCCCCCCAGTGCCTTCAAATGCATACTTAAGGAGTTTGAGATCTCTTTGTTTTTGTAATATAGGTATTTAGTGCTATGAATGTCCCTCAAAACTGCTTTCATTATGTCCGATGAGTTTTGGTATGTGTGTTTTCATTGTCATTCAGTTCAATAAATTTATGAATGTCCTTTCTGATTTCTTTAAAAATCAATTCATTGTTTATTAGTTATTTGTTCAGTCTCCAGGAGTTGATGCGTTTTCTCTTGTTACTCATGTTTATTTCTAGTTTTAATGCATTGTGATCAGATATAATACAGCAAATTATGTCAATTTTTCTGAATTTGTTGAGACTTGCTTTATGTCCTAATACATGGTCTCTTTTTGGAGAATGTTCCATGAGGCACGGAGAAGAATGTGTATTCATTAGAATAATGGGATATTCTATAGATGTCTTTAAAGTCCATTTGATCTATGGTATTGTTTGTTTAGCTCCATTGATTCTCTGTTTATTTTCTTCTTAGAGGAACAGTCTATTGAAGATGGTGGGTGTTCAATTCTCCTACTATTATTGTATTGGGATTATATTTGTTTTATTGGGTAGTAAGTTTGTTTTATAAAATTAGGTGGTCTTGTGTTTGGTGTACGTAAGGTTATGATGGTAATATATTCTTGTAGAATTGTTCCTTTAATTAATATGAAGTAGCCTTTTTAATCTTTTTGATTACTTTTAGTTTAAGGTCATTTTGTCTGAAATAAGTACAGCTAATCATGCTTGTTTAATGATTACATGTGATTTCACACTGAGGAGGTATTTATCTTTAAATGTCAGGTGGGTTTCTTGTAGACAGCAAATATATTGATCCATCTTTCTGATTCAGCCTGGTAACTTGTTACTTTTGATTGGGTAATTGAGGCCATTCATGTTCAGATTTATAATTGTGAGGTGTGAGTTAATCCCTGTCACATTGATGGTTTTGTGGTGCTTGGTGTTATCTTGGTCTTTGCATGCTTTTATCACTAATCTAGTTCTGATTATTTCTTTTTCTCCACTCTTGTGTATGTTGGTTCATCTCCCGAGTGTGGAGTATTCCATACAGTATTTTCTGTAGGACTTATTTGTACTAATGTAATCATACAGCTTGTTTATATTGTCAAAGGTTTTTCTAACACATTCTATTATGAGGGATAGTTTTGCTTGGTATAGTAGTTTGGGTTGGCAGCCATGGTCATGTTATTTTTGAAATACTCTATTCAAATTTCTTCTGGACTTGAGTGTTTCTACTGAAAAATCTGAGGTAATTCTGATGGACTTACCTCTGTATGTTATGTGCTGCTTGTCTCTGACAGGCTTTAGTACTCTCTCCATGTTTTCTGTGCTCATTGTCTTGGTTATTTTGTGGCATGGGGTGTCTCCTCTCTGGTCCTGTCTGTTTGTTGGTTTCTGTACCTTCTGTTCCTGGATTTTTCTCTCTTTTGTAAGGTTTGGAAATTTTCTTCAATCATTTTGTTGAAGATATTCTATATGCCCTTGGCCTTTATTTCATTCTGTCCTGTATGCATGTGATCTGAATATTTAGTTTATTTAAGGTGTACCCAAGTTCTCACATGTTCTGTTCATACACCTTTTTGAACTTGACAATGTTTCTGGAGGCCTGGTCTAATTCTTCTTTCTTCTCTACAAGTTTCAAAATTCCATCCTCCATGTCATCTATTCTGTTGGTGGGGCTTTCTTGGGAGCCTTTTATGAGGGTTATTGCATTTCTGTTTTCTGTTACGTTTTTCTTCAGCATTTCCATTTCTTGCTTGAATTCCGTTTTTATTTCTTGATTTGACCTTTCTATTGTCACTTTAAGTTTATTCCTGCATTTGGGTATGTCCTTCTTCAGCTTGTTCCTATTGGCCCATGAGCTGATTTGTGTGTTGATTCACATAAAATTTATTTAGCTTTCTTTTGATCTCTTTTTGATTGTCTTCAATTTCATTAATCCATCTATAGAGTACTGTTTCCTGATTTTTGTTGGTTTCCCTCAGCCATTTATTGTTGAGTATCTACTTTTTAAAAAAATCCATCCTTTGAGTTCTTTATGTTGTCTTTCTTCCAGTTCATTTAGCCAATCTTTGATTTGTAATTTGAATTCTTTTTGCCAATTTTCTTCCATTTCTTTCCATTATTCTTGGAGTTTCTGTTTGATTACTCTATGTCCTGTTTCTTGCCATTCAATAGCCATTTGTTTATGGTTTCATTAAGTTTATTTCAAATGTTTGTTGAGATTTCACTCTGGACTTCTATGTCTTGGGTTTCCTCTAAGTTTTCGCTGGAGTCTTCCATTGTAGGAGTAGGTAACTTTGTGGGGATACCTTTTCTGGGTGTTATTCAATGTTTGATTTACAATGGGGTTTGCCCATCTTGAATTCTGTTGTTCACTGAGGATATAGCAATAACACCTTTTGTATAACCTGTGTTGGGTAGCCTGATCTAAACTGATTAAGGTGAGTGTGGGTTTGAAGACTGTCCACTAGACTGGGGAGGGTGCACTTGAGCCTGAACAGGGTCTACTTTGACTTTGGCTCCTCTGGGCAATTTTGGGTTAGACCTTGTGTAACCTGGTTTTCTTAGTGTCTGAACTGGGTTCTTCTCACCCAGGCTTTCTCACTGCCTGGCTCTTTGGGGTGAGATCAGCTCCAAGTTTCTTCTAGGGGCTGAGGCAAGTACACAGTTGCCTTTTACTTCAGCCCTTCTTCAAATCTTTTTTTTTTTTTTTTTTTTTGTGAGTCTGGGCTTGGAGGATGAATGTGAGAAGTAGGTCCAAGTTGACTGTCTACTTCAAGCTGTTCTTCTGCTGGTTTTGCCCTTCCAGGTAACTGCCCAGGCATGGCTCCACTCTTTGCACATAACACCGGAGTTTTGCCCCATCTCACAATGTTGTTTGGTGTGTCTGTACTCCTAGTATCTTTTGCACTGGTCTTGGACTCCCAGGAAGCTGCCCAATGATAGCTCTACCTTTGGCGTGTGACCCTCAAGCCCAGCCCTAACTCACAGGTGACACCTGGTTCCACCCTGCTCCTGGCTTCTCTTCTGCTGGTTTTATTCTCCCAGACTACTGCACAGCAGTAGATCTACCCTTGGGGTGTGACCCCAAGATAAGTTGCATCTCATGTTTAGATATTTTGACGGGACACTTCAGAGAGGGAATATTTATAGTTTTAGGAGCCAGCATCAAAAGTAAAGCAAATTGTTCATTGGATGTACATGTGACATTCTGTACAATTACTCTGCTAAGCTTTAACCTACATGCTTTTCATGGTTATGATTCTATAAAAAGGGAATGAGTCTGAGGAATCTTAATCCTAGTTCATAACAATATAATAAATAAATGCAACCATCTGAGTCAACATAAAAATGCCATAAAATTGAAACAGTAGCCAGTTATAAAATATCTTTAACTTGTACTCATATAACTTGTGATGAATAAAACTTCCATATTTGAAAAAGAAAACATTGTGCATTATCAATTTTTTGCTTTTATTTTTGGTTCTGTTGATAGAACCCAGGACTTTGTACAGGCTAGGCAAATGCTCTTTTGCTGAAATGCATCCCTTGCCTCTCTAATCACTGGATTATTAATATCTTTATTGTGTCTAAAATAAGGTTTTATTTTCTAAAACATTTTCAGGCATACTTCAATCTGTTACTGGCAAAGCAATCAAAGCACACAATGGTGACCTTTTTAGGGATGGGAGTGGATTACTACTTTCTTTGATTAGGGTTGTGTAAAAGAACTCCAGCTTTATATCCAGCAGTCATCCCCTGTCCATGAGTTTCACAATGTGAAATGCATGCTTCTTTCCTTTTGATCTTCTTGAAATAAAAACAGAATCGGCCTTTGTTTTATATATAAGTTGTCTTGAATCTACTTTTAAAGATTAGTCCAAACTACTTTTCCAGATTATACCAAAAGATGGAACCTTTTGTTCCCAATTCACATCCTTTAAAAGCTTCATGCTGGAGGACCTTTTGTTGCATAGTCTCAGCCTGTTGGGATATTTTGCTTTCTTAAGGAATAAAATGGTCCAGCAGCCTGATTCTTTTCCTTTCTGTTCTTTATCAGTCACAAAATGATCAATGCCAATATTACAAGCTCCTTAGTTGATCAAATTTTGGAAAGCAAAAAGCTTTCTTTTTAAAAGCCACTACTCAGAAAAATATTTCGCAATCATGCAAACTGACAGCATGAGGCAATGTTAATGATCATTAACAATTTTTACATTAGGAGATACTTTTTCATAAAAATAATTTCTTTATAATGTTTTCCCAATAAATTAGTTTCTAAATTTCATCAGTTTGAAATTATAATTGGAAAAATTATTCATGTAAACATTGTAAAACCAATTGAGAATTTCCCCATTCTTCATTTATCCATAGACAGGCTGAAACAAGATTTCAATTTCCTTCAAATATATAAATGAATTTGAGTTACAAGACACGTGTCATGCTTATGTAAATGTATACTTCTCCCAAATCTTTCTATAACCTTCTTTTCAAAGTACTAATTTTGGGTTAATGTTAAAATGTACAAAAATTTCTGCTTGGTAATTTAACATCTGTCATGAAAACTATAAAAGAATTGTGATTAATACAGTAATACAAGACTAAAGAATCATGCACACAATTTCTACATTATTAGAGTAGAGCTTATATTATCCTGTATACTACAAAAGAGAGAAATTTTAGGTAGGAACCCCAAGGAGAGTGAATTTGTGGTGCACATAAAGCCTTGCAAAAGTCTAAGAAAAGTGTCTGTGCTTGAAGAGAAAACATCGTAGTGGGAGTGATAAATTTGGAAGGATAGGTTTCTGAGGCAAGTACCAGATGCTGTTTCTTTCAAATTACTTCAAAATTGAATAGACTTTTTTAAAGGAAAAAATCCTGTTAAACTGTAGCACTATTAAAACGAAGAATATCATAAACCTCAAAGGTCTGTCATCACTGCCAATCTATTTTCCAAAGGCAACCAGCTGTTTCTTTCCATTTTTATGACAGTATTTTCTTATGATTTGACCAGTCAATCGCTAAGGTTTCCAGAAAAGGGTACTCCAGTACTTCATATACGAAATTGATAGCTGTTGCTGTCAAGTGTCTACTAGAGTTGAGCAAAATGCTACCTCCTCCATCATCTTTTCTCAGATGAGATCAAAATCCATTAAGACATCACAAGATATGTTAAAAGAAGAATAAAAGAGATTAAGTCAGCAGCAAAACCAGCAAACAAAACTCACATGATTTTACAGCCAGTACCGTATTCTCACAAGTATACCCTCCATAAATGCAAACTGAAGTTAACGTTTCATGATCCTCACTCTCTCCCTCCTGCCTTCTGCCTATGCTCTCTCCCTCTCACTTTCCATCTTTGTCCCTGTCTGACTTTCTGTCTTTCTTCCTGTTCTCAAATTTCTGTACTGTGTCATGATTCTTAATCAAAACTATGAATATACTTCCTATGATAATCAGGTTAGTGTAAAGTTTCCTTAATTCTAGTTTTAAGCTCTGCATTCTTTATTAATTTATAATAATATAACCATATAATAATTGGTCTACTGTTTTTATATTTATTATATTTACTAATTATTATGAATATCTATAGTATACTGAGAAAATCATTATATATATGACTTACCATGTAGAGTTAGGAATGCCTCAAGAAGACAACCTTATCTCCTATGAATATACTGTAATCACCTGATGTATACCATTATATCATCTTGCCATTTAATATATTTTCTCTGCCTCCCTTGGATATTTTGCAGTGTTAAATGTCTTTAATAATAATAATAGGAGCTTTAAATAATCACCTTGTGTCATAGAAATTTAATAAATAATTTTCCTTATTACCTTTGCTTTTCAGACTATATTCACAAATATGGTAGTTTAAATTTTATATGTATGTCACCCCCACATTACACAGGAAATTTTTGTTAATTATTATATACTTGCCCCATTAGTTCTTTAATAAATAGATTAAATAAATAAATAAACACAAAGAATATAGAACACTTGCAACATAGTGACCATCTATTATGTATTGTACTCAGATATTTTAATGGAAGGTTCATATATGGGGCAGATAGAGTAAGAAAGCTGCACAAGTACAAAAAAATTTATATATGAAAGTATATAAATAAATTTAATATTGAAATCCAAATTTTAAGCCTATGGTAATCACTAAAAATACTAAATTTGGCCAAGCATCTATCATGCATTGTGGTATTTGCATATATCTATCCATCCATCCTACAAACAAAAGAATCAAAATAGAACATAAAGTTTTAGCTCTATGCAAATGTATGGACAGATTCTTGTATATCTTATGATACTTTTGCAATGAGCAACCTTCTCAGCCTCAATGTACTGCATTATTGAAGGCTTCACTGTGAACACTACTCTGGTCAAATGAAAAGATATTACCAACAATAGCTTTTGTTTTGTTACTGACACAGGGTTTCCCTGTGTAGCCTAGGCTGACCTTGAATTCCTGATTCTCACCTCTGCCTCTTGAGTGATGGGATAATAGGGGATATACTAATATAATTAGCCAAAATTTTTAAACTTTCAATTTTTTTCAGTAAAATAGTAATATTTACTTTGGAGAAAAATATTAGAAATGAGGTGAGAATGAACAAATTAAATATTCACATATTGAAATATGCCTCTCAGTTACTTTGCAAATATGAGAAATTATATATCAAAGTAGAAATACAAGGAGGGTGGGGTCCTGAACAGAGGTCTGATTTAACTCCTATTTGAAGAGAGAAGACCTGAAAATGGTAGGATGTGAGTAGGGGATGACAATTGTGTAAGTCCCAGAGTTCAAAACCATAATACCAAGAGCTCTAATGTCCAGTGACTGGAGAAGAAGGTTGTCTTTTTTCCTGACAGCATTAGTTTTATGACATTGAGTGCAATAACATTTGGGGTTGTGTGTGCTTGCAAGTATAGTTTCTTTTGTTGGATTGTCTCCTATAAAGATATATACTGTCTTACTTTCTCCCTTCTAGTTTTGATTTGAAGTCAGTTTTGTCATATATGCATACTGCTTGCTTTCAGAATTTATTTGCTTAGAATATCACTTCCTACTTTGCCTTTGCCAAGGAGGTGAGTTTCTTGGAGACTAGAAACAGATGGATCCCATATTTAATGAATTAGGTTTAACTGTCTTTTTGTGGGGAGTTAATACCATTAGGTCAGTTACTAAAAGCCATGTATTTATTTTTCTTTTTTTTTTTACATGTATATAATGTATTTTTTTTATTAGTCAGTTCTGTATTCAGCAAATACAGTCAGTTTGGTACCATTATTAAGCTCATCCGTGACCTACCCCCTCCCCTTGGCCCCTCCTTGTTGAGGTATACAGGTCATAAATTGTGGAGTTAGCCCACAGTTATAGGTAAGCTAAATGTTAATTTATCTAAGGTTTATGATGGCTTACTTAGTTTGTTCCATATCTATATCTATCTATACCTGTTATATCTATACCTACATCTACACCCATATCATCTGTATCTATATCTATGTCTATCTATCTATCTATCTATCTATCTATCTATCTATCTATATATATAGAGAGAGAGAGAGAAAACTTACTGTGGAGACACCATGTGTTGGTACCATCATAACCTTTAGTACCTGCCCCCACTCCACATAAGAATAATGATAAAGTAAGAAATAAAGTATGAGATTTAGGTGGAAAAAATTAAAAAATTAATTTGATATAAGAATACGAAAACAGAATTTCTGAGGAAGAGGAAGAACATTACAAAAGATAAACATAGTTGATTCAAAAATAAAGGAAAAGTAAACATGTGAATATAGCAATACAATTAAAGTAAGGTAATAAATGGATAAATAAGATTAGATAAAGACTAGAAGTGATTATTATTATTGTTATTATTTTATTTATTTATTTATTTATTTATTTATTTATTTATTTTGATTTTTCGAGGTAGGGTCTCACTCTAGCCCAAGAATTCACTATGTAGTCTCAGGGTGGCCACAAACTCATGGCAATCCTCCTATCTTTGCCTTCTGAGTGCTAGGATTAAAGACTTGTACCGCCATGTCTAGCATATAAGTGAATTTTAAACTAAAAAACTTAAAGTACAGTAATAAAGAAAAGGTTAAAAATCAAAGCAAATGATTGGAAAAATTATTTTTGGGTCATCTCATATTTGAACTCTTCAACATTGGGGTGGCAGGCATTGGGTATCATATCTGTAGCCTCTGATAGTCAATGTGCTGCATAATGTTCTGTGTTGGCTAAGGATTAGACATTTAAGGGCATGTTGTTACCAGAAGGGTGACATTAATGTATAATCTTCCTTACTTTGTGCATTTAGATACGCCTTTTCCTCAACAAATTTTGCTGGTATGACCCTGCCAGTTTCCCAATTCTTTCAGTGATCTTCTCTCACTCTCTAATTTGTGCATTCAAGAGCAAATGATGGTGAAGGTGACTTGTTCCCTCTCTACTCTCAAGAATACATAGTGTATCTACTCTGCTCTCTTTGGGTTATCATTTACGTGATGCATTTTATTATCCATTTACTTTCAACCTGCTTGTGTTAAAGAGTTTTAAGGTTAGTCTTTTATTTATTTTAAAAAAATTATTTCTTTATTTGAGAGAGAAAGAGGGAGAGAGAGACAGAGAGACAGAGACAGAGAGAGACAGAGAGAGAAAGAGAATGGACATGCCTAGGCCTACAGTCACTGCAAAAGAACTCCAGATACATGCACCCACTTGTGCATTTGTTTACGTGTGTCCTGGAGAATCAAACCAGGATCCTTTGTCTTTGCAGGCAAACTCCTTAACCACTAAGCCATATCTCAAGCCCTAAAGTTAGTCTTTTAAAACTGCCATACAGCTTTTATCATTCTGCCAATCTTGTAATTGGCAAGTTCTGCCCATTTACATTTAAGATTAATGATATCAATAAAATTCTGATTTTGCTACTTGGTAGCTCAGTTTTAAATTTCTTATGTCATTTTAGTTTGATAAATTCTTCCACATTATTATTTTTAGGCATTGTAGTATACCGTTATTTATTATCTCCTACTTTATGATTATTTTGGAGACCACAGTTAATGCCCTAAGTTTATAACAGTGTGGGTTCAGCTCTACATGTTAAGTTTGAGAGCATAAGCTACCTTGGCTTCTATTCAGTTCCATCCTTCTTATTACTGCTGTATATTTTAAAACTGAATTATTATCATTATCATAGACTGGTCATTATCTTTGTATGCATGTCTTTGAAGTCATGGAGGAAAGAAAAAGTAGTTACATGACAAAGCTAAACTGATGCTAGCTTTCTTATTTACTTGTGAATTTATTCATATACATTGTCTATTATGGTACTTATTGGTTTCCAACCAGACAGGATTTTTAGTTAACTTGGAGACAAATCTTTTAGTGTGTTTGTGAGGACGTTCCAAATTAAATTACTTGAGAATAGAAGACCTATCGTAAATGTGGGCAACACCATTTCATGGCCTAGGGTCCCAGATAAAATTAAAATAATAAAGCAAGCAGAAAACCAGTGTTCATCACTTTCTGCTTCCTGAATGAAGGTTGGATGTGACCAGCTACTTCATTCTCCTGCCGCCATGCCTTCTATAAAATGATGGGATGGTACTCCTAGAATTGTAAATTGAGAAAAACTCTTCCTCCCTAATAGTTCTTGTCAGGTATTTTGATACAGAAACAAGGAAAGCAACAGACATATTTATTAATTCATATTATTTTCAGCCTTTTTTCCTTATAGTTCTCCAATTAGCTTTTGTGCAGGCATTTTTGAATGTGGAAAATTAATTTTTTTATTACTAAGAACATGATTTGTTTGGACACACCATGTTTGGTACCATCTTTCTCCCCTTCCTGTCCCCATTCTACAGGGAGCCTTTCTCAGTGGAGTTGCTAGTATTCCTCATGGGGTTTTGGGATATAATTTGTGGGTGAAGAAGCCAGATATTGGGGGGAGGCAGTGCCTCTGGGCATGACATCCAAACCTGTGACTCTTACAATCTTCCTGCTCCTTGTTCTGCATAATCCCCTGAGCCTGGGTGGGTGTGTTTTAAGTCTCCTTCAGTAATGAGCTCTTAGGAATCTCTTCATCTCTGCTTTGGTATGGGTTGAGTATCCTGAGTGAAATCTCCTTCACCCTGATGTTGCTTGCAAGCTCATCATGGAAGCAACATTCTTGCTCATTTCTCCAGTTCCTCAGTGGTCTTGCCTGGACCTTAACTCTGATTCAAGTGGTGGGTAATCTCAGGTCTTCCTACGTTCTGGAAAACAACAACATATTCTCCAATGGAGAGCAAAGTCAGCATAGTGTAAATTGTATAAGCATTATTAATTTAGGGCAAGATTTTTGGATGTAGACCCTATTTTAGCCAAAGACTATTGGAACCTTGATATTGGAGAGTATAATCTTTGTCACCATAGGATTCAGGCCTTGTTCTCAGTTCCAGATAGATCAAATTACTGCTGTACCAGTACCAGTTCTATAACAACCAGTAGCAGAAGTCAAGACATAAAATCTGAAGTTTCCAAGAAGATACTCATTTAATTCCTTACCCAAAATAAAATTGTGTCCTGACATTCCAATAAACATCCTTCAGTGATGGGTGAAGGTCGCAAAAATGGGAAACTCAAAATCCAGTAAAATTCATGAATGATTATTTATGAAACATTTTTCTTGATGCTTTAGATGTTAAAATAGTCCTGGGACTTTAGTTCTAGTTGCTTCAGATAGGTATTTTTAAATACCATGGTTGTTATAGTGGAGGGAAAACCCTAGACATTTCTAATCTTTTATCTTCTTTGATGACAAGGTTTCATGTAAAGTTGATACAGTAATACTTGTTTAATATTACTATAAAACTAAAATACTGTAATTCAGAAATAGTTTTGAAAATCCATTTTATCACGTCACTTAATTTTCATTTTCCTTTGTTTTTGTTTTCATTTTTACATGTTTATAAAGATGTTTTACATATGAATATTCATATATGTGTATACATGTTTTTGGAGGTCAAAGGTGATGTTAGGTTGTGGTTTTGTTTTAGTCTATTTTCACTTCATTCTCTGGGACAAAGTCTATCACTGAACCTAGAGCTCATGGATAAATCTAGGCTACCTAGCCAGTGGTCCCCTCAGATTTCTTATCTCTCTCTTACCAGGTCCAAGAGTATAAGCATGAACTGCCTCTCTAGGAATTTTACATGGGTACTGAGAATCCACCCTCATGCTTGTGCAGCAAGCACTTTATCAATTAAGCCTTTTCCCCACCCCCCATTGTTTTTAATGGAAATCAGTTGTCCTAAATGTATATGTTTAGAGGTAATAATGTCCTAACTCTACAACATTAGATTGACACCACGACTAAAACAAAATGCTTATATACACCCAAAACTTTGAAGCTGGCAATTTAATATGGCCAAGTATGTTTTTATAGAAGAAATATTGTTGGATCATGAAGAGGGAGATTGGGAGAGCAAAGTGAAGAATGGATCAATATTTCCTAATTTATGAAACTAGAAAAAACATTATTAATCATAAGACACTTTAGATTTCAAAAGATCTGGATGGTTAAAGGAGGGGATTTAGAAAACTCTACAGTCAGGGATTTGTATTCCTTTCTCATTAATAATATAAATCTTAAAAGAAAATCCTTGCCTGATAGGATGAGATAACTAGCTAATGCAAAGCCTCCCTTACATCATAGTTAGACATACATTCATCTCTCCTGACAAGAAATCTATAGTTAATGTCTTCACATCCATAATAGAATTCTCATATGTTGCTGTCAACTAAGTTATAAAGGCCTCATATATTATCTTTTATAATATTTATTTGATTTCAGATACTGTGATTTTGATATTGCTCTTGTGGGAAGAATTTGACTCAACTGTTTCAGAAATATTTTTTATTCTAACATAATTTTAAATAAGAAATAGAATACTAGGAAAAAATAGTTTGCAGTATATGTTAACGTTCCCCTTCCCTCTTAAATGTTCATATATGCACACCATAGGTTATCTGGGTTATTTATGGACATCATGGATGGTTTTATGACATGTCAAGATTTTCTATATCCAGTGTTAATATAAAAAGGAGATGCTGATCAGGCCTTTATGATGGTGCATTGAGTAAGCAAGCAGAGTGAGAATCTGACCTCACAGATTAAATTTAAAGGGACATTCCCTCAAGTAATCATGATAAATAATACTTAGGTCAATGTTGTATACACAAATTAAAGCCAGTATAAGTAATGATGAATAAATTATAAGACTTTTAGATCTGGGCAATATTATAAATATAAAATTGGACATCATATGAGCCTGAGGTGAAGGGGACAGTTGGTGACATTACATTAAAATGGTAGTTATGTCAGTTACTGAAATACATTGTGTTTCTGATCCTCCTAAAATGTTTTGCCTTAAACAACATTATCCTAACAGTATCTTTGGTGGTTCAAAGTTTTTATTCATTTGGGTACTACTATTGAAATGATATGTTTACATTACATTTTATTATATAGTTTATAATATAATATGTTATATATATTCAGTTAGTATCTGTGGCAGACAGACTCACATCACTGGAATGAACATGCAAACCAGGCACAGTTATGGTGGTAGGGATATTTATTGATACTTACAGATACAGGGGAAGTTCCATAATGTCAGAGGAAGCTGGCCAGCTTTCACAGGTCTAAGCAGAGAGAGAGACAGAAGAGTGAGAAGCAAAAACCCCAAGTCTATATTACATACCACACAGCACACTTAGGAATTTCTGGCAAAGCTCAAGCACTTTGCATATCTTTAGACTGGAATTCCAAATTTACCTCCACACCTTAGGGCTGAACCCTAAGATCCACCAAGTGATACATCCTCCAACCAGGTAGTTATAGATATAAATTACAACTTTAATAAAATCCTGACTATATTTTTGGCCAGCCATTCAAACTACCACAGTATGTTATAGATATTCATAAGATACTAGGTTTGTTTCCCACACAGTCTTAAATTACAAAACTATTTTGTGTATAAAATAAATTTGTTCAAATTATTAAGTTTATTGTAGATAATAAGTTCTAGTTTTTTCTTCTTTTGGAATATCTGATTAATATTCAATATGTTTTGTGAAAACTCTAAGAAAATTTTCAGTTTATCTATCTAATCATCTATCTATATATCTATCTTCATTTCTCGTATATTTATTTGTGCCTACACAGAAGTAAATAAATAGATATTTTGTCGATCCCAAAGGTATGAAAGTCATGATTTTTAGGTTTCTAAATGTCAGATTGAAACTTATGTCATTATGGAATAGTTGATAAACTGCTAGCTACACATGCATAAGCAGCTGTATTTTTTAATATACCATCTGTATATGTGTGTATTATAACAGGTTATATTCTTTTATCCCCTCACCCCTGTTCCTGTTACCCTGGGGCCCCCCTCAGTGGTGTTTAGTTATTCACTGTGCCTGTGCAGTCATAAAGATCTCAGTCAGTCCCTGTGTGGTAGTGGGGCAACCATGCCTCAAGTCATTCTTACCAACATTGTATCTCTTACAATCATTCCTCTCCCTCTTCTTCAATGTTCCCTGAGCCATGGCAGGCTGCTTAGCAATCTGATTTAGTGTTAAGCTCTCTGTAGCCTCTGGATTTCTGCTTTGATAGGTTTTGGATTGATTACCATGTCTGTTACCATCACTCTGGAGCTGATTGTCAGGTAAGCTATAAAAGCAGTGTTCATGCCAATGCTTCCTCTCTAATTTCTCCTAGGCATTGAAAGATGTGGTAGAGGTGGCATATCTACTGGTGGCCAGTCAGCTATCTTCTTGTCTTATTGATGGATCTAGAGTTTTCTCCATTTTCTCTGCCATCTGCAAAATAAGACAGATTCTCTAACCAAGAATGACAGAAAATTGGCTTAAATGGGGTATGCAAGGTTATTTGATAGATTTTTTTTGGTGAGCAATCCCACTCTTATTTTCTAGAGAACAGTGGGTTTTTCTCTCTGAAATCTGAATTGCATGACCATGGGATTCTGACTTGGTTTCCAGTACCAAATATGAGTTCTCTCTGACTTAGTATGCCTCCCATCCAATCAGAGAACAGTTGGTTTTCCTAAGAGGCTGTTTGCCAGTATATACAAGTGTACACTTTTTGTCTGGCTCATTGATTTCTTAGTCCACAGAGTCCCTTGCTTATTCATGTTGTTGGTGACCATTGTCTTCCAGAGTCTCCCATATGGCTTTCCAGCACAATGAGGGCTAGTCAGCAGTGATCTAGTTTCCTTTTGGGTTCCACCTTGTATTCCATTGCCCTGTGATGACAGCTTTTGCTGTCTTCAGCAATAGAGTCATACCTTTTAGCTCTGGTAGGCAATCAAGTTTTTGGGCAATGGACTACATTATTTTGTGGAACTCATGACTTTCTGTGGCCAGTAAGTAGCTGACTTTTGATCACCAAAGCCCACATAAAATCAGCCAGGCAATGTATGCCTATAATTCCAGGGCTGGGTAAGTAGAGACAGAAAGAAAACTGGGGCATGCTGTCCAAATAAACTAGCTGAGTTGGTGAGCTACAGGTTCAGTGAGAGATCATGTCTCAAAAAATAAGGCAGATTGAGGAAGACACCTTATGTCAACATCTGATTTCTACCAGTAAGTGAACATGTGCCCATTTGCTCATTCATGTGGCACCAACCCAAACACATACATGCAAATGCCAATAAAGAAACAAGGCCTTATTGAAGAAATAGTTGGTTTTGGGGGAGAAACAGATGAATAGGCATAACTTAAAGTATTATTTTGGATGAAAAACTAAAGAAATCTCAAAGAGAGTTTGGATGCATGACAATGCTTATAGTGTCTATCCTAAGCACCTCCAAACAGCAAAGGCTACTAACAATAAACCATGCAGTAATAGTACTGAATGAGAAACCATGGATTAAATGTCCACTGGAAGTTCATGATATAACCTGATAAATAAATAAGTAAATGAGAAATTAGGAAAGCTCTAGTTTAGAGTAAACATAATTAGTAACTATGCAACTATACAAGCAATGAATATGAGTAAACATGTCACTATAAGAACACCACAGGAAAATCCTAATAGACTGCCCTGGCCAGCAGGGCTTCAACGGGAGCACGGACCCCAGAAAACCTGAAATGAAAGGGACAAGAGACACAAGGAACCGACAGCAAGACAGGAGTCTGATCAAGCTGCCAATTTTAATTTTTCTCAGGGTGCCTCTTATACAGCAGAACAGGGAAGTTTGTCAACAGTTTAGGTATTGCTACAGTTCCGTTTCAATAGGATAAGGTTTCGGCCCCAAAGGCACAAGATGTTTCACAGGATAAGGCCCCAGCCCCAAAGCCATGAGATAACGACTTTCTCATTCTTTATGGGTCACATTATTCTTTATCCATGCATGGGTTAACAACTGCAGACCTTGTGACTTTCCAGAACAGACAACTTATTACAAAATGGAGTCATTATTTAAGATGGAGGCACTTTTGGTTTCCTAGTGCCAATGGTTCCCCACAATAGACAGGATACTTCAAAGGATATTAATATTGGCAGATGAAATTCTGAGGAAGAGTATATTTAAATAGTGTCAAATTAATTCATCCTAAAATAGTTAAGACCTAGAAGAATCACAATGGGAAAATCCTGCACACAGATACCTTCATCAAGTGATAAGGTCAATATCAGCAGGAATAACACAGCTTAACATAATTTTTCATAATTTTTTACTCATGGAGTATGAGAATCACTAATATGATACCCAGACCACAAATGCATATCCTTAACTTTATGACAGGAAATAGCAGATCATTTAAACATTAGGAGCACATTATAAAGCAAATTACCTGTTCTTCAGGAAGATGAAGAGAATAAGAGCAAATGAATGATGGGTAAATCATCTGTATAGGAGACCTCATACACATGCCAGTTTAGTGAGTGTTTTCTGGACTTAGTCAACTAATGATTTATAGTAGTAAGAGCATATTAAAATATATAATTGTTTTATGCTTTATTAAAATTAATCAACTACTATCTACTATATAAGCATTATATTAAGACTCAGAGATATGAGCATAAAATTATATGAACTTTGAAAAACATATATTGAGTTTTAGGAAATTAAATGATTGCCCTAAGATTTTATAGACCATAATTTCTGGAGATGTCAATCAAAATTGGGTTCATATCCTTTAAATTATGCTGATCATTGCTGTTACAGGTAAGTATTGAGTTTACTGTCATGTTAATTTTCCTCCATTTATGTGTCAATTCACCGTAAGAGCAATTTTCAGTTATTATATTGGGTTTGCAATCTATTTATTTAAGTAGCGAGAATAGGGATGAATTAAAACAGCACTCACCCTCACTACCAATCTCAACCTGCCCTCTACCAAATGCTTGCATGCACACTTCACCTCAGGCAGAACTTCAATTTTTTCACAACTTTCTCCGTAAAATAAATGAGTTAATTTTTTTTGGAAACTTTCATTAATGTTTTGTATGTATATGAAGAAATGTCTGGCCTTTGACTATGTAATATATATCTATATATATATATGCATGACTATATGTTTGTATCTATTTATCTATCTAGCTAGTAATCATTTATCTACCATATATTAATCTATCAATCATATATTTGATTCCTATATATCAGATATTTATATAACTTCATTCAAATATAGTAAGAAACAAGTTGCCTCTGAAAAGAATTTCATTTGAAGAAATTCATCAATAGATGTAATTTTTATAGTTTTCCCCTTATTCTTTCATGCAAAAATGATCTAGATTAACATGAGCTTATTTTACTCCAAATCAAGATGTGTAGTATATGCTACCATGTAGAAAAACAAAATAATAATGCTAGAAACTAGGAGTTTTTTGTAGATAAAAATTGGTGACCAGAAAAAGTCATATATATATAAAGTTATATATCTATGACATATAAAATGTTTTCAACTCTTTTAATATTTTATTTTTATTTGTTTATGAGAGAGAGAGAATGGGCATGCCAGGGCCTGTAGCCACTGCAAGCAAATGCCAGATACATGTACTACCACATGCATCTAGCTTACATGGGTTCTGGGGAATCAAACCTAGGTCCGTAGGCTTCACAGACAAGCATCCTAACTACCAAGCCATCTCCCCATCCCCCAAATACTTTAATCTTGATTTCTTTCCTTATTTTCTAAACCTTATGTTAGTTTATCAATACTTCATTTGATAGTCTTCTCTACTAACTTAAAGAAAATAATAAAATTTTTCTGATTTACAATTTCCAAGTGGAACCCATACTCCTGTTATAAAAGACACAGGAAATGTATTCTACTAATTACCAGACATTAAGCATGCTTTGATTTTTTAACTATACATTTTTAAATGAGCTATAAAGTTAAAATTCATAAAAGTTTACTTAAAAATGTTCTGCTTAGAATGAGAAACGTGACTCAGATTTATTTTACCTAGCTAAATACTACAAGAAGATATTGGTGTTCTGAGATAGTTCAAGTAAACAAAAAGGGTTATTTTTTGTTTTATAATATCTAATATTATTGAAAACTTGAGAAGATTACTTTTCAACTGGTTATTTACAATCCAAACCCACAAAAATCTGTAAACTTTATTACATCCTTCATGGGTAAATATTACATATGTTTTACTAATCATGCATCATATCCTTGATCTTAATATTTTTGTTTTATGTTCAAGCATACAATGTGCTTAGAAAGTTCATGCATTCTGCATGTTACATAAAAGAGCTTGAAGTAGAGAAAGCCATCCAGTTTGGATACTCAGCTCTTGGACATGGAAATGTCATTGAGCTGACTGCTTTAATTCTCTCTCTCTCTCTCTCTCTCTCACACACACACACACACACACACCGTATGGTGTTAAACTTTTTCAGGAAACATTATTTTATATTATCAGAATTTTGATTCATTTTCAAAATCCATTCCTGTTCCATTTTATGCCATTTTAGTGAATGAGGACAAATTATATGTAGTTACTCTAATCAGAACTTGTAATCAGGGCTCAAGATGTAGCTCAGTAGCAAAGGCAATTCCTGTCATGGACAGAACTCTAGATCTGATGCCAGCACTGAAAATTTAAAACAATCCAAAATAAATTAAAAAAAAATTATACCTGTAATGATGTGAAACACATACTCTGTTTATGTGTCTCATTCAAACTGTCAATAAAACATTGCTTAACTATCCTAATTTTTTCTTCCCCTCATTCATGTAATCATTCTGACTGTTCTAAGTATTCTACTCACTTCCTATGTACACTGCCTTTAAAACTCCTCTTCTTTTTCTAATTTTTCCCTAATCTAGTTCATCCACCTCAGAGGTGCCAGCCAGGCAGTAAACACAAAGTCCTGTCAAGACAAAAAAAAAAAAAAAAAGACAGACCAAATGGCTGATCCTTCACCAGGCCCTTACAGGGGAAACCTGAACCACAAGACACTGGAGAGGGTAAGATTAAGACTAATCTTAATCTCCTACATCTTCCCTCCCTCACTTCCCCTCTCCTTGTCTCTCTCTCTCTTATCTCTAACTCTTGTATATTAGTTATCTTTTTCCTCATTTTTTTAGTGGGCACTAACCTGTAACTCCCAGATCCAGCATGGGACTATCATTCACAATGAGCTTTTGATCAGAGAGATCTACAAGGTTTCCTAAAAGACAGACAGATTTCTGTCAGAGTACTTGATGACCCACCAAAGGTTAGTGGTAAGACCCTACTACTGAAGATACCTTATGTGGTTGACATGCAAAATAGAATGGCGTGGCTGGAAGTTGGAAGAGAGTCAGTCCCCAGACAGTCAGCGCATCTAGTGCCAGAAGGTGCTAAATGGGTGACTGGGGGAAAATGACCAATATCTGTCCAAGCAACTCATGGTCTAACCTACTTAGCAGCAAATAACTTGTTGTGATGCCCACACAAGTGCAGTAGTGGCACACAGCCATGGTGGGGAACCAACTGCTCTCAATTTGGCTAACTGATCCCCTCACTGGTATGGGACCCATAGCTGGAGCTGGGAAACAAGTCAGAACCAGATCCAAACGTAAACCCACTCTCCAATATCAAACTACCATTAATTGTGGGCTACAAGAGGGCCTACACGTATTAAATTCTCTATTAAAAAAAAAAGTAAGGGTTATCTCATTTGTCCTGGTGCTAACTTACTCTCCGTTGGAGAATCTGCTTCTCTTTTTCAGATAGATGTAGATCCTGAGGAGAGAGCCACCCCATCATACCTCAAAAGGACCCCAGCTGAAACTAAGAAAAATTGGAGAAACAAGCAAGGGGGCTGTTTTCCTGATGAACTGGATACCAGCACAAGGGGGAAGGAGATCAGCACAGAGAAAAATCAACTCCTACCAAATCAGAGAGCCAGAGCCTCAGAGGCCCCCAACACCTCATCACTGAAGCAGACCAAAAATGAACCCAACATGGCTCAGGGAAATTTTGCAGAAGAGGGGGCGGAAAGAATGTCAGAGTCACATGTTGGGTCATGATATGCAGAGACATTTATCTTACCCATAACTGTGGGCTAACTCCACAATGCATGACCCGTATACCTCAACAAGGAGGGGCCAAGGGGAGGGGGTAGGTCACGGATGAGCCTAATAATGGAACCAAACTGACTGTATTTGCTGAATACAGAACTGACTAATAAAGAAAAAAAAAACAAAAAACAAAAAAACCCCCCAAAAACGTAGTACATAAGAATGGCTTCATAAACACTCCTTGCTCTAACATAGGTCTTCTGCAATTGATTTTCTTTACCCCTTTATGTCTTATCTCCAGCATTACCTTCTTTTCTCATTCCACTCTACCCAATCCAGAAGTTTGGCTACTTTTGGAGACTTTCCAGTGTTGGCTCATGTCAGAGCCTGTGTTAAATGGTGCTGTCTCAGCCTTAGGCTACCTATCATCCTTGTTTATGTTGTTGACTTTCTACACTCCAGTCATATCATTTTTTTTCTTAGATGTCAGCTTTGCTGAGAGAATGTACAATTATTTTCTAGGTAATATAGTGCTTTCTCTACTCTAACCTGCTGAATTTCTCAGTACTGCTAAACAATATAATACATATCTGTGCAAGTATACCCAGTCTCCTTTATGTTACAGTCAGCACCGTGTGGGAATCTCTTCTTTTTCAGAAGGTAGCAAAACCTGTGGACATAAACTAACCCTCACACTTCAGTCAAGCCCCAGCTGAAACCATAGAAGAATTGGGGAGATGAGAAAGAGTGTTGCTTCCATGCTGAACCTGATAATCAGTGCCAGGGTTAAGGAGACAGACGCTGAGGATGCTCAACATCTACCAAAGCAGAGATCCAAGAGGCCTCCTAAGAGCTCATCACTGAAGTAGACTTAAAACTCACCCACCACAGCTCAGGTAATTTTGCAGAAGAGGGAAAGGAAATATTATGAGTCACAGGTTGAGACAACATGCCCAGAGGTATCCCCCCCCCAAAAAAAAATAGTAACTGACTACTGCTTCCACAATGCATAAACCACAACCCCATAGGGAATGCCTGCGACTCTACTGAGGAGGGTCCCTAATTTAAGGGAGGCAAGGTTGAGGGAAAAGAAAGTACCAACACATGATGTACCCATATGAAATGTTGTTGTTCATAGTAATAAAGGAAAAGAGTGAAATAATGGTGTCATTTTAGCATATGCATGCTTTGGTTTTATTTTCACAAAACTAAGGATGATGTCAGTTAGAGGTACATTAGAGTTCAGTATGCTTTGAATTTTTCTTGGTTTACTGCTCCTCTAATAGCTACATATATTAAAATTGTGCTTGCCCAAGTTACATGTCTCTCTATGTTTTCTTTATCACAACATATGGTGCTTTTGTTGTGATTGGGACATGGTAGCACACTGAATGAAACCTGTTCGGTATTTTTGTAGGTGTGATGCATAATAACTGAGAAAGTCTGTCCATAGTAGAGTTAGAAATGCCTGAGAGAAAGTACCTGGCAAATATGGGAATTTTACCTGATTTTCCCTTTTTATAATGTAAACTTATCTTTGACTAAAATATGTCCTAAGTAATATTGAGAACACAGATGTTTATGTGAAGCAGATGTCCTTCAATAACCACTTTTCATCCAGTTTTCAACACAGTAAATGAGATATAATGTCTCTAGATAGATTTTAATATCATAGAAATATTCAGTTTGAATGACTAAGCTTAAAGAGTACCACTATTTATTATTATAAATGTTTTTTAAGATCATCAAGGGTCATTGTTTCAGTGATACTTCATGGAAAAATAAAGTTTGTATCTATGAAAAATCTATTCTTTTTATGGTGCATTGTTTCACTTGGCTATATTGCCATCCAATTCCCAAGCTGGGATGTTCTAGAATAGTGTAAATGCTGTTATGAACTTAACAGTGCTTAAGAATCTGCTTTTATTAAGTATTTGCCTGGGAAATTTGATGTTCCTAAGCTTAACTTCAGTTACTAAGGAAAACTCTTATTTAAATAATTTGTGAGAACTGTGTTTAACAGTTAGATTTCTCCTGAAGTGGGGAAAAAAAACCTTTGTCCTTAGAGAGTAGAATAAGTCTCCTTTTACTTGAAACTTAATTTATTTTGGCTATGTCTTCTGGGACACAGCACAGTTATGAACCTCAACATATTTCTACTGTAGAATAAGATGGTAAAACTAGGAGCAGCTCTGATGAATAATTGCTGAAAGTTGAAATTTTCTGTCTTTTCTACTCCTTAGATGTCCCAGTATTAAGTGAGAGAAAATTCCTTAGAAAACAATCGCAATTTCTATATAGAAAGCAGTTTTCATAATACATAGCACTATATCTCACCATGTTTGAAAGATAAGTTTCATGCAAGAAAATACTTTTAGCTGCTGAGCCATCTCTCTAGCTCAGATAAAAGTTAAATCTGGAATGCTTGGGTTAAAGGAATTTTTTTTTAATAGCAAGACTTCATCTTCCCTGCTCCAGTTCTAATCCAAGATACTGAGTGCAAGAAACAATTCCAAAATATCAGCTTTTTATTTGGCAACTTTTAATGGAAACTTATTAGTAGAATACTGTTACTTGCTCATCTGAGAATCTGATTTCAATGGACTGAGCTAAGCCCATAGCTCCTTCTAACCATATGGACTTTATTTCACTGTTCAGGACACTTAAATCTTGATACTTTGTGGCTTTATCTATTTCAGACTAAGTTTCTAACATTGGTCACTTTTTCTAAGTCAGCCAGTACCTAGGGAAGATCCTTGTAGGTCAACAAAGTTAGCTTGAATTGATTTAGACCCACTTGAGTGCTTAATAGAATGTCAGATGTGGATGTGAATGCCCTTTTCTACCAGGCAATTTCCTTTACTTAAACTGCAAAGAAATTGAGGCCCTAGTGAAAAATGTTAAGTCCCTGAACTTTATTGCAATCACTCTTTTGTTTTTAAATTCTAACATTTTAAATATTTTATTTATTTATTCTTTTGCAAGCAGAGAGAAGCCCACACAGAGAGAATGGGCACACAAAGGCCTCTTGCTACTGTATATGAACTCTAGATGCATGTGGCACTTTGTGCATCTGGCTTCATCTTGGTATTGGGGAATATAACCCAGCCATCATGCTTTGCAAGCAAGCACATTAACTGCTGAGCCATGTATACAGTCTTTAATCATTCTATATTAGACACCATGATGCCATGATTTGGGCAGAACACAAAATATATTCAAGTGATTTTTGTAAGACTGCTTGTCAAATCTTTGTGTAGAACACTAAATATTGCACTAGTGTAGAAAATAAAAGTAAATTAAAGCCCTTGGGACCATTTGTGTGTTTGTAAACTGTCCATTGACCCAAGTTAGGAATGAGAACGATAAAGAGAACAAGGTGGAAAAGGTCTGGAAGGATGGCTTAGCCATTAAGTCACTTGCCTGCAAAGCCAAAGGATCATGTTCGATTCCCTAGTACTATGTAAAGCCAGATACACAAGGTGCTGCAGGCATCTGGAGTCTCTTTGCAGTGGCTAGAGGCCCTGGTGTGTCCATTTTCTTTCTCCCTCTCTCTCTCTCTCTCTCTCTCTCTGTCTCTGTCTGTCTTTCTCTCTGAAATAAATAAATTAGTTAATCAATCAATATATTTAAAATGAAAAAATGCAGAAAAGAAAAAGACTGAGGAGTGTTGGTGAGTTTGCACAAGTGTAAACATTATAATCCTGTAGTGAAATCCTCACTGTTTGCAAAATGAGAAAACCTAACTGAAAGAATAAAAAATAAAATGAACAAATGGAGACTAACAGAAAAGGAGTAAGAGATATAGGGAAAATACATAACTAAACTACTTATTGTTGATCATTTTTTACATCTAACGATATATACCACCATGCTATTAGATTCATGGATCATAAAAAATATGCCCTTTACCTATTTTTGAAAGGGATTTATTTTGTTCAATATTATTATATTGTTCATTAACAAGTAAGATATCAACAAAGTATAGTATTATACAGTAGAAAGGGAAAAGAGAATGCATTGCTAATAAACAAACTTGAGTACCAGTACTTCCGCTAATATTCATTACTTATGTTATCTTTGGAGATCCCTTCTCAATTCTCAATACTTTTCTTTATCTCATGAAAGGAGAACACCTCACTGTCACACTTCACAGCATTTGTTGTGGAGACAAATGAAACCAATGTGGTTGAAATGTGAGATTATCTCTGTCAGACACAAAGCCCACACGTTCTTCTCACTTTCCTGAAATGTGTGGTTGTTATCTATGTACAAGGTAGTTAATGAGGCCATGTAGTGTTAAATTCAAAATGCTTTGTACGAAAACCTCTTCTGCTTGGAAACTCAGACTATCTATTCTAGAATATTCAAACTATCATTTCTTGTCAATAATATTTTCCCAAAGAAAACAACCCTAAATCATTAATACATAAGCTGCTTTCTTTCTTACTTGGAAATTCCCCAGTTTTCAGAGGGAAACCTTTAAAGAAAAATCTGGATTCATAAACTATAATTCTTTAGAAGTCATTTTTTTCTGATTTTTTTTGTATTGATGATGCACTTATGCATGCAGCCTTCCTTGGCCATGTTGCCTGCAAGGCTGCGTGGTTGGTGAATGTGCTACACCAAAGTAGAGAAGGATAAGGATCTCTTAGGGCATAACCAAATTAATGGATCTAGTGAATTACTCTGAAGTTAAATTGCATGTATTTTACATTTAGTGGATTACATTATTGGGTTAGCTCTGTCACACAGCTATTCAACTCATTGTATTAACCATTCAACTAGTACTCTTAGGCATATGGGCAACCTGTCTATGTAAACAAAACTTAAAATACCATTTTATAAAATTATAATCAAGCAATATGTCTGAATTTCTAAGAATTTGTTCTCGTTCTGAAATATTTCTAATGGAAAATATCATGCATAATACATTGATAATGTATTTTTCCCATGCACTTGAGAAAAGCAATTTATAGTGTAGGATAGGCAACAATGATTAATTTAGAAATTTTATAATGAAATTTTAACTGTAAATTATTTCTCATAGACTTCTGTTTATCTTTCCATGTAGGCAATAAACTCAAAGAAAGTACTGACATTTTAGATAGAATCATGATGCATTCTAAAATGTTGTTGCCACAGCTATCTCCTTAATATCTAAGCAATCTTAGCCCTAAAGATATTAAGAAAGTGAAGCCATGAGTCTTAATAAAAGTCAATATCCTGGGGGTAATTTGCCCTTACAACATCATATCCTGTGAACAGCTAGAATTTCCTGACCATTGCATCTATCTGAAAATCAGCTTGAAAATTACGATTTTGAGATATTTTCATTCTTTAAATTTAAGACAGAAAACAACACTTTCACACAAGTTTGTATAAGTATATTTTTAAGGCTTGAGAAATTATATGTCAACATTTACCATAGGGAATTGTAATTGGGCAATATGAGTTCACTAAGCAGAGTGGAGGGAGAAGTACCTTTTATATTCATTAATACATTATGATAAAGCCACCTAAACTATACATTAAATCATGGATTCTCTTTTGGGAAATGCCTTTTTTCCTCCCTTATTTCTGTGCATCTTCAATTAGTAGACTCTCTTTTAGAGTTTTACTTACATAAGTGAATAGGTCACTTTAAATGCTATCTTTTAAATAGTCCTTCCTGCACCTAAGGGAACACACAGGAATCATTCAGGTAACCACTTATCTTAAATTGGGATAGATCCTCAGCCCCAGCGGAATGTAACTAGGAACCTTCTACTAGTGAATCATTGCATAAACCCAAGGACTGAACTTCCTTCCTCCTACTATTCCTGGTATCCTTTCTTTAAATAAGATAGGTTAAGGAAATGTTGTTGGAAGCTTTCTTCAAGTATAAATTCATTATATATTCTTGTGGGGAAAAACAAATAGGTTGATACTTCAACTTTCTCAGAACTAGGAGGAGAAATATTTAGTTTTCATAAAAGTCTAAAGGCATAATTTTTGTTGGTTTCTTATAAACTCCATTGCCAAGTTGATAAGGTAAGAGGTAGGATCCTTTATGTATGTGAGTAGTTATACAATGATTCAACTTGGAGACCAATAATGAAAGTAATGCTATCCTTTTGTTGTCCAAATAGATTATTTTTGTTGTTGTTTTTGAGGTAGTGTCTCATCATAGCCCTGGCTGACTTTGAATTCACTATGTAGTCTTAGGGTGGACTTGAATTCTTGGCGATCCTCCTACTTCTGCCTCCCTAGTGCTAGCATTAAAGGTGTGTGCCACCATGCCTGGCTCTCAATAGATTTTCACTAACTAATAAAGTTATGATCACCAATTCAATAAATATATGGCATATAAGGCCAGGAGTCAGAATTGTAATGGTGGAAATTAAGAATATGTTTGGAAATTAAGGGAAAAAATGTGAAATTATAATCATTTTCTTGTTTTGTTAGAAATTAGTATTTTTATACATGCATTCATTTGGAGATATTTTGGGTTATAATGGTATATGTTTCTCCAAAACGTCATAGAATTATGTTCATGAAGGTAATGCTATATTTTGCCTTGGTTCCTACAATGACCAGAAATGAAAGGGAATTTAAGACTAGGCTTTCAACTATACCTTAGCATATTGCCTTGATCAGCTGAGGGAGGTAAAACCTTTTCCACAATCTAGAAATTGGAAAAACAGGAGCCTACCCCTGGATCATCGAGTCTGACATACTGTTTGTATAAAGTAGGAGGAGACTGATACCTGAAATATGTATATAACAATCTATCTGAAAATCATGCATCACAAAAAACCAGAGAAACAAAGTCACAGCCTTGACATCAACTGTAGCAAAAATCAGTGAACACTTGACTACTTCCCAAACTTACCCTTCAAAATTCTTCTGTGAACACGTCTTGTTCATAGGATGTCCCTCACACCCAATATCTGTAACAAATATGTGCAGCAAAGTCTTTGTTGTCCTTTTGCAGTACTTAAAAATCACACTGGAAGGTTGTCAGAGTACATCCTGTCAACATATCCTGTGAAGCACAGCTTTCACTCAGGAGATTCGTGTGTCATAGGTCTTAAAACCTTTATTTAGGACTGGAGAGATGGCTTAGTGGTTAAGGTGCTTGCCTGCAAAGCCAAAGGACCTTGGTTTGATTCCCCATGACCCACGTAAGCCAGACACACAAGGTGGCACATGTGTCTGGAGGCCCTGGTGTGCCCATTCTCTCTCTCCCTCTCAAATAAATAAATAAATAAATACATAAATAAATACATACATACATAAATAAATAAATATTAAAAACCATTTATTTGCCTAAAATACTAATAACCTACATTACTGTTCTTATTATTGAAAGACTAGATCTTTTCTTTATCTTCAACTATCCACTTTGCTCGTATGAATGAATGTAAACTAAATAGCACAGGATTATACATTTTTTAGTTTTCTACTTTCAAATTCTATAATGTGTCTGAGTATATTGCTGCCCCACTTGACTACACCTTAGTCTAGTGCATTTCAAATCAATAAGTAACTATATCTACCCTCTAAGGTTTCATCACATATCTATTTAGAATTTTAAGCAACAAATTACAATATAGTCATGTCCCACACCAGTGTTTTATTTCAAAATGGACCACAATGAGATGGAGGTCACATGAGAAATTAGTATAAATGAAAATTTCTATTTCTTAGTGATGTAGACATAATGTTATAGAATAACACATTGCTCATATACTTGTGATGTAAATAGAACTGTTTAGATATATTTAGATACACATATATCATATTGCACTTGTTTATAGTACTCCAAACAATTGGCAAATGTTGTTTGACATTTAGTATTTTAACAACTCAAAAATAAATTAAATATACATTATACTTATCATCACATTTTGTAGTCCTATCATAACTCACTTGCATTTTCCTATTTTCAGAAGAATCTCAGACCCAACCTACTATTTGTCTCTTTGACATTGAGCTCAAATAATACTTCCATAATTAAAAAAATAAATACCATTTTGAATGGAATACATTTTTGAATGGAATTCTTTTGAATTTTTTTTACACAAAACTAATTTATATTGTTTACTTCCTATTCTTTCCCTATCTCTTATTTACAATAATAGTAATGACAATCTTTATAAAACCAAGGATTCAGATTTAATCCTACTAAAGTTGAGATTTATTTTTTCCCAGTTTTTTACATATAAGTCAAAGAAAGTTAGGAGGAGTAATTGAAATGATTTAAAATGAACTATGGGTCTAATATCATGGTTTATGGTTGAAAATTCTACTTGCAAATTACTATCCCAGCATAAAATTCATTGTATATACTGTCATGAATTACTGATAGGGCTGTTTTGAGAACTGAATCATGATGTGACTTTGTCATTCTACTCACATGGTGAGCATTTAGATAAACCCAGTGGATGTTACCTACTCCTTCCCTAGGCTATATAATAATCTTACTGTACCACCATTCTATATGTGGCCCATATTTGATTTAAATTTTAAAATGCTATGTACACCATGGTCCTGTCTTAGCCTTTGAGCATAGGAAATGGTAAATACTCTTCAATATGTTGTTGTAGACCAGTAAAGTATTTTGAGAAAAAAATGTGTTAGATTGATACATTCATAGCTAGCATTAGATGTGTGTTAACTTTTCATTCTGTCTGAATGCTCCTAGAGCTAATCTTACTCCATTCTTTCTTCATCATAACCAAAGGATTTCCTCAAATGAACTTTGATATTCATTTTTGAAAGAATGCTTAATATTCATTGAGGACATTCTGAGATTATAATTCCACATAAAATCAGTTTTTACAATTTTAGCATTACCAGTTTTGGAAATTCAGTTTCACACAATTTACAGAGTATTAACTATATTATGAAGAAAGAAAAAAAAATCTCATGAATTTTCTGGTCTATGCAATTAGAATTTTGTACTTCAAAAATCCAAAGTGATTAAAAACCAAGAATAAGCCAGCTACCTTTAGCTTCTGTACAACTTGAGTGAGTATAAAACTGAACCATGAATTAACTAATGTTTATTGAATTAATTTGAAAACTAACACTGACATAAGAGTATTTATTTATTTATTTTATAACAGGTCATTGCTTCATCCCTGTTCCCTTTTCCTTGTGGTCCTCTTCTGTAAGGTTATGGGATTTACTGTGGGGTCAAGAAGTCCTCAGTCAGTCCCCACCCATGCTTTGGCTCTTACAACATTTCTGCTCCCTCTTCTGCAATGATTCATGAGCCATGGCAGGCCTGTTGGCAGTCTGATTGAGGGTGGAGTTCTGTTAGGCTCTGGATTTCTGCTTTGATAGGATGCACTTTACCACCACCATGTCTGCTGCCATCACCCTGAAGCTGGGTATCAGGTTAGCTGTAAGAGCAGTGTTTGTGGCACTGCTGCCTCTGCAAGTTCTCCTGGGCCCTGGTGGGCGTGGAAGAGGTGGCAAGCCTCAGGGTGGGCCCTCAGATATATTCTTGTCTTAACAATGGATCTTGACTCTCCTCCATTTTCTCTGCCATCTGTAAGAGAAAGCAGATTCTCCAACCAAGAGTGAGAGCAGCTTGGGCTAAAGGGATATGCAAAGTTATTTGAGAGATTGTGTGTGCATGCGTGTAAGCCCACTCTTCTCCAGAGAGCAATAGGGGCTCCTTTCTGATGCATTTTTCATAAACTTTGGATAGTAAGGGCTGGGTAGAAAAATATAAATAAGCCAGTTCCTGTTAAGGTTGATATTTATACCCTACCTTTATGATTTTGAAATGAAACATACTGTATAGTCTTATGTGTGGAGTTCTTGGTTACCATCTGGTGGTATGGTTTGGGGTGGCTCTGGAAACATGCAAGTAAGGCCTATCTGCTGGAAGAATGCCACTGAGAGAATACATTCAACTTCATACCTGGTTCCAGTTTCTTCTTTACTTTCTACTGACAGAGATGAAGTGAAGGGCCTCCTCCACATATGCTCAAGTCACAGTATTCTTACTCACTACGGGCTCAGAATCAAGTTAACTAAGGAATATAGACATGGATTACTGAGACAATGAACCAAAGTAAATCCTGCCTTCCTTAAAATGCTTCCATCAGGCATTTGCAACAGCATTGAAAAGTTAACAGATGTTTTGATATTTATGCACAATCACATGAAATCGCACCCCCCCACTTACACACACACACATTATCTCCTAGGTGATGTCTTAGTGTCACTACATAGCTCAGCCAAACATGTTCTGTTTCCAATCAGAAAATAATTAACTGAGGTGAAAAAGACTTCCATCTGAGAATGACTGTGACATAATTTTAAATCACTATTTCATGAGAAGTAAATGAGGGTTGCTGACCATAGACCACTATAATAACACTATGAAGTACTTGCTATCTGAAAATTTTACTGAAAATTTTAACCTAGTAAAAGGAATTTTCTGACACTTTTGCTAATTAAATGACTGACACTGAGAGGTAAGTCAGCTGTGCCAGCTTTGGTCTGTGATCATCTTTGCAGCTCTGAATCTAGTCCATTATCATTTGGCTAGCACAGCCCACAAATCATTCCTTGAAAACTATTGCAGGAACAATCAGGGGAGAAAGTGAGTGTCTTGGTATAACAGGGCTGGGGTATTGATGCCCACACAGTATTTATGAGGGTTTTGGCTAAAGGCTGTAGAGACTTCTAACTTTGAGATCTTTTTTGTGGTGTTTATGAGTTTAGAAATTACTTCTATCATTTACTTCTTCATATGGCATTACTTTTCTTCTCTGTAACCTTTATGCCTGATTTTCATCTTTATTTGCACATGTCATTTGTATAAAATAGTAGGGTTCAATATGCTATCTTCAAACATATATCTCTCTAATACACACAAATTTACTTATATATGTAAATGTATCCATACACACAAGCATATATACCTATCCTACATTTTTAAAATAACAAAACATTTATTGAAAATGATATTCGTAATTTTCTATGAATACATTCATGAAATCATTTAAAAAGAAGCTCAGTTGTTACAGATATGACTTTACCAACTGCTTGAGACATAATTGTCCTCCTTTGTAAGATGTACAGGAAAGATTTGAGTTTCAAAGATTTCTTCAAACAAGAAATGTAACCAGAACCCAATAATATTGTTAACTTTTTTATCATTTATTTTTTTTACAACAGCTATAGTCTCACATCCCCTCTTTCCATGAGGGCTCTCTTCAGTGCCGCTGTTAGTATTCACTACAGGGTACTTTAGGACTCAGTCAGTCTCTGTACTGGGGAGGTGTCTCAGAGTATTTCTACTGACTTTTGGCTCTTACAATATTCCCGCCCCTCTTCCATGATAGTATCTGGGCCTTAGTGGGTCAGTTAGGTATCAAATTTACTGATGAGTTACCATCTACATTTCTGCTTTGAGGTATTCTCATTGTCCCTGTGTCTGTTGAATTTCCCCTAAAGCTGGTTGTCAGGCTAGCAGTGGGAGAAATACCCACGTGGCTGCTTCCTCTGCAATTTCTCTCATGGGCCCCAGCAGATGTGCCAGAGGTGGCATGTCATATGGTAGGCAGTTGCCTATCTTTTCCTGTCATATTAATGGATCTTGGTTCTCCGGAGTTTTCTATGCATCTGTCAAATAAAACAGATTGTTCAAACAAAACTAAGAGCAGCTTGGATTAAAGGAGGTATGTATAGCTTTTTGAGAGACTTTGTAGTGTTTGTACCTACCTTTCTTATTCAGAGAGCAGTGGGGTCTTCTCTCTGGAGTCTGTGAGTTTCCTAGCTATGGGATTCTGACTTGGTTTCCAGTACCAGATATAAGTTCTGTCCCACTGAGTGGGACTCATCTCCAATTGGAGAACAGTTAGTGACCCTCAAGGGGTATGTGCCACTATTGCACAAGTACATAGTTCTAGCTTGCAGAGTTCCCTGCTTATTCATGCTGTTGGTGACCCACCATATTCCATAGCACTTCCGGGCACTCATATGAGGATTATCCAGGAGGGAACTAATTGCCCTTTCAGTACCAGCATGCTATTTCAGTGTTCTGTGGCTGTAGACTGTGGTGTTTTTAGTAATAGGGCATTAGCATTGATCTCTGGCAGGTAATCAGCTCTATGGCAAGGATCTGAATTTTGGAGGTACTTCATGAATCTCCCTGGCCTGGGATTAATAAGCCAACACCCATGGTTTTAAGGTTAAGATACTCCACTGTCTATAGGCCTCTTCTGTCTGGATAGTGTCCCTCTCCCTTTATTGGTAGTTGAATTTTGTAGAATGGTATTGTTATCCAGAAGGGCTTCTATAGAAATGATTCAAATTGTCTTAAATTATGTATAATTTCCCTTGCACCATCCCTGTCTCCATATACCTCCAATACTTTTCCACCCCCAAAATTATGTCCTTCACCAAGCCTTAATGTATTTCCTTCTTTGCTCCTTCCATATTCCTTCTTTCTCTTGGTGCTGTTGTCATTTTATTCCTATATGTCTGAGGCTCACTACTGTTTACACTCATCTCTAAGTTTTCCCAGTTAGGAACCACATATGAGACAGAACATGTGGCATTTGTCTTTCTGTGCCTGTGTCACTTCACTTTAAATGATATTTTCCAACTTCATCCACTTTCCTCAAAATTTCACAATTTCGTAGTTCCTTATTTCTGTTTTAAATTCCATTCTGTATATGGACCACATCTTCATTACTCATCAATCAGTTGATGGGCATCTGTGCTCATTCCAATTCTTTTTTTTTTTTTTTTTTTGGTTTTTTTTTTTTTTGGAGGTAGGGTCTCACTCTAGCCCAGGCTGACCTGGAATTCACTATGGAGTCTCAGGGTGGCCTCGAACTCATGGCAATCCTCCTACCTCTGCCTCCCGAGTGCTGGGATTAACGGAGTGCGCCACCACGCCCGGCTCATTCCAATTCTTACCTATTATGAATAAAGTAGCAACAAACATGACTGAGAAAATATCCCTTTAGTGTCTATGGCCAATAGTGGTATAATGGGACTCAAATGTTAAGTCTATTTTTACCTTTTCAGGAGTATTCATAATGCTTTCCAAAGTGATTGTGCAAGTTCACACTCTCCCCCATCAGGACAGATAGTAGATGATAGGTAGGGTTAGTCACTCATTTTCCTCTCTTGTTTTACCACCCCCCCCCTTACTGCTGTTCTTTTTCCTTTTCTCAAGTAGCCCTCTTCTACACTCAAGCATAATATTTTATTTATTTAATTATTAGAGAGAGAAAGAGGCAGATGGATAGAGAAAGAGAGAATGGGCCATTAGGGCCTCTACCCACCGTAAACAAACTCCAGTTGCATGTACCACCTTTTGTATCTGGCTTATGTCAGTTCTTGGGACTCAAAGCTGTACCATTTTGCTTCACAGGCAAGCACCATAACTGCTAAGCCATCTCTGCAGCCCTCATGCATATTCTTTATTCAAAATCTAGACTCAAAATATGAAAGGTGAATATACAACATTTATCTAAATTTGGCCCATTTTACTTAACAACACATACGAATTTTAAGCACACAATTGCTTCAAAACGTGTGAAAGAATGTTTCAATTTCTTCATCAGGAAAATGGAAAAATAATAATGTCTTATCAGTTGGTAATACAGTATGTGGTGGCTAAATATAAACATGTTTAAAAGAACACATTTTTGTGAGCATCAATCAAGGAGATGATGCATTTGAAACTATTGACGATTTAGCTAGACAAAGAGGTAAACAGGAAATATTCTTCCTATTTAAGAATAAAAACTAAATATTTAGTAAAATCATTCTTCCCTTTCATTAGCCTACTTTGTATAGTAACCAATGGAGAAAAGAAAAATAACTTTACTTCAGAATGTCTGGGTTTTGCACATACACTACAAGCTACTAACTCACACTTTTTAAGTGTCTAGTTTTATTTGTAAAATATCTAACATAAAAATAAGATTAAATTATAATATTTATTGTATTTCTTAAAATGGTAAATGTAAGTCACTTTTAGAACAGTATGTATGATTTTAAATTTGTATTGAATATATAAATGAAATAGGATGTTTCAACTTATTTTAATCATTATGCCAGAAAACTTTCAACAGGCTATAATTTAAAATTATATGCAGATAAGTATATTAACAAATTCTATAAATGTGTCAACTAGTTCATATTTTATTTTCAAAGTTAAATTGGGCTAAGAAAATTTGAGGTTATAAGTTTAAATTGGACACAAAGGAAATTATTGGCTAATGTATTAATGTCTTTTGAAAGGACCATTAATAAATATTTGCAGACTATATAGATAAATGGGTAAATTTCCCAATTTTACTTTTTCTCTATGTATAATCAATCACAAACTGTAAATTTATTTATTTATTTATTTGTTTCAGTTTTTTTCATGATAGGGTCTTGCTCTAGCCAGGGTTGACCTGGAATGCACTATGTAGCCGCAAGGTGGCCTCAAACTCTTGGTGGTCCTAATTCTGCTTCATAAATGCTAGGATAAAAGGCATGCTCCAACATACTTGGCAAGTCTGTCAATTTTTTGTTGGTGTGCATGTGTGTGTGTGTGTGTGTGTGTAGTGTATACATTCATGGGTGCATGAGCGTCTGTGCAGAGTCTAGAGGAGGACATATGATGTCTTTCACTATCACTCTTCTGCCTTATTTCCCTGAGGCTACAAACTATACATGTAAGAGAATGTGTAGCAAGTCTTTCAATTGAAATTGGAGTCACTAGAAGCCATCATACTCAGTTCTCAAAAATGAGTTAATGAGTAATAATTCCACACTTTCATTTATTGCTTTGGTGAAAGGAGATTAGTTAATTGTATTAGATCGTTAATAAAAGAATTAAAGGTCTTTCATGATCTAAACATTATCAAAATGTTGTAACAAACATATCAAGTCATAGTCAATTCAGTATTTCCATATGAAAAAATGGTACTGACTAACATTGTGGAAGATATAGAAACTTTGACATATAAATATGCTTGGTCCAGGAATTTATGACTAGTTTTGGACTGAAATGTGTCTCCTGATCCCAAATTCATATAATGAAGCCTTAATTTCTAGTACACCAAATTGAGGCTGTATTTTGGGACAGGACTTTTCAAGGAAGAGCTAAAATGAGGACACTGGGATTCTTAGATTAGTTCATAATCCCAGATGACAGGTGTCCATATAAAAAGGGCTTTTTTAGGACGTTGACATAAGTAGTGGACAGATCTTGTGAAGCCACAGAGAGAAACCAGCCATGTACCTTCCCTAGATAATG
Organism: Dipus sagitta; assembly: GCA_036346955.1. Classification (NCBI taxonomy): domain Eukaryota; kingdom Metazoa; phylum Chordata; class Mammalia; order Rodentia; family Dipodidae; genus Dipus; species Dipus sagitta. Next base: position 27,903,664 of record CM070781.1, on the reverse strand, counting down.
AGAAGACACAAAGTAGCAATTCAGTCCTAATGAAATCTTTATGTCAGATATCTAGCCTTTAAAGTGTGAAACATTAAAGCAATGCTATATAAGCCATCCAATATTAATAACTTTGACAACTACAGTTCTGTCATGAGATGCTATGACTTCATGCTATTATGGGGACTATCTCCTTTTCTTCTCGTGATCTTCATCATCTTTTCAGCTTCTTCTTTTCTCTTATGACTCCCTTGTTTTCTGGCTTAATTAAACCAGAGAATTTTCTTTTGCCCATGTCTCATTATTATGGTAATTTTTTTCTGTTTTCTGAATTTATCTCTATATGCTGCAGTTGAAGTAGATGTTCAAAGTGTTATACAAATAATTGTGTTATTTCATCTTTTGAATGTCACTGGTCTCATTGATGCTGTTATGCTTTGCTTTTGCTTTTTGGCTCTTGATCTCTGGTAGAAGGGAATGTCGAGTTTTCTATCAATTCCTTGAGTATTTTCACAAACAGCTGCCTCATTTGTCACTTTATGGAATGCCTGGCTTATAAGACAACATTAGAAAGTTTTAGTCATGGTAAAATATTTTATGCTAATAATTTACTACTAATAATAACACACCACAAGTGCATGATGTTATTATTCCCACCAAACTGATAGCAAATTTTTTTCTTTCAAGTTATCTAGCCAATGCAGCTATATAAATTCTTATATTTATAACAATTATTTGATATATTCCTTGTGGTGCTTTGAATCTATGTCCCGTAATAGATTCAGGTGTTATTAAAATTGAGTTTGCAGCTTCTGCCCCTAGCAGGCAGAATCCCGCTACAAGGGAAGATGTGTCATTGGGGCAGACCAGAATTCCAGCCTAGGAAATGCAGTGCTTGAGCTTTGTTTGGGGTTGCCAGGGTGTGCTTGTAGTGCTGCCGGTGGTTTTCTCTCTGTGCCGATTTCTGAAAGGGAGATGGCTTCTTCTACCATTATGGAACTTCCCCTGTATCTGTAAGTTTCAAAAGACCCTTCCTCCCATAAACTCTGTCTGGGCTGGAGATTCATCGCAGCAATGTGAAGATGACTACTACATTCCTATTCATAGCAAGTAGTCTTTCCACTGTAAAGAACTAATAAAGTGGAAAATACTTTTGGAACAACAGCTTTCCAAGTCTGGTCAACTGCAAAGAACTGATTTCCTAAAGAGAGAGAACAAATATGTCAATATTCATAGTTTTCCTAGATTTTTATTTAGAAGAATTTAAAGAATCCAAATGTTAGGAGGGAATCTTAAACATGTAATTAGTTACTTTATTGAACTAATCTGATTGAAGTACAAGAAAAGTGAGATTGTCAGGGGGTCATATTTTGTGGAGTAGAACCTCTAGAGAAATGGGAACCAATTAACCAAACCAAGCCAAACAAAAAGAAACCTATAAAAACTTCACAAGTCTTTTTAAATCTTCCTTGTGTACTCTAAGGTGAATTCCCAGACAAATGTGTATGGGGCCATACGGCCACACTCTCCAAGGCTTAGAGAAAGGAAACTTCCAGGGAAGTAGTGACTACTGTCTGATAATGTAAAAAATTCTTTAGGGACCATGTAATATATTCATTAGTCAAAGCAGTAGATCCATGGCAAAGGAGCAGGTGTTAATGAGTTCCATCATGCAGATTAAATACTATTTTACATGCTGGAAAGATGGCTTAGTGAATAAAGCCCTTACATCACAGTTGTGAATACCTGAGTTCAAATCCCAAAATCCCATTAAAACAAACAAACAAACAAACAAACAATAACAACAAAAGCCACAGATGTTGTAGCTGGTATTGGTATGTATAATCCTAGCATGCATATGGTGAGATGAGAGATGGACATGGGGGACTCTTCCATAAGCTTGTAGTCTAACGAGCCAGACAAACCCAATCATGACAGACCTCGCCACAGACAAAAGTCAGACATTATAGGATTTGAGATTGTCCTCTGAGGTCCATAAATGCATTATGGTGCTCACCTGACACAACCCCACAGGTCTGAAATGAAAACAACAAAACAACCACAACAACACTATTTTAAGGGCCCGAGAGAAGGCTCAGAGCAAGGAACCATCCATCCATCATTTAAGGATTCCTAAATCTTTCCAGGGAGATCTTCCTGCCTTGGATTTCTTACACCAGAATTCAGTGTTTTTAAAATGCTATTAACTCATCTCTGAGATTTTCTGATAACAAGATTTTAAAAATTGTAGCCAGGGGATATTGTTAATATATATGCATTCCAAATATTTATTTGGTTTTTATGTTTATTATGAGGTTGCACAATGATTTCCTTCAATTTCCATGGCCACATCATTCTGTACTCCCTGGGTTCACAAAAGGCTACTATAATCTCATAACATTCCTCTGTTGAATATATTTTTTACTTTCATGTCATCATTCAGTAATATTTAATGCATTTTTCTTGTGACCTTCAATTATACCTATATAGGGAATTCTCAAAAATAGTCTAAAATTGTTTTAATAAATATTCATTTTAATTTCTCCTTACAACATGCAGAAAGGGAGAAACATGCTTATTGCTTATTATAGTAGTCTTGTTAGATCAAGTAAACAAAGAATATTTGAGCAGGAGCAGTATCTAGGTCTGAATTGCTTTAATTGGACATTTGTATTGATCAAGTTAAATGTCTAATGGCTCTATTTTCTAGGTTGAGAGAATAAATTTACTGAGTCATTCCCAAGAGAGGATTTTGCTTAATACAATTAACAAGAAAGAGAATAACTTTCATTTTATTATAATGAGCTTCCGTCATTCAATTTAATCTGTTTAATGACATTCAAGCATAGTTATGTGAGTTGATATCTGAAGTATATTCATGTCACAATGCACATGAACGATGATCTGTAAGAGCACAAAAATACTGGGGAATTTTCCTCACAAAAATCAAAGTGTTTAAAAATCTGTCTGTAACCAGCGATAAGCATGATTAATTGCTACATTAGAGAGATCTCCAAGGTATATTCTTATACATGGTGCTAAAATTTCCAAACACTCATATGCCTTTAATAATATTTTAAATATTTACATTTCTATTCTTGATAAAATTACATATTTCCAGGATCATTTAAGGTTATTTTATGTGTGCAAGAAATTTATTTCATCATCTCTCTCTCTCAAAGTGAATATGTTGATAAATCATACTCCTAAGAAGAGCAAACCCTACAAGTCTAAAGTAGCCACAGTTAGAAAATAGAGCAGATGCACACAACCTCTTTCATGAGCCAATGTGAACAAGCATTCATCATATTCATCTTTGATTCCTCATATCCACTCTTCACATCTTTCTATGGTTTCTACATATGTTTATGCCTTTTATTTTATTTCTGTGACCATATGCACTTATGAGGTAAACTAAGCCTGTTATATTATAGAGAATATTGGAGGAGAGAGAAAATATCCCTTTTATTATTGTGAAAACCAAACACATATGTCCAATATAATTTGCTTTCTAACTTTAATTTTTCTGTTGATATGTGTGGCATCCACAGACAATTCACAAGAGCAGGTATAAGTAGAAGTAGCAAAGTGTAGTCAATAATTTCCCTGTGAAATTAACAAAGTGACCTTATCTCCAAAATCACTCTCAGAATCCAAGTTCTGTTCCACTCACCCATTAGTCCTCAATGTGTTTTTTTTTTTTTTTCCTGATTGTTACATACCAGAACTTGGTAGTTTCATAAAATTAAAGGTAGGAAATCCTAGCTTACAAAAGACAAGGCCCTGACCATAGTCTCAGAATGACCAAAGACAATAAAAACCCCTTATTTTATACTGAACATTCTGCTAAAGGCACACAAATCACAAATTTAATTTTTAAATATTATCTATCAATTCACAATTATTAATTACCATCTGTCCACTGCATGTCCAACGCTGAGATTCTAAGAACTGAAGGTTCAAACTAAAGCTACTTTTTTTCTTGTGTGTCTCAAATAAAATAATTAAAAGGATTAAATTAAACTAATCTACTAAGTTTATTGAAGTAATCATAGTTGGCACTGGAGTTTCAATGATAACTACAAATATAGTCTGAGTACTTATGGAAGCTATGAGGAAACACCAGAATTATGTTTGACCTAGAGGTTTGCAAAAGGTTTGATTGTAGATATAGAGGAAAGATTCATGGAAAAGAAACAGTATTGAGTTAATGTTGTTACTATTTTAGAATACACAATGATGGAATAGAAGAGAAGTAGAGGGGCTGGAGAGATAGCTTAGTGGTTAAGGCGCTTGCCTGCAAAGCCAAGGGATGCAGGTTCAATTCCCCATTACCCATGTAAGCCAGATGCACAAACTGACACATGTGTCTGGAGTTCGTTTGCAGTGGTTGAGGTCCCTGGCATGCCAATACTCTCTCTCTCTCTCTTTCTATTTGCCTCTTCTCTCCCTCTCTCAAATAAATAAAATAAAAAGTTTAAAAAAAGAAGAGAAGTAGAAAAACTGTTAGATTTTAGCAACATATATGGAAATACTATGAATAATCTGCAGTTTAGATATTTGCAATGGGTATGCTATGCTGGGAAGAGAACAGTATTTTGGTATTTTCATAAAATTTTTATAAGCTGATGGCTAAATGTCCAAGTGTTCCTGAATGATATCTACAAAGCCAAGTATATTAATAGTAAGTGAGGGAACATATAGCACCTGATAAATATTATGTTGTAGCTACCTACATATTGCGGGGAAAAATCACCAACCAAAAGCAGCCGAAACGTCTAGTGCCAGAAGGTGCTACATGGGTGACTGGGGGAAATTGACCAATATCTATCGAAGCAACGCATGGTCTAACCTACTTAGCAGCAAATAACTTGTTGTGATGCCCACACAAGTGCAGTAGTGGCACACAGCCATGGTGGGGAACCAACTGCTCTCAATTTGGCTAACTGATCCCCTCACTGGTATGGGACCCGTAGCTGGAGCTGGGAAACAAGTCAGAACCAGATCCAAACGTAAACCCACTCTCCAATATCAAACTACCATTAATTGTGGGCTACAAGAGGGCCTACACGTATTAAATTCTCTATTAAAAAAAAAAAAGTAAGGGTTATCTCATTTGTCCTGGTGCTAACTTACTCTCCGTTGGAGAATCTGCTTCTCTTTTTCAGATAGATGTAGATCCTGAGGAGAGAGCCAACCCATCATACCTCAAAAGGGCCCCGGCTGAAACTAAGAAAAATTGGAGAAACAAGCAAGGGGGCTGTTTTCCTGATGAACCGGATACCAGCACAAGGGGGAAGGAGATCAGCACAGAGAAAAATCAACTCCTACCAAATCAGAGAGCCAGAGCCTCAGAGGCCCCCAACACCTCATCACTGAAGCAGACCAAAAATGAACCCAACATGGCTCAGGGAAATTTTGCAGAAGAGGGGGCGGAAAGAATGTCAGAGTCACATGTTGGGTCATGATATGCAGAGACATTTATCTTACCCATAACTGTGGGCTAACTCCACAATGCATGACCCGTATACCTCAACAAGGAGGGGCCAAGGGGAGGGGGTAGGTCATGGATGAGCCTAATAATGGTACCAAACTGACTGTATTTGCTGAATACAGAACTGACTAATAAAGAAAAAAAATAAAATAATAAAATAAAATAAAAAATAAAAATAAAAAAAAATTTTAAAAAAAAGCAGCCAAAAGAGGAAGGCGTTTATCTTGGCTATACTCATGAGGAGATGGTTCACGATGGCAGGGCAAGGGCATTACATGAGCAGAGCCTGGGCATCCCCTCTGCCACAGCAGGTGGCAAACAGTGTCAGAAGTGGGAATTGAACTCTAGCAAAGGGAAGCTGGCAAGAACACCTCTAAGCCTGCCCCTAACAGCATATATCCTCCAGCAAAGCTCCACCTTCCAGATGACCATCAGCTGGGGATCGAGCATTGAGAACACGAATTTAAGGAGATACCTAATTCTGATCACCACTCACTGTATCTCAATAAATGAAATTTTGTATATGAAGAATTTTATTTCTGAACAGTGTGTTCTAAAACCCATTTAAAATTATTTTCGTAGGTTCAATTCCCCAGGACCCACGTAAGCCAGATGCACAGGGGGTGCACACATCTGGAGTTCCTTTGCAGTGGCCCTGGAGCACCCATTCTCTTTCTCTCTCTCTCTCTCTCTCTCTCTCTCAAATAAATAAGTTAGAAAATATTTCCCCATTCCAAAATATTACTTGAATTTAATTAGAATCAATGTATTAGTAAAATATAAGGACAATTTTCATCCATTCAGTCATTTTTTGCATTAGCCATATGGTTCCTGTGAGTTTTCCTATGGGGTGACTAGAAGTTTTATTCTGAAACCTGAGAACAAAAAAGTGAGAATATGAACGTCTGGTGAGTAAAACAGTTGGAGGCTGTTTGCTTCTTTGAATTTTTTCCTAGTGACCTGGGTTTTATGAGAATCTGGCCTTTCTCATATTGCTGAGGGTCTAACCTGCCAGTTGCTCTCTTCAGGTGGTTTATTTTTCAGAAAATGCTCTCAGAGACCCATTTGATTACAGCACAATCTGAAGTGGCTTCAGAAAACATGAATAGAAATTCACCAGAGGAAGAATCCAAATGCTCTGAACTAGGATGCAATAAAACTTAGAATTCAGCGTTTCTTAAAGCCCTTTACAAACATTAGCTTCAGTAATTAATCCTCTCAATTTCCCCATAAGTCATATTTCATTATCCTTGATTTACAATCATAAAACTAGAACACTAAGAAAATGCATAGCCTGGTCAGACAAATCTTTTTAAAACACTACTTTCCTCATGTTATTCCCCTCCAAGAGGCCTGAGTATTTCTCCATTATTACTTCTAAATCTTTCTGATTCTGCCCACAAATCCTAGCCTTTAACTATCCAACAAGCACATCCAAATATTACCTAAAATCCTTTAATTGTGCCTCATACATACGTACATACTACTACTAATTCTCTTTCTTTTCCTACCCATTGTGAGGACTTTTATAGTATATCATCCTTATTATATACTTGTTCTGACATCACCTTACTTTATTATGTCTTGCTAAGATGCAATGAATTTCCTACCAAAGAATATCTGATTATCCCATTTCCCTCATCATGTGTTATAGCTTGCTAAGTAACTAGGTGGGTTTATTTCTTAGCATAATATTGATTCTTGTTAAGAGTTAAGTAACCTGTTTCCATAGACACCTTTTTCTCATAACAGCCCCATGAAATACATGATTGTTATTTTGTTAAATATTTGTTGATTTGGGGAGAGACCAGGAAAGAGAGAGAGAGAGAGAGAGAGAGAGAGAGGAGAGGGAGAAATGGGCATGCTAAAGTTTCCTGCCACTGAAAACAAATTCCCAATACATGTGCCACTTTGTGCACCTGGCTTTATGTGGGTACTGGGGAATAAAACCTAGACTGTCAGGCCTTGCAAGGGAATATATTTTCAACCATTTCTCCAGTTTGGTATCATTGTTATTATTTCCCAAAAAGCAATACTATTTTGGAACTAATATGAAAAAGAAATTTCTCAGTGGTAGAGTGTCAAATATTGCATTTTAATTCACTTAATGCTCTTGTATCTTTCAAATAATTAATATGTTTTCTTTGCCCTTGTATAATCCTGGCCATCTTTCCACAATCAACTAAACTTATTGGTATGCTGTTGGCACAGTTATTTGATATATGTCGTTCATAAGCACACACAGATAATTAGACAAATTGGGGTAAATGGAGCTGCTGGTAAGGCTCACATTATCAAATTGGGTTTATTACATTTGTATTTGTTTTGAAGAACTTCCCTACCAAAGCACCTCAAACTTGTGGCTTAAACTGTTGAGCTCATTCTATATTTTCAAAGCTTTTGGTGGTTTAAATCTGAAAGACAGAAGCCAGCAGAGTGGGTTTCATCAGCTCCTTCTCTGCTTGTGAAGTGGCCTCTCTTCTATTGTTTTGATGCCCCCTTTCCTGGGTATGTGACTGTGATGATATCTGTTAATATTATAATGTCTGATAAATTCTTATAGGGACAATACTGGACTAGGGCCCATACAAATGAACATATTTCAACCTGATTACCTTTTTACTAAATCCATTTTCATTGGCAGTCACATTCTGGTTTACTGGTGGTTAATACTCCAACATATGAACTGTGTGGGGCATAGTTTGGTTCATAGAAGAGACACTCAATAGTTAAATGTAGATTAAACATTTTCCAAGGAATAATTTATAAACTTAAGACAACTTGGTTAAATTTTGCTCTGCACAAGTTCCTAATATACTCTTTCTATGCAAAGGAGGTATGCCAGACAAGATAAAATTCAGAGAGAAAAACTGACACGGGAAGAGGGAAATTCTTGCCAGGCTTAAGTTTCTTTTTTTTTTTTTTTCTCTCTCTCTCAATTTTCTACAAAAATCTAGCCCCATTTGGCAGAAGGCCAAGAAAGAAGGAGGAAACTTGGGACATGATTTTGCTTTTGTTCATTTATCCATCTGTCTACATGAACCTTGTGACATTGTTTTCCAAGTAGAGTCCTGTTAGTGCCAGAAACATGGTAGTTGGCCTGAAATTATCAATGCTTACCCAGTTGCTGTTCAAAAGAATACTGCTGGAAAAATTCATATCTTAAATATGATTATTTTACTTGCCAAAATTTAAGAACTTTAGTAACATTGCTTAGTATATATGTTTTAGATTTTGTGTTTGGACTCTATTGTACTTGTGTTAGGATAGACATTCTAGTTATCTTGGATTTTCATTCATCCCTAGAGTTACTGAACCTATTAGATGTCTTATTGAAGAATCCTTTAAATAGTAGTTTACTGGAGAAAAAAATAAAAGATTTATTGTGTCCTATTTATTTAAATTATTTTATTTAAAACATAAACAACAGACATCTTTATCTTAACAAAGATCAAACATTATATACATGTATATTTTTCTAGCTTTATTGAGGTATAATTTACACAAAGCTATATATATATATATGTGTGTGTGTGTGTGTGTGTGTGTGTGTGTGTTACACCTCATAGGGTTTTCTTATATATTATCATTGTGAAATAATCACCAGTATCAAGTAACATAGAGTATGAGTACCATACTTTTGTTATTGCTCCTCTAATACACAACCTTCAGTTGATTCTACTTGTTTAATTTTTAGAGGGATGTTGTAATTGACATCAATATGCAGATAATCTTTTTGGGGGGCAATGATTTTATATATATATATATATATATATATATATATATATATATATATATATATATATTCAAGCACTCATATTGGTAAATGATATGATGGTTCTGTTTTTATTTTTGTAGGATTTCTTTGTTGTTTTCTATAATGACTGCATAATTGACATGTCTACTATCAGTGTACATGTATTTAATTTTTTCTACCTTTAATTTGATATATTTTGACTTGCCTGTTGATATTAGTGTAATGACTGCTCTTCCACATCTTTCCTTTCAATTTTTTGGAAAAATTTGAGAAATATGTATGTCAGTTCTTTAAATATTTTATGGAATTCACCAGGGGTTCACCCGATCTTGGGCTTTTCCTTCTTGGGAAGATTTTGATTCCTGATTAATCCTACTTAATTTAATCTGTCCCATTTTTTTTTATTTCTTCCTTATTCATTCTTAGTAAATACTATGTCTCCAGAAATACATCAATTTGTTTTAGTGTATACCTTGTTTTCTTTTTGAGGTAGTGTCTCATTCTAGCCCAAACAGACCTAGATTTAATATGTAGTCTCAAGGTGGTCTCAAAATCATGGGGATCCTCTTACCTATGCCTCCTAAGTGCTGAGATGAAAGGTGTGTGCCCCCATGCCAAACAAGTTTATCCAACTTTTGTTGATTGTGTGTGTGTGTGTGTGTGTGTGTGTGTGTGTGTGTGTGTGTGTGTTGTATGTATGTGCACTGTACAGACTCATGGGCGTGCATGTGCATATGTGCAGAGAACAGAGGAGGGTGCAGTGTCTTCAGTAGCACTCTTCTGCCTCATTTCCTTGAGACAGAGTCTCTCTCTCCACCTGGAACTGTCCTACTTTTGTTTAGACTGACTGATCAGTGAGCCCCAACTATCTTTCTGTTTTGAAGCCCCTAAGGATGGCTATAAACTTTCAATCCTCTTGTTTCTGCATCCAAGTACTTATATTACAAGTATACGGCCATGCCCTGGTCGCAATATGTGGTCTATTTTCTTTTGAATAAATTTATCAAAATACATTCTCTAACTTATTCCCTTAATATTAATATCAATGTCAGAATACATTTCTTGACCAATAAATTAGCTTTCTGAACTGTACGAATTAATGCATTGTATGGGTATATTTAGGAAGCCACTCACCTGACATCTTTCTTTCATTATAAGTCTAGAAGACCAAGTAAGCCAGAAGTTTTAAGTAAGGATAGCAATTTTCCATCACTGATCATTTAATTCCATTTAAATATGAAATTTATGCTTATTTTTATATTAATTTCTTAGTCATAGAAATATAGATCAACCAATATTTATCAAGAAGTTCATGTATTCTTTTGCCATATTATTTTTGTTAACAATGTGATGTATCATTTTAATGATATGATATAATATCTCTTCTCAATAAATGACTGATCCATATATCCCAGAATCTGAAGTTAAATTAATTATAAACATTCATAATTTTAATGTTGAATTATCTCTGTTTCTTGGTAGCCAAGACCAAAAGCATTGCGCAAAGACCATATAAATTCTGAGGCTTACTTTTGCATCCATAAGAATACTGTCTCCGTGACCATGACGATCATCGTGAATGTTGCAGTCAGGTTCACATTGCTAGCAGAAATCACATGACCAAAAGCAACTTTGGGGGGAAAAGGGGCCTTATTTTAGCTAACAGACTTGAGGGAAAGCTCTATAATGGCAGGGGAAAATTATGGCCTAAGAAGAGGGTGGACATCACCCCCTGGCCAACATAAGGTGGACAATAGCAGCAGGAGCATGTGCCAAACACTGTCAAGGGAACACTAGCTATAAAGCTCATAATTCTGCCCCCAACAATACACTGCCTCCAGAAGGCATTAATCCCCAAATCTCCATCAGCTGGGAACCTAGCACCCAGAACACCTAAGTTTATGGGGGACACCTGATTCAAACCAACACATTCTGCCCTGGCCCTCATAAGCTGATAAGCATCCATAAGATAAAATGCAATGTATTCAGTTCTACTTTTTAAATGTCCCCATGTTTTTTTATAAATGCTAATGAAGTTCAAATGTCCCCATAACCCAAGGTCTTTTAACTAAGACATCATATTCCCCCCCACAAAAAATCCCCCAAAACACCATAATGGCACAGAATAAACACACTGCAAAGATGGTTTTGGACATAGCAAAGAAATATTCAGCCAATGCACAATTTAAATAGGCCAAACATCAAACTCTGTAGCTCCAAGTCCAACAACTCTAGCCAGTGACAAGTCTCCAAATCTGACAATTTTAACCAGCAACAAGTCTCTGGAGTTCCAATTCTGCTCCTCCAGCAAGGCTACTTACAGTCCTGAAAACTTCATCTTGGGCCAGCAGCCTTCCTTAGCAGCCATCTTGTGGTCTTGGCATCTCCATTGGGTCACCACTGCAACCTATGGTTCATCTTCATGGCTCTATGCAGGCATCTAGCAAACCTGCTTCACAGTACCCATGGCCATTTCCAAAATGCAAGATCATGTTGCAAATTCAATGGCCCTCTCTTTCCTTCATTTCTTATACTCCATATTACCAGATAGGGTGCCAATTTGTGAATCCAGGGAGGAATAAAACAGACTTTGAAGAACAGGACAATCCTTGAGCACTCATGCCCCTTCAAAAGAGTCTACATTTGTTCTTCCTGTTGCCCTAATGCAGGTCAGCTGACCCAATCTCAAAGGTTGTAAACTCTCATATAATTGCAGTAGAACAGGCAGAAGTTTGAGGCCAAAGATTTCTGTCTCATATCTCTCTGCTCAGCCCAGTCCATTTCTATGAAATGCAACCCCACGCAACTTCTCAGGACATGGCCATAATGGCAAGCCTCTCACACAAACTGGTTTAGCCCAGTCCAGGAAAAGCTCTTTCTCATCCTTGTAAACTAAACATCACAGATCATAATTCTTACTGTGTTTAGGTCTTTCAACTCTGAGCAGAATAGTCCATCTAGCTGTACTTACAACACTGCAAGGTGTCTCTTCATCCAAGGTTTCAAATCCTTGAAATCCACATTCCTCCTGAAAGTCACCTCTAAAAGGCCAAAGCCACACAGTCAGGTGTCTAGCAGCAATGTGACTCCTCTGTACCAATATTATTGTTGCAGTCAGGTTTGCATTGCTGTCAAAATCTCCAGACCAAGATCAGCTTTTGAGGAAAATAGGGTTTATTTTGGCTTACAGACTCGAGGGAAAGCTCCATGATGGTAGGGAAAAATGATGGCTTGACCAGAGGGGGGATATCACCCACTGGCCAACATAAGGTGTACAACAATAACAGAAGAGTGTGCCAAACACTGGCAAGGGGACACTGGCTATAGCACCCATGAGCCTGCCCCCAACAATACACTGTCTCCAAGAGGTGTTAATTCCCAAATCTCCATCAGCTGGGAACCTAGCATTCAGAACACCTAAGTTCATGGGGGATGCCTGAATCACAACACCACAGTGATCATTGCCATTCTCACCATCATCATCACTGTGATTATTGTTATCAGTGGCATCCTTATCACCTTCATTGCCATCTTGTGTAGCTTTTGAATGTTTTCAGTAAGAGGTATAAATACCCTCCCAGTGAGATAGCCTTAAATCTAATCACATAACTGTTGGATAACCCCACAAGTTATTAGAAGTATGTGATAATAAATATCTGATGTCATCTTGTCTGTTTTTTTCTATCTATAACCAATTTTCTTAGCATTATTATTACAGATTGAATGAGTTTTTTCTAGTTCCTTATGAGTTTTATCATGTAAAATGTCTCATTTTTTGTTCTTTGTATATGTTAGCCAGTTTTTAATATCTGTATTTACTTAATTGACCAATTTGTTATTGACTGAACCAGTCTTTCACTGATTTATTTACTGCAGGCTTATAACAAAATTGAGGTATGTTCCCTGTGACTGATCTTCTACCAGATTTGATAATAGTTTACAAGTTTTTTTTGTGAAGTCTTATCTTTTGGAAATATGTGATCATGGGTCAGTACAAATTTGATGGAAATGCCTTGGATAACAGTAAGGCTATTGAAACAAATTATCAATAAAATTGGATCATTTAAGACTTAAACAGGAGTGAGAAGCCAGTACAGGAATAGAAATGAAAAAAATGAATTAAATATAAAATTCACTTGAATGTGGTAATGCAAACACATGACAATAAACGTGAGGGTGCCCAATACAACAGAATTATAATTTTTTCCACATTTAGTTCTTGTGAGGGATGTGAATAATTCAATGGATTTCATTTAATCTAGGCTTTTCTGATAGCATAATGGTAGGTCCCAGTTTATTTATAATTTATGGGTACATTCTTTATACATAGTGTTGGGTTTTATAATTACTTATTCATACCAGTATATTATCCACTTTGAATATAGTCATTCTTCTTTCACTGTTCCCATGTGGTCCAATAGGCAGTCTGGATGTTCCATTACTCTTTTACTATATGTTATATTATGCATGCTTCTTTTACATATATATAAATATATGTATGCATGATTTTATGTGTCTATATAAAATTGATAATCTACATATGAGTTAAAAAAGCATGTGGCATTTGTTGTTCTGCATATTATTTATTTTGATAATTTGATAAACTGCAGTAGTATCTATTTTTTCATAAATAAGATAATTTCATCCCTTTTATGACTTAATAGAAGTTCAATATATGCCACATTTTCATTCATATATAATCCAACACCTAAACTGATTCCCTAACTTGCCCTTTTCTTTAATCCCAGAACTGGTATGGGTGGCTTATAAAGAAAGTCTATTTTTAGTTTTGGAAGACCTTCCATACCAATTTCAACAGTGGAAGGTTCTTCTATTGGCATGGTACATTAGTTTTTAACTGAGCCTCACTCAGGTTCTCAGGACATAGGCAGAATGTAGACAGATTTTTTTTTTTTTTTGCCAAAATATAAGCTGAATATCCTCTCTCCCAGATTCTGAATCTTTTTTCCCTTCTGAAACCTTATTAGTTATGCCACCATTGTCTCTCCTTCAGAGAGAAAAGTTCTGGGTTGTTCTTTCTTAGGATAAAATAGTGAAATTTTTCTACTACAAAATTTCCCAAACCTATTGCTCTTAGTATTACACATATACAATATTATGATAATATTCCCATTATAAAGTTTTATTATTGGCTTACAATTTCTTTTGAGGATAACATAATAAAGATATGCTTGTTAAATTGACATTCTGATTTACTAGAATTTTGTCATTTCTAAAACAATAAGTGAAGAGTCTATTGACTTAGTTTTCTAAAAGTCTAAGGAACCTATTCTGTGCCTTTATACCTTACTGGAAGCAACAGTAGACATTAATCAACAGAACTAGCCTCCTTTTACAATCTTACCACGACTATAGGTCTCTTAGATGGGTAATAATTTCTTAAGATCTGTTGATGCTAAGATTATAACTCTTAATAGCCTTAAAATTTATATGCACACATATATGCTATTTGCTTATTCAGTAAATATGTAAAAATGCTAAACCAAATTCTGAACATATTAACAAGAAATGATGTAGATTTGTTTGTTAGCTATAGGGCATGAGCAAAAAATATTATTGAAGGTGAGAAAATAGCTTTATTTTATAACCTAGAAAGTTCCACATCTCTAAATTCTAAATCAAATGCTGCACATTTTTTTCTGATTCCATTATAAGTCACTATTTATAGTAAATTTTGTAAGTAATTTGAATTTCCAGTATTTTGCATGGGCACATGCTTATTCAAGTTCAATGATTCATTAGAACTTGTAAGGTAATCATTTCACTTACAATTTTGTCACTTTATAAGAAGTTTTTTCTTTTCTTCCAGTTTCCAAGTTGTCTATCTCTCCTCCTAAGTTCATAGCTATGCTTTGTATTTAAACACTAATTTGCAATGATTATGTATTTTTGCTTTATTTCGTGTCATAAAATAGCACCAGGCAGTGACTGAACAAGGTGAAGAGAAACCCTTGTCATATGATAGCAAAAAAGGTAATTCTAGTGAATTCCAGCACTAATAGCATATGTTTATTTTATACCAGTTTCTGTATGGGAACCTAATAGCTACAAATAAATACAGGATAATATTTTTTACATCCATAAAAAAATTTTAAATGTTCCCCTTCTCTCCGTGGTCACGTTAGAGGCAGCGTTGGGGCCTTGGCATTCTCTACAGCCCGCTGTGCAGCTGCCCACTGCTTCTCGACCATGGATCCCCGCAAGGGGAAAGAGCTCCAAGGGGCCTTCCAGAACGTGCGTAAGCAAGACCGAGCATCCTGCTCAGCCAGGAAATGCGCTTTCTGCGGGAGTGGGTGGAGAACATGGGAGATAAAATGCCACCTGCTACTCATAAAGTTAAATCAGAAGAAACTATTAAGGAAGAAAAAAACAGCAAGACAGAGGAAAACGTAAAGACACAGGAGCCATCCAGCAAGAAGAGTGATCTAGAAATGATAATGAAGGTGTAATTACTGAAGTAGACCTAAAACGAACCCAAAATGGCTCAGGGAAATTTGCGGGAAAGATTGTTAGAGTCACATGCTGGGACGTTATGTGCAGAGACATTGCCTCTTTCCCATAACTGATGGCTAACCCCACAATGCAGGATCCACATTCCCCAAGAAGGAGAATCCCTTTCTGAGCGGGTAGGACAGGGAGGAGGCTAACATGGTACCAACATGGCTGTTTACACACTGCGTACATAACTTTAAAAAAAACACTGATGCCCCTCAAGAAATGGGAGATGAAAATGTAGAGATAACCAAGAAATAGATGATGGATCAAGCAAATGAGAATAAAGGGTTCGCTATTGACGCTTAAATGATGGTGAGCTTCAGGAAGCCATTGACCTTCACAGATGCTATCAAGCTAAACCCTTGCTTGGCCATTCTGTATGCCAAGAGAGCCAGTGTTTTTGTCAAGTTGCAGAAGCCAAATGCCGCCATTCGAGACTGTGACAGAGCCATGGAAATAAATCCTGATTCTGCCCAGCCTTACACGTTGCAAGGGAAAGCATGCAGACTTCTGGGACATTGGGAAGAAGCAGCCCATGGTCTTGCCCTTGCCTGTAAACTGGATTATGATGAAGATACCAGTGCAATGCTGAAAGAAGTTCAACCTGGGGCTCGTGAGTGAAAATGTGAAGAGACACAGAGAGGGGAGAGAGAGAAAAAAATAAATGAAAGAATACCAAGGGTTAAGAAGGCTCAAGAAGAGCATGAGAGAGCCCAAAGGGAGGAGGTGGCTTTCCTGGTCGAATGTCCAGGAATTTTCCTGGAGGAATGTCTGGAATGGGAGGGGCCAAGCCTGGAATGCCAAGATAGCCTGGACTTAAAAGAAATTCTCACCATATATACTTGGAATTGAATTTCCCAATGCTATTTTTGTTTGTATGCGTGTATTTTAACTTTTCAGTGTATACTCTTAACTCAAGAAGACAAGTTTCTTTTGGACTCTGACCTACTGAACAATATGTGACCTAATTATATTCTAATAATGAATAGATTATCATAAGTGGGTAAAACTGCTTTTCTGAAAATGTGTCCTGTGCTTTTAGACTTCTGAGTTCTACAAATAGAAAGTATAATCTTCACTTTCAAAACAGTTGAAATACCATTTCTTAATAAAAAATAATTTATGCTAAAGATATAAAATAGTGAATGACTTTTCTGCTTAAAAGTAGTATAGTTTAATGAGAAATTGTGGTTATATTCAGAAAGTAATTGCTGAGACCAATATGTTGTAGGGTTTCCCCTATTTTTCCTTCAGCAGTGTCAGAGTTTCAAGTCTGATATTAAGGTCTTTGATCCATTTGGACTTAATTCTTCTGCATGGAGAGAGAAAATGATCTATTTCTATCCTTCTACAGATACATATCCAGTTTTCCCAGCACCATTTGCAGAAGAGGCTGCCTTTTCTCCAATGAGTATTTTTGCTGAAAATTAGGTGGCTACAGCTACCCAGATTACATTTGGGTCCTCTATTCTGTTCTATTGATCTACATGTCTGTGTGACAGCACTATGCTGTTTTTGTTACTATGGCTCTATAATATAGGTTAAAATCAGGGATGGTGATACCACCAGCCTTATTTTTTTAATTATTTTTTTATTAATTAGTTTTCCCCTTCCCTATCTTCCTCCCGCCCTCTGGCCCCTCCTTGTTGAGGTATATGGGTCATGCATTGTGGAGTTAGCACTCAGTTATGGGTAGGAGGAAATGTCTCTGTGTATCATGACCCAATGTGTGGCTCTGACATTCTTTCTGCCCCCTCTTCCACAAATTTCCCTGAGCCATGTTGGGTTCATTTTGGGTCTGCTTCAGTGATGAGGTCTTGGGAGCCTCTGTGTCTCTGGATATCTGATTTGGTAGGAGTTGACTGTTCTCTGTGTCGATCTCCTTCACCCTTGTGCTAGTACCAGGTTCACGAAGAAAACAGCACCCTTGCTTGTTTTGCCAATTATTCTTAGTTTCATCTGGGGCCCTTTTGAGGTATGATGGGGTGATTCTCTCCTTAGGATCTGTGTCTATCTGAAAAACAGAAGCAGATTCTCCAATGGAGAGTTAAGTTAGCACCAGATAAATGGGATAATTCTCACTTTTTTTGGAGAGAATTTAATAGGTGTATGCCCTCTTGTAGCCCATGATTGGTGGCCATTAATATTTAGGGTAATGACTGTGAGGTTTATTTGATCCCTGCCATATTGTGTTGGTATATGTGGTTTGGTGTTTTCATGGACTTTGAAGTTTTTTGTTCTTTCTCTGAGTTTGGTTATTGTGATCTGCTTCTTGTAGGCTTTTGAGGTTGATTATTTGATTTCCTGAAATTCTCTCTGTTTCTTTGGTTTTATGTTCATATAGTTGTAAAGCTGAGTTTTGTCATGGAAAGTTTTTCTTTCACCATCTATTATGAGGGATACTTTTGCTGGGTAAAGTAGTTTGGCTTGGAAGCCATAGGTTCTTAGACTTTGCAGTGTTCCATTCCAGGCCCTTCTGGCTTTCATGTTTTCCACTGAGAAGTCTGAAGTAATTCTGATGGTGTTACCTTTAAAAGTGATGTGCTGTTTTTCCCTAGCTGCTTTTAGGATTTTCTCTTTGGTGTCAATGTTTAGAGTCTTAATGACAATATGTATTGGAGAGTTACTCCTTTGGTCCTTCTGTTTGGAGTTCTGTTAGCTTATTTTATCTTGATGGGCTTTGCTTTTGAAAGAGTGGGAAAGTTTTCTTCGATTATTTTGTTAAATAAGTTCTCCATGCTTTTGGTCTGAATTTCTTCCCCTTCTGGTATTCCCATGATCTGGAAGTTAGGATGTTTGAGAGTAACCCACATTTCCTTCATGTTCTGTTCAGAGAAATTTTTGAACTTATTGAAACTTTTGAACTCTTGAACTGTTTCTTCTGTCTTGTCTTCCAGATCAGAGTTTCTATCCTCCACATGGCTGGCTCTATTTTTGAGAGCATCTAAATTGTTTTGGGCTTGTTCAATTAGGTTTGCATTTTATACTACTTTTCTATGTATACTTTCCATCCCTCTGTCAAGCTCCCTTATCACATCATTTTCTGATTTTCTTGATGTTTCTTGGAGTTCATCATTGCATATGATTACGTCTTCATTTAGGATCACCAGCTGATTTTTGAGGTCCTCTTTTTGTTCTTTCCTTTCATATCTCTTAACTGTCTTTGAACTCCTTCCGTTTTCTTATCTACTAGGTCTAGTCTAGTGATGGAAGCATCTACATGATTATCGGTCCCTTTTTGCTTTTCTGCAAGTTCTACCAGTAGCTTGGTCAGGGTTGCATTGCACATAGCTTTGTTTTGTTGTTCTGATCCTAATGTCTCTTCTATGTTTTGATTAGAGATGTCCATTGTAGGAATGGGTGATCTTACTGCATTTCATTTTTCATGTTATTTCTTTTGTGCTGTTGTCTGCCCATCACAGTGTATGGGCAGGCATAGTAGGACTGTGGTCTCGATGGGCAGGGGAAGTGGTGCCTCTTGGGGAACTGGCCTGAGCTTTCAGGTGGGCAAGCAGACAGGCATAGTGTTCCTGACCTCATATGTGGGTGGGCAGATTAGCCTGAGTTTGAGTGCAGCAGGCTGATGGAACAGACTGAGCTCATGAATAGCGGGCTGCCAAAGCAGCCTGATCTCTCGTTCAGTGGGCCACTGGCAGCAAGCAGATTGGTGGGCAGTTGGCATGGCAGACAAGGGATTGGGCCTAAGCTGGCACTGGTGGAAGGGCAGAGTGAGGCTGAGCTTGCGCGTGGACTGGAGGGTAGCCAGAGCAGCCAACGGGCAAATGCAAAGAGCAGGCTGAGGTTTCACAGGTGGATGGGTGGCTTGCATATAGTGGGCAGATATAAGGATCGAGCCTGAGCTCGCATGGGCCAGTTGACGGAGCCTGCCTGAGGTCACGTGTGGGTGGGGGTAGCAGGGCAATCGTCCCTGTGTGGTGAGGCAAGTGGAAGTATGCTGGCCTGGGTTCTTTTTCCTACAGTTAGTGCGGGAGTATCCTGAGGCTGGGACTATGGCTACAGCAGCTGCTTGGGGGTTTGGGGGACTGGTGGGCTGCCCAAGAGTGAGGGAATCAGTGATTCCCTTTTTTTTCCCCTCTGTGCCTTCCTACTGGAGATCTATTAGAGATTTCTCTACCCTAAAAGACCAAGTGAACCTTTAATGCATTGCCTTTCTTTCCTGGGGAGGCCTGCCAGAGTTAGGTGGTTGCCATCTTGACCAGAAGTCCACCAGCCTGATTTTTGTTTTTAGAAATTTTTTTAGATATGCGAGGTTTTTTTTTTTTTTTGTGTGTGTGTGTGCCTCCAAATGAATTGTATATATATATATATATTTTTTTTTTCTATTTCTGTGAAGAATACCATTGGAATTTTGATGCGGATTGTGTTAATTGTGCAGATTGCTTTTGGTAAGATTGACATTTTCACAATATAGATTCTTCCAATCCAAGAGCAAGGATGTCTTCTGTTTTCTAGTGTCTTTTGCCATTTCTCACTTGAGTGTTTTAAAGTTTGCATTAAAAAGATCCTTCATTCTCTTGGTTAGGTTTATTCCAAGGTACTTTGTTTATTTATTTATTTATTATTCATTTGATGCAATTGTGAATGGGAATGATTCTCGGATTTCATCCTCTGTGTGTTTGTTGTTAGCATAAAGGAAGGCTACTAATGTCTGTGTGTTTATTTTTTATCCTGCTACATTGCTGTAAGTGTTTATCAGCTCTAAGAGTTTGCTGGTAGAGTCTTTAGGGTCCGTTATGTACAGAATCATATCATCTGCAAAGAATGATAATTTTATCTCTTCCTGTCCAATTTATATCCCTTTCATGTGTGTCTCTTGCCTTATTGCTATGGCTAAGACTTTCAGTACTATATTAATTAAAGGTGGGGACAGTGGACACCCTTGTCTTATTCCGAATTTTAGTGGAAAAGCTTCAAGTTTTTCTCCACTTTGTATTATGTTGGCTGTGGGTTCATCATAAATAGTCTTTATTATTTTGAGATATGTCCCTTCTGTTCCCAATCTCTGTATGACTTTTGTCATGAAGGGATATTGGATTTTGTCAAATGATTTTCTGCATCTAATGACATTATCATGTGATTTTGTCCTTCAGTCCAGTTATATAATGTATTACATTTATTGATTTGCATATGTTGAACCATCCCTGCATCTCTGGGACAGAGCCTACTTGGTCAGGGTGAATGATTTTCTAATATATTCTTGAATTCTGTTTGCAAATATTTTGTTGAGAATTTTTGCATCTATGTTCATAAGGGAGATTTGTCTGTAATTTTTTTGTTGTTGTTGTTCCATCTTTGTTCTGGTTTTGGTATCTGGGTGATTCTAGCTTCATAGAAGGAGTTTGGTAGGATTCCTTTCTTTTCTATATTATGGAGCAGTTTGAGAAGCATATGTGCTAGTTCTTCAATGAAGGTCTGGTAAAATTCACAAGTGAATCCATTTGGGCCTATAGACTTTAAAAGCAAGCATTTTTAGTTGCTGAGCCATCTCAACCCACCTAATCTTAATAGAAAATACACATAATTTTAGCATAATTTTATACCAGATGAAAATGTATGAAGTTTTACTTATTTTGTATTTATATGAAGGAAACATTTTATTTTTATATACTTTATGAACAGAAATTGGTTGAGGTACAAATGGGCAATAATTATGCAAGCAAGCAATGACGAATCTTCTGTATCTAGTTTTACTATCTCCACACTACAGAAGATTTTACAAAGTGAACCAGTTGTGCCTTATGTTAATAACATTTTAAATATAATAAGTCATGTTGAGTTCATAATAAAGGAATACTATCAAAATTAACACTGTAGGATATAATAAAATAACAATCTACCATTATCTATACATTATAGAATTAATTTAGATTCACAGATAATAAAGGAGCAATTTTAATGCATTGTTTTAAATCACAATCAATAACCTAAACATTTCCATGAACTTGTAATGGGACTTGTGCCATGATTTTATATTTTAATTTTCCAAATGCATTTGAACAAAGCTAGGTACTTTAAAATGATTTTCCCTTGTATACTGCAAGTAGCTGGATTAGGTTCCACAGAGATTGAAGAGTATACTAAAGCTGGGGAAAGTGCTACAGATCCACAATGAAGACATTCTGTATAGTACATGCTTCCTTCTTGTTTTCCAGAGATGAATTTTCATGTTTGGCTATAGAGTAAGTGGTATATGAACTGCAAATCTTAGATTTTATACAAGTAAATTTCATGAATATCCTAATGAGGACACATGTGCACTAGTTCCATGTGTCCTCTACCTGTTCTGTATCTGATGTCCTGGCACGGTCAGTGAGTTCTTCTATTTTCGTTTTTCATTTAAAAATATTTTAAATTTAAAAACTTTAAATTTGCAAATATATATATATATATATATTCAATTCATTAATTAGTTAATTTGAGAGAGTACTTAATTATTTAATTAATTTGAGGGAGAGAATGGTTGCACCAGGGCCTCTACCTATTGTAAATGAACTCCAGATGCATATGCCACATTGTGCATCTGGCTTACATGAGTCCTGGGGAATCAACCCTGGGTCTTTAAGCTTTGCAGTCAAGTATATTAACTGCTAAACCATGTCTCCAGCCCCATGAGTTCATTTTTTATTGCAGTGTATATCAGAAAAGTATTTGCTGATGAATTCCAAATGTCACTCATTTCAGACTCTGCACATGTCTTACCTCTCTGGCTGAACAAATTAAAATTTCTAGGAGGTTTCTGCTAAGATACAACCTTATGCCTTTTGAAATCTTGACTTGGTATTTCACCTGAAGTTACTTTTTAGTTCTTTACTGAAACTCTTTTAAGAAAATATTACTGCTCTTTTCTATAGTAGATGCAGAAAATGTAAGGTATTATAGTGAAGACATATTTTGGGCTATAGTATGATAATATTTTTAAGTTGAAGCAGTATTCTTTTTTGCATGCATATGTGTGTATTGTGGGAACATGTGTATAGACATGTTTTTGTGTGTGTGTGGGTGCAGATGTGTGTGGGGGGGGAGTGCAAGTGCACTTCTGTGCATGTATATGTGGATGTTGGAGGTCAAAGTTGGGTGACTTTTTCAATCATACTCTGCATTACTTTTGGAGACAGGGTCCCCCACTAAACCTGGTGCTCACCAATTTGGCTAAGGCAGCTAGTTCGTAAATCCAATAATCCTCCTGCCTCCAATTCCCTAGCACTGTGATTACAGGCATATGTCACTACCTCTGGCTTTTGCATAGATGATGTGGATCCAAATTCAGGTCATGCTGCTTATGTGACAAGCACTGTGCTGACTGAGCCGTCTCCCCAGTCTGGAGGTTGTATCATTTTCTGTGAAAAGATAAGCATTAAAATGAAATGTTAAATTAATAGACTCTTTTAATCACATGGCACACAGTTCCCTTCATTCTAATAAAGATAGTAAACAACAATAGCACTAAAACAAACAAAATTATATCTCCACTTCTTAAAATGGTTATACATGCCCCATGTTAATGTGTGTTAAAAACGGAGGAAGGCCTTGAGTGTCTTCCTTTATCATTCTTCTAACTTCTTTGGAGACAGAGTCTCTCTCTGAACTAGGAGCTCCCTACTTCTCAGTTAGACTGGTTGACCCAAAGGTTTTGCATTGCTACTATGTGTCATTATTCATAATAGGAATAACACTGGTGAGTCCAATTCAATGGAGAAGAGAGTGCGATGGGAGATCTGATCTAAGAAGTTTTTCCACACAGCTGCATTATTGTGATTAGGAATCACTTTAGTAACTTATTTTTGATAATTTTGAGAAATAATTATGATCATAGTAAGAAAGTGCCATTGTCCATGAAGAGAGGTTTTACCATGCTCAATATGTTGCATGTTATACTAGTGAGTGGATCTCTTATAAATAACTTTTTCCTTTTTCTCTTAGTTTTTTATATCCATCCTGTACAATTGGGAGATATGAATTAAAACTCCATGTTTATTTATTCAGTGATATCAATTTTAAAGTGCCAAATTCTAAATGATCCAACTCAAGATAAATGTTAACCCCCTGTATATCATGTTAATAACCTTTTCTCTTAAGCATATTGGTTTAGTAAGTTTGAAATGATTAGTGAGAATGTTAACTGTATGGAAAGATGTTTAACTGTATTCTTGTTTCATGATTACAAAAGTAAAATGACTAATCCAAAGTACATTGTAAAAAGTATATATGAAGGGAACATATAAGTTTTGCAGAAAAATACTACTAACTCTAAACCTTGAATTTTGTGTTCATTCATTTTTTTTACTAACAAAATGCTTCATGGTTAATTACTCTACACTTTGAAGCATCAGTAAAATGTTGGTATATATTTGACAGCTGTACTCATGTAGTGATAATATCTATGTGGTATTTTTAACAGAAATACTGTGATTAAGGATTGTTTAAAGTTCATACCTGAACAAATCAAAACAGACCTCTTAAAATGAGTTCTTTTTGTCATAGTGTCATAGATCTCCTCTCCCTCTCTCTCTGTCTCTTTGTGCAAGATATCAACAAAACCTGTCTGAGACACATTTTTTATTTTTAATAATTTTGTGTGGATATGTATAATGTTTATGATGTGACTGTATGTATGCAAGGCACACATGTGGCAGGGCACATATACGTGGAGGTCAGAGGACATTCTTGGTGAGTTGCTCTTCTCCTTTCACCTTGTTTGAGAGAAAGTTTCTTTTTTTGTTCACCACTACTAGGAAAGCCAAACCAATAGCCTGTAAGCTTTGGGATGCTCTTGTCTCTGCTTCCCATTGCCTTAAGTGTGACAGGATTACAGACTTATGCACCACTTTGTGTCTGGCTGTTCATGGGCCATGGGCTTCCATGCTCTGGTCAGCAGGCTTGCACAACATGTGTCTGTAGCTTTGAGCTGTCTCTCCACTTCCTTCAACAGGCATTTTTAATGTAAGTATATTACATAATTATATTTACACATGTGTCAATATATAATTGAATTCATAATTTAAAATAAATAGGATATATATTTTCTGCTTTATATCCCTATGAATCACATTGATGACCATATTTTAGTGGTCAATGCTTTATTCTAATATCAAACAATTTTTGCTTTTGTACCTTTCTATATAGACAGAGACTGAGGATAGGGTCAAAGAAAAATTCTACCAACAAATTAATCATAGGTCAAAAGATTTTTTTAGATGCCCTTTCTACCATTTTTTAATTTTTTGTTTATTTTTATTTATTTATCTTAGAGCAATAGACAGACAGAGGGAAAGAGGCAGAGAGAAAGAGAGAATGGGAGCGCCAGGGCCTTTAGCCACTGCAAACAAACTCCAAATGCATGGGCCACCTTGTGCATCTGCCTTACGTGGGTCCTGGGGATCGAGCCTTGAGCTGTGATCCTTGGGCTTCACAGGCAAGTGCTTAACCACTAAGCCATCTCTTCAGACCCCCCATTTTTTTTAATTATCAAAAAACAGACATTCACAGCAAGTCAGTGAGCAGAGCTTTCTCTCATTGGACCGGTAGAAATTGTCTAGCTCTCCTATGCCTGCTTCTGCAGTACCATCGCAGGGTCCATGCCATGCCTGAAACCAGCTTGGGAAGGCATGTCTCAGTGCCCTGCTAATTGCTAGAATGAATGTATAGAACCATGTACAGGCAACATTGTAAAAAGCACAAAATGGAAGCTAACGTGTGTGGTTATTCTTTTTAAGAAAATTATAAATACTGTAATATATAATTTTATTGGTATGCCTTTTTAAAATACAAATTATTAGCTTATTAAATAGGAAATGGCTTCTGGTTAAAAAAAAACAAATGAAGACATGAAAAGACCTTATTTCTGATTTTTCTCTCTCTAAAATTGATCATTTTTCCCAATAGTTAAAAAAATCAGAAAATTTTGATTGTCTATAGGAGACTCATAATTCACTTCACATGTTGAAACCACCTGTTCAGAACATATAAACACCTGAAAAATGTTCCTAAAAGTTACTCCTTTTATATGGGTATTTTGAAGAGGCAGATAAAATGAAACTCATTTGCAATAACTTTAACCATTCATTTAAGAGTCATTTTTGTTATTTAATATACTTATAATCCAAGTTCTGTCATGTCCCAGGAGTTAGGGTGAACAGACTATGATATTTTTAAAAGTTTATGTTTATAGGAAAAAGACGGAGAGAGAAGAGAGATAGACTGAGAGAATGAGAATTGGCATGTCAGGGCTTCTAGACACTGGAAATTAACTCCAGACACATGTACCACTTCATGTATCTGGCTTACATGGGTACTGGAGAATCAATCCTGGGTCCTTAGGTTTCGTAGGCAAGTCCCTTAACCAGTAAGCAATCTCTCCAGGCCTGAATTTTTAATTATTAAAAAATATTATAGCATATTATTAAAAACATATTCATTTAGGAAGAAAATATTTTAAAAGCATTAAATTCCAAGTAGATATAATCCACCTAGCAAACTACTTCAGTTTTGATGTTTGCTCCACTTAAAATGTTTTTTTTTTTTTTTTTTTTTTTTGCGTGTGTTTTCAGAAACCAGTTCTTCATTCTCTAATGGATAACTCATAACTCTCCACAGAGATAGAAATTGTTATCTTCAGGAGAATAGTTAACTTCTTAAATACATGGTATCAGGGTATTTATAGAGTGCTAGAACCTTATATTACAGTCTGTATTATTTATGAAAGTGGATATTCATGAAATGGTGAGGTCTCAAATGGAGGGACCTAAACTTTTGACAAAAGGCCTAAAAAAAATCAGAGTTTCTGTCCCATGTCAGGCATTACTTATATGCTTTTAAAGGAAATGATCTTAGAAGATCTCCAGTTATACTGTCAACCAGAGCTTTCTCTGTTCATCCACTGTTCACTGTTAGTGATGGATGCACTAGACAGGGACAGCATACAGCTGGGTGACAGGTTCTTTGCAATGTTCTCCATTTAGTTACTCACAAAAGGATTCCCAACACCAAGAGCAGCAAAGCATTTTTTTTTTCACTTTGTACGACAAAAGTTGTTAGATTTCTCTGTGATTTTCAAGTGAACCTTTAAAAGACGCTTTTTTGGAATTATTTTTTTTTAGAAAATTTACCTTACATAACATTTTTATGTAATACATTTGAATTCTGAATAAAGTAAATGGAGTTCTGTTAGTATAGGAGTGTGCTTCATGTTACCAGCATTTGGGAAAATCTTTGATCTGACAAGGGGACTTCATTTAAACATGTGCAGAGTTCTTTTTACTGCCTGCATTTTGCACCTAGATTTGTAAAGGGAAGAAAGTTTTTCTCATGTGATTTCAGATTAAGACAAAGTAAATTGGGCACTCAAATATGAATTCATGTTTCAATCTCCACATATTTGTGGGGAAATTCCTAGATAATATTTGTTAAAGAAGGGAATCTGTGTATTCTTATTAACAGCCATATAAGCTGCACATATATACTGTATAGCTGTTAGTTTACTTTAATCTGGAAGCCTCACTCTGAGCATAAATCTATCTATATAAACATTGCCTGCTCAAAAGACTCCCTTGTTTCATTTCACATACATATACTTCATGGGTACTGGACTCTACCCACACAGGAGAAGGTTCTGGGATGGGAAACATAGACATATATAATCTATATAATCAAGTATCCATGAGATTTTCCTTAGGGAGAATTAAAACTGGCTTCATTGAGTGGAGAGATGGCTTAGCTGTTAAGGCACTTGCCTGTGAAGCCTAAGGACCCAGGTTTGAACCCCCCGATCCAGTTAAGCAGGAAGAACAAAGGTGAAGCAAGTTCAAGGTGGCACATGCCCACTAGCTGTTGCAAGCATCTGGAGTTTGATTACAGTGGCTAAGGTCCTGGTGTGCCAATTCTTTCTTTTTTCCTCCCCCTCTCTCTCCTCCCTCCCTCTCTTCCTCCCTCTCTCTCACCTCTTTCTCTAAAGTTAAAAAAAAAATTAAAACTTAAAAAAAACAGGCTTTACTACATGCAGTGCTGTGTACCAACCAATAAGATGAAGATGGAGAAATATATATTGAGTGAACAATATTTTCCATCAATTTATCAATGGAAATTAGGTTGTTTTCTTAAAGAAATAATAAATGGATTTTTTTCTAGGAAATGTTTGTTCCATCTTCAGACCTCTGCGATTGAAAGTGCTACAGATTGAAAATCCACACAGAAAAACATAAAAGTTGAAGTGGTAAGCTTTCATTGCAGAGCCATGGACTGTATCTAAGACGCAGTTATCTAATATGGACATTGTGTCAGCTAATTGACATGCTACTAAAACCTTAAGGAGTAGAAATTTGTGTGACAGTGTATTTTCAGAAAATAAAAAAAAAGAAATTTGTACATTTTAAGGTTCCAAATTTCTGGCATGTCATATGAGCAGCAGCACGTCAGCATATTTAGAGCAGAGAGAGAGGGAAAGGAAGAAGAAAGAAGGAAAGAGAGAGCACTGTGCACTAAAAATTAAGGGTAGAGAGAAGGAAAAGAGGTTAGATTAATTATTTGTAGGGCCAGGAAAGATATTTCACCCTTTAAGAGAGCTAGGAATTCATGGGAGGTTTATGAGAGGGTAGGATAAAACTCTTACTCAGTTAACACGTCCTTTCATGAGTATGACATTTAACACTCTGTAAAATGGTCTCAGAAGCCTGTGATGGGGTATGGAACTTCAAAACATACTTTGGAAGGGATTGTTAAACTCCCTTGTCATCTGTGCCATGTTTTATCTGTTTCAAGTTTCCAATCAAAGAGAATTCTCCCACTTCTACTGTGCCATTTGGGTGGCCGTATGCATTTCTTGATATTTTATATAAAGAACAAAATGTAGCATGAAGTGGGACATAGTATCTTGACATGGTCAATTTCTTTTGTCAACTTGATTGGAGGATCAGGTCTCAAGTAAAAGACATTCATCTTGGTCAGATCTTTGAAGGCATTTCCAGAAAGATTAATTAATGGGGAAATAGCTTCTCTAACATGGGGTAGTCTTCCCAGTGCCTGTCGGTAGGTAAAATGAGTTTTCTTTTACTTCCCTATTCTTGCCACTCACGTGTGAGTGCATCCATTTCGCTGTTGATATCTTGCAGACAAGGCTTCCCCAGCTTTGTGATGTGGACTGAACTCAAACAGGCAGGATTTGCAAGCAAGTGTCTTAAATAGCTGAGCTGTCTTGATCCTGGGCTTAAGGTTTTGTGACTTGAGGCTCAAAACAAAAACCTGTGTGACCATAACAATAATTCCTTTGTTCTGAATTTTTTTTTATCAAAAATCAATGAGAGGCGCAGCAATTGTCCTGATGTTTCAGGTAGTGGGCTACAGTACATTTTCGTTTTTGGGATTTACAAATGTTTATTCTGCAATTAACACATAGTACTCTAACTCTCTGATACTGTTCTCTCTTTTCCCTTAGAAATGATAACGGCTTCTTGTGCTGTTTCTTTACATAGAGTCAAGGGGACCAGGTGCCTTGTCTTTTTTTTTTTTTCCCAAAATGTGGTTCATAAAGAAAATGTTTCTTTTTCTTTTTAAATTTGAATAGTAACATACACATTGAAAATTATAGCTATTAGAAATGAATGACAAAATGATCATCCCTAAGCAAATACGCCCATTTAATTACCATAAAGATGAATAAACAAAACTATCTGTAACCAGGAAGCTGTCAACTTTTCATTAGTCCCTAAAATAGCTCTGTGTATGATTTTGATCTTGCTATAATGAAATTTGCTCTTTTCCAATCTACATAAAAATATAATTATATAGAATGAATCCTCTTGATTTTGATGTTTACTCACTCACCTACCTATTTTAGATCCATTGTCATTGTTCTGTGCAGTGTTGCTTTATTAGTTTTTAGTTCTCTATAGCTATGAAGTCTACAAGCAGCAATTAGCCATGGCTGGCTATTCAGCCCACTCCAGGCTGTGTGCAATTTCATTTCATAAATGACAGTGTTCAGTCTTATGCTTCGTCTTACTGGGAAGACTTAGTGAGAACTGTATTCTGGTAGGATATATCTCATACAGTAGGTACCCTGCTGAACTGAATCGCTTCATATTTGCTTCCCACTTTTAGATAATACAAACATATGTCATATGTTTAGTTTCATATATGTCATTTAAAGTCTATTATCTAAAATAATTTTTAAGTAATAAATACTATTTTTGAAATCTTTTCAAAGGGTGAACTTACATATTGTTGACTGAAAGTTTCAAGATCTATTTCATGAGATATAAAATGAATATTTAAAAAAAAAGACCAAAATCTGGGCTGGAAAGATGGCTTAGCGGTTAAGGAGCTTGCCTATGAAGCCTAAAGACCCATTTTCAATTCCCCAGTACCCACATAAGCCAGACGCACAAGGTGGCTCATGTATCTGGAATTATCTGGAATTCATTTGCAT
Source organism: Dipus sagitta (assembly GCA_036346955.1). Classification (NCBI taxonomy): domain Eukaryota; kingdom Metazoa; phylum Chordata; class Mammalia; order Rodentia; family Dipodidae; genus Dipus; species Dipus sagitta. The sequence goes on along the minus strand of CM070781.1, from coordinate 27,873,478 downwards.
TGGCTGGAGCCACTGGCACACACATTCTCGCTCTCTCTGCCTTTCTCTCTCTCAAATAAATACATAAATAATCTATGAGAAAGCCTAGCAATTTCATTTGTCATATTATAATGTATATACATCACTGTAATACTATTTTTCTAAAGTATATCTGAATTTCTAGCATATATCACAAAATTATGAAAAATCAGTATAAGCCAGAGAACAGTAATCTAAACTAAATGAAGTATTGGAAACAATGAAAAATAATACCGAGTTGTGTATTTATTTTTGTGTAGAATTCTTGCATATAGTAAACTTGAAAGAATAAGATGAGGTGCTGGTAAAAATAAATGAATTTCCTTTTCTTCTCTTTAGGTTAGGGGAATCACAGTAATGTTTTCTGAGGAAATGATTTTCAAGCCCTTGCATTAACAGAGATGTAAAAGTGATGATTTTTTTTCTCTGTGGTTATACCATTGAGGTATTTTCCCTATCTAAAAGATAGAGTAATAAAATTAAGTCTTTCTGGAAGTATCTTAATTCTACAAAATAATACTTCAGGATTAAAAGTGAACTTGAAGAATACAATCAATTTGTCTTTAAAAGAGTAATAAACTTCCTGTGTAATAAACTGGAATAAGCTTTTATTCCAGCTCTACTTTATAAATTCCTGAAGATTGAATTATATAAACACACACATACATAGTATACACACATATAGATCATATGCATGTATATATAATATGTGCATATATACAACTCAAGTATGTTTTGTATATATATGCATTTCATATATGGAAACATATGTATGTATGTTTATACACATGTTGTGAACTTTTAACTCTTTGAAGCTCTTTTTATTCTATGTTGGTGGATCAAACCCAGGGTCTGACACATGGTATGACAGTGTCCACAAGTGAGGGCTAGACAAGCCTGGTCATTTTGCTTAATGTATAGCATCTTTTGCATGGATAAAATGAAAATTAAATGAATTTTATCCTAACATTCTCATTTCTGGGATGGGTTAAAATTAGGTCACTTAATAATGAGATAAATTTCCCTCACTGGTGAGCACCTGGAAAGGAATGTTAAGGAATAAATAATTGGTTCAGAGAGTGTGCTAGAGTGCTCAGCACACTTGAAAGAAAGACGTGCTCATATTAAATCATTCAGAGAAGAAACATGGCTAGTTGAAGTAAATAGAAGGCATCAAATTGTGCCTTTTCTTGCTATCATTTTAATGATAAGAAAAGAAATGCATACATTTTATCTGCAAATTTTTCCACAGTTTTTACTAAAATTTTCTCCCAGTTTATATCTGGAGAGCTTGTAGTAGGCTTTCAATGATGATGTAGACTTTTGAGAAAAATGTATATAAGACTATTTTCAAAGTCAAAAATGTTTTTTCATGCATTTATCATGAAATGAGATTCTTACTATTCAAAATACCTTCTAGGCAATATGTTTGTATGTATTAACATGTCACAGTAGCTTTCTTTTTTGCCATTTCTAAATTATTATTTATTCATTTAAAAGAGAGAGGTTGGCAAGGAGAGAAGCAGATAGGGAATGGTTGTGCTAAGGCCTTCAGCTGCTGCAAATGAACTCCAGAGGCATGCACTGTCTTGTGCACCTGCCTTACGTGGGTGCTGGGGAAGCAAACCCAGGTTCTTTGGCTATGTAGACAACTGTCTTAACTGCTAAGCTATCTCCTCTCCAGCCAGGCTTTCTTTACTAATCAGAACTATGCTAACCTTCTTAACAGAGTAGTAGGAAAATAACTAATTGTAAAAATTATACAATTTTTAAACTATAAACTTTATGACTTTAAATAAAACTGATTTATATTGGCATTTTAATTATAACGTATTGTTTGTGCCTAGCAATATAATACACAACAATAACTATTAATGTTACTAATGGATGTTATTATTAGTATCATTAAAGAGAGATGAGTAATGTTTCAAAGTACGTTACACATTGATACCTCCATTCCTGTAGCTAACCTTTTAAATACCAGCTAAGACAATGAAAAAGATAAGTATATTACTTTAGTTTTAGCATCATGTCTATTTTTTGTTCATATTATTTAAATTAAAACTAATGACTAATTAGGTCTACATATTTGTTTGTGTGAACAACATTCTATTGGAATAAAATTAGTTGGGTACATAAAATTTTTGTTGGTGAGCAAAAATTCTTAAAATTAGATAGAAGTTGTACTCACACATGTATAAAAAGCTGCATATGGAGGATAGACCCTGTTCCACACTCCATCATGTTTCATGTACTTGACATATATGTTTCACCCTGGGTAGTGTGTAAGTGTATGTTGTAAATTGAATTTAGCAATTGGAATATTTATTTCTCATAATCATCATATTTTGCTTTCCTCTGGACTACTGAAACTACATTAAGAACAATCATGTATTGACTGTTAAACATAATTTGGACAGTGTGGACATTAACTGTTTGATTAACTTAAAGTGGTCAATCCTGATGCAGTATTCATGATATTACATGATATTTGTGAATACTAGGCAAATGCCAGCACTGAAAATTTAAAACAATCCAAAATAAATTAAAAAAATTATACCTGTAATGATGTGAAACACATACTCTGTTTATGTGTCTCATTCAAACTGTCAATAAAACATTGCTTAGCTATCCTAATTTTTTCTTCCCCTCATTCATGTAATCATTCTGACTGTTCTAAGTATTCTACTAACTTCCTATGTACACTGCCTTTAAAACACCTCTTCTTTTTCTAATCTTTCCCTAATCTAGTTCATCCACCTCAGAGGTGCCAGCCAGGTAGTAAACGCAAAGTCCTGTCAAGACAAAAAAAAAAAAAAAAAAAATAGACAGACCAAACGGCTGATCCTTCACCAGGCCCTTACAGGGGACACCTGAACCACAAGACACTGGAGAGGGTAAGATTAAGACTAATCTTAATCTCCTACATCTTCCCTCCCTCACTTCCCCTCTCCTTGTCTCTCTCTCTCTTATCTCTAACTCTTGTATATTAGTTATCTTTTTTCTCATTTTCTTAGTGGGTACTAACCTGTAACTCCCAGATCCAGCATGGGACTATCAATAATAAAATGTGATTTGACTTTGGTAACCTAAACTTTTCATATAAATATGAGAAAATATTAAAACAACTTTGCAAGCTAGTCTTATTTTTTGTGGGATATTCAAATACAGTATCAGGAAAAGACAAGAAGAGTTGCTTTCAAACAAATGATACTCTAGCTGGGAGTATACATCTGCATACCAAATTTAGCATTCATAGCTCTGGCTTTTGATCCTCAAAATGAAGACAAAAAGAACAATATGTTTCTGGGAATAATTTGTGTTGAAACTGCTTTTTTAAACATTGTTTCCTTGATTGGGAAAGAAAAATAACAAATGTAAGATGTATTGAGGGATGAAATATATATTACTATTTACCTAAGAAATATTGCCATGAATATTGCCAGAATTTGGGAATTAGTGAAATTAGCAGGAAGAGTGCATCATTGTATCTATTAACGTTTAGTTTTAAATGTTAAAGATTTCTGATCAGAAGCACCATGTCAAAACTCAAAGCACAGATGTATCTAAAAGTTATTTTACCTCTACTTATGGCCACTATTAACAGGTAACATAGTAATGACACTGCCTTTAAGTTCACCATACCCACCCTGAGCTACTTTCAGGAAGGTATAATCTTATAAGTGTAAGAGTTACTCTGCTAGTATATGAGTATTCATTGCTAAAGTGAATTTTAATTTTACCTGAAAAAAAGATTATATATATATAATCAGTGAGGCATATATATATATATATATATATATATATATATATATGTATATATATATATATATATATATATATATATATATATATATATATATATGCCTCACTGATTTGTGTACATTTTATCTAAAGGATGTTGCTCTTAAGAGGATATGGTGCTTTCATTTCTCCTTTCCCATGCTAAGGAATTGGTTTTAAAAGGTACTTGCAGGAAGTGGATGGTGTCTACAGGAAGGAGAATCAGCATCACGACTCCTGTGAAATTTGCTTATGCCAAAGACTTGTGGAGCTTCTTTCCAATTATTTTAGAACAGAAGCTGAATGAGTGGGCATTCTAGCTTAGCAAGCAAATTAATCCAAGCTGAAAGTGGTCAGAACTCCACTTTATGGCTGATCGTTAAGAGGGTTAACTTACTGCTTGTACTTTTGTCTCATGTGGAAGTAGTTTTTTGCTATGGATACCTCAATGTGTGCCATTTTACACTATTTTTTGGTTATAATACTAGAATTGAATTAGAAGGGAGCTATCTGATGTCCAGTAGAGTAGTGACTAATTTCTTGATGTATGGGGAAGTGCATCCACATTTTTTGGGTCACAGAAATGTACTGTGAGAGTATAGCAGGAGAAACACATTAATATATATATATATATATATATATATATATATATATATATATCACTCTACTAGTTTAGTATGCATTCAATTTGTTACTTAATTTTAAATAATATTATTTTCTCACTTTTTCAACTGAGCTGAGAAATAATGAATTAGGTTGATAAATTACCTCATCTATCAACTATGAGTAAGATATAGATAACTATATTTTGTCAAGTACATTTGCTCTAAATTTAAATAATTAATACTTATTAAACCAAATGTATTTTAAGATCCTCATTTCATGAATATTAAACAAAATTTTACTTAACCTTTACCTGGAATTGTCCTATTATATGACTTCTGATTTTCTCATATTTATTCATTAATTATATAAAGTAGTGCTCACAAAGAAACAAATATATCCACAATAATGTTTAAATTATACACACACACACACACACACACACATATAGACTTCAGAGCAACAAACGTGTTTCATAAAGATGCTCCAAATAGGGCTGGAGAGATGGCTTAACAGTTAACATGCTTGCCTGCGAAGCCTGAAAACTCATGTTCAAATATCCAGGTCCCACATAGCCAGATGCACAGTGATGCAAAGCACGCAATGTCACATATGCATACTGGGGCTGCATGCATCCGGAGTTTGTTCACAGTGGCTGAAGGCCCTGGCTAACCCTTTCTCTCTCTCTCTCTCTCTCTCTGTCTCTCTCTCTCTCTCTCTCTGCCTCTTTCTCTTTTTCTCTTTCTCTCAAAGTAAATAATAATATAGTATGCAGATAGAAGTTTAACAAAGATACTGCAATATTATCCATATTATCCATAAGGACAGTGAAAATAGTCTCTTGAAATTCAAATCATGCTTTTGACAACAAATGAAATGTAACCTTCTGTGTAATTTGGCTGACTATATCCAGTTAAATACATTTGATACAAATAAACAATTACCTGCAACACTTGTAAGGAAGCATTAGCTAAAGAGTGTTTCACATTTTCCTGACCTTAGACAAAATAATCACGTTATGTTGGCTGTAAATTCAGCATGGATCCACAGATTTATTGTTGGCATTCATGAGTTTTGCCCTTCCTGCTTCATTTTTGTTTGTTTGTTTGTGTTTCTCCAGGTAGTGTCTCTGTCTAGCTCAGGCTGACCTGGAATTCACATTGTAATCTCAGGATGGCTTTGAACATATAGGCTTGTCCTTGCTTTTTTGTTTCACTTTCCCTTGCTGTGTCCTCCCTCCTTCCTGACAGAAAGGGAAAATAATTCTGTGTGGTTATATTATGGAAACATTTAACTTTTATGTCATAATAGCTTATAATTAAGGGATTGCCTCAGTCTTGCAAGAGATTCAAGTTACGCCTTTGAGCTTTTAAAGTCTATATGTCGGGCTGGAGAGATGGCTTACTGGTTAAGCACTTGCCTGAGAAGCCTGAGGACCCCAGTTTGAGGCTTGATTCCCCAGGACTCATGTTAGCCAGATGCACAAGGGGGTGCATGCATCTGGAGTTCATTTGCAGTGGCTGGGGGCCCTGGTGTGCCCAATCTCTCTCCTTCTGCCTCTTTCTCTCTCTGTCTGTTGCTCTCAAATAAATAAATGAAAATAAACAACAAAAACAAAAAAAATAAATAAATAAAGACTATATGTCCTTTTAAAGTGGGACTGAGTGCATTCTGCATTATGAGATAGCTGTGTACTATGAGGGCCAGGGATGGAAAGTTTGTATTTAAAGGTGCAGTGTTGTGTATCAAAATGACAAGAGGTTATTTTTGACAGTGCTATCAAGTTGGCAGATCTAGAATTATCTAGGGGGTGGGACCGAAGAGATAACTTAGCAGTTAAGGCACTTGCCTGTGAAGCCTAAGGACCCAGGTATGAGTCCCCAGTACCCACATAAGCCAGATGCACAAGGCACACCCTAAGTGTAGATGGCCAGATTCTATGGGCTCAGGTCCAGGACTGAACAAAAATGACATAGTGAGCAACATGCATTTCTCTCTGCTTCATGACCGTGAAGAAGCTATGTGACCAGCAGCCTTACACCCTTGTTGTAATGACTTTCTGGCCATAATGGACCGTAACCTTGAAGTGGGGGAGTAGTGAGACAAAACATATCTTTCCTTCCATAATTTGCTTTTGTCATGTATTTTATAACAGTGATAATAAAAGTAGCTAATATAGCAACCATGTTAAACAACAAGTTCACTGTGGTAGAAAGAATCACAGAAAATTTACAAAGCTTGTCACTGTATAGATAAGAAATGATGGCACTCACAACTGCCTTGTTCCACCCAGGCTATGAATATGTATGTCAGGTAAACGAAAATTGTTGCTATCTTTCAGCAGAACATTAATACATGGTAATTAAAATTATAATTGGGAGCTGTAAATTAGCCTTTGTACAATGAACTCACAGGAGTAAGATAATTCTTTCTTTTATTTTTTATAAAAAACTTTATTTTAAAATCTATTCATTTATTGATTTCATATTTCAAGTCTAATAATTGAAACCAAGGCCTGCATGTATGCAAGATATGCACTTGTGGTAGTTTGAATAGATGGCCCCCAATATATTCAGTGTTTTATTAGTTTGTAGTTTGCATCTGCAGCTACCTGGTGGAGGTGGTGTCACTGGGCAGATCTTAAGGTGTGGTGGTAGGTTTGAGATTCCAGTCTAAAGATAGGCAAAGTGTGCCTAGCTGGAGTTCCTGAAGTGTGCTGTCCTGTGTGGCTTTTGGCTTTTAGGCTTGTGCTTCTCTCTGTGTGTTTGGTCCTGTGAAAGCAGGCCAGCTTCTTCTGCATTATGGAACTTCCCCCAGATCTGTAAGCTTCTATAAATATCCCTTCTCCATAACTGTGCCTTGTCTGGAAGTTCATTTCAGCAAACCTGAAGCTGTCTGCTACAGCACTACAAGGACAAGATAGTTTAATAATAAAAATTCATGAATTTTATGTAATATATACATCTTGAGAAAATGATTCCTGTCATTGTTGGATAAAAAGCCTTTAGTGTACCACTGAAAGTTTTAAGTATGAAATCCATCTTCATGACTTTTAGCTGCCTCTGCTTTTGTTTTGTTTGAAATGCTGTTATTCCTACTCCTTACCTGCCTAATTCTGAGGGTGTGAATTTATTTTAAACTGAACATCCCTGGGATTTTAATGTAAAAAGAAATGAAGTAAAGGCATCAACATCCTTAACAATATTTTTATGCAGTTTATGTCACCATTCATTCTGTTCTTATTCCTATTTGTCTGTATTCCTGTGAACAATCACCCATATTCTTTCCTTTACTTCTCATTTTTTGCACTATTAAGTTTTAATCCACTTTCATAGTCATATCTATTTGTCCACTGCTCTGCTGAAATAGCACATTTAACCTTGCTTTTTTAGAACCTAAAGATAGGCTTTGTATCTATTTAATTACATGTTTTCCTTCCTCTCTAAATTAAGTTTCCTCTTACAATTATGGCCAGTAACTTCATTTTATATATTGTTTCATAGACAACTTTACCCTGACATACAAGTCCCGATGCAAACTGCTGTGTTCATTTGTCCTCTTCTTGGCTGTTAGTGACTACAAAAACCCAATTAAATGTGGGTAGTATAATCATGCAATGCATTCTGAGAGGGCCACAGAGCAATTCACAATGGATCTTTCTTTTGAGTCATGAAAAAATAGCTTTGAAACAAATCAGAAATTTGATAATTATGGTTAAACCTTGTTCTTAAGATGTATGACTTTGAAGTCAGAGTTCACTTTCAACCCAGGAGCTAAAAAATTCTCATTGTTATATATTTTTAAAAGAACTGTATCAGGCTTAAAGTTAAAATCAAGATTGATGGGGTGCTGGCAAGATTTCATTTCTAACTCTTTCAGGAATTAACTCTATTATAATAATTATAATTAGAGTAGTTATGAAAACTGAAATATCTTCTCCACAGTTCACAAGGTGGTTCATTTGTAATACCTGTCAAAATATTACTTTAAATATTCTTGTGACTTTAACATTAACAAATAATGTTCATGCCTTATGTGTTTATAAACAGAAGACCTATTTCTATCACTTCAAACCCAGCAATTCATAATGCAATGGAATGAAGGTGAAGGGATGATTCCTGAGCTCATTTTGTTCCCAGAGTCCCAAAGTCCCTTGTCTATTCTACACTCAGATCATAAGTTGAATAAGAAGTTTATTTTTGACATTAACTAGAAAAAAAAATCTATGAAAGATAAAATAAGTGAGTTTAGATTCTTGATCATTAAACTGAAGATATTTATAGAGTAAACACACTTCAGTAGACTATGTCCCGTAGTCTTTCATGAAAGACTCACGCTAGACCAAAGCAGGGTGATCTCTCGAATTTAAAACCTAGATTATAGCACTTCCATGTAGTTGTCAGTGCTTGTGTAGATTTCACACCCTCTTTCATTTTTGATAGATATACCTCTTTTCAGGACCTGGTGTGTATCAGAAAAGGTAGACTAGTTGTGTACTGTGCTTAAGTCATGATCTCTGTCTGCCTGTGTTGAAAGCTTGGACTTGTTGGGTGACAACATGCTATCTGGGAGCTCAAATAAATAGGTTAATTCAAATGTTGGGAAGTCATGTTTGTTGTTGTTGTTGTATGTTCAATTACAAATGAATTGTTGAGGGATGTATTTTATTAGGGTGTCTTGAGGATTTTGGGTATTCAGTCAAAAAAAGACACTTGAATAAATATGGGAAATTTTGTCTAATAATATTCATGGCTAGAATTAATCTAGCTGGAGCTTGTCAACTGTTAAGAATGTAGAAAAATGTGTGTGATTAAATTTCAATCAAGGTTCTATGAAATTATCTCTAAAGTTCTATATTATCTCTGATTTTACAATTGTAGGGGAAAAGATGCAGCTATTCCAAAATAAGTGTTATAGAAAAATCTGTAAAGCACATATATTTTTAGTCTAAAGATATAAAAAATGATGATTTGGGTTGTTTTAGTCAAATAGGCAGATTCTTTGGAATGTTCTAAGTTATATTTAGTTTTCTATTTAAGTTTAAAGGGATATATACTTAAATAAAATAAAGTTTCCTGACTTAATTTAAATATTTTAATATTGTAACACAATAAAATCATTATCCACAAACAAACTTTATCATTAAGATGTTTTATACTTAGAATACTTAGAAATTGTTCAGAATGATTAACTGTGGAAATGTAATGAGCCATTCAAATGCTCATAATGTTATCAGGAACGTTTTCTTCCATTTTCTAGCAAAAGACAAATTGTGCTATAACCAGAATAGCTTCATTTTGTTTTCTCTTGTCATGCTGAAAAAGCAGGATGTCATTGAAATGAGTGAGCTATTCAGAAGCTAAAACCACTCAATTGGGACATTAAGATATATCATTAGCCCACCCAAGTTACCTGCTTGCCATCAGTTTGTTTCATCCAGATTTCCAAGTTTTGGCTTTTTATACAAGGTCCCACTTCAATCACTCATATTTAATTCTTAACAGTAATAGATAGATAATATCAAAGTTAACAAATAAAATGCTAAATTTTTATGTTTAGGTATTAGAGTCTCAAATGAAAGAAGTGGGGATACACTTGATTGAACTTGGTTTCTGCTCAAGCTCTGTCTTGACAAAACAAAATATACAATTTATATTTCAATGTCACGTTACTAAAATACAAATAGCATCAATGTGAATAATAAACAGCAAGGTACACAAATTTTATGTTTCCCTGAGGTATACTGTTTCCTTAGATTTCTTCAACTGCCAAACATGAAAAGTGAAATTCAAAATTAAATTGTTATTATGATTCCTTCTATTATAATTATAAAACTGAAATCACTATTCTAAGCCTTTGAGGTCTATATTTTCTATCATATTTGAGAAATAAATTCTTGGAAGGAACTAGACAACTGCATCAAAATTTCATTTCGTTAGACATTATTCAAAGGTTCCAGAGGGGCTGTTGTGGCCACTAGGGTATTTTGGAATCAGTAATAGTATAGGTTTGGAATATACCCTAGTGCAGAAACAAAGATACAACATAAAATAATGAAGGTTAATGTTACATATAGTAGTATTTCCAATATGTATTGCCACATTATAAAATCCAAGAAAGCCAGGTGTGGTGAAACCCTACCTTGAAAAAACAAAAAAACAAAAGAAAAGCAAAACAAGAACAAAAAAGTAATATAAATGTTAAAGGGAAAATTTCATAATTTTATGATGAATTTGGCTATTTGTTTTATTTTTATTTTGATACATTAATTTAATATTTATTTATTTGTAAGCAGAGAGAGCCAGAAGAGAGCCAGACAGAATGGGTGTACCAGGGCTTCCAGCACTGTCAATGAATTCCAGATGCATGTACCACCCTGTGTAGCTGGCTTTACATGGGCACTAGAGAATTGAACTCAGGTCACTAGGCTTTGCAGGCAAACACCCAAACCACTGAACCATTTCCCCAGCCGTAACAGTTCTTACGCTATTATATATAGCTCCTTCTAAAGAAAAAGTGTAATTTATTTAATATGACTTTTAAATATCTATAAATAGATTGCATAAATTTTGATATATTTTAACTTTCTATAAGAAAACTCTTTAGCTCGGTTGGTCTTACAAACAATGTCTTTATTAAAATTATATACAGCATCAATTCAGATTTTTAGCATGTCAAAATGTCTTTTACTTTGGGAATTTTCAAATTACAGTGGTATTTATGCAACAATAATTTTCAAGTGACCTTTCTCAAAGGCTCTTGTAAAATGTTTACTTTTCATGAAAACATAATTTATTAGGAAAGGCAATGTGAAAAGGTGAGTATTTGTCATGAAATATGTGTTATTTAAACATTCTCATGTCATCAAATGGGAAAAATCTAGTACACCTTATTTAAGAGAATGTAAAAGGTAATGTAAACTGAAAGGCTCAGGCACTAATCAAAAATGACAAAAACTGAACAGTGAAATTGGTTAAAACCTGACCCAGGATTATTTCAGATTTAGGGAATAAGAGTTAAAACATTACCCTCCCAATTTATTATGGCTCCTTTATCAGGGTTTTTCTTTCTCTTGAATGCTTTTCTCCACTACACTATAATAATATCCAGAGTTTATTTACATGGAACAACAGTTTCAAAATAATAGAAGAGCCCTTCTGAGGCTTAGCTTGAGTTACAAGTTAAAAAGTGTATGTGTCTCTGTGTGTGTGTGTGTGAAAGGAAATGAAATATTGGGATTGCAGTATTATTTTCAGTATATATATATATATCTCCAGATAAGAGCATCATGTAATCAAAGAATGGGTTCCATTCAGATCACATGTAGGTAGAAGGTTTAGAGCATCAAGGAGACGGGGAAGACAAAGTGACAATGGCATCCCTAGGAAGCAAGAAGAATGGTGTAAATCACATTTGTAATTTTATCACTAAATATTTAGGGAGAATTTGAGCCATAACTTTTATTCATAAATTTGAGAAGAAAAATTTATTCAAATTTAGCATATTGATAAATAGCATGGAAAAATAGCACATATTAACAGAAATATAATTATCATTTGACAAATGCTGGCAGGGATGCAGAGAAAGAGGAATCCTCATCCACTACTGGTGCAGATGTATACAGCCATTATGGAAATCAGTTTGGATGGAGACTCCTGAAAAGATGAAAATAGAAGGACCATCTGACCCCGCTATATGACTCATGGGCGTATACCCTAAGTACTCCACTCTTTACTTCAGAGATACTTTCTCAACATGTGTATCCCTTTTCCATTCACAATAACTAATAATTGAAATCAGATGCCCATCCACTGATGATTGGATAATGATGATGTGGGATATATGCACAATAGAATTCTACTCAACAGTAGGGAAAAGGGAAATAATGACATTTTGAGGAAAATGGATGGACTTGAAAAATATCCTAAGTGAGGTCACACAGTCTAAGAAAGACAAATGTCACATGTTTTCTCTCATTTGTGGCTCCTAAAATGGACTAGCTGAAAAGGACAGCAAAAGGCAGTAAGCATTAGGACTATGGGCGTATAACTAGAAAGAGACTAGCTAAAAGTGAGAAGAGGGAGAGAGAAGAGGGGACAGGAGATAAGCTAGTAGAGGGGAAGAATATTAGGGATGGGAGGTTGGAGGGATCAGGGAAGGGAGGAAGGGAAGGTGGTGAGGGGAAATGCACAAAAGACTAATGTAGTTAGTATTTAGAAACATTACTCCATAGCAGCAGCATACAAGATATAACCGCCAATTAAAAGAGGTGGATGGACCAGACCAATATACCCAGTACAAGGTAGAGAAAGTTTAATCCTGAAACCACTGGCTCTGGCTTGTGAATTCCAGGAGCATAATTGCCTTACCCCACCCCCTCGCACTTAGTTGGCCAGGGAGAACTGTGAGGGCCCCAAAATGATGTACAGCCCATTGAAAAGCACCTTGTTACCCAACATAGCTAAAAGGTAAGACAATATCGGTGAAGACACCACATAATGCCATCTCAGGACACTGAGAGACCATGTGGGAACTGTGAAGAAAGCCAGTCCTCTCTTGGCAAACCTTCAGGTTGCTCGAAAGTGCTATGGAAGCTACTGGGACAATGGTCAACAACAGCACAAATAAGCAGGATAGCCTGCAAGCCATGCAGTTTACCACCCAGGCAGTAAGTACACACTTGTATAATAGTGCCACATAATCTTTGTGGGTAACCAAATACCCTCCAATTGGATATGAGACCAGCTCAATGAAAAAGAACTTAAGAACTCATAAGTGGTACTGAGAACCAAGTCAGCACCCCACAGTTAGGAAACTCACAAGCTCCATAGTGAAAGCCCCATTGTTCTCTGGAAGAGTTGAGTGGGTATCCTCATCAAAACGTCTCTTAAAATTATATGCATGACCCCCTTAATCAAAGCGGTTTTCAGTCTTGGTTGGAAAATCTGTTTTATTTTACAAATGGCAGAGAACACTGTGGAAAACCAAGATCCATCAATTTGATAAGAAAAGACAGCTGACTACTCACCAGAGATATGCTACCTCTACCTCCTTCACAAAAGTCCAGAAGAAATCGCAGAGGAAGCAGTAAAGTGTGTTGCTCCCATTGCTGGACTGACAACCACCTCCAGGAACATAGCAACAAACATGGTGGTGAACTGAAACACATTCCAAAAGGAATGCAGAGGCTACAGAGAACTCAACACTAAAAACAAACTGCTAATACACTAACACAACCCTCCAAGGCTCAGAGACTGTTGCAGAAGAGGAGTAAGAAAAATGTAAGAGCCACAGGGTGGGTACAACTATCCTGAGGCACAGCTGTCCCCCCTCCCAAGAGATTGACAGAGGCCCAAATTACCCCACAGTGAATACCAAGGACCCTATGGAGAAGAGCTCTCAGGGAATTGGGGGAGAAAGGATACTATATATATACATATATATATATATATATATATATATATATATATATATATATATATACACACACACACACACACGCACACACACACACACACACACGTATATATATATATATGGTATCAAGTAAGATATAGGTATAGGATTTTGGGGTTATAGTGTATCAGACATAGGTACTTTATTGCTTTGCAACTAAATCAGCTAAAACCTCCATGTCTGAATTTCCCAAGGTGGACAGAATCTTAGCTGTATCCTTCCCACAGCTGATATTGTACTGAAATCTCATAGATGCAGTGACCTAACCTCTGTATTCCTAACATGACTATATTGTGTATTGGGGAAAATAACATTTCTCTCATTGCAATTTCTTACCCTTCCAGGATGGAAATGCAAGTAGAGAAGTTTTCAATAAATGCAGTTCATGCAGCATGGCTAAGCTTCTCTGAGAAAGAGGACTTTGTAAAAGAGCAATTGACTATGGTTAATTTGAGTGTCTGTCAATATGTATGAGAATAAGAACAAGATATAAAACTTTTGAAAAGAAAAGATAGTTTTTAGAAGTAACCAATGTTAGCTTTAATTATGGTGTTTAATGGTTTTCTTTGATATCTGTATTTAGCTAATGCTAATAGTATTCCTATCTCTAAATATGAACAAGCTCTAACCTCTGAGCCAATAAAAACAGCTGAGGCATGAATTTACTGTTTATGCCCAAAGCTATTAATCCTGTTGAATTTTTTAAACCCCTCGAAATTTAAGTTTAAATACTCCATCTTATAGTTCTATACTGGTGGAGGGGTTTCCTTGGAAATTAGAACATTGTTTGTCTAGGTATTACAAAGCAATTTAAATTATAACAGAACCATTGTCATTACTTTTCTAGTCATTCCTATCATCAAACATAAATTTCTTAAACAATAAAACCTACAAAAACAATTTTTAAAAAATTTCAATGGTAAATGCACAATGAAAATAATTATCCCAGGAGAAAAAAAAATCAAAGTTTCTATTTGAATGTAGTCATAATTATTTAATTATTGAAATTTTGCTTAGTTTACTTAGTTGTAAGACTCCTGTTTATGTATATTCCTGTTTATGTATAAGACTTTCTAATTTTCAAGAACTGATATTGTAGCTGAGACAATTATAGAAATATAAAATAAATCCCAAAGCTATGTTTAGAAAAAAATCCTACCACATAAACCTTCCAACCACTGAAATAATTTGCTATATTGTCTCAATTTTAAAATACTTCTTAAATAAAGAAATAAATGTTCAAAGAGCTAGGGAGATGGTTTAGTGGTTAGGGCACTTGCCTTTGAAGATTACTCATCCAGGCTCCATTCCCCAATACCCACATAAGCCAGATGCACAAGGTGGCACATGAGTCTGGAGTTTGTTTGCAGTGGCTAGAGGCCCTGGCATACCCATTCATTCTCTTTCTCTCTCTCTCTGCCTCTTTCTTTCAAATAAATAAATAAATAAATAAAGTGCCTCTTAATATAAAATATTAGCAAATACTATCTTAGTATAACAGTGAAGGTGGTAGAAAGTTTTTAGAATGTTTTGAAATATTACTTATTACATACAAATTAGTAGAGAGCTTGATTGTGTCAACATACTAAAATAATTGCTTGGAGTTTCATAATTCTAATTGATTAATAGCTGTCCAAAATTGTAATTAAGTTCAGTAAAGTTATAAATTTTGTCTTACCTTCAGTGCCTGAAATCATATTCAAATTATAAACATAATTAACTGAGTCTCTCACACACCCACTCCCTAAGATTATAGGGGCAATAAATAGCTGTTGAAGGGCAGACTGACCAGTGTAACGATTTTCTACACTTAAAAGCTTGCACTAAGACTCTGCACTAAGGATGTGTAAAGTAGAAACAGCTGCTTGTAGAAGGGAGGATTATGCAATCAGCTGAGCTGCCTATAAGACCTGCAGAGATAAACTTGTGTGAGTTGTCACCTGTGTGTGTCATCTATGTTGCGGTGGGTTTTTCAGTGATGCAGTTTTTGAGTCTTCTAGGCTTTTGCATGCAACCCCTCACCCTGCTCTGTAGGTAAGCCCCACAAACTCACTGGATCACCAAAACTGGTTGTGGTTCAAGTGAGTTTTGCCTTGTCTTCTGTGTCCTATCTGGGGTGAATAGGTGTATGTTTGCACCTCCCAAGCGAATACAAAATAAATTCATATTGAGCTTGAATTTTAATGTAACCAATATGAATTTAATTTTAATCTCAACTATGGCATAAGTAATCTTGGAGATAAAAAATAAAAGATGTTATCAAAATATTTACAATAAATAGTCACATAGGTTTAAGTAACATGCTGAGAAAAGCTTTATAAAGAGAAAGTAATATTAACAAGAGGTGGTTCTATTAAAGGTTCAGTTTTCATAGAATCAACTCTTGTTTTAATACTTTGTATTGTGTTTTATAAACACAGCCCCAATTTCCAACCTTACTCTTAATTAGAATGCTGTAAAGACATTCCCCTGCAGATGTCTGTACTGCTATTTAGTACTGATGCTACCTAATGTCAGAATTTAATGATGAGCAAAATTGCTTCAAAAAGTGTTGTGGGACTTGTGTCAAAGGGAAGAGATTAAGTATAAGATAGCACTATAAGTGAAATGAATACATATTATCTTTACAGACATTAGAACAGCCAAACATAAATTACAGAAAGTAGAAAGTAGACTATCAAAGAATCTGGCCAACCAAATTTGTATTTTTTTAAACATTTTGCTACAAAATTAAAATGATGATAATGTATTAGCTATGACATAATTATTACCTCACAAAGAGGGAAGTTGATATGTATGCGTAATCCTATGGAGAGACCCAGGGGGGTGGAGGGCAGCAACTGGAATCTCTAACAGCTGGCACAAAATAAGGCTTGCAAACAACCATGTGAGGAAGCTTGTTTGGATGTGGAAGCTTCAGCCACCATTAGATTGGAGTTGGTGAGAGCCTTGACTGGCAGTTTGAGGAGCCTGAACATGAGCAGCTCGACTAAGCCATGCCCAAATTCATGGCCCAGAGAAACTGAGATAACAAATTAGGCTTGAAAAGGCTATGCTTTGGGGTAACATGTTGCATAGCAATTGATACCCCCAAACCATGAAAGTACCCACCAAAGAGAGAGTTGATATATTTATAAAAATTCATAGTATGAACCATAACCCAGCCACAGAAATAAATGAAACACTGATACAAAAACAGTCCTTCTGCTTTTTATAGTTGGTGAAGAGCAAAGCAAGCCAAGTCCCATGGATTCATAATAGAAAATTCTTTTGTACACCATGTTTTAAATTATGAAGCAGGGGGCTGAAGAGATTGCTTAGCAGTTAAGGCATGTGCTGACAAAGCCAAAGGACCCAGTTTCAACTCCCCAGGGCCCACATAAGTCATGTGCACAAGGTGGGTCATGCACCTAGAGTTCATTTTCAGTGACTGTAGGCCCTGACACACCCATTCTTTCTCCATCTGCCTCTTTCTCTCTCTCCCTCTCTCAAATAAATAAATAAATAAATAAAATTTTAAATTATAAAGCATGGATGATATCAAATTAGTGGTTAACTTGGGAGCACTGATAGGAAAGAACCTTTTCAGAGGGAAGGATGTTATATCTTAATTGCCAAGAGATCGGCAACTGCTTCACACTTTAGTAAAACCTGCAGTGTTTTTTCATATATGTATACCCAAATGTATTTCATATATGTATATCCCAAATGGTGAAAACCAATGTAAGAAAGGAAGAGCCAGGAAAGGCAAAGCAAATTCCATGGAGGCCAAAAGCATCTGAGATAACCAATGTTGTGCTACCTCATAGAAATGAAATTTCCTCCATCTGTGTTAGTTAGAAGGGAGAGGCTAATTGTGGCACACACGACAGAGTGGTCAGGTGAGAAAAGATGGAGTTCCCATCACTTAGGTCATTAATAAAGTGATTGCCTCTGCCCAAGAGGATTCCTGAAGAAATGGTGAACGATGGTGATCTGGAGAAATATCTACATGAGATAAAGTAGAATCACATTAAGTTCATTTCTTGTTCTCATAAAGTCTTCCCTCTTATGATGTAATATCAGCCATCTGAACACACAGGGATCTGCCTCACTTGAATCAGTAAAATAAAGTTGAGTTAAGGCAAACAACCTGTTAGTTTCAAAATTATGGCAAATACCTTTTTAGAGTGAATATGATAATTTTCATCTAGTTACATAGATGTCATGAGGTAGTCACAAAGTTTCTGTCAAGAGTACAGTGGCTTTAAAATCTATAAAGATCTTGAAGATATGTAGTGTTATCTCTTCATCACTCCATTTCCAAGTGAATAAATACACTTAACTTAACTTTGCTATCCATATGAATTTCTTACCTCAATTACAATGTGTCGGGCTACAGTCTTTGGAAAGAAATGAGAGACACTATTTTGGGATATTCCTCATTACATATTATCCTTCTATAGCTTTGATGTTACCATTTTTAAATATTTTATTTTTATTTATTCATTTGAGAGAAGAGACAATGAATGGGTGCACCAGAGCTTCTAGACACTGCAAATGAACTCCAGACACATGTACCACCTTGGGCATCTGGCTTTACATGAGTCCCGGGGAATTGAACCTGGATCCTTTGGCTTTGTAGGCAAGCATCTTAACTGCTAAACCATCTATAAAGCCCAAGGCTACCATTTTTAAAGAAAGCATTGACTTACTTATAGATTCAAATTACGCAGAAATTTATTTCCACTCCCAAAAGACATATCAGACCATTTCATCCACACTGCAGAGATAAGAAACATGTAACGGAAACCCCCACTGCTAGGTAAGTACTCATGCTGTCAAGGGTAACAACTTGGTGGAGGAAGTCTGTAATTAAAGCATTTCATCTAAGAAGTGCTCTAATTTAGCTGATACAGGGTTGGAGATAGCTATGAAATGTACCCTAGTAAACGTATAAGCAGACTTCAGAAACTAAATGATGAACTAGTTTGCTTCAGATATTGATTGCAATAAATTTTAAAGGAAAAAAATTATTGGATTACTAATATTCAGTAAGTAAACCAGTTGAATAACATATCAAAAGACACATGCTTACACTAGTTATTTAACTAATTAATTATGTGTGTGGTATGGTCACATGTGTATCTGTCTGCTTGCATATATATATATATATATATATATATATATATATATATATATATATATGTGTGTGTGTGTGTGTGTGTGTGTGTGTGTGTGTGTGTGTGTCTTCCTCTGTCACTCTCCACCTTGTCTTTTAAGACATGGTCTCATATGGAAATGAGAGCTCCCTAAGCTATACTAACCAGTGAGCATACTCTAGAGTTCCTCCTTTCTCTGCCTCCCCAGAAATGGGATTGCAGACATGCACATCCATGCCCAGATACTATTGTGAGTGCTGGGTATCCAAACTCAGATCTGCCTGCTTGCACTTTGAGCTTTTTACCCACTGAGAAATCTCACCAGGCCCCTTCATTTTCTTTTGTGTATGAAGCTATTTCTTATTCATAATTTTCATCATTTGAAAAAGGAAAACAAGTGAAATTACAAAACCTTGTAAAGTTATGAGGATTTTTATGATAAGCATTATGAGTAGATTGTTTTGCTTCTCAGTCATAATTTACATTGTAGTTCATATGGTTTAATATTGTTTAATATTAAAATAAATGAGTGTATTTTGTTGTTTAGGGGCTTTCATAAAACTAGACAGCTGATTATATTTTCGAAGTCATTATACTATACTAGAAGAATGTGCAGATAGCTTATCAAATATAAGAATTTTTGTTATAGTGAAAGAAATGGGAGTTAACTAATGCTACAAGCCTACCTAAAATCATATATTAAAAATACTCTCAAGATTAACAAAGGAATATTTATCCAGTTTGAAATAACTGAGAAGTGATGTTTTATGAAATATGACAAATTGACATATGACAAATAGGTCAAGAGGGAAGGCATGTAAACCAATTAAAAGGTTGTTCATTTGATAAGTTCCACAAAATTGTGTGATTAGATGGATAAGTACATATGGGAGAGAGAAGAATTTGATGTGGACGTCTTGGGCTTCACTGAAGAAATAACAATGCCATTTTTTAACCATGTTACCCTTAAAGGTGTATTTATTGGCATTAGAAAGGGAGAAGTCGGTACATTTAGTACTAATTTGTTAGCTTTGAAATCTAAAATCAAGGGATAACCAGATATAGGCAGAAATCTATCATAGATAAAAAATTAAACTATTCTATGTAAAAGTGGAAAATTACACTTCTGATGTGGTTGAGGTAAATTTATAGAAAAAAATCTGTATTAGGAAGAGCATGACTTCAATTTGTATTTGACAAAATTAAATGTTTAGTAGCTGTGCCAATAAAAATAAACATGTACACACAAATGCATGAGATCAGATGGAGCTTTCAGAGGGGTTGTGGTCATTAAGCAAAGGGATATTTGCTTGCTTCAGGGAATTAGTTGATGGGGAAAGTGCCCAATGCATTATGCCAGGATTCAATAACTATTGTATATAGCAATTGGGAAGTTAAAAAAGATCTAGCCCAAAAGTTGTTTTGTGGAATGATTGTGTTAGATTGAAATTATAATCCTTTGATGGCCATGAAAGCACTCTCACAGATATGCTACTGTAGGAAAGTAATTACCTGGTGACATCTATCTGGTGCTACCCACCAGGTTGTACTGCCATGTTTCATGCTTGACATATAGTGCCCAAAAAAATAAATGCTGGCGAGGATGTGGAGAAGTAGGAACACTCATCCACTGTTGGTGGGAATGTAGGATGGTACAACCACTTTGGAAAGCAATATGGAGACTTCTGAAAAAGCTGAGTATAGAGATACCAACAGACCCAGGTATTCCCTTACTGGGCATCTACCCTAAAACCTTCAAACCACAGACTAAAGAGATTTGCTCAACCATGTTTATAGCGGCTCAATTTGTAATAGCTAAGAGCTGGAATCAACCCAGATGTCCATCACTAGAAGAATGGATAACTAAGATGTGGTATATCTACAAAATGGAATTCTATTCAGCAGTAAGAAAAAAATGACACAATGAAATTTGAGGAAAAATGGTTGAACCTGGAACAGATCATTCTCAGTGGACTTACCCAATCACAGAAAAAAATCGCCACATAGTCTCACTCATCTACAGCACCTAACCTGAATCTACCGAAGATACCTTACATACCCAGCAAGCATCTCCTAGATTAGACACTAGGATGGAAGGGGAGGGAGGGGAGGGCATCAAAGGGGTGGGAAACACAAATCTAGACCCAAACGGCAATGGTACCATAATCTTCTACTTACTAAAAGACAGACCAAATGGCTGATCCTTCACCAGGCCCTTACAGGGAACACCTGAACCACAAGACACTGGAGAGGGTAAGATTAAGACTAACCTTAATCTCCTACATCTTCCCTCCCTCACTTCCCCTCTCCCTGTCTCTCTCTCTCTCTTATCGCTAACTCTTGTATATTAGTTATCTTTTTTCTCATTTTCTTAGTGGGCACTGACCTGTAACTCCAAGATCCAGCATGGGGCTATCATCCACAATGAGCTTTTGATCAGAGAGACCTACAAGGTTTCCTAAAAGACAGACAGATTTCTGTCAGAGTACTTGATGACCCACCAAAGGTTAGTGGTAAGACCCTACTGCTAAAGATACCTTATGTGATTGACATGCAAATTAGAATGGCATGGCTGGAAGTTGGATGAGAGTCAGTCCCCAGACAGTCAGCGCGTCTAGTGCCAGAAGGTGCTACATGGGCGACTGGGGGAAAATGACCAATATCTGTTTAAGCAACACATGGTCTAACCTACTTAGCAGCAAATAACTTGTTGTGATGCCCACACAAGTGCAGTGGTGGCACACAGCCATGGTGGGGAACCAACTGCTCTCAATTTGGCTAACTGATCCCCTCATTGGTATGAGACCCATAGCTGGAGCTGGGAAACAAGTCAGAACCAGATCCAAACATAAGCCCACTCTCCAATATCAAGCTACCATCAATCATGGGCTACAAGAGGGCCTACACCTATTAAATTCTCTATATAAAAAAAAAAGTAAGGGTTATCTCATTTGTCCTGCTGCTAACTTACTCTCCATTGGACAATCTGCTTCTCTTTTTCAGATAGATGTAGATCGTAAGGAGAGAGCCATCCCTTCATACCTCAAAAGGGTCCCGGCTGAAACTAAGAAAAATTGGAGAAACAAGCAAGGGGGCTGTTTTCCTGATGAACCGGACACCAGCACAAGGGGGAAGGAGATCAGCACAGAGAAAAATCAACTCCCACCAAATCAGGGAGCCAGAGCCTCAGAGGCCCCCAACACCTCATCACTGAAGCAGACCAAAAATGAACCCAACATGGCTCAGGGAAATTTTGCGGAAGAGGGGGCGGAAAGAATGTCAGAGTCACATGTTGGGTCATGATATGCAGAGACATTTAGCTTACCCATAACTGTGGGCTAACTCCACAATGCATGACCCGTATACCTCAACAAGGAGGGGCCAAGGGGAGGGGGTAGGTCACGGATGAGCCTAATAATGGAACCAAACTGACTGTATTTGCTGAATACAGAACTGACTAATAAAAATAAATAAATAAATAAATAAATAAATAAAAAGAAAGAAAACAAGGGTAGTAAGATCAGGCTAATAAGGAATTCCCATTCTGGTGAAATGTGAGATTCCTTGAATATTCTTATGCCCCAGTCTTCCCATTAGGTGGTGTGTGTGCTGGTGTGTACCTATAATAAAAATACCCAGTAGATTGAGTAAGAGAATTGTGTGCTTGAGATCAGGCTGGAATACATAGTGTGACTATCAAAAAATGTCCCTACGGGGCTGGACAGATGGCTTAGTGGTTAAGCGCTTGCCTGTGAAGCCTAAGGACCCCGGTTCAAGGCTCGATTCCCCAGGACTCACGTTAGCCAGATGCACAAGGGGGCGCACGCGTCTGGAATTCGTTTGCAGTGGCTGGAAGCCCTGGCGTGCCCATTCTCTCTCTCTCTCTCTCTGCCTCTTTCTCTGTCTGTCGCTCTCAAATAAATAAATAAAAATTAACAAAAAAATTTTTAAAAAATGTCCCTATGCATTAGATTGGTCTTATTTTTATTGGAACTATGTTTCAGTCTAATATTCTTCTTCCCTAATCCTCTTTCCTTGCTGCTTGCATAAAGAAGAGGTTTGGATGGCACGTTAAGAAGAAACAGGTGTGCAGCATGAAACTTTACATTTCCTGTAGAGAGACATGAACAAGTATCTTTATATTCACCAAAGGTAGGACACAGTTGACCAATCAAAGCATGGCTACATTAAAGTATTTTTAGTAAGCCAATAATTTCCTTGAGATTACTTATACAGCAGTGGCATTGAATGGGCATTTAAATTGGGCTTTGTCTCTGAAATGTAGAAGGGACAAGATAGATCATGGTGCATGGAAAAATGCAAGGCAGCTGCATCACCATGAAGCCCCACCCTATCCAGGACGGTGACCACATGGAGGTTCTATCATCGAGTGCTTCTCATAATTAACCTTTTACCTCTTAGAGGGTCTAGCCTCTCCCAAAATTAGTTTCAGCTGATCTGAGGTCCGGAGAGAACAATTTATAGAATTCCAGGTGAGGATCATGAAGCCCACTCCATCTCTGTATACTAAGGAGTTGTTAATAGCTCCATCCCCATAGACTTGGTGCCACATTATTGTTCTGCCCAAATGTTTCCATAGCTGCAGTGTCAAAACATGTTTATAGCTCCAAATTTCTGATTATTGTGAGCTCTAAGGACACTGTGTACACTGCAATGAAGGATTGGACTACAAATTTATAATCAAAGGATATGCATTGAATGAGATCTCATTTTTCCATGTTTCATTGAGAAAGAAGAGTATACAAAAATTACTTCGTTTCAAATGTTGAAAACATCTCTCCTGTTTAATAAATACCACACTTACAATTTACTGTGTTTAGGAATGGTTAATTATATTTCAAAACTGTGACATTTTTGTTTTGCTATTCCCTTTCAGAAAACTTTACTGAATTTTATTTTTTCATAAATGAAATTCAGTTTGTAAATTATAGCTTGCCCAAATTGTCACATCTTTCATTGAACATCTCAAAGAATTCTATCATTATATACATAATAAACTTCCATGAAATGTTAGTATCTACTCAAATCATTTATTTGACATTAACTAAAATTCATGAAAATTGAAGTGATGCTCTAGGTGTTCAGATATACTTATTACGTTTATTTTACCTGTTCTTTCTTCATGTTGAATACTTATAATTCAAATATCAGAGAAAAATTATGTTCTATAAAATCATGGTAGCTAGTAAAGACATTCATAGATTCTGGAAATATTATTCCTTTCAATGTTATAACAATGACTAAGATTGACCCGGTGTCTCCTTTCATAGGGTTTACATTCTTGATATTGTGGATGACACATAATGTTTACAAAGACAATATGCTACCTTGTAAATGAATGTTAGAGATGGTCACTATAGTGTATATGTAGATGAGTGGTGTTTATTGGTGAGAGAAAATGCTTCTCTGAAGAAATATTTTGAGAAAAACCACACGTGAAGAGTAGATGGGTAGAAAGCAGCTTATTCTACAGCTATAGAATGTGTCAGGGTGGGAAATGAGTTGACTTTGGACAAATACTTCTGCCTCCCACCTTTCATTTTAGGAACTAACGTTGTAATGGATGTTTTTATGATTATTTTATGTGGTTAAGATGTATCTTTTAGAGTACTGACACTCAACTTCAATTGCCATATCTCTTTGGGAGCAACTGTCTCATTGGGAACAATTATTTTGTGAAGATGTGTTATAATTTACAACTGTTAACTTATAATGCATTTATTCTATTATAACTTTATAAATCATGCTTACCTAATTACACATTATCAATAGGGAAATTCTGGCTCAGGAATTGAGAATCAATGTAAAAGACATGGTTGATTCCACTGAAAAGCCAAATTTGATGGTGGTTTCCAGGTGCATTGGCTAATAAATTGGTGAACAGTGTGTTCCAAGGAAGCGGTGAGTTGACTCTGAAAAAGCCACAGTCAATTGTGAAGACAAAGAAATTGCCTTCTGCCTGCTCAAAATTAAAAAAAAAAAGGTTATATAAGGACATAGACATTGATGAGTGACAAACTTAAAAACCTCTGTGATTAGTAAAAAGGTATATTGTGTTACAAGCCCGTTATGTAAATTGCTTTGAATTTATATCTTTAAGAAATCATATATCTTAATTGAATATAAATTTAAGCTATTAAATGACCTCATAGAGCTATAGTAATGTTTTTAAAAGATATTACTATAACAACTACTTTTGTTATAACATTTCAAATAATTTAAACGGAATCAGTCATCCATGTGCTTCTTCACATGAAAACTCTTCATGTACATATTGATAAGTTGTTGGTGTACATGAAATCTTTCTGCTGATAATAAACTAAACCATTGGACATAAGAATTTAACTTTTAAAAAATATTTTATTTTTCCTCAACAAGGAGGGGCCAAGGGGAGGGGGTAGGTCACGGATGAGCCTAGTAATGGTACCAAACTGACTGTATTTGCTGAATACAGAACTGACTAATAAAAAAAAATAAATAAAAATAAAAATAAAATATTTTATTTGTTTACTTATTTATGTGCAAGATAGAGAGACACACACACACAGAGTGAGAGACAAAATAAAAAAAAATTAACTTTTTAAAGAGTTTTATTTTAGAGTTGGCCATGGTGGTACATGCCTTTAACTCCAGAACTTGGGAGGCAGAGGTAGGATTGCTCTGAGTTTGAGTCCATCCTGAAACTACATAGTGAATTCCAGGGCAGCCTGGGTTAGAGAGAGACTCTACCTTGAAAACCCAATAATAATTTATTATTGTTATCTTATTTTTAACAATTACAATCTTTAAAGTTGTTATGTAATATCAGTTAAATCTAAAAAAAAACCAGACCTTTAATCTCAAATCTCTTAGTGGTTAATTCACTTTATGCTTTCAGGATCATTTAAAATATCAAAAAATAATGATTTTTTTAATGAAGTAATACCATTACTCACCTAATTTTCTTGTGGTAGAAAAGAATAGATTTTACAAATTATACAATTAGGCAAAAAATTCTACTCAAAAATTTTCAACAAAACCTGTTTTTCATGATAAGCATGCAATTATTTCTAGTAGTATTAATGGGAAAACATCCATATTACATACCTCATTGTTGGTAGCTGGGTCTAGTGACCAGTTATTCACCTGTTTGGAATTAGGAAAGAAGGGTTGGCACAAACATACAGATAGTATAAGACTTTGCATGGTTCATTTATAATTTCTGTTTAGAGTAGTATGAACCCTGTAGATATTTGGTGAACATTGTATGTCTAATTTTAAACTTTGATGCTGTGTTTTGAGTAATCACGTACCCTCTGAGGCTGACTTGATGCTGGACAGTAGAAGTCACACCAAGTCCTACTTGGATGCACAATCAAAGAACATTCACTGTTCCACACTGGTCAGTCGCTAAGTGATGATGTTGAGTAGATTAGGATAGTATGAACGTTTTCCATGCACCAGATCAGGTTTGGAGGTGCTAATAAGGATATAACCTCATTGTAAGTCCAGGAGCATCTTGGGGAGTCTAACTACAATATATTGATGTTTTCCAAATATATAATAGCTAACATAAGAATAGTTTTTCAAAAGTAGCATATATATCATGCTAGTGATTTCAAATCTTTATGTCCATTCACCCTGTCCTTTAATATTTTGATATTACATATCAAATCTCCAAAATGTGAAAGGTTTGAAATCCAGTACTTCCTGATATATCTACTGATGTCCATGGGAGTTAAACTCTTCCTTTCAGATACCTTGAGACCATCAACTCTCTATATTTCTATTGAATATAAAAGTATACTGATTGTTTCACTATCTTTTTCTTCCTCACTCTGACAGATACAGAAACTTTAATGACGGATTTGGGTCCATCAACAAACAGCTCTTCATGTGAGTAATCAGATAAAATGTGTTACTATGAGTGTGGATTGTTCTTCCAAGAAGGTCAGACTTCTGGAATTTTGGTTCAACTGGAAACATTTTAAATCAGAGATAATTATCTTTGCCTCAGTTTACATCTATGACGAACACATACATCCAGTAAGTTTATTGGCACACTGCTCCAACCCTTTACCCATACTGTAATATGAATGTATCCAATTCTTCAACATTTCTTTATTTTCTCAAATGCAGAAAATGTTCTTGGTTTTTATCCATAAGCTATCTTGGACCATGGCTCTGGAATTGTTTTCCAAGTTAGAAAGCTTAACTTAAAAGTGCTCTAAACTAGCTGTTGACAAACCGTTTTGGTAAAGTGAAGATCCCAGTCTAGGCTTTTAAGGACATGAGGTCACTGTTATAACTATCCAGTTCAACTGGTATCACAAAAACAGCCACAGAAATTGGATGACCCCATGGGATAACTGTATTCAATACAACTTTGTAACAATGATGGCATGTAAATTTATCCTATATCCCATAAAATAGCCCAACACTGTAGAGTGAGTGAGTGTGTTTAGTGGTACAAATACCTTTGGGCCATATATTTTTTTTACCTCAACAAGTAAATGTGGTCTGATCCTTTAACATAATGTTGATATGATATATCTTGTGTTATCTATATATAGAAAGAAAATGATAAACGTTGAAGACATAATATCTGAAGAATTCCAAAGAGCAATTAAAAGTTTCTCTTGCCTCTGTCCATTGCATGACTCTTGTTTTAAACTCTTCTACCATATCTCACTGCTTTTATTAACAATTCCTGTTTATGCTCACTGTTTTCTTGAATTTATTCTTATCAGTATATTGATGAGTACTAGGAGTAGTCAAACTGTGCTTATGTTACTCCTGCACAGTTAAGATGAAAAACACTGTACCTTACATATGGGGAAAATATTTTTATACTGACATACCCATAAACACAGATATTTCACATGCTTTAGGTTCTTAAATTGTAAGTAAATAACTAAATCATTGTTCTATTTCCTTTTATAAAAAACAATATTCAAAACATTTAAGTGACTTGATGAGGCTACCTTCCCCATCAATGGGTGCTATAATTGGGGTTCCGTCCCTGTGCATCAGGTTCCTGGACCTCAGCTTCTAACGCTACTCTTATGCACAGCCTCTGTAGTAGAAAGTTCCAGTCTTGTTTGGACAAACATCCAACCAAACAATGTTTTAAGGGAAGATAAATTTATTTCAAGTTAACAGATCCAAGGGAAGTTCCATCAAATGGAAGAAGCTGGCAATCCAAGGAGACAGAAAAAGAGATTTATCTTGACTTTGGAGAACAGGTTCCTTTCTTTCATTCATCTCCTTTCAAAAAAGTTTGCATTTCTACTATTCTATCTATCACTGGTGGAATTTATTTCAGGCATCACTCCCATTGTATCAATGCAAATCATTTGGCCTATCCTTTATAATGGTAATCTACATGACAATAGCATCTTCAACAACCTAAAAGCCATCTCTTTTCCAGCAATTTTAAACTTGCTTGAATTTTTACAACTTTATTTTTTTTTTACAACTTTAAATCTTATACATTTAAGTTCCGTATCTTCCATCAAGTAGATCTTTCCATTACTTTCAAATTCTTGATCAAACTCTCTTGATATGGGCAGCAGAAATCATGGAGCCTTTATGCCAGTTACCCAGTCCCAACAGTTTTCTGTGGTCTCTCTTTTTCCTTAGAAAGTTCATAAGCAAAGTTTCCAAATATGGTTCTCCCTGTAGTTAGCATTTTCTAGCTCTCAGAATAGCCCTACCATTTGGCTTACCACAATGTGAAGTTTCTGTAGTCACAAGTACTAAGTTCATACATATTCCTCGAGCATACAAGTTTCAAAAGACCAAAATACACACGGTCAGATTTATCACTCCCCACTCTCCTGGTACCAAATTCTGCAGAAGACAGTTCCAACATTGCTGGGATGAACATCTAACTATTCACAGTTTAATGAGAGGAAAGTATTTATTTTAAGCTTACAGATTCAGGAGAAGCCCCCTCAATGGCAAATGAATTTGCTTCCCATTCATAAATCCAAGCAGAGAAAGAAGCCATTCCAGCCAGCAAATGCCAAAAAGCAGCAAACAGGAATGCTCTGCATGCCTTTGTGCTGGAATTCAGAGCTACCCTCAAACAGAACTTTGGGCTGGACTCCTGGATTTACTCCAAGTAACACCATCTGTAGCAAGGTGGCTGGAGACTCAAGTTACAAGCCTTAATAAAACCCCTGATTCTATGAGGGACGTATATTCAAATTATCCCATCTTCCAGACTCTGAACTTGCCTGTGTGAGATCTGAGACAAGAGACCAACCTTGTATGACCTCACCTGGGAACATGAATCTCAGTCATGGTGTTGACACAAAAGTCACAGCTCTCACCTCAAAGGGGATGAGAAATAGCTTATTTGGGGCCCAAATATGAGTGGCCATGGTCCAGGAACACAGATTTAATTTACCCCAAATTCCATCTTCCAATGTGTCAACAATTTCATTAAGGTTTTATAGTTAAATAACATAAGAAAGCAATAAATCAAGGCACTTTTCAAATAATTGGCTGAACATCAGGTAGGTGGGTTATAGCAAATGGGGAAATCTCTATGATATGAATCAGATGCTATCTGATGAAATTCTTAACCCTGGGGTTGGTGGAAGCTGGAGGGTCTGTTCTTGCATTCCAAAAAATGTTTACATCTTATCAGTGAATAGACACTAGGATTTTAGTTCAGACACAAAAGTGGGCAAAAATTGCTGTAAGGGGCTAAAGGTAGCCCAAGGTAATTTGGCTCTGATTTGCAACATTCCATCTCTGTGATCACAGGAATTTTATCAGTACATTCAGTCTGATTGGAAATAGGTACAGCAGATGCAGCACTTTTCTGGGAACTATAGTTCACAGTGGAAACTTTTCACAGTTCTGATCATGTCTCTGAATCACTGTAAGTGCTAAGAGATTCCTTTTGGTGCTGCATAAATTTTATCAAAGAGGAAAATTTGCAAACAGAGAATTCTAAAATGATTGAAATTGGCTATTTTTTAAGATTCTTTTCTTGGTTGTGGATTCTTTGACTCTTGATAACTGGTAGCACACTGGTGACATTTTTCCAATCTATCTGGTATGTCATATATGTTTATGAGATTGGTAGATTTTCATTTGTATTATTTTGGCACATTCATTTATTCCTACTTCTACAGTTATTTCTAATTAGAAATATACATGTTTCTTATCCAATCTCCTATCTCTGAGAAGTTTGGCTGTTTTGTTTTAAGTTCTTTAATATTATAAGTAATCTTGGTATGAATTATACTTCATGATTAAGAGTATATAAATTTTCTATCGGATATATTAGTCAATTGATTAATAGGTTTGTTTCCTAGAGAATAGCTATTCATGTAAAAACTGTCCCCTTTTCAAAAAATTCTGAACCTGTATCAAGAAATCTGGAATTTTCCACCTATCTAGTCCTACAGAAGATTCTAATCTTGGTATATGGGTGGGGTTTTCCATTTTATGAAACTCCCTCTTGCCTCCTATTGAGGAAGAGCTCTGCCTGCCTTCCTTCCCTTACGTTCTACCTATAATGTCTATAATTAAACCTTTCTAAACTTTACCCTTTATGGACTATGTTTGACACTTTTCAAACTCATAAGACAAAAACTTAGACAATACCAATTTCATGAAAGCTTTGCGTATCTGTGTCTGGCACCCTGTCTCCTGAGTTATTGCCCACTCAAGAATTGAGAAAGATCTATTGATCTCTAGGACACTCCAAATGCCTGCATCAAAAAGATTAAAACACAAAAGTTCTATATGTAGGGAAAATGGATGTGAAAAACTTATAAAGGTAGAGTGATAACTAGAAGCATGAGGTCCACTCAATAGAGAGAATTCATATCTGGTACTGGAAACCAAGTCACAATCCTATAGTGTGGAAACCCAGACTTCATAGAGAAGCCCCCCATTCTATGGAGAAGATGAGTGGACTTGCACACCAAAAATCTCTTAAACAACTTTATATATCTCCCTTAACTCACACTAATCTTATGTTTGGTTGGAGAATCTGTCTTATTTTACAAATACCCGAGAAAATGTAGAAGAGACTAGATCCATTAATAAGACCAGAAGATAGACAACTTTTTTGCCATGAGACTTTTAATCTCTATCAAATTGTCCAGGGCTCAGAACAAATTGCAGAGCAAGCCACATCATGAATACTCCTCTTAGTGCTAGCCTAACAACAAGCCCCAGGGCTATGGTGACAGACATGATAATTAATCCAAACCTATCAAAGCAGAAATCCAGATGCTGCAAAGAACTCAACACTAAAGGAGACTCCCAACAGGCCTGCCATAGCTCTGAGAACATTGTATAAGAGGGGACAGAATGATTTTAAGAGCCACAGAGATGGTGGGAATACCCTGAAACATTGTCCCATCCACCTCCACCATTATCCCATAGGGACTGACTGAGGTCTTCATGATCCCACAGTGAATACCATAACCCCACTGAGAAACATCCCCATGGTAACAGGTGTCACAGCAAGTGGATAAAAGAAAATACCTGATACATAAACAGGATGGGGAGGATTTTATATGGCAGGAGGTAAGATGCATAGTGGGGCAGGGACTCATGTATTAGAATTTGTGTTCAGAAAAGCACTCACAAGTTATGTCTTCTTTGGGAACTCAATTTGAATTTAAACACATTTCCTTGAAGTTGGGCTTAGCTAATAATACAGCAATGTATTGAGTTTCAGGAACATAAATACAAACAGTAAATTTTCAAGTTCATAGATGAGATCAGGCACGTTCAGGGTGGTATGGCCACAGACAGCCAGTTCACTGAAATCTCAGTCATCCATAGCCTTATTAGTCCCTTTTCCTCCAACAACTCAGTTAATTTTTCTTGCTGCATTCTTTTTCCTAGGTTAGGGTTTGGCCTATTTTTTTTTTTTTTTTTTTTAGTTTGACAAGAATAGTTTTCTAATTTGCAACTCTGAAATAGCTCAGAGAAAAAAAAATAACTGGAAAAAATTTCAGCCTTCCATGAAGATTTTTAGATTTCAAAATGACTTGTTTAGTAGGCCAACTCTTAATTCTATAGCACATTATGTTTTACTATCTGCCTATTTTCCCAAGATGTATGAACAATGAACAATATTATGACCATAATTTTTGTATTTTTCTAAATCCTTCATATAACATGACTAATTTCAATTGAACATACATGATATTTTAATAACAATGGATCAAACAACATGTTTTCTTAAAAAAACTCAATGTTGGGGCTGCAGAGATTGCTTAGTGGTTAAAGTGCTTGCAGTGAAGCCTAAGGACCCAGGTTCAATTCCCCAGTACCCACACAAGCAAGATACATATGGTGGTACATGTGTCTGAAGCTTGCTTACAGTGGTTGGAGACGCTGGTGTGCCCATCCTCTCCCTCACACTCTCCCTCTCCCTCTCTCTGCCTCTTTCTCTCTAATAAATAAATAAATAATAAAAATACTTTTAAAATCTCAATGTTTTATTTTGCATAGCTTTTTTAAAATTATTGAAAAAATTACCTTAGTTTGTTCCCTAACAAGTGCTAAAAGAATTTATGAAATCCATTTTATGTCAGTAACAATTTTCATGCTCATTTTCTTTATCTTATGTTTATTTTTATTTCTTGCTAACAAATATTGACATGTCATTATTATGTAGTAAGATAAAAATCACTTATTATATTGATCAAGAACTTTAGCAGTGTAGTAACCAAATCTTGTATTTACTTTTGGGTATTAATATTCTTTAACACCAATAAAATTACATACATTAAAGAAGGGACATGAAATTTGTAAGATCAAGCTGCAATAAAAAAAGGACATTGTGGTTTTAAATTTTTTAATTGTTTTGTTTATTTTTATTTATTTATTTGAAAGCAACAGATAGAGAGAGAAAGAGGCAGATAGACGAAGAGGGAAAAGGCACACCAGGGTCTCCAGCCACTGCAAATGAAGTCCAGATGCATGCCCCCCTTGTGCATCTAGCTTACATGGGTCCTAGGGAATCGAGCCTCAAACCAGAATCCTTAGGCTTCACAGGCAAGCGCTTAACAGCTAAGCCATCTTTCCAGCCTGACATTGTTTTTTTTTTAATTTTTTTGTTCATTTTTATTTATTTGAATGTGACAGGGAGAGAGAGAGAGAGAATGGGCGCACCAGGGCTTCCAGCCACTGCAAATGAACTCCAGATGCGTGTGCGCCCCCTTGTGCATCTGGCTAACGTAGATTCTGGAGAATCCAGCCTTGAACCAGGGTCCTTAGGCTTCACAGGCAAGCACTTAACCGCTAAGCCATCTTTCCAGTCCCTGACATTGGTTTTTAATGATCATAAATTCTCACTTTTCTCCATAATAATGACCTAGAGCACATATACAACCACTTGTGGCCTCTGCAAATTTATAGTTTGTCCAGTACAGACAGTAATTGAATGCTTACTTCATTATCTCCATCTGCATGGATACTATTTATGCAACTACAGATAATCACTATTAAGGACTACATGAATTATTCAGAGAACCATTATGATTAAATGTGTTTAAATAGGAATAAAATTTTTAGTAATTGAATTATTCAAAATATTGAAATAGCATAAACTTTGTGATTTCTCAGCAACCTGAAAGATAATGTAATTTTATGTTACAAGTTAAAAAAAGTCTTTAATATTTCTACTTATGCAGTCTTCAACCAAGTGTAAGAAAGTTGAAAGGAAGAATACTGTCTAAACAGGCAAAACTAATGTAATAAAAATAATGCATAAAAGCTCATAGGCATTCATGTTAGAACTCCACAGTCTTCAGGCTAAACCAGTTTTGATTGCTCTAAGTTATTTCTTTATTCATAATGGAATTGACAGAATTATTTGAAAACAGGGTATCACTATAAAGAAAAAAACTAACAAACAAAAACCCCAATATGTCTGGAACAAGAATAGAGAAACCAGAACTTAAAAGTCAGAGATACCAATTATATCTTCAATAACTTCCCTACTAACATGTCACATAATCTAAAGTGTATTCTGTTATTCTCCTGAGTATGTTTAATGATATTAATGTATATTGAAATGTATACCAATATCTATCATCTACTTAGCTATCATCTAATCATCTATAATCTATACCTATATCTATTTATATCTCTATATATGCATCTATCTATAATCTATACATATATATGTCTATATCTATATATCTACATGTATCTCTGTGTATTTATAATGCTGCTAAAACTCTCCACTAATTTCTGAGAATAGTGTTCAAAGTGACTGTGCACGTTGCTCATCTTTGAGAAACTCTGCTCTCTGACATTCAGATTCTCAGGTTTATTCTACCTGAATTGCTTATCCTCTACATTATTCCGTTTATATATTCAGATGGTGCTTGTTTTCTGGTTAGATCCTTTATTAATGTACTTAACTCAGTTCCTTTATTCTTCAGTCTAATGTTTTTGACCTGGTATGAGGAAAATTAATAATATTTCAGCATATTTTCAATTCTTATTTTTTGTAAAGAGGCTCTGATGCTGACAGGTGGATTTTACCTAATTCCCCGACTAGGGAGGATTTCCCTATGCCAGATATATCATGTCACATAAAAAATATATATAAGTTCTATTCAACTCACCAAGGCTGTTGTAAAATTGCTTAAGAAGAAAGTATGGATGTAGCACCTCCTTTACAGAAAATAGATGATAGAGAAAAATAGGTTTTAAAAAATAATGGTTGGCTGGAGAAATGGCTGAGTAGTTAATATGCTTGCCTGAGAAGCCAAAGGACCTCTATTTGACTCCCAAGGTCCCACATAAGCCAGATACACAGGGAATTGCATGCATATGGAATTCATGTGCAGTAGCTAGAGACCCTGGGGAACCTATCCTCTCTCTCCTCTCTCACAAACAAATACATAAAAAAAAATAAATAAAAGTAATGCTATGGGGCTGGAGAAATGACCCAGGTTCTATCCTCCAGGTCGCATGTTAACCAGAAACACATGGTGAGGCATGTGTTTGGAGTTCCTTTGCAGTGGCTAGAGGCCCTGGCACCCCATTCTTACTCTCTCTCTATTTCTCTCTTTCTGTCTCTAATAAATAAATAAATAAATAAATAAATAAATAAATAAATAAATAAATCTTGGAAAAAAAGTAATGTTATGCATTATATTTACTCTTGCCAGCAATTAGTAATTTCAAATTGATGTGTAAGCTATTGTGATATTTAAACTTATGCATCCCATAGGGTCTGCTAAAGAAAAAAAAAAAAAAAGAAAAAGAAAGCTCTCACTTATGATGGTTCATCTCAAAACTTTTCTTATTTTTTATGCTTGTTTCTCTTTACTTCTTTAAGTTTCCTATTCATTTTTAAGTAAATTTGGTTTTGTACCAAGATGAACTTTTTAAAAAAAATTTGAAATTCTAAAAATGTGTTTAAAATAATACCAACAGTTATATTTTAAAACGTTTACATGAAAGGTAGTGGCATATAGGCTCCATAAGGATCACCTAACTGAATTCTCACAATCATTCTGCTGTGTTTAGTAACAGTTTCTCCCTATTGTATAACACTAGAGGAAGAATAATCTCAAAGATCATGAGGAAGTTCTGCATGCCTCCACTAGAACCTAGATGTTTAAATATTGTACTGCACAGAAAATAAAGAACTTATTAAATATTATGAAACTATGCACAAAATTTAGAGTCAACTTGTTAATTTTCAAATAACTGTTAAATATAAAACAATTTGATAAATGTGTCATTCAGGTAATTTATTAAGAGAAATTGAGCAAAATATTAATTTATTGCCCATTATTAATTGTGGAAGCAAATTTTAAATGTAAAGTAAATTTAGTGTCCAGAAAAAGAAAAAACATGTAAAAAAAAGAAAGAGGTAAAAGCAAATTGACAAAGTCAGAAGATGTTAAATAATTGCAGTTTACGGGGCTGGAAAGATGGCTTAGCAGTTAAGGTGTTTGCCTGCAAAGCAAAGGACCTTGGTTCAATTCTCCAGGGCCCACTTAAGCCAGATGCACAAGGGGGCACATGTGTCTGTAGTTCATTTGCAGTGGCTAGAGGCCCTGAGGCACCAACTCTCTCTCTCCCACTCTCTCTGCCTCTCTCTCTCTCTCTTTCAAATAAATAAATAAAGTAAGAAATAATCGCAGTTTAATAATAGATAAGTTCTGCATATGAAAATTACTCATGTGAGAGGTCACAAAATAATTTTACATTTTATTTATTTTTTAAACTGGAAACTTGGATCATGATTGGCACATAAAATATTCATCAGTTTTCTCTTTTTCTGAATTTTGTCACTACTTTTGTTTTTTTCACATAGCATTTGCTAATAACACTGATTAGAAAATTACTATGGAGCTAAAGCATATGATAAGTGCATATAAATTATTGATACCGTTTGGGATTATCCTATGCATGCAGTGCTACTTTCTTGAACTTTGCTATAGCTCTATGCTGTTGGGATGAACCTCCAAACCGGACACAGTTTATAGGAGGAATGACATTTATTTTAGGCTTACAGATCCAGGAGAAGTTATATCATGGTGGAAGAAGCTGGCCTCCTTTATAAAATCCATGCAGAGAGAAAACCCACCACCAGCATCACAAGCAAGCACACTCAGCAAACCCAAGGCAGAGCTCCAGCACTCTGCATACTGAAATTTAGATCTGCCCCTATAACACCTTAGGGCAGACAACAGGATCTAACCATAATGGCACCTCCTCTAGCCAGCTGGCTGGATATCTAAGTTACAAACTTTAATATACTCCTATGTCTACTTGAGTACTTAAATTTAAACTACCACATTTTGTCCCTGGCCCCCAACAGACTCATAATCATCTCATATTGTAAACTGTATTCAGTCCAACTTCAAAGGTCCTCATAGTCTTTACCAATTGAAGATTGTTCTAAAGTTCCAAGTCTCATCTGAAATCTATGACTCTTTTGATGATGGTTCAGGTAAAATCAAAGAAATTACATACTTTCCACACACATTGGTACCAAGTAAATAATTTCCTTATTATAAGGAATAACGAGGAGAGACTGGACTAATGTAAAATTAATTATCATCCGGTAAACATCTGTAGCTTAAGTCTTATCCCCATAACCAGTGACCTGTGACAAATCTTTGGATTTTTCAGTTTTGCCCCTCCAGCTGGGCTGATTACCTAGGAAAAACATTCTAAGCCAAAAAACACTCAGTGGTAGCCCTTGTTGCAGTAATGCTATATGCAAGATATCTTTGAGTCTCCATATAAATCACAATCTATCTTTTAATGGCTTCACTAGCCTGTTTTATCAGAGTCATCATGTCCTATATCTCACTGGTCATGTCTCAGCAGTGCTCCTGAGATATTTGCACTTTATGACACACTCTATGCATTTTTATGTTTCTGAAACTAATACCAGGTGTGCTGGACATAGCTCTATTGTTAATGCAGGGATGATATAAATTGTGACCTTGAAAAGCAGGTTTCTTTCTTTCTTTTTTTTTTTTTCTTTTCTCAAAAATATTGTTGTTATTTATTTGCAAGCAGAGAGATACTAAGAAGAGAGAGAGAAAGGATACATGTTCCAGGGCCTTTAGGCACTGCAAATGAACTCCAGATGCATGTGCCACCATGTGCATCTGTTTCACATGTGTACTGGAGAGCCAAACCTAGGTCCTATGCTCAGCAAGTGCCTTAACTACTAAGACATCTCTCCAGCCCACATTTCTTTCTTTATAGTCATCTATTCTTAAGTTTGTATTTTTTCCATTTCGTCTTTACTCAGGCACCCATTTTATCATCTTTTATAAGGTTTTAATACATTTGACAATAATTGATTCAGCAACCTAAAACCAGTCTCTGTGTTAGTAAATTTCAAATGAGTTTGATTTTTTTTCCAATTTTAAATCTTATATTCATTAGTTTTATATCTTTGCCCAAGCACATCCGTCCATTACAAATTTAATCATTGATCAAACTCTCTGATCATTGATAGCAGAAAACAGTCAATCCTTACGGCAATAACCTAGTTTCAGTGAAGTTCTCTGTCGTCTTTTCTTCCCCTTTGAGGGTTTATAAGCAAAGTCTATATATGATGACATAATTTGAGGGAAAGCAGGAAGTGGCCAAGTACAACATGATAAAGAATCACACTGACCAAATCAAAGAAAAAAGACATTCTCACTTACATATTTTAGAGGAATTCACAATATAGTCAACACCCTGACTATGGACTTCTAGTTTTCAGAGCTACAAGACACTACATTTATGTATTTTATGTCACCTGTATGTGTACTTTTATCAATAGAACTGAAAAACTATGACTTTGAACACAAGAGATATGCTACTTGCATGTTCTTCATGTGCTCCCTGTCTCAGAGGAACATACCTAAAGAATTTCCAGGGGTGCATCTCTGTTGCTGGAGGCATGATAACACAGTGCACACAGGTCCTACCATCGATCAGCAGACTCCTGCTATCATGAATATGGATATAAAAGTTCATCCTCTGAAGCTCATGAATTTCATTCTTACATTGACCTTTGTGTCCTCATTATTACTCTATTTTCATATCCAACTCTAAGAAAATCAGTTCTTCTGATTCCCTAGTTCCATAGGTGATTAGAAGCAGAAAATTGAGTGGGAAGGGAGGGATTCAAGTAATACTGTCAGAATAGAAATTGTTATAGATCCAGAAAGTGGTCAGTTTAAAACCTGCTGTAAAATGTAAATTTTAACTGGTAGTAACCTATGGAGATTGGGATTTGGAATTAATTTTCATAGATTCATTTTCTTTATTTTTTAAGTGCAAAACATCATCAATTTTTTTGACTATTAGTGATATAATATTTGTTAACTACTTAACAAGGCATATAGTACAATGTTATTGCTATTTCAATTATGCATCCATTTATTTCTTAGGGTAAAATGTTCTGATATCACCAAATAAGAAGTTAAATCCTTACATTCTTATTGACTCTAATAATTATTATGCCTGGGTTTGACCTTGAATTTCAATAAATGACTGATTATTATTCATAATTAGTAAGAATTTATGCAACTGATTTGGGGACTTGAGATACATTGATTCATGGGCTTACATTAGAGGCATCATAACTGACAACTCCTCTCAGTGAAGTTCTCTTAAATATTATACTACAAAAACATGTTAATATGCTAATAGCCTCAATTATTTATACTATTTTTTACTTGGGATAACTGCTCCCTGTAATGTTTTCCAGATTAGGTGTATTTTGATTTCTTGCATTAATTCTAAATATGAGTCTCTAAGTGAAAAGTTACCTAATATATATTTCATATTTTGAACACATAAACTAAATTTAGAAATTTAAAATAAAAATTCCTCACAAAACACACATATTTATTTGTTTAATTTAATTTAATTTTATTTTGTTTTTTTTTTTAATTTTCTGCACATTTTATTTCATTCTTATTATGAGGTTCATTTGCTTTTAATCAGTTGACATTTTGTTGACAATAGTTTCTATCAACTATTGTTACATGACAAAGTTCATCTAAGTTTGCTAGTATGCAGATGTCACACAAACATAAGGCATAAACAAAATGCTGCTATTCAGAACACTGCAGAAGATCTAAAGTGGAAAATACAATATAGATCTTTATTTTACAGTATGTATAATTTATAATTAATTTGAAATGATATACAAAGTATTAACAGTAGTCACTTTTAAGCTGGATAAGCACAAATACAGACATGTTACACTGCACAACTAGACTAAGCATCTCTGCTGTCCTCTAATCTAGCTTACTAGTTCAGGTTGAACATTCACCCTGCGGAGCGCTTCTTCAGGCATGCAAAAGACTGGACTAACAGGCTTGATCTGGTCTTCTCCCAAAAGTGACAATCCAGCAATGCCAAATAATGTATGAAAAGGATCCACCATATCTCCTGGCCTGTCAGCAAACCCCCCAGTTTCTTCATCTTGACATGCTAAGATGAAACTCTGCAGCTTTTCTCTATCAATCCAGTGAAGCCTTCCAATAATTTTTAGGGAAGCCAACACCCACCAAGAATAGCAAACATCTGGTAACTTTTCTGGTCTTCCATTCAGTCCACCTGAGGGCAGCTGTCGTTCACAAAGCCACCAACCAAGTAAATCAGAATTCACTTGATGCAACTGACTGGTAATAGCCAGGAATCCTGTGCAACAATAGATCTGCCCAGCATGAGACGCAGAACCAGGTCTGCACCCAAATCCACCATCAAAGTTCATACAGGACAGAACAAATTCAATCGCCTTTTCCACATTAATGGCATCGAGCTTGCCCAACAGAGCCAGAGTTGCCACAGCACAGAAGGAGAATCTGGTATGGATTTCTCCCCATTTGTCTCCAGCAAAAGACCGTCTTCTTTCTGTAGACTCTGAACATACTCCACCACTTTATTTATGTCAATCACAGTGACACTGTCATACAGAGTCAGAATCTGGACAGCACTGAGAGTGTACAGAAGATGAGGGTCATGTCCAATGCTAGCGCTTACTCCCCCACACTCGTGCTGGCACGACTTGATGAATGTCAGTATCTCTTCCCTGTTCATGCGATCAAGCTGCCCCATAAGGTCCATTACTGTCAGGCCCCAGTACATGCCACTCATTCTCAAGTATTCAGACATACAGTACTCCAAGCTGGACTTTTTCAGCAGGCCACCAACACTGCCGTATGCTTATTCCTGCCGGTTTGCGTTCAACAGAATTCTTACATACATAATCATCCTTCTTTGAGCCATAGGACGCAATGTAGTCTGCATGCTTCTCCAGTAGCAGGGTGCTGGGGGCATCCGGCTTGATAGTGACATCCTTCTGTGGTGTGCCCATGACCGACAGCGGAATATTTGTTTAATTTTAAAATTGGTATACTATCTATGTTTATCAAACAACATCCTCAGAATTCTAAATAGAATTCCATAAGATTTTTCAAAGTGGCTCCCGTTTATGTGGACTTCAAAGTGCTTCATTGGCACAGGCCTGTACATTGCTGTGCTCATTGTGAATAAAAATCAATGGATGCTAAGATACTATGTTACAAAGGTAGTTGAACAATCCTAAAGTTGATCATAAACTAAATTATTTCCTTTTTTACCCATTAATAAACTTTGGTGAGGGGGAAATTACTGAAATATGCCTATATTAATAATTCATACTGTAGTTTTCAACTAATATTTATTAAGAACAATAATTTTTAAAGAACAATTTAGAAAACACAGTGCGAGTAGATGGTGTATCTGGAGTTACCAGAACACTGAAGCCTCAGCGTTTTTTTCTTTTTTTTTTTGTCTTTTTGTTTCAATGTTTTGCTATATAAGCCAGGTTGACATCTAAGTTACAGAAATTGTTCTACCTCAGCTCCCAATTGCTAAGACTGTAGGCATTACTTACATGCCCAGCTGAGTGTTAGATACTGTAATACTTGTTACTTTTAGTGATAATAATTTGCCTCAATTACCAGTTTGTTACAATATTTTATTTCATCTCTTAAACACTTTCTTGGTATAGTTTCAAATTAAGAAGAAATTCAAGAAAAAAATAAATCATGAAGCATAAGTAAAGGATTAAAAGCATGCATGAGATCAATGGATATGGAAGATACTTGGGGTAAAAGTATATGAAAAAATTCTCATTCTATGAACACTAATTAAATTTAGAATTTGACAATGTGCTTATTAAAATGTGCAGCAAACTTACTGTTATAATATAAAAATTATCTGTTAAGAAAACTGACTTCAATTTATTACCCTAATTCAATTTTCCAAAATTTTTGATTTAGTTAATATGTTCTATTTAGTTCCTAAACAAAGTTGGAAGGACTAATTCTGTCTGTACTCCCACCAAATAGTCCTCAATAACTCATTTTATAAAATATTTGAGAGCCAACTATTTTATTTCTATTGGCAGATTTTCCAACTGACTCACATTGTGAGTTAAAAACAAACCACTAACTAATAATTTGTATTTATATGTTGCCTTTCTTCTGAGAATCTAAAAAAGATTTAATTTCTTTCTACTTCAGTTTTTTTTACCCCTGAAAGGTTAAAAAACATGAATTATAATGTCAACCATTGCCCCATGATGTCAAAAATAAAAGACATTAAAACATTTCAATCGCTTCTGCTAAATACTGTTAGGTATAAAATACTATGATTAACTACATGTTGATCACAAGATGTCCACATTAAAGAATACCTTTAAAACTTAGAAATCTTCACTGCTGTTTCAAATGGAAATGATATTTGGCTAAAAAGAAGGTATATTTGAAACAGCAAAGCTGAAATGTCAGATAGTTAGAGTGCATTTATTTGGGACATAAATGGAAGAAGGAAAAAAATGTACATTCTACTTACCACTACTCAATACTTCCTTCTTACAGCCTATTCTGTTTTTTTTAATGCATTAAATTATTCTTTGACCAAAGTGTCCATTTAAATGATTGCTGTGTTTTAAGCAATTTTGAAAATGGGATGGGATGTTCATTCCTCGTGCTGTTTAGGTGATCCAGGCTGATTTTGATGGCTTAAGCAACCTCAGGAGGAGAGAGCAGCATCCCCGAGTGTCACAGTAATCATGGAAGTCCACAGTGCCTAAAGTCACTTAATACTTTTTCTTCCTTTTCCTCAAATACATTATATTTTGATATGCCCAAAATGTTCCAGACAAAGGGGTCTACATAACATCATACTGTGGATTAGACCCACAATTTATAACTTTGGAGAAACTATAAATATTATGTTCATAGAACCATCATGAAACCACCAGAGCTGGATACTATA
This sequence comes from Dipus sagitta, assembly GCA_036346955.1. Classification (NCBI taxonomy): domain Eukaryota; kingdom Metazoa; phylum Chordata; class Mammalia; order Rodentia; family Dipodidae; genus Dipus; species Dipus sagitta. The sequence continues at coordinate 27,830,675 of CM070781.1, read as the reverse complement.
GTCACCAGGATTATCAAACCTCAATCACTAACAAAAACACAAGATATATAAATCCAGAACTTGAAAAATATTCTGTACAATGTAACTTAAAATACGTACCAATGAAACGCATAAATAAATGAATGATGCAAATGAAGTCAAACTTTTTATTGGAGCTACATAATTGATTTTATAGAGATGAGAAATACAGTCATTTCTCTTACTAAGTTTGTAAAGTGAATTTGTCTTGAATTTCCTGGTCTGGTCATTGCTATAGACCTGGTATGCTGTTCCAGTTACATATTCTACACCATCTACTTTTAATAGAAATGAAACTAATTTACAGTCATGGTGAAGAACATTTGTACATATAATTTTCATTCAGAGTTCATTTGTTAACTATGTTATAGTTACATGTTTGTTGCTGGGAAAAATCCTTGACCATCAGCAGCTTATGAGAGGAAAGGGTTTCTTTCAGGCTCACTGATTCCAAGAGAAACATTATCATATCAGAGGGAACTGACTTACTACATCATACATCCATAGCAGAGACACACAACCAAAAGCCAACAAGCATGAACAGCCAGAGCTCAAACTGGCTGTCTACAAATATGGTAGGGCTGGGCTATAAGATCCACTCCTAGAGAAATATCTCCTTCAGCAGGACTTGCCCACTGATGAAAAAATAAGAAGCTTTATCTTAATAAAAATACCCAAGTTTATGGGTCCATTTACATTCAAAAGACCACAACCTCATCCAAAGAAAGGAAAATGAGGATTTGAGAAATAGCATGCTTGCTGAAGTTTAGAGCAGCTAGTATTTGGGAGACTAGAGTTTAAAGAAGGCTTGGGTTACGTTGCAAACAAGATAAGCACTTGCTTAAAAATGGGCAAATAAATTAAAGGTCTATACTCCTGTTTTTATGCCAGCACCATGCTGCTTTTATTATTATAGCTTTGTAATACAACTTTAGATCAGGTATGGTGATGCCTCCAGTGGTGTTTCTTTCTTATTTATTTATTTATTTATTTGAGAGCAACAGAGAGACAGAGAAAGAGGCAGAGAATGGACGCACTAGGCCTTCCAGCCACTGTGAACAAGCTCCAGATGCATGCGCCCCCTTGTGCATCTGGCTAATGTGGGTCCTGGGAATTGAGCCTCGAACCAGGGTTCTTAGGCTTCACAGGCAAGCGCTTAACCTCTAAGCCATCTCTCCAGCCCTCAGTGGTGTTTCTTTTGCTGAGCATATGCTTGGATATCTGAGGCCTTCTGCTTTTCCATATGAATTTTGTGACCCAGACTTTGGGTCAAGTAACTACAACTATTTGATATTTGACAAAGGCCCTAACAATATAGGCTGGAAAAAGACAGCATCTTCAACAAATAGTGCTGGACAAACTGGATAACCATATGCAGGAAATTGAAACTTGATCCATATATCTTGCCATGCACAACAATAAGTCCAAATGGATCAAAGACCTCAATATAACACCAGAAACTCAGCTACTACTGTAAGAAAAGTTAGGAGGAACACTCCAAGATTTAGGAATGGAAAAAGACTTCCTCAACAAAACCCCTATAGCACAGGATCTCAAACAATCACTCAACCAATGGGATCACATGAAGCTGAAAAGTTTCTTCATAGACAAACATACAATAAGCAGATTCAATATATTACCCACTGAATGGGAGAAAATATTTGCTGAATACCCAAATGACAGAAACCTATTTTCTAGAATCTGCAAAGAGCTCAAAAACCTAAGCAATAAAAAGTCAAACAACCCACTCACAAAATGGGACAAAGAGCTGGACAGGCAGTTCACAGAGGAGGGAATACAAATGGCAAACACACACTTAAGAAAATGTTCATCATCCCTAATCATCAGGGAAATGCAAATTAAAACAACTATGAGATTCCATCTTACCCCAGTAAGAATAGCAAACATCAAAAAAATCAAATGAAAATAAATGCTGGTGAGGATGTGGAAAAATAGGAACCCTCATCCACTGTTGGTGGGAATGTAAGATGGTACAACCACTTCAGAAAGCATTATGGAGACTCCTAAAAAAGCTGACTATAGAGTTACCAACAGAGCCAGTTGTTCTCTTACTGGGAGTTTACCCGAAAAGCTCCACACCACAGTCCAGAGAGATTTGTTTAACCATCTCTATAGCTGCTTAATTCATAGTAGCTAAGAGCTGGAATCAACCCAGATGTCCATCATTAGAGGAAAGGATAACTAAGATGTGGTATATCTACATGATGGAATTCTACACAGCTTTAAGGAAAAACAATGCAATGAAATTTGAAGAAAAATGGTCAAATCTGGAATAGATCATTCTCAGTGAACTCACCCAATCACAGAAAGTTAATTGCCACATAGTCTTACTCATCTACAGCTCCTAACCTGATTCTATCCAAGTTGCTGACATACTAAGCAAGGACTGGACAATAGGGAGGGCGGGGGTGGAGGGGAGGGCAAGAGAGGGGGCGGGGAACACAAAAATGGACCCAAATGGCAATGGTACCATAAAACTCTTATATCCTAAAAGACAGACCAAATGGTTGAACCTTCACTAGGCCCTTAGAAGGAACACTGGATTCACAAGGCCCTGGAGAGGGTATGACAAAAACTGACCATTATCTGCTCCTGTTTTTGTTTCTGTCTCTCTCTCTCTCTCTCTCTCTCCCTCTTCTTTCTATCTCTTTTATGTCACTCATCCTTTTCTTCCTTCTCTTCTTTGGTGCTGACCTGTAACTCCCAGTACCAGTAGGTGGATATCATCCACAATGAGCTTTTGATCAGAGAGAACTACAAGGTCTCCCAAAAGAAGACAAATTTATGTCAAAGTGCTTGATGACCCACCATAGGTTAATAGTAAGACCCTACTGCTGAAGACACCATACACTGTTGGCATGTATTATGCAATAACATGGCTGGAAGCTGGAAGAGAGTTAGTCCCCAGACAGCATCTAGTGCTGGAAGGTGCTACATGAGCGACTGGGGGAAAATGACCAGTATCTGTCCTAGCAACTCATGGTCTAACCTACTTAGCAGCAAACAACCTGATGTGATACTCATACAACTGCAATAGTGGCACATAGCCATGGTGGGAAACCAACTGCTCTCAATTTGGCTAACTGATCTGCTCAGTGGAATGGAACCCATAGCTGGATCTGGGAAACCAGTCAGAACTATATCCAACAATGAGCATGATCTCCATTAAATGCTCTCTAAAAAATAATGGTTTTCACATTTACTTCGTGCTAACTTACTCTCCTTCAGAGAATCTGCTTCTCTTTTTCAGATAGACGCAGATTCTAAGGAGAGAATTACCCCATTATATGTCAAAAGGAAACTAAGAATAATTGAGGAAACATGTAAGAATGCTGTTTTTTTTTTGTTTTTGTTTTTTTTTTGTTTTTTTTTTTGGCCAACTGAGAACCAGCACAATGGTGATGAAGATAGACACAAGTACAATCAACCCCTACCAAACCAGATATCCAGAGACACAGAGGCTCCCAAAATTTCAACACTGAAGCAGACTGAAGCAGACCTAATATGAACCCAGCATGGCTCAAGGAAATTTTTGGAAGAGGGTGCGGAAAGAATGTCAGAACCAAACATCAGGTCAAGACACTCAGAGATATTTCCTCCTACTCAAAACTAAAGGCTAACCCCACAATGCACAACCCATATGCCCCAACAAGGATGGTCCCTGTGAAGTGGGGAGGACAGGGAGGTGGCTAACAATGCTGCCAACTTGACTGTATTCACTTACTACAAAAATCATAAAAAAATAATTAAAGGGAAATAATTTTGTGTCCTAAAAATTTTTTTTGAAATCATTGTGGATCACATAAAGGGAAAAAGGTTCCCAGCATACTAAGCTTAGGACTTTTTTTCTTCCTACTCTTTTTATCTGTCATTGGACCAATCTGAGGGAAAGATGACAGTATAGCATTGTGATTGACTAGTTTTAGGGAGTTCAGAGACAGCATCAATGCTCACTCAGATTCATCACCACAATAGGTCAAATAAAAATGACAGCATGTGCCCTGTAGGTGAACATGAAGGCTAATAAAATGCACAATACTTAGGCAAGAACATATTTAGGACTTGGTTAAAAGTACACAACACTTTTTAGCGGAGTAAAATCTAGACTTCAAAATCAGATCTGGCATAGCATATAGCCTGGAGACCAAACCTGGGGCCCAGCAGCTTCTGCACTGGTGTCCAGGCAGTTCACAGTGATTTCCTGGTGTCACAAACATATCCAGTCCGCCTGCAGTTTCCCTTCTTCATTTCTCCGTGTCTTTTACAGGAAGGCATGGAGGGAAACAGCTGTCATAGGTGTTCCATTAAGAGACCAAGGCTGTGTACTGCTGTGTCTGGAAGCACTCACTCATGTTTTTAATATCCTGTGAAAAGACATTCAATAATCTATCCCCTCAAGCAGTTTCAATTTATCCAAATTCCTGGGGGATATTTTAAGGTGAAAACTTCACTATTCTATGTTTCCCTTGAAATAAAGTGGTGCGTAGCAGGGATGAGATTTCACCATCTGTACTTGCTAAGATACCTGCAGAGAAATCATTCTCACCCTTCTTGGCTATAGCCTATAGTTTTTCCAAATACCACATTTGACAGTGGTTGGAGCTGCCTCTATTCACAATTGGGAGCTAAATACTGAGGACACAGGGAGTATTTTCTGGTTGTGAAAAATGAGGGTGGGAACTGGAATGGTGGTAATCCAACTCACTCACCAGACTTATGAGAGATCAGTCATAGATGGGTCCATGCTCTAGGATTGGATACAGGTGACTATCAGCATTTCACACCATGTATTCTATACCATTGAAAATTTGGAAAATGTCTTAAAATCGCCTTAATAAAAGAGCTATATAAACCTGCAATCATAAAAATATGCTTCCCTTTTAGTAGTTTTTAATAGTTTATGTTATCCTATAGTAGAAATATTAAATACTTTCAATTAATATAGTCTAATGATGTTTATTTAAAATATTTTCTTTTTTTTATTTATTTATTTGAGAGTGACAGAGAGAGAGAGAGAGAGAGAGAGAGAGAGAGAGAGAGAGAAAGAATGGGCGCGCCAGGGCTTCCAGCCACTGAAAACGAACTCCAGACGCGTGCGCCCCCTTGTGCATCTGGCTAACGTGGGTCCTGGGGAATCAAGCCTCGAACCGGAGTCCTTAGCCTTCACAGGCAAGCGCTTAACCACTAAGCCATCTCTCCAGCCCTATTTAAAATATTTTCAAAGCTTAACTATTGTACATTAAATTTCAATAGTAGTTTTAATTACTTTTGATAATTTCATACATGTATTAAGTTGTCTTTTAAAACCAAGAGATTGACTGCATTACTAAAAGTTGTTACTTTTATTAGTTCAAATTTAAATTGTGTATAACAAAAGTAAATCCATGAGTATATGAGCCTTTTTTCTTTTTATGTCATTATTATTATTATTAACAAGATATATTCCAGTAAAAGGTTGAATGGATGACAACTCCACTTTTATATTAGTTTCAATATCAATTTTATTTCTTTATTAAATTCACAATACTGAAAAATGGCAATCATTAAGTAAAATCAATGCAAATAGAATTAGTTTTGTATAGAAGTTATAAAAGCCCCAGTTTATAGACTTAAACAAATGATTTTTCAAATTAAAATTTCACAATATAGCTTCGTAACTTGTAGTTAATAAAAGCAGAAATATACCTTTAAGTTTATAAATGAAAGTCAAAAATTATATATTTAACATACATTTATTTACTTGACAGAGAGAGAAAAAAAATGAATGAATGAGAATGGGTATGCAAGGGCTTCTTTTTTTGTTATTTTTATTTATTTATTTATTTGAGAGCGACAGACAGAGAGAGAAAGAGAGAGAGAGAGAGAGAGAATGGGTGTGCCAGGGCCTCCAGCCACCACAAACGAACTCCAGATGCGTGTGCCCCTTTGTGCATCTGGCTAATGTGGGTCCTGGGGAATCAAGCCTCGAACTGGTGTCCTTAGGCTTCACAGGCAAGCACTTAACCACTAAGCCATCTCTCCAGCCCTGCAAGGGCTTCCTGCCACTGCAAAACAACTCCAGTCTTATGTGCCACTTTGTATATCTGGCTTTATGTGGGAATTGGATAATCAAAGCCAGGCTGGCAGACTTTGTAAGCAAGTGCCATTAATCACTGAACCTATCTCTCCAACCCCCAAATCATCTTTCACTGTTTTATACAGATCAACAGTGTGGGAATATGTGGTCATGTTACAACTAGGTCATGACCTCACAAGTACTGGAGAATCAACCCACATTTATTACAGTGGGTTCCCTTGTACTTGCCAGTGAGCTTCCTACACTAGATCATGTGATTGAACGTGCACATAACCTGTGTGAAAAAGTCAACTATAATTATAGACTCTTTCTTATTAATCACATATCCGAAAAAATCATATGCACAGAGAAGGTTAGGGATGATGTCTAATTCTTTTTTTTGTTGTTGTTGTTATTTTATTTATTTGAGAGCAACAGACAGAGAGAGAAAGAGGCAGAGATAGAGAGAGAGATTGGGCAAGTCAGGGCCTCCAGCCACTGCAAACGAACTCCAGACGCGTGCGCTCCTTTATGCATCTGGCTAACTTGGGTCCTGGGGAATCGAGCCTCGAACCAGGGTCCTTAGGCTTCACAGGCAAGCGCTTAACTGCTAAGCCATCTCTCCAGCCCGAAGATGTCTAATTCTTTAGTCAGAACTATAAAAATATTGATGTTTGGTATCTATCAGAGTTGAATAGAAACTTTACTAAAGCTTTTGTTTGCACATTCAATATTACTTAAAATATCGGCAATAAAATTTTAATAATTTTTTTCAGACTTTGATACCTGCAGGACACAGTTGGCAAACATTCACAATAACTTAGTGTCATCTTCTTTTCTGACAGAGAGATGTAGGAGAGACAGAGAAAGAATAAAATAAAACCTTATTCAAAGATATTTTAGTTGAAACTGAAGAATAACTGTGGTCATCTGGCACTTATTTCAACATCATTAAGATCCTCTCATTCCACATTGTTTTAGCCCACTGATTCTCAGATAACCTGATTTTGATTCCATGGATATATTTCTGTTTATGGAAATGTTGTCCTTAGTTACAACTTTAAGAGATGATGAGAGTGGTACATCAGCAAAAGATTCACTGGATGTGTGACACAGCTTTCAATGCCCAGGGCAAGACACAACAAAGAATTTTTAAATCTAAAATCTTACTAATCACAAGGATGGAAACTTGGACTACACCAGAAATTTTAAAACAAAAATGTATATGTCTCTATGATATTCTTTTGGAAACTATATAAAAATGTCTTATTGTAATAAATTTTCACATTATGCAAATAGGAGTTCAAAATAATCTAAGAGTTACATAATATTTGATACCTAAATATTTTGAAATGGCAGAGATTACACATGCCATGGATGGTTCAGAGTTTCTAGGAGAGCCTGGAATGATTCCCGTCATTATGAAGTCTAATGGTTATGCTGTGGATTGAATGGAAGAACAATGACATGAAATTGCCTTGTCGTTATACAACAGAAATTTGCATGAACACTGAGCATACGCTTTTCAGCAGTTCCACAAGGTCATGAAACTCCACATATGGTGCTATTTTGCTTTCACAGAAGTTGTTACTTAGATGTATGATATTAGTAACAAAATTTACTCCTACTGTTCTGAACTTCAAAAGTGATCTAGATCATTTGAATACAGACTTGTTTGGCAGAGGATACCGGAGGTCATTTCTTGCAGGACGCATCATTGTCTCTAATTAAGTCTCTGAAAATTATATCCATTTTCTAGACATGAGATCCTTTGAATTTTTTAAGAAGGAAGAACACCACAAACACTCCACAAATGTAGTATTACATGATGTCTTATATCACGTGTAATTACAAAGCTTCATAAATGCATCTGTCATGTTAGCCCTAATGGTAATTTAAAAAAGAGGCTTTTCAGCCACCATTGAGTTCTGGAACACTGGAAGTCGACATTCACAAGCTAATGGCTTGCCCTTTCCTGACAGCACACCAGATTTTCACACTATAACTAGCACTGCCTCATTCAGCAACTGAACTGTTGACAAGGGCACTTAAGCTAGTCAGAATAGAAAAAAAAATCAAGTACATCAAGAGCTAGTGGATACAAAAAGAAAATAGTAAAATTAAGGGAAATGATGTGGTAAAGAACTCTTTATTTTTCAAATACTAACATCAAATATGCTAATAAGGCTTTTCTGCATCATTTAGGCTGCTTATTAAATGAGGGAAATTTTTCTTCTGTTTTAAATTTAGTTATACATAAAAGATGATATTTATAACCAAATGACACTTAATTATAAAGTTTTATATTCATTATTTTAATATTTCAGTCATTTTTAATTTTGAGTTGAGTTAGTTGATATAATTTCCATAGTGACATTGATTTTTATAACAACATCAAAAGAAATTCTTCCCATAAACATTAAACACATGACAAGGAAAATTTCCAGATTTATTCATTAGCAAATTGCCCAACATTTGAAGTGAAGTTGAGTGTATCAGTCAATAAATTCAGTTTTTAAACGTATCCACCATTTTACTCATCTCAGGATACAATCTGTGTTCCAGGTCAAAGTTTACTGGCAATCCTGAGTATTCCCAAAATTATTTGGTATATTTAAACATATGGACCATGTTGAATTGGTGCATGCTTCAGTGTTTTCTTTAGGATATCTTTGACTCATCAAAGTCATATTGGCAGTTGAGAGGTTCAATATACCAGCACAAACAAATAGAAAAAGTATTGAAAGATTTTCATATAAAACCTGAGAGATGGCCTGGAGAGATGGCTTGGTAGTCAAGGCACTTGCCTGTGAAGCCTAAAGATCCAGGTTTGATTCCCCATTGCCCATGTAAGCCAGATGCACAAGGTGGCACATGCATCTGGAGTTTTCTGACAGTGGCCAAGGGCCCTGGTACAATCATTTTCTCTCTCTCTCTCTCTGTCTATCAAATAAATAAAATATGTTTAAAAATTTGTAATAGTAAAGGAAAAGAAAAGATGCTGAAAAGTTTAGGGAGACTTGTAATACTGTGACATCATATTTAATAAATTATGTGCTGAATGCTATATAAAAAAATGGAGTTTAGCACAGAAAGGTCTCAGGCAGAAGATCCGAGGCTTTGGCAGTATACCACACAGAGATACTGGCAATTTCATTCATTGTGATCCCTGCTGAGAAAAGTAGAAAAGTGGATATAAGATTTGGTCAATTGTACAATCAAAGAAGACTCATCCATATGTAGCAGGTTAGTGGGATTGCAATTTATTCTGCCTAAGACAAAATGGCTCTGAATGAATTTCTAGTGAAAAATCTAAGTGTTCATTATACTACCTGAGTGCATCCATACACACACACACACACACACACACACACACACACACACACACACACCCCTAGTAGACATGGGTACATGTCTGTATATAAAACATTGAGCATAATTTATTTACACTCTTGGATGAATCTTTTTGTGTCATTTATGGTTAAATACTTTTTTACAGAAACTTTCACTGTAATAATTATAAAGTAAGAGAATGCCATCAAATGAAATTATATTAAATAGCTCAATTTATAGTGGAAGATAGTAAGTAAACTCACATAAAGTAGAGATAGCCTCCTTGGGTTCTAGTCCCAGTTCATACTTTTCAATTTGTGTAACTGATGGATAATTTTATGTGAAAAACTAACTGCAGTATGAAATGTGCAGATATTTATCAAAATTACTCTAAGTGTTTCTGTGTGCTTCAAGATGTTTAGAGTAGCATATAAAGGGTGGAATGGGTCTACCGCCAGTACTGAGGAGGTTTGTGGGTATCATACTCCCAGTTTAAAGCCTGAACAACTTGGACTTTGTGTATAATAGGCAAGTGCTCTACCACTAAGCTATACCCCAAACCCAAATACCTTTTTAAACTAAGTGAAGTATTAATGATTTTTTTTTCCAGGTAGTCAGGCAGGGAAAGATGCACAGTATTTTTACCCAGACAATATATAGTATGATACATCACCAACCTGCTAAAGCACACACACACACACACACACACACACATGGGAATTAGACATGTTGTGATATTAAGAATGTTTAAGTGGTTTGTGTAATGTTAAGGCCAAGGAATATTTTCTTGTGAAGGTATTGAACAGTCTCTGACAGGAGATCACTGTATTTTTCCATTAAAATGACTCTTAGTCCTGTTAATATTCATATGCTGATCTGTAGCTTAATTCATATTTCATATGAACATCCAAATAAACATGTAGCAAGGAAAAAAAATAAAGCCTGAACAAAACGAAAAGCCTGACAACTTTCTCTCTCATCCTAGTAAGAATTTCTTTCTGCCTTCAGTGCCTTACATGTAATGTTGGCTCTTCCAGTCTCCATCTTAACTGTTATCAATGTTATGTTAAAGGGCTGATAACAAAATCAGGAGAAATTATGAGATAGATTCATATTTCCATTTTTTCAAAATAAACTTTCTCAGACTGAGAGTGTTGGTTGATTACTTGACTGGCATGCTTGAAGCTCTGTTTTTGATCTTTAGTTCTACAAAATAAATCAATACATAAGTCCATAATTTAATTAAATTTGTAACATTCATTTCAAAATTTTCTAGTGTGAAAGCAATTACCTGATGATATTTTAAATTAATCATCATCAGTCATAAAATACACTTGACAAAATGATGTTTGTTTTACCTTTACAAAGGGAAATGTCTTGGCTCCTTCTTACAAGTGAGAGTAAACCACAGATTAATATTGCAATCCAAAGAGGATTGATTGGTCAGTCATTCAGTGTACAAGGTTTTACTTTAAGATACATGGAATAGAGAGAATGGATAATTTAGTAATCAGCAGTGAAATCTCCTAGTACTGTTCAAGTGAACATTATTACTCTTAACTTGTATTGATTCTGACATTGCATTGATTGAAACAATCTCAAAGTTTAAATGGAAATGAGTTTTGGATAGGAAGGTCCTCAGTTTGATACATTCAGAATCCTAGTAGATCTTTCTAGTACCTTCCATAGCAAACCTGTAAATCCTACCTGTGACTAAGTTAAAGCAGAAGAGGAGTGATTTAATTGTGAAAACATAAATGGGAGCCAGACACAATCATATAGTCATAAGAAAGAGACTTAGGGAAGTTTGGAGAGGCATAAAGAGTTCAATGTGACCCCAAAGGTAGAGGTGTAAGTGTCATGGCCATATGATTTGTCTGTAGTAATAGAAGCTGGAAGAGAAAGGATGTCTACTGGATACCTCCAGAGGATACTGGCATTTCTAAAGTGCTGAGTCCAGAAATCTGGCCTCCAGATACTCAGAGCATGAGGTTATGTTGGTTTAAATCACCAGGATTATTCATAGCAGCCTCATGAATTAGTGAACGGACTTTCACTAGCAGCAGTCCTGGGAACCCGGTAGATGTGAAACTTTATGTGGAAGCTCACTTCACAGTGCACAGAACAGATTTTCCTTTTTCGTAGAACACATGCATATCAACTTATCACCACTGATTTATTCATATATCAAGTTTACCTTGGTAGAAAAGTATCACAATTATCAATGTAAAACATTTAATGACGCATCTGCTATACCATTCATTCTTCTTTTTGACTGCTTTGATTATATGAAGCATGGTATTAAAATTAGAAAAACTCATTTGCAATTGTTAGTAAAATACATAAAGACATGATGAAAAGTGGAATATCTGATATGAAGTTAGACAGGAAAAACGGAATATCCATACATGTGAGGAAGTCAAAATATTGACTGGTAGGTTTCATGAGAAAAGCCACTAATAGGGACATGGTTAAGCAATAGGTTATAGTCATAAATTACCTATTCATGTCTCTTGTTTGAGTCTGTTCCAACTATTACCTCAGAATCACACCCAGATTTCCACAAAAGCATCATTTTCTTTTTAGTCAAATTTACCTTATAGCTACGAAATAATTGTTTCTTCTGCTTACATGCAAACACACTGAATTGATTAGCTATTACAAATTGTGAATACTGATCATTTATTCAGAAACAAATAATTACTTTTGTGCAGAATTATTTTTAAATATTTTTATTTATTTGCAATCAGAGAGAGAGAGAGAGAGAGGGAGGGAGGTGGACACAGAGAAAGGGTGCACAAGGTCCTCCAGCCACTGCAAACAAACTTTAGATTCATAAGTCATTTTGTACATCTGGCTTTAAATGGGTACTGAGGAATTGAACCCAAGTCATTATGTTTTGCCGACAAGAGCCTTAACCTCTGAGCCATCTCTCCAGATGCTGTGCCAAATTATTTTACCTGGCTCATTATGTAACCAATATATTGGCAATTACTAAGAACAACTTTAATGTTTACTAAACATAACATCTTTAAATGTAATGTTGGAAAAGATAGCAGTAAAATTCTAAATATCTTCAAAAGAAAATTTTTGTGGCAAATCAAAAATAATATAGAGTTCATTTGTTTTTAATATCTGATGTAAGTCTTTTTTTTTTTTTTTCGATGTAGGATTTCACTCTAGTCTAGGCTGACCTGGAATTCACCCTGTATTCTCAGGGTGGCCTTGAACTCATGGCGATCCTCCTACCTCTGCCTCCCGAGTGCTGGGATTAAAGGCGTGCACCACCACGTCTGGCTCTGATGTAAGTCTTAAAAGTAAAAACAACTGAAAGAAAAGAAAATTCAAAGAATTTTGTAGTAAACCTACTCTACTTTAAATTTCTGAATTTCTACTACTTATCATAACACTATTTCTGCGCTACTATAATTGTTATACGAATTAGCTAAAGAATAAAAGGCCTAAAAAATAACATTATAATAATCCCATGTAAAGCAAAGTGGTAATGCTGTATGCATTTTTGTAGGGGAATCTTTATTAAAATATGAATAGAAACGTAACAGAGAATGATTCAGTTACATAAAATAGAGTTTCATTATAAAGCTTATTATCCATAAAATTTCTCCAGTTTTATAGTGGCCCTTTTTATGTGATCTGACACACAGGAAAGAATAACTTCATGCCTGCAGAGACTGACTGAGGCCTTTTGGTCCCCACAACGAATACCAGTAACCACACCAAAGACCCTCAGCACAATTGGGGTGGGGGAAAGGGAGGTCTATATGTGCAACCTTTTTATAAATAAAACCCAAAAAACAAGAAAATAAAAATCTTTCCAGGAGAATGAACACACACACACACACAAACACAAAAGATGAACTAGAAGTCAAAGTTAATTTGTAAAGGTCAGGACATCTTCTGAATCATCACTCAGGTCCATGGATCATGTACCAAGTTTTCAACTTCTAACTTACTGAGAGTATTCTGTGTTGTTTAGCCTAACTCTGGGAGATCTCCTGAAGTACAGTGTGCAGTGTAATTCTTGGGCTTCAGTATCAGTGTTCTTCCCTAGATATATGACTTGTTGTAGGACACACTGCTTAACAGTATTATGTTACAAGTAAAGTGAAAATGAGAATGTTATAAAGCTACTTATAAGATTGGGTGATGCATGTTTATAAAACACAACTAACACCTGATACAGGATAACTTCTTGGAAGATGGACTTAAAAGAAATATACCTCTGGGACAGGGATAACTACATAGAAAGTGAGTATGGAGGAAATGAAAGAAAGCTACTGCTTAGAGAAAAAGCTTCAGCCAGCTTCAGACTTAGGCATTGGTATTTATTCAGCATCAGCTGTATACAAGTATATTCCATGTGCAATATAGGTTTCCCAATAAAAGGAATTCTCAGAATGGATTGTTAGAAGGGAAAGTGTTATTAAAAACCTTCTCAGGATTTGGAGACTGTGCACTGAAGCCTTACATGGATAAATTTTGACATTTCATGCTCTATTCACTATAAAATTGTTTCTTAATATTTTAGCATTAGAAATTATTGTTTTATGATCAACTTAAGTGAACTGGAATGAGCTCAGTATTAAAATACCCTTAGTGGGCTGCAGAAATAGCTTAATGGTTATGGTGCTTGCCTGTGAAGCCTAAAAACCCAGGTTCAATTCCTCAGAACCCATGTAAACTGATGTGCATGATTTTGCATATGTCTGGAGCTCGTTTATAGTAGTTTATAGTAGCTCTCTCTTTCTATCAATCAATAAATAAAATATAAAGTATTTCTTAAATACCCATAGAAATGAGGGATGAATAAGCTTTAATACTAGTGATGTTCATAAAAAAATAGAAGATTTAGTTCACTGTTGCTCAACAAATAGCCAAGACTATATCATAAGGAAATAAGAACTGCACACAATGATCTTTAACAGTGAGATTATTTGTTCAAGCCCTAGAGTCAAATTACAAATAAAAGCAAGTTAAATGTTCAGAAGCAGTTAATGAATAAATAGAACATCTATTACTTAATATATTATGATAAATTCACAGAGGAGACTATTGATTAGATGAATATGTATTCATTAGATGATACTGATTACATCTGTGATGCCAGCATTTGAGAGACAGAGGCACGAGGATTTTGAGTTCAAGGTCAGTCTAAGTGCACATGAGATATTGTGTCTCAGAACAATAACAAATGAAGTTCTGTTAATAAATATGTATTAACATAATTATAGGGTTATGGTATTAAAATATGGTGTGAGAGAAGCCGAGAAGGTTCCATAGTTATATGCTATGTAATATGTTTTGTTAGAGTAACACCTATAACCCAGTGATGACCATCTCTGAAGTCTCTGCTAGTCCCTTCATTGTTAAGCATCATTTTAGAAAATATTACATGACATGAATTACATACTTATATATGTATACCTATACACATATAATACTTAGAAAGGAACATTCATAGAATGATGCTTCATCTTGTTTGTCAGCTTAATGGAATTACTGTCATCCAGGAGACACACCTTTGGGTGTATCTATGAGACATTTTCAGAGAGGTTTAACAGATGAGAAGACATTCTGAATTTAGGCAACAACATTCCATGGGGTGGGGTAACAGTCTGAACAAAAAGTAGAAACATTGGGCTGGGCACGGTGGTGCATTCCTTTAATCCCAACACTCAGCAGGCAGAGGTAGGAGGATTGCCGTGAGTTCAAGGCTACCCTGAGAGTACATAGTGAATTCCAGGTCAGCGTGAGCCAATGTGAGACCCTACCTTGAAAAACCAAAAATAAATATAAAAATAATAATAATTGCAATTATTTGTAGAGAACCTAAGGATGAAATTTGTGCTTCAATAAGCAGAATAATAATATAAATTTGCTCAACATTCTTTCAAGTTACCACAATAGGACCGAAAAGGAAAACCACCTATTCTGTGTCATTTTCCACTTTAGGAAAACAGCAAAAAATCACCAGACTTATGGACAGGCGTGGTTTTCTATCATTACCACTTACTAAATACAACAGCAACTTTAAAATATGGATAAGCATTAGAATATCAGGTTATGTGATTGCTTGGTATGAAACTTAAATGTTCAGTTTTACATGTTTGTCTCACTGGTTAATAAGGTGAGATTTATGACAATTATCTTTTTAAAAAATCTTTATATTTTGTATCTTGCAAATGAAATCAAGATATGGCATTGGTGAGGTTGCCATGCTTCAATATATTATTGAATAGAAACGTTATTTTACAGATATGTATAAAAATTGATTCTTAGTTGAAATAAAGCATGCCATTACAATGGTTAAACATGTGGAATATATATATATATATATATATATATATATATATATATATATATGAGTAAGAGTGATCATCATATAAAATAAAATGAATAGAATGCTAGAATCATTAAATTCCCTATCTTATCAAAATAAAAAATTAGAAATCTGGATATAATAGAATCCAAACAAAAATTTTCAAGAAAGCTTCTAAGTCAGTCCAAAGACAATTTAAGTTTGACTCATTAAAGCAGGGAGGTAGTGTAGTAGAATCAAGAAAGAAGTCTATTTCTTATTTCTGATGCTGCTGATCTGGAAATTTAGCAGAATATCATATGAGCCCTGAGTGGTGCAGACCATATGAAGAGAAAAGCATTTTAACAGGAATGCTTTAATGCCATTCATATGAGGTAGCTTTGCATAGCAGATTTTGGTAGACTTTATTCAGGGTGTTTTACTGTTGTTTTTTGTTTTATTTTATGTTTAACATTATTTTTATAGTTGTTTTTTTCACTCTAGGTATTACATTTTACATTAAAATCTATTAATTATCATTATACTAATTTCAGTAATTAGCTATTAGCATATAGGTTTTCATAAGGGTATCCACTACATTAGCTAATTACCTGAGCTTTGTTCTCATGGAATTTAATTTTTATTTCATTTAAAATACTAATTAGGCTCATTTTTTAGGAAACTTTTTAGCCTTTTGACATAAAATTGAAATCCTTTCTCCCTAATTCTCCTTTCCACTGTTTTGTTATTCTCCCTCAATTGATAATCAGCATTTGGAGGGAAGGAGTCTGTATGCCTGCAGTGCACTGGGAAATCCTTAATGCTAAAAACACTTGTTCATTAAGTTAAGTGATATATTTCTGTGACAGATAATAGTGCAATCCATGAATTAAAAATTAAAAAAAAACACATACTTCAAAATGCATGAAAAGAGAGACAAAAAATAATTATTCCAACATGTATGTGTATTGGTAACATAGTGGTGAGCCTAGCTGCCTCCCACAATGTTTTTTGTGATAAGATCACTTAAAGGATGATACATCTAGTACTGTTAATATACTGCACATCTGAGTGCCCATTTTATTTAGTTAGTTAGATTTTAAAAAGTTATTTTTTGATGTGTGTGTGTGTGTGTGTGTGTGTGCGCGCGCGCGCGCATGCGCGCTCCAGGCCCTCTTTTTGCATTTTGTTCATGTGGGTGGCTTGGTAATTGAACCTAGGCTGGAAGCTCCTTTATTAGATTCTTTAATATTCAGTCAATTATTTAGATATTAGGATGTGACAAGGAATAAGTAAGTTATAGTCTCTTTTAATCATAGTGATAATATATTAGCTCACTTTATAGATTGTGATCATAATATATGTTGAGGCTAAGAAGGAAATGAATCCAATATAATATCTTTTTAACTGAAATTATTTGCATTAATTTTTTGGAAAATATTCATTGGAAATAGGTTTGGTTTATAGAATCAATACTTTCATTATTTATTGTGTAAAATCATAATATTTATGGAACATTCATGTGCCACTACAAAATAAACTAATTATATTTGGTCTATTTTGATATTTTAAAATGGCTTTAAGTCAGAGAAAATTTCCCTTAGCTCATATATATTACAGTGCAACATAAAATTCTATCCACCACATGGCTGACTCTATTCTTGATAGCTTCAAAAGAGTTTGGGCTTGTTCAATTAGGTTTACATTTTCTTTTTTCTCTTCTTTTTAAATTCTCTGAATATATTTAGCATTGTTGGTGTATAATGCTTTTGTGTATATGTTACAGTAACAAGAACTTTCCAGTTTGAAATTTTTTTAAATTAATTAGTTCTGTATTCAGCAAATACAGTCAGTTTGGTACCATTATTAGGCTCATCCGTGACCTACCCACTCTCCTTGGCCCCTCTTTGTTGAGGTATATGGGTCATGCATTGTGGAGTTAGCCCACAGTTATGGGTAAGCTAAATGTCTCTGCGTATCATGACCCAACATGTGGCTCTGACATTCTTTCCGCCCCCTCTTCCGCAAAATTTCCCTGAGCCATGTTGGGTTCATTTTTTGGTCTGCTTCAGTGATGAGGTGTTGGGGGCCTCTGAGGCTCTGGCTCCCTGATTTGGTGGGAGTTGATTTTTCTCTGTTCTGATCTCCTTCCCCCTTGTGCTGGTGTCCGGTTCATCAGGAAAACAGCCCCCTTGCTTGTTTCTCCAATTTTTCTTAGTTTTAGCCGGGACCCTTTCGAGGTATGATGGGGTGGCTCTCTCCTTAGGATCCACATCTATCTGAAAAAGAGAAGCAGATTCTCCAATGGAGAGTAAGTTAGCACCAGGACAAATGAGATAACCCTTACTTTTTTATAGAGAATTTAATAGGTGTAGGCCCTCTTGTAGCCCATGATTGATGGTAGCTTGATATTGGAGAGTGGGCTTTTGTTTGGGTGTGGTTATGACTTGTTTCCCACATCCAGCTGTGGGTCCCGTACCACTGACAGGATCAGTTAGCCAAATCAAGAGCAGTTGCTTCCCCACCATGGTTGTGTGCCACTATTGCACTTGTGTGGGCATCACAACAGGTTATGTGCTGCTTAGTAGGTTAGAGCATGAGTTGCTTGGACAGATATTGGTCATTTTCCCCCAGTCACCCATGTAGCACCTTCTGGCACTAGACGTGCTGACTACCTGGGGACTGACTCTCTTCCAACTTCTAGCCATGCCATTCCATTTTACATGTCAACCACATAAGGTGTCTGCAGCAGTAGGGTCTTACCACTAACCTTTGGTAGGTCATCAAGTACTCTGACAGAAATCTGTCTGTCTTTTAGGAAACTTTGTAGGTTTCTCTGATCAAAAGCTCATTGTGGATGATAGCCCCATGCTGGTACCGGGAGTTACAGGTCAGTGCCCACTAAGAAAATAAGGGAAAAGATAACTAATATCCAAGAGTTAGAGAGAAGAGAGAGAGAGAGAGAGAGAGAGAGAGAGAGAGAGAGAGAGGGAGAGGGAGGGAGGGAAGATGTAGAAGATTAAAGTTAGTCTTGATCCTACCCTCTCCAGTGTCTTGTGGTTCAGGTGTTCCCTGTAAGGGCCTGGTGAAAGTTCAGCCATTTGGTCTCCCATTTAGGAAGTAGAATTTTATGGTACCATTGCCGTTTGGGTCTAGATTTGTGTTTCTCACCCCTTTGGTGCCCTCCCCTCCCTCCCTATCCATCCTAGTGTCTAGTCTACGAGATGCTTGCTGGGTATGTAAGGTTTTTTTGGGTAGATTCGGATTAGGTGCTGTAGATGAGTGAGACTATGTGGCGATTTTTTTTTTTTTTCTGTGATTGGGTAAGTTCTCTGAGAATGATCTGTTCCAGGTTCAACCATTTTTCCTCAGATTTCATTGTGTCATTTTTTCTTACTGCTGTATAGAATTCCATTGTGTAGATATACCACATCTTAGTTATCCATTCTTCTAGTGATGGACATCTAGGTTGATTCCAGCTCATAGCTATTACAAATTGAGCCTCTACAAACATGGTTGAGCAAATCTCTCTGGCCTGTGGTTTGAAGGTTTTAGGGTAGATGCCCAGCAACGAAATAACTGGGTCTGTTGGTATTTCTATACTCAGCTTTTTCAGAAGTCTCCATATTCCTTTCCAAAGTGGTTTTACCATCCTACATTCCCACCAACAGTGGATGAGTGTTCCTACTTCTCCACATCCTCACCAGCATTTATTTTCATTTGATTTTTTGATGTCTCCTCTCCTTATGGCGTAAGGTAGAATCTCATAGTTGTTTTAATTTGCATTTCTCTGATGATTAGGGATGATGAACATTTTCTTAAGTGTGTGTTTGCCATTTGTATTTCTTCCTCTGACTACTTTTCTATGTATAGTTTCCATCCCTCTGTCAAGCTCCCTTTTCTCATAATTTTCTGATATTCTTGATGCTTCTTGTAATTCATCTTTGCATTTCTTTATGTCTTTATTTAGCATCGCAGGCTGATTTTGAGGTCCTCTTTTTTTTCACTCTCCTTCATATCTCTTAACTGTCATTGAACTCCTTCCGTTTTCTTATTGATTAGGTCTAGCCTAGTGATGGCAGCATCCACATGATTATCAGTCCTTTTTTGCTTTTCTGCAAGTTCTACACATAGCTTGGTCAGGGTTGCATTGCTCTTAGCTTCATTTTGGTGTTCTGATCCTAATGTTTCATCTGTGTTTTAATTAGAGATGTTCATTGTAGGACTGTGTGATCTTACTAGATTTACTTGCATTTGATTTTTCATGTTTTTTTCTTTTGCTCTGTGGTCTGCCCATCACAGTGTATGGGCAGGGAAAGTAGGACTGTGATCTTGATGGGTGGGGGAAGTGGTGCCTCTTGGGGGAGCTGGTCCTAGCTAACAGGTGGACAAGCAGATAGGCAGAGCAGTCCTGAACTCAGGTGTGTGGGCGGATCAGCCTGAACTCACAGGCAGGAACAGCCTGAGCTTGTGTGCTGAGGGCCACCAAAGCAGTCTGAGCTCTTGCCAGGAGGGCCACCGAGGTGGGCAGATGGGTGGAGAGGTGGCGTTGCAGATGGGGATTGGGTCTGTGGGCCTGAGCTGGTGATGGCAGATGGTAGAGCGAGCCTGAGCTCATACGTTGGCAGGTAAAATGGGCCTGAGCTTGCGTGAATGTGGTGGCAGCCAGAGCAGCAAGCAGGCAAATGGCCATAAGGAGGTTGCATTGGCAGATGGGTGGCATGACTGCAGTGGGCAGATGGAGGGATGGAGCCTGAGCTTGCCCTGGCCTGGGGGCTGAGCCTGCCCAAGGTCACATGTGGGCGGGGGTATCAGGGTGATCATCCCTGCCCAGTGAGGCCAGTGGACTATGCTGGCTTGGGTCCCCTTTCTTATAGTAAGTGCAGGAGTATCCTGAGTCTGCAACTATGGCTATGGCGGCTGCTTGGGGGTGTGGTTGGTGGACTGGTGGGCTACCCAGAGCGAGGGAATCAGCTGATTCCCCCCTTTTTTCCTCCCTCTGTGCCCTCCCACTCGTGATCTATTAGAGATTGCTCTCCCCTAAAACACCCAGTGAACACTTAATGCTTTGTCTTTCTTTCCTGGGGAGGTGCAGCATGGTTAGGCAGTAGCCATCTTGACCGGAAGTCTCAAACTCATCAACAGGTTCTTAATATATTTTTTTAACATCACATAAAATAAGAGAAGAATCACCTCTTATGGTGCCTTATGAGAGGTGAGATGACTTATTTATTTCTACGGAAACAGTGAAGGCATTTTATATTGAGATAGAAAATGAAAGAAAGAAAAACAGCATGCAATTTTTCAAAATTACATAAAAGAACAAGAAATTAATGGGTATAGAGC
Source organism: Dipus sagitta (assembly GCA_036346955.1). Lineage (NCBI taxonomy): Eukaryota > Metazoa > Chordata > Mammalia > Rodentia > Dipodidae > Dipus > Dipus sagitta. The sequence goes on along the minus strand of CM070781.1, from coordinate 27,809,583 downwards.
TTGTCAGTCACATATAGTAACAGAATCATTTTTCCTTTATTCTGAAACATCATTTGAGTTTTGAAAGGGCTCCTTGCACACAGTAACTACTTGTAGGCTCTTCCGTTCAAGCACACTGCTGTTGTGTTGGGATTCGAGTGGCATTCGTGTCAGGCTCACTGGAAGAAACAGGTCAATTTCAGGTATATCTATATCCTGGGGTGCAATAAGGAGCTATCGGTACTGTGAATACTGAAGACTGGTCCACATATATAATGCTGGCATAATTTGTACTCATCCTCAGGAAATCCAAAACTCACATGATCATTTTGTGGCATTATTTCAAGGATGAATATCTTTACTGCATCTATGAAAAATACAGAAAACTAAATTCTTATGTCCCAATTATTACTAATTTATTCCTTTATATTATTACTATTTTTGAGGTGGGTCTCACTCTAGCTCAGGATGACCAAGAACTCACTGTTTAGCCCTGAGGGACGCAGTGTAGCTGCAGAGCAGTTGAGCAGCTATATGGGCAATAAGTCCTGAGATGCCCTCTAGTCAGCTCTTCACACCCGACAATTTCCTATTGGGTCAGAGTGGCACTGGGAATTACCAGGCCAAGGGGCACTACACAGAAGGTGAGGAGCTGTTAACTCTGTGATATCCTGAGGAAGGAGGCAGAGAGCTGTTACTGCCTACAAAGTTTCCTGCTCACCCCCTCCCTGGGTAGGCTGACCGGCTTTGATCAGCAAGATCTGAGGAGTAGTATCCTGACAGGATCTTGAACCCCTACAATGTGGCACCCTCCAACATTGTGTTAGACACAGTGGATGAGCATTATAATGCCATCCTTTCAGTCCACCAGCTTGTTGAAAGTGCAGATGAGAACTAATGCATTGATCTTTATATTGATCATAGCTCTTGATGACATGTACTCCAGTACCCTAAAGCTGACCACACCCAACTAGAGTGGCTACAAGACCAAAGCATTGCAGGCACTCAGAGCCTGGAGAATGTTAAGATAAATATTTGCCCAACGACTAAATAGACCCTCATCTGTGTTTTCCCCATTATAGTGCATGTAAGTGTTATTTCCATATGTTCCACAGCCAAAGTCACCTGACTTTGCACAAGGGTTTGCAACATATAGGAAATTTATCATATGCATATTAAAAAAAAATCAACCCACCCCTTAACATCTCTATTGCGTATAGTCTATACATCTTGTCTCAAATCTTTTCTTTCTTGCTTCTTCTTATTATTATTAACAATATATTCTGTATGGATATACCATGTGTTGGCACCTTCTTTTCCCTCATCCTTGCATTACTCTGGGGACCCTCCTTAATGGGGTTGCTGGTACAGCCTATGGGGTTGTATGTGTTCTGGAAGCTGTATTCAGTTGTTTTTGCTGGGAGGCACTGACCCTGGGCATGATGTCTCAACCTGTGGCTCTTACCATGCTTCCATTGTGGTAGGTGAGTTTTAAGTCTACTTCATTTGTGAGTTCTTAGGAACCTCTGGATCTCTGCTTTGCTATGTGTTGAGTATCCTCAGGATATGTCTCCTTCACCCTGGCACTGATTGTCAGGCTCACCATGGAAGCAGCATTCTTGCTCATCTCCCCAATTCCTATGTGGTTTCAGCTGTGGATTGGCTGAAATGGGAGGGGCAGTTTATCTCCTTAGGTCTTGCTAACTTCTGCAAAAGAACACATTTTCCAATGGAGAGTGAAGTCATCATAGATTAAATGGGATAAGAATTATTAATTTAGGGAGAATTTAATGCATGTAACCTATTTTAGTAAAAGACTAGTGAGAGCTTGACACTGGAGAGCATAATCTTTGTCTCCATAGGATTTTGCTCTCATTCTGGATTTCAGATATGAGTTCCCTTACACTGAGCATATCTCTTAGCCAATCAGAAAGCTATTGGTTGCTCACTAAGGCTGTGTGTCACTGTTGTACTGGCATGTACATCCTATCAGGGTCTTGGCTTCTGAGTAGCTTAGACCTCCAGTTTCTCAGACTGTTGTTGGCCACTTTCCCCCAGTAGCTCTTGTAATGTTTTCTAGCACCAGATGGGCTGTCTGGGGACTGGTTCTCTTTTGGATTACAGCCAGGTCTCTCCATACTCTGTGTCAGCAGTACATGGATTCTTCAGAAAAATGGTCTACCTTTTGCCTAAAGCCAGTAATCAAGTGCTTTTATAGCTACCTGTCTTGTTTTGGGGACCTTGTAGGTCTCTCTGATCAATAGTTCATTGTGGGTAGCAATTGATTTCTGTTACTGGGAGTTATAGGCCAGAGACTTTTCTTTTGTTTGTTTTTTTGAGGTAGGGTCTCACTATGGTCCAGGATGACCTGGAAGTAACTATGTAGTCTCAGGATGGTCTCAAACTCATGGCCATCCTCCTACCTTTGCCTCTCGAGTGCTGGGATTAAAGACATGGGCTTCATTGCACACTCTCCAGGGCCTTTCTTTTCAGGTGCTTCCCTCTTACTCCTGTTGAGTGTTATATCTTAACTGATTCTCTGATTTCCACCATGAGTACTTTTATGGTAGTTTCCAAAAATAATTCAATCAGTAATTTTTCCCCCATGTATATGTGTCTGACATCATGTGCATGTGTATGCATGTACATGCATGTATGTATGGAAGGGTGCATGCTTGTGCAAATGTACATATATGAAGGTACTGAGACCACAGGTGGACATCTGGTCTCTTCAATCTCTCTCTATTTTATTTATTGAGAAAATATGACAGCTCACTCATGAAGCAAATCTAGTCAGTTGGTTTGCACAGAAATCCACCTGCCTCTACTTCCAGAGCCCTGGGATTACAGACACACACTACCATGTCTGATTTTGGTGAGTGAGAGTTGGGGGGACAGGGTGGAGAGACAGATATCAGGTCCTCAGTCTTGCAAAGGCAGGGTTTGGCTAGTTACTAAGCCATCTTTCTAGCTCCCAATCAATGCATTTCCATGAAATATGCCACTTCCTTTTTAAATTCCCTCCAAGACTTTTTTTTTTTAATCACACATATAACATACAGCAAGAATAAGAGTAAGAGGGTAAGGGTAAGGCTGAGGGTAAGACTCAGCTCTTTGCCCAACTTTAACTCTTCCACCATCTTCCCTTTCACTGTAGACTGGCCATCATATTTCTTGTGTTCCCTGAATGCAGGGTGCCAATTTCCAATGCCCAGCTTCCTCTATGAAGCCCAACAAGACAACTCCTAATATTTGCCTGGCTAGATGTTTCATCCTCTCATTGGTACTATCCTCAATTCCCATGACAAAAATATCTTTTTACTCTAAGATACTCATCTTTCCTTCTCTTCACATTCTGTATTTTCTTTTTTATTATTTATTTATTTTTATTTTTTTATTTATTTTTAATGCAGAATACTTAGTATGGTTACATGATGTTTTAAAACTATCCTTTCCCTCTTCTTTTCCCTCAGTGGGGTTGTAGGTATCCCCCCTGGGGTTCTGTATTATGTTTTGTGGAAGCAGCCGTCAGTTATTAGGGGGGGAGGGCAATGCTTCTGGGCATGATGTCCCAACCTGTGGCTCGTACTACCTTTCAACCCCTTCATCTCCAAAATTACCTGAGCTATGGTGGGTGAGTTTTAAGTCTCAGCTTCAGTGATGAGCTTTTAGGAGCATCTGGTTCTCTGCTTTGGTATGTGTTGACTACTCTCAGCATCTGTCTTCTTCACCCTGATTGATTGTCAGGCTCACCATGGAAGCAGCACTCTTGTTTATCTCCTGAATTTCTCTCTGGTTTAAGCTAGGGCTTGGCTGAAGTGTAAGGGGTAGTTTATCTCCTCAGGTCTCACTACCTTCTGAAAAGGAAAAACAGATTATCCAATGGAGTATGAAGTCAGCATAGGTAAAATGGGATAAACATTACTAATTTAGGGAGAATTTGATATATGTAGCCTCTCTTTTAGCCAAAGACTAGTGCAAACTTGACACTGTAGATCATAATCTTTGTCTCTGTAGGATACTGAACTGGTTCAAAATTCCAGATATAGGTTTCTATCCAATGAACAGATCTCTTAGCTATTGGTTACCCACCAAGGTTGTGTGTCACTACTGCACTTATGTGTGCATCTTGTCAGAGTGTTTACTTCTGAGTTGTTTACATCCTGGTGGCTTGGACTATTATTGGCCACTTTCCCCCAGTAGCTCACATAGCACATTCCAGCCCTAGACGGGCTAACTGTCATTGAGATTTCATCCAGGTCTCTTTGTGTTCTTTGTTAGCAGCATATGATGTCTTCAGCAATGGCATCATACCTTTTACCTCGGGCGGGTAATCAAGTGATTTGACAAAAGCCTCTCTTATATTGGGGATCTTGTAAGAATCTCCAGTCAACAGCTCAATGTGGGTAGCACTAATTTCTGGTATAGAGAATTATGGGCCATAGCAAAAAAAAAAAAAAAAAAATTAAGGTTAGGCTTCATCCCACCCTCTCCAAGGCCCCTTTTTTCAGGTATTTTCCCTTTACTTCTGTTGAGGGCTATATTTTTCATTCTATCTTCAAGGATAACGGTTTCTATGGTCCCAGTTCATGTTGGGTTTAATTTTGTGCTTGTTTGTCTCCACCCTTCCCTTCCCCTCCCCATTGTCTAGGCCTCAAGTTGCCTATCAAGTATGTTAGCAACTTGAGCCAATCCAGGTTAGGAACTGCAGATGAGTGAAGCCATACGGTGTTTGTCTTTCTGCGATTGTGTAAGTTCACTCATTATGATCTCTTCCATGTCCATCCATTCTTCTACAAATTAAATTGTATCATTTTTTCTTACTTCTGAGTAGAATTCCATTGTATAAATTGTAAAAATTGTGGTACACAAATTTGTTATCCATCTACTCAATGATGGGCACCCAGGTTGATTCCAGTTCTCAGCTAGAATGAATTGAGCAACTCTAAACATGGTTGGGCAAATATATCTGTAGGTAAGCATGGAACATTTAGGGTAAATGACAAGTAAGGGGATAACTGGGTTTGTTGTTATCTCTATATTCATCCTTTTCAGTAACCTCCATATTTTTCCCCCACAGTGGTTTTACAAGTTTACATTCTTACCAAAACTGAATGTGGGTCCCTCTTTGATTACATCCTCCTGATAATTTGTTGTCATTTGATTTTTGTAATGGTTGCCATCCTTACTAAAGTAAGATAGAATCTAATAGCTGTTGTAATTTCCATTTCCCTGATGGTTACGGTTGTTGACCATTTTCTTAAGTGTGTGTTAGCCATTTGTATTTCTTCCTCTGAGACCTCCCAGTCTATGGTACAAAAATATTGTGGTCAAATGCATTGATTGTTTAGAATTTTCTATCTTTATTTATTTTTGAGGTAGAATCTTGCTCTAGCTAGGTTGACCTGGATTTCAATATGTCATCTCAGACTGGCCTGAAACTCATACCAATCCTCCTACCTCTGCATTCAGAGTGCTGGATTAAAGGCATGCACCAGCCTTTAATAAAAATATTTAAAAATATTATTTTTTAATATTTTATTTTATTTTTACATGTACTTTACATGTACTTTACTTTATGAGAGAGAGAGAGAGAGAGAGAGAGGAGAGAGAGAGAAAGTCACAGAGGGAGGGAGAGAGGAAGAAAGGATATAGATAAGCCAAAGGCCTCTCGCTACTGCAACAAACCTCAACTCCTGTACCACTTTGTGCTTCTGAATTTACTTGGGAACTAGAGATTTGAAACCTGGCCAGCAGGTTTAGCAGGCAAGCACATCTAACAACTGAGCCATGTTTGGAGCCCAGAAAGCTCTTGTATTTTGCCACTTAGACTGACCTAACATGTCTCCTAGGGCTGCAGAGATGGCTTAGTGGTTGTGGCACTTATCTGCAAAGCCTCAGGATTGAGGTTCCATTCCCTAGTATCCACATAAAGCCATATGGAGAAAGTGGTGCTTGCATCTGGAGTTCATTTGCTAGATGCCCTGCTGTGTCCATTCTCTCTCTCTCTCTCCTTGCAAATAAATAAACAAAAATTTTAAAATAAAATTTATTTCTTTAGAAACATGCCCACAAGTAGTTTTTTTTTTTCCTTCTCACTGTACTTCTTAGCTCTATCTATCATAACATATAATTATCTTGTTGTAGGTTTGTTGTCAGGCTTTAATAATGTTATCTAGGCCTGGGGGAATGGCTCAACAGTTATGATCACTTGTCATGCAAGCATGAGCACCTGAGACAGCTTGAATTAGATTTGAGCACACACATAAATAGCTGGGCTAGGCTTCAACATTCTGTATCCCTGTCCTGGGAGCATGAAGACCAAAGTGTCACTGGGGCTTGCTCATAAGCCAGTCTGACCAAAAATAATAGCTCCAGATTCAGGAAGAAACAGTAACTTAAAGAAATTATCAAGATTCAATAGCAATTTCTGGGAAAGATGGTGGCATAGGAGTCACACCAAACCAGCCTAGGGAGGGATTTAAGCAAACCCAGAGCAAAATACACTCTTCTTTCAAAATGTGAAGGTGTGTAGGTTATTTACAGCCACAGCAGAGAAGTGGGAAAGACCAAGATCTACCAGAAAGGAGGAAACCTGCCAGAATCCTACCAGCAAGGTGCTTGTGGCTTGGATCTGTGTGCCCACCTGGCCTGGCACCAGGCTGCAGGAACAGAGACCAAACAAGGGGATTTTCCAGCTGCATTAGCCTCCTCACAAAGTAAAGTAGCCTCAAGGAAAGACAGCAGAGCCCAGCTGAGCGGACACAGATGGGGCAAGCTGAAGCAGTTCCAGCACAACTCCAGGCTTCCTGCATTCCCCCACCCCCCAACAGCCAGGACCATAAACCTCTGGAGAACTCACTCAGCCCTGCTCACCAGGGCATCCAGCACAGCTGATCAGAACACCAGGTCCACAGTACAACACAGACGGTCTGAGGTGGGAACTCAGCATTGGTGAGATTGGAAGCCACCCAAAAAGTCCAAACCCAGATGGATTCACTGGTGATTTCTACCAGACCTTCATGGGAGAACTAACACCACTGCTTCTCAAACTTTTCAATAAAATGGAAAAGGAAGGAATTCTACCGAACTTCTGCTACAAAGCCAGCATCACTCTGATACCAAAATCAGACAAAGACAGAACAAAAAGGAAAATTACAGACCAATCTCCCTCATGAACATAGATAAAAAACTACTCAACAAAATATTGGCAAACAGAATACAAGAATATATCAGAAAGGTTATTCACCCCGACCAAATAGGCTTCATCACAGAGATGCAGGGATGGTTCAACATATGCAGCTGATAAATGTAAGACACTGCATAAACGGACTGAAAGACAAATATCACATGATCATCTTAATAGATGCATAAAACGCATTTGACAAAATACAACATCCCTTCACATTTAAAGTCCTACTGACTGGGAAAAAAGGAACATATCTCAACATAATAAAGGCTATTTATGACAAACCTACAGCCAACATAATACTAAATGGGGAAAAACTTGAAGCTCTTCCAGTAAAATGAGGAAAAAGACAAGGGCATCCACTGTTTCCACTCTTGTGTAAAATAGTACTGGAAGTCTTAGCTATAGCAATAAGACAAGAAACCCTCATAAAAGGGTTACAAATTGTAAAGGAAGATATCAAATTATAAGTATTTGCAGATGATATGATTGTATATATAAAGGACCCTAAAAACTCTACCAGTAAGCTACTAGAGCTGATAAACAATTTTGGCAAAGTAGCAGGTTACAAAAAATACACAGAAATCAATAGCTTTTGTTTCTTTTGTCTTTTCTTTTGGTTTTTTGAGGTAGGGTCTGCCTCTGGCCTAGGCTGACATGGAATTAACTATGTATTCTCAGGGCAGACTCAAACTCATTGGGATCCTCCTACCTCTGCCTCCCACTTCTGCCTCCAGAGTGCTGGGATTAAAGGCATGTGCTACCATGCCTGGCATAGCTTTTCTATATACTAACAACAATCATGTGGAGGGTGAAATCTGGGAACCACTCCCATTCACAATTGCCTTAAAAATAAAATAAAATAAAATAAAGTACTTTGGAATAAATCTAACCAAGGAAATGAAGGATATGTACAATGAAAACTTTAAAAGACTCAAGCAAGGTATTGCAGAAAACATTAGGAAATGGAAAGATATCCCATGTTCTTTGATTGGAAGAACCAATATTGTGAAAATGTCAGTCTTACAAAAGGTAATGTACACATTTAATGCAACCCCATTAAAATTCCAATGGTATTGTTCATGTCAATAGGAAAAAAAAAAACAAAAAAACAAAAAAACAAGCATATCCTCCGCAAAAGAAATACCTCTGGAGGCATCACCGTACCTGATTTAAAGCTATATTACAAAGCCATAGTGATAAAAACAGCATGGTCTGGCATAAAACAGGAGTCTAGACCAATGGAATAGAATTGAGCATCCAGACTTTGCATCAAGCAAGTACATCTACTTGATATTTGACAAAGGCCCTAACAATATAGGCTGAAAAAAACATAGAATCTTCAACAAATGATGCTGGACATGCTGGATAACCATATGCAGAAAAATGAAACTTGATTCATACATCTCGCCATGCACAACACTCAAGTTCAAATGGATCAAAGACCTCAATATAAGACCGGAAACTTGGCTACTACTGGAAGAAAATACAGGAGGAACTTTCCATGATATAGGAATGAAAAAAGACTTCCTGAACAAAACCCCAGTAGCACAGGATCTTAAACAATCACTCAATCAATGGGATCACATTAACCTGAAGAGTTTCTTCACAAACAAACTATAAGCAAAGCCAATAGATTACCCACAGAATGGCAGAAAATATTTGCTGAATATCCAACTGACAGAGGCCTAATCTCTAGAATATAGAAAGAACTCAAAAACCTAAACAATAAAAAGTCAAACGAACCACTCACAAAATGGGTCAGAGAGCTGGACAGGCAGTTCACAGAAGAAGAAATACAAATGGCAAACACACACTTAAGAAAATGTTCATCATCCCTAATCATCAAAGATGTGGAAATTAAAACAACTATGAGATTCCGCCTTACCCAGTAAGGATAGCAAACATCAAAAAATCAAATGAAAATAAATGCTGGCGTGGATGTGGTGAAATAGGAACCCTCATTCACTTTTGGTGGGAATGTAAGTTGGTACAACCACTTTGGAAAGCATTATGGAGACTCCTGAAAAAGCAGACAATCTAGTTACCAACAGACCCAGTTATTCCCCTACTGGGTGTTGCAGTGAGTGGAACAGAACCCATAGCTGGAGCTGGGAAACAAGTCAGAACCAGATCCAAAAATGAGCCCATTCTCCATTATGAAGCTACCACCAGTTGTGGGCTACAAGAGGGCCTACACCTATTAAATTTTCTCTAAAAAAAATAATGGTTATCCCATTTATCTGCTGCTAACTTACTCTCCATTGGAGAATCTGCTTCTCCTTTTTAGATAGACACAGATTCTAAGGAAAGAACCACCCCATCATACCTCAAAAGGTTCCAAGCTAAAACTAAGAATAATTGACAAAATAAGCAAGTGTGCTGTTTTCTTGGTGAACCTTGTACCAGCACAAGGGTGAAGGAGATCGACACAGAGAACAATCAACTCCTACCAAATCAGATATCCAGAGACAGAGAGGCTCCCAACACCTCATCACTGAAGCAGACCCAAAATGAAACCAACATGGCTCAGGGAAATTTTGCAGAAGAGGGGGCAGAAAGAATGTCAGAGCCACACAATGGGTCATGATACACAGAGGCATTTCTTCCTACCCATAACTGATGGCTAACCCCGCAATGCCGGACCCATACACCCCAACAAAGAGGAGCCAGGTGGAGGGAGGAGGGAAGGGAGGAGGCTAACAGTGGTACCAACTTGACTGTATTCACTGAGTAAAAACCTAATTAAAAAAAATAAAAACATTATAACCATTTAAAAATCTTTTGTTGAAAAGGAGAAAACATCTACAGGTTTAAGTGTCATAGAAGTTGGGCACAGATACTTATTTTGCAAGCATCTTATTTGCAGTCATGTTCACAGGGTGCAAAGAGATCATGTCATTCAATCACATTTATGCTGCCACAATATCTACTGTTACCCATGTTTCTCTAAGCCAATGCAGTAGCTGTAAGGATTAAGTTCTCTGAGTTTATAAAATTCTGACTAAATTACTCAAATTTTCAAAACTCATTATCTTCACTTGATAAAGTACTATAATAAACTAGAATAACATCATTCCTTCCCACTTCTACCTTAGCTACTGACTTACCAAACAACAGAATGACATTCCTTCTATTGCCTTTGCAGTCCCATCTCAGTTGGACAATATAAGTACCATTTTTATGATTGAAATAGAAAACATAAAGCTCAGCAAAATTGTATGAATAACATGAGCAATTTATATGGTATTTTACCAAATCAAATTTTTATAGAATCTTAAACTGAATGAAGAGAGTCTCCATTGTTTCCCATCTCATTGTACCTGATGCCTTACACAGTTCAAAAGCAGTCTTTACACATGTATGAGGTGTTTGGATGGGAAGATAGAGGCTGGTTAAATGGCTGGTATTCAGGCTGTTTCTATCATGGCTTCAGTTTGGAACAAAAAGGAATATGTTACTTTGTTATTTTATTGCTAGTTGAAAAGTTAAGTGTTTATTGAATAAATTTGAAAAGTGTCATAAAAGCAAAGAATAAAGTTAAAATCACTTGAAAAAAATTAAAAATGTCTACAATTAGGTTCTAATTGCATTATATCATAAAATAATAAATCATAGATGATACAATATCAATACAAGTAAACATAGATTTTAGTTTTATTTTCTCCATAATATGAGATAATATAATTTATCAGTTTTATTTATGTCTTTTGTTACATTGTCTAGAAAATATTTTTCTGTATATCTAATTAATTAATAAATGAATATAATAACCAATGTTCAAATTTCATGAACCAGTGGACACAAAGATATCATCAAATGACTCAGTTTAAATAAGACTATCTTGTGGCTAGAAGATGGCTTAGTGGTTAAGGAACTTACCTGAGAAGTCTATGGACCTATGTTCTACTCTCCAGGTCCCACATAAGCCAAATGCACAAGCTGATATAAGTGTGCAGGGTCACACATGTGCACAAGTTGGTGCATGCATCTGGAGTTTTATTACACTTGCTGATGGCCCTAGTGCACCAATTCTTTCTCATGTTCTCTCTCATAAAAAAAAAAATTACAAAATAGTAAGCCAACCTGGGAGGAAAATATGAAGAACTGGGGATAATTATGTAGAAAGAAGTCAATCCATCTGTACAGTTTTAAAATAATTCAGACTGACTTTTAGTGTCACTGTTTGGTGTATAGTGACTCATTGATTTCTTCTTTTAATAGTTATTAAGGGTAATTTTTTAATATTTTATCAAAGCAACAAAGCAAGTGATGACCAAGATTTGCTGCTTGAAAGCATGCCACGTACAATGCAATGTAAAAAGGACTACATCACAACGAGAAATCTTTAATTCACTACTGACTCTAAGTGATCACCAAGTGTTGACACCCTGTTACCTTTCATCTTTTATTTTGTCAACAATTAAATAAAGTGTTGGTTATAGTTTCTATCACCATACCTGATGCCTGAGGCCATCAATCAATTTATGATGAGTAAAAGTTTAATTTGACTCACAGATTTATTAGCTTCCATTTCAAAGTCAATGTCACATGTCTCCTTTGCTTTGGGCTTCTGTAAAGTGGACACCAGTTACACCTTGGCCAAAAAGTTAAAAAAATGTTATGGTTATTGAGAGCACAGAAGTCCCTCTAGGTTCTCAATGGGCATAATTTAGAGAATAGAACACTGGACTCTGGCAAGTCTTCAGAAAAAGCTAATAGCTATTGTGCTTTGTCTCAAGACCAGCAAAGAATTGGTAAGTGTAGACACATAGAAATGTAAATTAAGAAAGATTTAAAGAAAAATAAAGCAGAAAAGTAAAAGTAAAGCTCCCAAGCCTGGTGGTTTCTGGAGAAGGTGACCCACTGGTGACTTGGATGGGGTTTTCTTATAACCCTGGAGGTATAAATCAGGCATCCAGATGGATTAGCATCTTTGACCATGTCAGAACATATGTGGAGGACTTTGATTGGTTGTTGGGTCAAAGAAGAGAGTCAAACTCTGGAATAGCCTGAGGGTGGATAGAAAATTGAGGAGGAGTAACCAGGAATGTTTACCTGCCTGTCATCTTGAATAAGAATGAAGTTGTCCTCTAGTCCCACCAGGGTAATTGAATATCTATGCTGTTTTGTGCCTGCATTTCTAACTAACTACCTACATAAGGAGGCTACCTTGCCCCTTATCTTTATCAAAAGGAGAGGAAGATAAAGGGGCTAGTGTCCCATTATTCCGTGAAGGGTGTACCAGTGATTGACCTGAAAGCCTGAAAGCGTTGCTCAAAGTTCAGCTCCCAGGACTGACCAGGTCATGATAGTACCAATCTTACACTGAGCCATTACCGAATGGAACTTTTGTAGTTATCCAGTTCTAAACTATACAACATAGATTTTTTTTTTTTTTCTAAGGTAGGGTCCTGCTGTAGCCCAAGCTGGCCTGGAATTCACTTTGTAGTCTCAGGCTGGTCTCAAACTCACAGCAATCCAGTAATCCTCCTCTGCCTCTCCAGTGCTGGGGGTAAAGGTGTGGTGCATCATGCCTGGAATTTTTTCCTCTCTTAATCTTTCTTGCTTTTCATATTATTGGGTTTCCATGACACAATCTGATTTGTTTTGTTTGTTTGTTTTCTCTCTACTTTGTCCCCTCAATGCCATCAGTTATTTTGGGTAGAGGAAGTCTGAATAATGGTTACCATTAGGGGTGAATATAGTGTTGTTTCAGTGGTAAATAAAATTGGCCAAATTATGTGTTATGTTATGATTATGCTATGACTACTGAATTTTCTGCTTTGTGGCTTATCAAAAGGTAATAGTGACTTATTGCATAGACTATGTTGACATAATTGCTATTGAGAAAAACAAAAACATGGGAGCTATGGATATGAAGGCATATAAGTTGATCAAGTTCATAACAAAAGATCCAGATTCAATTAAAAATAGGAAGACAAGGAAAACCAAAGACAATAGAGGCATTGTTGATATATTTCTTGTTATATCAAACTCTTATTTTTTTTTTTTTTTTACTTATTTGAGAAAGAGTAGGATAAGCAGACAGAGGAGAGAAAGAGGAAAGAGAGAGAGAGAGAGAGAGAGAGAGAGAGTTGGACATGCCAGGGCCTTGCGCCACTGCAAATGAACTCAGACACATGCACCATGTTTTGCATGTGGCTTATGTAGGTACTGGGGAATATAACCTGGTCCTTAGGCTCTGCAAGCAAGTACCTTACCTGCTAAGCCATCTCTCCAGCCACAAACGTCTTTTTATTTTATAAAATGAAATCTATATCTTGTTAGAATGAGAGGATGGAGAACTACAATAAGCACTAAGAGTGATGGATCTTGTTACTACAGTGTACCTTAGATTCATTGATGATGAATTACTTTAAGGTCAATATTCCCTAAATTATTGGCACATGTGTATTTAATCTTCTAGAAATTCTAGAAGTAGGGGATATACCAATGTGGTAGAATGATGCTGTTTTTATCATTTCCATAGTAATTCCACCCTTCTTAGTGTTTTTTCAACGTCACCAACATTTTAAATATATTCTTATAAGTCAGAAACCAGCAAAGAAAGGCCAAGCCTTCTTCTTTCTGAATTTCATCCAAAGAGAACATTGCTCCTGGGATCCTGAAGAATTATTTTCTTTATTGTCTCTTCTAAACCAGTCATTGACAAACTGAAATTTAGGCTAAATATTGTTCCTTTCCTACACATAGGTTTTCATCACCTTTAATTATATTGACAGCCTTTATAAGAACTTCTTTGGGGTTCTCTTAGGAAGGAAGTGCAGATGAAGGACTGGCTTATTGGATATAATCATAAAATGCTTGGTCATTTGGTTTTAGTTTTCTATATTTAATTAAGAAGAATTCTAAACAAAGCCTATTTTATATGTAGTCTGTACACAGAACTCTCTTCTAGTTAAAACTGTCTTGTCTTTCCAGTTTTAAGAGTACTTACCCATTGTCCCCAAGGGCTGTAGATCGAAAGATGGAAGCGATTCTCTACAATAATTTTGCTGCATATATTTTCATAAATGAACTTGATAACTACAAAAACACATTTTGACCCACTATGTGCTTGTGATTTTTTTCATTATAAACTAATTAGCATAAGTATTGAATTCTGTTGACCAAACAAAGTAAACAAACAGAAGAAAGTTTGTATACATTACTTGTGAAAAAATTTCAGAAGGGTAGATTTAGTGGAACAGGGATGGAGAAGGGGTCAAGGGAAGGTAATGGGAGGAGATTATGATCAAAATATATTACATACATGTAAAAATTATCAATAAAATAAAGAAAAGTAATAAAAACAAAAATAAAAATAGTAAAAGATTTCAGAAGAAAATTGTTCTTTTCAGCTATTTCCAATTGAGAGTGTTTTCAGCAAGCATATGACTAATACAGCAAAGTTACAACCACTAAAAGCAAAGATTGAGCATGGCTTTTTAATTTAAAATTGTCTCGATTTTGGAGTAGAACTGAGTAGTAAACTTCTCCTGCACCATATTAGCTGAGTGAGACTTGGATAATTTTACCAATCTGGTGGACCTTAATTTTCTCTTTGGTATAATGACAGTACATGCATCTTGCTCCAAAAAATAAAATATCATCAGCAGTTAAGATGATGGAATCAACGAATAAATTCAGTTCTGTTTAGATTTATAGTGAGCCCTAAAACTTCTTATGTACTTTATTATTATTTTGAGGATTTATCAATATGAGCTACAATTCATCACAGGAGCATTATGAGTTCTCTTTTGTACATGATGCTGTCTTACAGTATTGCTTGCTAGTTAGCCGTTGCTGGTATCATTGATATTAGAGTTGCTATTTCCAGAGTTAAGATTGGTTATTTAAAACTTAATCAAATCTTGCAGAGACCATTTGTGAAATAAATGTGTGTCATGACTGTTATTACCTAAAAACCTACACTGATGCTATGATGGTTTGAATCTGGAAGTTTTTTACACTATCTCATCTTTTGGGTGTTTTACCACCAGTTTCTGGTGCTATTTTGATAATCTTGGTAACTTTAGTAGGTGGTGCTGGGTGACAGAAGATGGGCTCTAAGTCTTTAAAGGTTATATAGCCTAATCTTTGATTTCAATGCTGTCTCAGTTTCCTGGTCAGCCATGTGGACAGCTGCCATCTTATTTATATGCCACCATGCACTGAGCAATGCTGCCTTGTCTGTTATAATTTATTGAAATTGCTTGAACCCATGAACCCAAAACAAATCCTTCCTCTTGTAAGTTATTTCTTACAGGCATTTGCTCACAGTATGCCCAGAAAACCAATAACAGAGAAGTGAGGTAACTGCTATTGTAGTCCTGACATTGTTGTTGATTTTTTTCAGCAAGAATGTGGAACTTTGGACATGTGGGCTAAAAAAACATTCAAATGCTTTAGGCAGAGATTAATGGGCCATTTTGGTAGAAGTGTGGGAGCTGGTAGAAATAAGTATAGTAAGTAGTATGCATTTGAGGCTTCAGAAATGGAAAAGTCTCTATGAATAATTGCTGTGCTCTGGCAAAGATTTTTTCCCATGTCTGGTTATATCCGAAACATTTGATTAATGCTGAATTCTAAAATAATGGGATAATTTGTTTGTGGAGAAAATTTCCAAACAGAATAGCAGGCAGGATGTACTGTGGTTGTTCCTGGCTACATTTAGCTAGGTTTATGGTGAAGAGTTGGAGCACAAAGTGGTATGGAAATCTTTGGAAAAGGTTCACTTTGACAGTAAGAAGAAACACAGGTAATGTTAGAGACTAGCCATGTATAACTGTTAAAGTTTAGTGACATTACAGAAAAGTTTCATAATTATGAATACAATGGGAAATGTACCTTGACCATGTCAACTCATTCATTGAAGATCTCAGGATTTAAAACCAAAAACACAACTGAAAGTTTTTCGTTTAAGCATAGAGTTGTAGGACACCTCACTAGAAAAGAAACTTCTGAGGGAGGATTTTTAATGGGTTCAGCCATCTAGGCACTTGAGGCTGCTGTGGTTGTGGTCCAAGGGGTTTGGTTATTACTTTTTGAGCAGAATGCAAGATATAGGTGACTTTGGTATCATCCATATAGTTCTGGGTTTGTGGGTATACACATTCCGGAGTAAAGGCTTATAATCATTGTTACAGAAAACAATGGAGGATACGCAATGTGATGAGTTTGACGTCAATCTTAGATAGAGCCATGTAAAATGTTTGACAGCTGGACTCTCTAGAGAGGAGCCTTAACAAGACAGTGGGTGAAGGTGTAGTGATAAAGCCTACCTTTCAATGGAGACCTCACAATACTGGATATGACAGCAACATCTAAAATCTGCCAGAATCAGAAAGGACATGTGAACTAAAACCAGTGAGGTAATAGGGTTGGCTCCATCCATGCACATTGGAGTTCACATCATAATACCATGTGCTACAGATGCCAGACTTGGAGCTTCAGTATTTGGTGTTTTCCCTGCTCATTTTCTAACATTACTTAGTCGAATATTTTCTTAGTATTCTCCAATAAAATGGGAATACTTACAATGTGTTACTGTGTGTTATAAGGTTGTAACTTTCTATTATGATTGCACACCATAGCAAAACTCAAAAGAAATGTTATACTCTGGAGTTTTTGGATTGTTAAAACTCTTAATAATATTGGGATTTTAAAGATGTAGCTAGCACATGATCATGGTCTTTGAGGGTCAGGGTAGAATTGCGTGGCCTTAATGTGAAATTTTCCTCATAGGTTCATGGTTTGAACATTTATTTTCCACTTACTGGCATTATTTTGGAAGACTGTGGAATCTGTAGAAGGCAGAGGTTAGTTAGAAGGCAGATATAGGTCACTCACTATGGAGAATGACTTTGAGGCTACGATTGGTCTCTTGTTCTGGCTTGCTCTCTGTGCTCGATGATGCAGACATCCACTGCCGCAGAACGAGCCTCTCGGCCATGCCTCTCTTCTGTGATGGCCTGAAATCCCACAAGATGGTGAGCCAAAATGCATCTTTCAGTGTTGTCTATCCGGTATTTTTTTTTTTTATTATTATGCTGACATTAAAGTAACTTTATGTATCTTTTCCAATAGATAGTAAGAAATTTTAAGCAACAACACTAGAAGAATAAATGTCAAAAGAGTGCAAGAGCCGGGCATAGTGACGCAAGCCTTTGATCCCAGCACTCAGGAGGCAGAGGTGGGAGGATTGCCATGAGTTCAAGGCCACGCTGAGACTACATAGTTAATTCCAGGTCAGCCTTGGCCAGAGTGAGACCCTACCTCAGAAAACTAAAAAGAATAAGAAAAAAGAGTGCAAGAAAATTCAGGGATGATGGGAATAGAACATGCTGTGAAGAAATCATGGTCATTGAACATTCAAAGTGAAAAAAGTCATAATTTAGAGTCATTAAATTCTGAACTTAGGGATAGTTTTGCCTTAAACACCAAGTTTTTCTTTTGTTTCACTTTGTTATTGTCATGTGAATAATATAACGCGACTGTTTTCAGAAGATCTTGTAGTAAACATAATTTTTTACAATGTAATTTGTAAGTTAGAATTTTTTGTTTTAAATATTTTGTCTATTTTTATTTATTTATTTGAGAGCAACAGACAGAGACAGAAAGAGGTAGATAGAGACAATGGGAGTGCCAGGGCCTCCAGCCACTGCAAACGAACTCCAGACGTGTGCGCTCCTTAGGCTTCACAGGCAAGTGCTTAACCACTAAGCCATCTCTACAGCCCGTAAGTTAGAACTTTTAAAATGGCATATTGGGCTATCTACTCAGATCCCTAGCAAACTGTGAGCTTTTCTGCTTTATTTTCACTTTCTTCTGAAATAAGCCCTTGCTCAACTTAAAAAATGTCATATTAATTGAATAATTAATAATGAAATTATTGAACAAGGAATGTTATAATCTTTGGAAATATACTGCAGAATAAGATATTGAAAAAAAGCATTTATGTTTCCCTGATATTTATATAATATAGTAGAACACAGGTAACAAATGCAATAAAATTTGTAGAAATCTGCTCTTAGAACACTGTTGATATCCCTCCATAGAAGGAGGAGTAAGATGGGCCATAAAACCCTCACTTGATATCTCAATCACTCCCTCCTACAAATTTACTCAAGCTGTGCATGGTCTCATGGTTTTGGGAAGTGCTAGGATGAGACATCAATGATGTGGCTGTTTTGGTTTCATCCATGTTCCTGTAAGTACCCCAAGCTCATGCTTCTGTAGCCAAACAAACTTATTAGTTCCTGTGGTGGTTT
This sequence comes from Dipus sagitta, assembly GCA_036346955.1. Classification (NCBI taxonomy): domain Eukaryota; kingdom Metazoa; phylum Chordata; class Mammalia; order Rodentia; family Dipodidae; genus Dipus; species Dipus sagitta. Next base: position 27,791,139 of record CM070781.1, on the reverse strand, counting down.
GATTCGTGTTTCCCTCATAAACTTAGGTGTTCTGAATGCTAGGTTCCCAGACAATGGAGATTTGGGAATTAACCCCTCCTAGAGGCAATGTATTGTTGGGGGTAGGCTTATGGGTATTATAACCAGGTCCCCCTTGCCAGTGTTTGGCACACTCTCCTGTTCCTATTGTCCACCTAATGTTGGCAAGGAGGTGATGCCTACCCTCTGCTCATGCCATGGTTTTCCCCTGCCATCATGGAGTTTCTCCTCGAGCCTGAAGCCATAATAAACCTCTTCTCTCTTTCTTTCTTTCTTTCTTTCTTTCTTTCTTTCTTTCTTTCTTTCTTTCTTTCTTTCTTTCTTTTCACACAAGCTGCTCTTGGTCAGGTGATTTCTGCCAGCAATACAAACCTGACTATAATAGTTCACAAAGCTAGACTTTGGTTGAATCAGTACTTTGATCTATTGTTGGTGTCCTGTGTGGGATAAGGAGACATTTGTACATATCTCCCAGGGAAAAGTTCACAGAACAAAATTAAAGCAGAGCCTGTAGATAGATACTGCTGGAGATAGATTTTTCAAACAGCTGTCTTCAAAGGCCTCTTTGAGGCAATGTTTATAGCAAGAAGTTAAATGAAGATGCATACTGAGACAAATGTCACAATTCAGATTTTTGTGACTTTTAAAGGCAGAGGATCTCTCGAAACTTCTCACTTGCTAAGTGCACAAATTTAATAATACCACTTGTACATTTTCTAAATTTTTCACTCACTTTTATAAGTACTGAGTTCTAGACTAAAAAAAAAAAAATGTTAGGTTTAAAAAAAAAAAAAACTCTCCCAAATTTATTTTATGCCAGTTTTATAAGAAAAAGATAATTGAATGTCAAAGTAACACCCAAATTAAATTTCTGGTTATTCTGGTCCACTACTCAAAAGTGTTGTTAATTAAGGTACTATCATCCATAATAATGGAACATTTCTTTTTTATTTGTGTGGCGTGTGTGTTGTGATATATATGGTAGGTGAAATGTATGCAAGCGTATGTGCTAATGTGAAGCCCTCTGGGATCATCTGAGGTCAGAGAAGAACACACGGCTCCCTCTCTCACTGACCTTATGGTGGTGTCCCCTTACTGATGCTGAAGCTTGTGCTTCATGAGCTTCAGAGATGCTCTTGTCTCCACTCCCCATAAGACGGGGGTTACAGGCTTGTTTGTCCACGCACACTATTTATAGGAGAGCAGTGTCAAGCACCCCCAAGCAATCATGCTTGCACAGGAAGTATACTTAACCTCTTAGCCACCTCTCCAGACTCAATAAAAAGGTATATGTTTAAATATGTTCCATTCTTAAAATGGACAATGTAAGGATGACATGTATGTGTTTATGTGTTTATGTATCAGTGTATGAATGCACATATAAGCTTATTCAACAGTTTAATCTATTGTACAATATTAGAAATATTTGTATGATTAAGAATGGGGCATGGTGTAAGGTTATATATGTCATAGTATTTCTTGTGACAATTATTATGCCATCCTAATCATTTATGATGTTAATAACTGATTTACAATTATATTTATTTTATTATTATATTTATTTATTTGCAAGCAGAGAGATATTGAAAAGACAGATGGAGAGAATGGGCACAACAGGTTCTCCTGCTGCTGAAAATGGACTCCAGATGCATGTGATATTATGTTCATGTGGCTTTATGTGTGTACTGAGGAATTGAACTTGGTTTGTTAGGCTTTACAGGCATGCACCTTAACCACTGAGAAATCACTCCAGCCCACATTCATTTTATTTTATTATTTACTTTTCTTATGGGATCTTTTATTGTTTGTTTTGGGTAATAAGGATTTTCTCTCTCTCTATCTTTTATTGAGTAGAAACTCTGTATGGACACATCATGTGTTAGTACCATCATTTCCATCCTTCTTGTCCCCATACCACTGAGGGCCCTTCTCATTGATCCCACTGGTATTCCCCATGGGGTTATGGGTTGTGAGTTGTCAAAACAGCAGTCAGTCATTGTTTGAATATCTCTGGATCTTCTCTGCTACCCTGAGGCTCTTATAATCTTTCTGTCTCTTCTTCAGCAAAATCCCCTGAGCCATGGAAAATGTGTTTTTAGTCTACTTTAATGTTGAGCTCTCAGGAGTTTCTGGATGTCTGCAGCCCACATATTTTTTAAGATGGTTAAAAGCTTTACTGTATAGTAAGGGGCTTCTGGGTAAGGTGATCAACTAGTGTTGGGGAAAGAAAGATCCAAAATAGCACATGATGTGTGCTTCTTCCCAAAAATGAAGGTATGGAAGGAATTATTTGCTTTGGGGTAATAATCCCCATACACTGAAGCTGGAATGAGCAAAGATTGTTGAGCAACCACACTTAAAATGAGATCTGTGCCACAGATTCTGCAGAGAGGAGCCCTAACAGGGGAGCCCACAGCACCTGTGCACCACAGCTGGGAGGCTTAAGGCCCTGTTTGGGTATGGCTCCCACGAGCCTGGCCAGGCCTTGCCTCCATGAGCTTCAACAGACCTACTGAGAAAGGAGCCCCACATACAAAAGAAGAAAAGTAAAGGTCCAGAAGAAGGGTGCATGTGGAAACTCAGCACTAGCCTCCAGGAGAGCCCCCCCCCCAATGGACCTCACCCTCAAGTTTCAGTCTTAGCTACAGTCCATAGGAGGGATGCCTGGCGGATCCCACTCCTAGACACCAGGTAGTGTGTATAGATTGGCATCCAAGCCCATGTGGGCTTGCCACCCTCCATCCTGTTGTGTGTACAGGGTCCTGAAAGAGTTGGGAGTGGGGCTCATTGAGCTGTCACCCTACCTGCATCTGGAATTCCATTCACACACAGTCAGACAGCAGTAGCCCATCAAGGTCCCTCGCTGATTAAGCACCAAAGGGTAGGTAATACTGGGCCCTAATGTCCAGAGGGAAGCTTCTAACCTCTTTCCTGTGAGTACCTACTACTTATAGTGCTATGAGCAAGGAGTAACCTCCCTAGAGCAGAATTCCTGGCATAGAACGTTACACCCTTTGTGGCAGCACCAGCACTGCAGACCTCAGGGTTCTGGTGCTGATTACACACCAAAAGCCAGGCAAGGGGAAAGCTGGGCATCACACTCCAGGAATGCTTTCTCGCTAACCACATATATACAGGATCTGCACCTGAACCGAGGAGTCAGTTGTCACACTAGCAGGGAATTACTTTTCCACAGCGGAACTCCTTCTCTGCCATCTGTCCTGTGGCACTACCACTGTGGCCCATAGGGTCATGGGGCCTGGCACACACGGCATGTTGGAGGAGGTAGGAAAAGTCTTGACCAAAGCAAGGTGGACTCCACACTGTCCAGAAGTATCTGGCCTTATAATCCCTATGAGCAGTTAGCCACCATGCTGGCAAGGAACTCTCATCCTACAATCTGGTACTCCTAGAACTTTTGACCTACCCATTGGCTAATACTAGCCCTGAGACACACAGAGACCCAGTGCTGATGTAACTTCAAAGTTCTAGGCAATGGTCAGCATTGGAGAAACAGGGTCCTACTCTGACACTAAGCAGGCCCAGGGCCATTCTCAGACACATCAGGACACTACACCCCCATGGTTGGCCCTGCTCAGAGTCAGATGCACCTAGCCCAAGCAGGTACATAGACTGACCTCCCACTCTCACCTTGACCAAAGCTGCTCAGGCCACACAACAGATACCATAAGAGTTACATTTGCTACGCTGTTATCAAAACAAGGGGCTTTTTGAGATCTGCAAACCCCAACCTGGCTGGAATCTGGAAGACAGTCAGTCCCCAGACAGTTAGCTTGTCTAGTGTCAGAAGGTGCTGCATGAGCAACTGGGGGAAAATGACCAAAACCTGTCCAAGCAACTTGTGGTTTAAGCAGCAAACAACCTGATGGGATGCTCACCCAAGTACAGTAGTGGCAAACAGCCATGGTGGGTAAAAAACTGTGCTTGATTTGGCTAACTAATTCACTCAGTGGAATGGAACCCATAACTAGAGCTGGGTTACAAGTCAGAACCATATCCAAAAAATGAGCCCGCTCTCCATTATCAAGCTCCCACCAATCATAGGCTATAAGAGATCCTACACCTATTAAATTCTCTCTAAAATAATAATGATTATCCTATCTATCTGGTGTTGAATTTACTCTCTTGCATGATTTGTTTCTCTTTTTCAGATGGATACAGATTGTGAGGAGAGAATCAACCCATCACACTTCACCATGGCCCCAACTGAAACCAAGAGTAAACGGGTTAATGAGCAAGAGTGCTGCTTTCTTGGTGAACCTACCAGCAGCACAAGGATGAAGGAGATAGACACAAAGAACCCTCAACTGATGAGCATATAAAGAAATCAACAAAGTAGTCCCATGATGGCTATTGTCAGTGGTATACACAAAGACTACTGATTTTTGTATGTTGGTTTTGTATCCTCTCACTTTGCTGACCATGTTTATTTTTAATTTATTGTATGTTATTATATATTTATTATATTTATCCACAAATTTTTGTGGTGGAGTCTTTCTCATCACTTAAGTAAAAGATCATGTCATCTTCAATTAGGCTTAGTTTAGCTTCTTCCTTTTGAAATTCTATCCCTTCTCCCTAAAGTGTTCTGAGCCTTTGTTATAATTTTCTTTAAAGTTGCAGTCTCAGAATCTTCTGGATGTCTGGATTTATCCTTTGTGTCTATTATTCTTTTCCTGGTGCATAAGGTTTTCAGGGTCACAGTGAGAACAGCACTCATGTTTAGCTTGCCAACTTCTCTGGTTTCCCTTGGATCCTGGCCGATATGCAAGAGGTGGCTCATCTCATGATAGGAGGTCAGTATGTGTATGTACTCAGAGTACTTTGGGAAGAAGGGGTAGAAAGATGGTAAGAGACACAGGGTGCCAAGGAGTATCCAGAGGCATTGTGCCCCCCGCCCCTGCAGGATTACTGACTGCTGCTCTCATAACACATAATCCATTATCCCAGGCTAAAATAACCACCCTGAGGAGGGCCTTCATTAGAATGGGGACAGGGAGGAGGTGATTAGGATCAACATATGATTTGTATATACAAAAGACTTACTAATTAATATAAAAGCATGGTAATACTAACAATGAATATATTAAAAGGGGAAAATAAATGAAAAATATATACCAAGTAGTACAAAAATTGCATCCTATCATGGTACCCCAAAATACCAGGGATCATGAGTTTCTTTACATAAGAGCATAATAGGTTTAATATATAAGTTTTGGTTTTTTTCTTAACATATTGATTTTTGATTCACTGAAATAAAATTTCAAATTATATTATCTTAATTTATAATATACCTGACTGAAAATAAACCCACTGCATTTATAGAAAATATAATCTCAAAATAAGTGAAATAAAATTGTATACTAAACAGAGTATCTGAATGCTTCTTCCTTTCCTTTGTACAATAAGAGAAAAGAATAAAATGCTGTCAGTGCAAATTTAAAACAGAATTTATGTCATTTATTTCTTGTCATTCTGCTTATTAGTCAATCAACATATTTGTAATATGTAGTCTAAATCATTCACTGTGTGAGTTTATTTTTAATTTTTTGTTTATTTTTATTTATTTATTTGAGAGTGACAGAGAGAGAGAAGGAGGGAGGGAAGGAGGGAGTGAGGGAGGGAGGGAGAGAGAGAGAGAGGGAAAGAGAGAGAGAGAGAATGGGTACGCCAGGGCTTCCAGCCACTGCAAACGAACTCCAGATGTGTGCGTCCCCTTGTGCATCTGGCTAACCTGGGTCCTGGAGAACTGAGCCTCGAACCAGGGTCCTTAGGCTTCACAGGCAAGCGCTTAACCACTTAGCCATCTCTCCAGCCCACTATGTGAGTTTTTATATTCATTTTGACATAAAATGACCAAACAATGCATTTTTAATTGTGTTCTGTTTTAAATAAAACCAATGGAAAACATATAGAGTTATTTAATTATATCTTTAACTATACTTTTGGACTCATAGACTAGATGATGTTTCAGTTTGCATTTCGCTAGCTTTCTTGTCTCTTGGAGAGAATGTCTGACATAAACAATTTCAGGGATGATGGATGCATTTTTAAGCATGGCAGTTTTGAGTTTTCAGTTCTTGGCTGCTTGGTCATAGGTGCTTCTGAAATATATGGTTTTGCTTGAGGCATGTGGGCAAGGGTACTCACCTTATGGCAGTCAATAAGCAGAGAGGCAGGAAGGAATGAGGGCAAAATATGACCCTTAAGTCATACTGCCAATGATCCAGTCATCCCACCAGGACCCACCTCTTAAAATTTCCTTCAACTACCCAAAATAGTGTCACCAACTGATGATGTACCATTCAATACATGAAATTTTATGGGATATTTCACATTCAAATCATACCAGTGTCTTTAATGAAGCTATGTAATCTGGATACATTTTCAAATAAAATGATAGTGATAATGGAGCCTTTCTTTCATGATCATAAAGTTGAAAATTGTTGCATGCACATGTATATTGTATTTGTTGTGTGGTATATATGTGGTGCATAAACATACAGATGTGGAGATATGTGTACCCTGTGTATATTTATGTGAAATTCAGGAGAGAACTTTAGCTGTCCCCCCTACATTGTTCATCTACATGTTTCCTTGAGATGAAGGGTCTCATGTTCAGTAGCTTGTGGTTTTCATAAGCCTTCATGAGAGTCTGCTCCCCACATTCATGGCCATGCCCAATTGTTAATGTTGGTGCTAAGGAATTGAACTCAGGCCCTCTGAAACTCTCATGCTTGTGTGGGAAGCTCTATAATTAATGAAACAACTCTCTAGCCCCAGAAGTTTGAAGTTTTCTTCTTTGAAAAGCAATATCTTGTTAACATTTTCTAAATTAAAGTGAAAGAGTGCCAATTAAGTGAAAGGTTGTCTTATTGTTATTTTTTTCTCACATAAGAACAACATTTGTTCCAACAGCTGTCAGTGACAGCTATGTTACTATTACTGAAAATGCTACGAATAATTCCAAATACATAGAAATTTATATCAAGCTGATTCATGTTATTCAGGGCAGAAAAATTGTTATATCTGTCCTTTAAGTTTCTGTCCTGTGATAATTTTCAAAGGAAAAAAATAAAACAGGAAAACTCATTATCCTTGATGAATATGCCAGTGATTTCATACATGACAATATCTTTTGGGCTATTTATCTGCAATATTGTGACTGAATCTATCATATTTCTACATGAGTAAAATTTTATTAACATTTATCACCCACACCTCTCACTTACAATCAAATGACAGAAGAAACATTGACTCAATGGTATGGTTGTGGCTATAAACATGATATATCATTGTTTGAATTTATAGACAAATGATTCTGATACTGCATCTCAATTATATCTTAACAAATATCATATTCCTAAACAGTATGAAATTATTGTTAGTCAATGATAAATGAAAAAAGTTTTTCAATTTCAAACTTATGCATTATTTTTTAGTCTATTGGTATTAGACTATAAAATGGTACATAATAATAATAGATAACATATATATGTTAATAATAATAATAATAGATAACATATATATATTAAAAATAATAATAAGGATAACATATATATGTTAAAAATACATATGTTATCTACTATTATTATGTACCATTTTATAGTCTAATACGACTACAAAGACTATAAGAAAGACATATATATATATATATATATATGTATATATAGATATAGATATATACATCTTTCTTAGCTGTATAATGTGCTTTAAAATAGTATGACTAGGATAATTTTCTAGTGAAGTCCCTTATTTTGTGATACCTATATCTATCTTCTATCTAGCTATGCATACATACATATATACTAAAACATTTTTCAAGGACACACATCCTATAATCTTTTCCCCATGTATAGGAAGGAAACGTACTTATTGTTTACCTTCACCTTTACTATAGAGGGCTATTGTAGACTGTCTAATATAAATACATTCTACACTATGCTGAGAGACCACAGACATATATACTCAGTACTAAATACTCCCTGCTTTCTGGTCAGCTCTTCAGATAATTGTTTTGTCATCATAATTATAACCTACTAGCTAATAGTAAGTTATTACTAATTCCTTTTGTATTGCTAATTGTTAAACAATTAGTTAGAGATTTTTATGATTTACTTAAACAATGTCAGTGGTCACTGTGGTTGAGTGCATAGTAGCCACAGTCTTACAGAAGAATATTAAATATAGGATAAAAATCACTGAAGACAATAAATGTGTTGGCATAAGTACCAGAGAAGTATAAAATGCTCAGGTGCTCCTTTTCATTAAAACAAATTTAAGATATTAATATAGAAGAGATTTTAAAAGTCTGGAAAAATAGTTAAATGTGATGAGAATCAGAGATATATTTAAAATTTAAGATGTAAAAAATGTAGGATGGGGGTTTGTATTAAAATATATCATGTATATACTATCATCATGTGATTTATTTATTTGCAAACAGAGAACGAGAGAGAGAGAGAGAGAGAGAAGACAGAGAGAAAGGGTATGCCAGAGCCTCCAGATACTGCAAATAGATTCCAGATGCATGTACCACTTTGTGCATCTGGCCTACATGAGTACTGGGGAATCAAACTCAGGTTATTAGGCTTTGCATATTAGTACCTTAACCATTGAGCCATCTCTCTAACCTCCTCATCATGTAATTTAAAGGGCTTTTCAGTCCCACTTCTTCCACGGTTTGTTGGAACCACAAATCAATAACACCACCAGAAATCAGTACTCCCTGTTTTTCCTCTCTAGAAATTCACTCAAACAACTCTTAGCTTCTACAGATTCATTTTTAACTTGGACCAGTTAATGTATGGAAACTCAATCACTGTCCTAAAAATACTGGGTTGTATATTAATCTTATTAGTCTGTTAAGTAAGGAACATAGACACGGACACACACACACACAAGGCAAATATAATTCAGATGAGGAATGTAGTTGCAACAGGGCATGATAAAAGAAAAGAAGACTCTATGGAAGGCAAATCTCAAAAGAAGAAGAAACATAAATGGAGGATGTATAAATAGTTCATTTATTTGATGTAAACTAGCTATGCAGACAGTATTTGTATAAAGCAGATGAGTTAAGAACAGGAAAAGTTTTCGCAAGTAATTGAATGAGGGTAAATTGAAGAGACAATCCTGATTCAGGGAGAAATTATAACAGAGAATCTAATGACTGTTTGTTTCAGATTGTTAAATATGTATATATATATATATATATATATATATATATATATATATATACATACATACATACATACATACATATACATATATATGTACATATGTATACAAATAAAATATATAATATATATTAACATATACAATACCCATATACATAACACAGACTGACTCACCATAATGTTTGTGCTAACATCAGTATGAGATGCTGTGCAAACCACTGAGTGCTATAGACCCTTAAGAAATGCATAATGGTTAGAGCTGTCAATCACTATCTTAGATGGTCATGGAAATCTACAAAAGGAAAACCAGAAAGCATGGAAAAGGAGTTGACATCTGTAATAGAGACTTAAGGTATACTTAGTAGTTTACTACTTGAAGATTATGAAAAAAATTTAAAAATATTTAGAAAGAAACAAGTAACAGATTCTATCAAAGCATATGTACCAAGGACCTAAGTGCACAAAGACTGTTAAAAGTGATGGGAAATAGCATAGAATTATGGAATCAAGTTTTATGTCTCAGTTTGGAATTGGGCAGAAGTCAGCCTTGAGATAAAGTCCCATAGAAATATTGACTTGGAAGAAAAGATAGATAGGTGTCACTGAATAAAAAAAAATTGCTGGGCATGGTGTCACATGCCTTAAATCCCAGAACTAGGTAGGCAGAGGTAGGAAGATCACTGTGAGTTTGAGGCCATGCTAAGATGGCATAAGGAATTCCAGATCATTCTGTGCTACAACAAGACCCTACCTCAAAAACTAAAATAAAAAATAATAAAATTAATGAATTAATTAAAAAAATAATTAAGTTAAGAAAAACTAAACTGACTCTGTGCTTTAACTCTGAGAAATGGTGCAAAATTATTTCATCATTTTCCTAAATTAGTAAAAAGGAATCCAGGGTATTCAAAGGTAAGGGCTTCATTTCTCAGGAGCATAAATACCACATAAGACTAAGAATTTGGTCGAAAGATAATGAAAATTCTAAATGCTATAATTAAGTTACTGACTATATATCCTTTATATCATAAAATGATAACTCTACAAAGAAAAATATTAGATAAGATATGATATTAAATTATGATAATTGAAATAGGAAGAGATTCAAACAATGTTTTTTGTGTGTATTGGTAATTTGTGTGGACTTCCTGTCTCCATTTTGAACTTTCATTTCTGTTATTGTCATGTTTATAGAATGAGTATTTTAGTTTATGTAAGAAGTATGAATCCAGGCTGGATGGGTGGCTTAGAGGTTAGGGTGTTTGCCTGCAAAGCCAAAGGAACCAGGTTCAATTCCCAGGACCCATGTTACCCAGATGCACAAGGTGTGTATATGTCTGGAGTTCATTTGCAGTGGCTGGAGGCCCTGTCATGCCCATTCTCCCCTCCCCTCTCTTTCTCTCTGTCAAATAAATAAATAAAAATAAAATATTTTTAAAAAAGAAGTATGAATCCAATTATAAGAATTAGTAATTATTTTCTGATACCTTATCTCACTATTCAGTGATCAAATATGTGTTGATCTCACATTATGTACCAGGTGTTGGTGCAAACATGGGCATGGGTTTCTACCTTAAGTATTGCAAGATAAAACAAAAGTAATGCTGTTGGCTATGAGGAAAACTGCACAACTGAAATGACAGAGAATGAAATAAATGATTGTAGACAGCACTTTGGAAAACATGTGACTTGAATTAGCAGAAGTAAAACAAGCCAGGTTGCAGTGAATTGCTTTCTGGAGGTCATATTACAGCAAGGTGTCACAAGATAAGGCCACTTAGAGGTGCTCACTGAAGATATGTGAATGTCTACAAAACTCTCTAGAGCTACTGAACTAAAATATATGGACATGAAGCCAGAGTGTTCACATTTAAAAACAAATTTCAATGTAATTATCACCTACAGTGAGGTTTATTATTTCCTGTATTTTTTTCAGAAATTACTTCCTAGAAACATTGGTATTCCACACAATAGAATCTAATTATAACGTTTTGAAAATAAATGCCATGCTTTGAAAATTAACATATTAATGAGTTGATCAAAAATTTAAAGTACAATTTTATGGAAGTCATTAAGGCTGTGCAAGAGGATTTTATTGAAATCAAATTTTGATGCTATTTCGGGTTTACGCATTATGTAAAAGTATAATTTTTTTGGAAAGTACAATTTATTTGCTCATGTTTGTTTTCTGGTTCCTGGAATAAATATTTTTAGCACAAGAAGAGTGGATCAAAATTTAATGTGTCTATAACTTTGTTTAATGTGAAAAACATATCACCAAAGCAAGCAGACCTAGAAATCAAAATCTCTAATCGTGAGTGTCAGAAATGCTATAATGCATGAAGACTGACAGCTGCAGAAGCAACAACTTCGGTTTGCCTACAAGAAGTTAAACATCCTTCTTCATAAGAAGTTTAAAGCAATGGTCAGATGAGCATCAAAAGTGACCTTATGTTTCTTCTGTTGCCTCCTGGGAACCATTCTCCTCCAAGAAAAATGAACACATCACATAGATACTTTAGTTTGTAAAGCTTAGGGAATAAAACACACACAACTTTTCAATAGTTGTGATTGAAAGTCCTGGGCAACATACATAACATGATGAAGAGGAGCCTTCATTAATGAAGCTTTGTAAGTACTGTCACCTGTACTTGCTTGTGGACCATGTGGTTACAAGTCTGCTCTCTATTTTCAACCAGGCAGATAGCTTAGAAACGAAAGGCCTGATATCTTTACACCAGGAGGCTTTAGTTGCCTGGCTGAGTTTATCCTCTGTGTACTTTTAAAACATTCCTGTGCCGGCTTGTGGCTGGCCCTTAATTTGAGAAGACAAAAGAGACCACCCAAAGAGATTATCGGAGTCTTAAATTTTGGTTGCATGAAAAATTTTAGAATAAATGAATTTGGTAGGATTTATGTAGTGTCTGGTGTCTGCTGTTTCAAGCTTTATTTATGCATAGACACCAGTCTGTACTGGATCTTGTTTATCTATGCCCTCTCAATTTGTTACAGAGTCAATTATCATGTCTGTAATTGGAGAATAGGACCTGGATGTGCATTTTCAGCCCATTTCCTTCCCTTCTTTCAGCTCTGGCTGCTTGCAGAATGCGTACATTTCTTGAGCATAGTGATGAAGTATTATTGTGCTTAGGCGAATCTCATAGTCCCTGTGACCAGGTACAGATTATATCAGTCTCTGGTGAAGGAGTTCATTGACAAAGTAATAACCTTGCTTCCCTCCCCCTCCATATTACTACAGATATTCACACTGACTCCTCTGATTCCTGAATGTTTATCATTTGTTTCCTAATTTGATAGATTGAGCAGCACCAACTTCCTCCTGGAAATGATGTCAAAAATGACTTTAGAATTTCAGGGTGGACATGAAAGACTTTTAGCTCAGATGGCCTGAACTGACAGTGTATTATAAAGTGTTATGGATTAGCATAAGGTGAAGAGGGGGGATAGAGAATCATTGTTTGATCTTCTGGTCCATGGAATTGGATTAAAAGTCATATTTAAGTAATAAGCAATTGATCTATTCATTAAGTCAACTAGTTTCAGTCAGTGTAAGACTTAATACTCTTAGTACACTACATTGACTATGCTTGATCTAAACCATGACATGGACTAAGACATACCAATAATTCACTTATCAGTCATGCACTGAAATGTTTATTTTTCCAATTTAGATATGTTATCAATGAACTGTCTATCTCATTCATTTTGAGTGTTTTCTTCTCTTTTCCACACCTCACAAACCTTTTAAGATGAGACTTTGGATAGGTGGACATACAGCCAAGGGCTTTTCCTATGTCCTTTCTAGGTTCTATTTTCCAAGCAAAAGCATTCTATAGAAAATAACAATCAGCAGTTTTAAATTTTCTTCTTTTGAATCCTATCTGTGTTTATTCATGGACAAACTGCATAGGGAATGTGTAAGTAATTAGCTACAAATGAAAAAAAATGGGTTTATAACTTGCTGAAACAAAAAGAAAATATAGCTCTAACATCAAAGGAAATAAGAAATCGTTTATTCTGGAGCCAAATTTGAATGAACATGTCTTTGAACATACATTCAGGTTTTCTCAAATACTAGTTTGAAATGTGGTACAGTTTCTTGAAGTTTGTTACAGTTACATGACAAAGGAAAGTCATAAATCAAGACACTTTTGAACTCTACTGGGTGAAATATCAGTAGACCGGTTACAGCAAGGCAGGGAAATCTACTACAGGTCTCAGATGCTGTCTAGTGATAGCATTCTTAGCTTTGGGCTTGGTGGAGGCTAACATTTTGGTCAATTAAGACATACCAAACCATTGCACTTGGTAGTCACAGGGATGTTAGGTCAGACACATAGATGAGGAATATATAACTATTGTAGGTGCTAAGGTAGCCCAAGACAATTTGGCTCTGGCCTTGCAATATTCCAACACTCCAAAATCATAAATTTTCTATCAACCATCCTTATAGAATTTAACATAAATATAACTTTTTATTGGAAATTTAAATTCACAATCTCTTTAAGTGTTTTTGTTTTCCCAACATTTCATTTTGATATTTGAACCTCTAAAAGTTGTCATAAGTTAAGGAAGACATGGCTTATTTTTTCCCAATTTTGCAAATTAGAAAATAAGGCCTGGGATCTGGAAACAGACATAGTATTAGGTCAAATTCTAGCTTGATAATGCTCTAGCAATATGAGCTTGTATAAATCATTCAGCATTCTATTTAAAGCATGGCTTGAATGGCTAAATTGAACTTGAGCATGAGATATGTTACCATTGCTTCTGCTATATAATTACTGCTCAAGAAATGGTAGTTATTTCATTTTAAATTTAAAGCCACCTTTTCTTACTCCATAAAGTTTGACACTAAATCTCAGTCACTCAAAACTTTTAGAATATCTGTACCATAGGCATTGTATTCATAAATATTCATGCAATTTAGCTTTTAAACTTTCAGCCATACATTTAGGCATAGACTCGATTCCTTATGTCATGAAAAGGATATGCCATCCTCATTCATCACTTGCAGCTCAGGAAGTTAGAAAGGGGAAATGGCACCAATAAATAATTCTACATAATTTCTGTGAACCATACAGACTAGAATTGACCAGTGTTAATAATTTCATAATTCATAATAGATTAATTTATTACAGGTTAACACCTCCAGCTGTTTTACAAATTAAAGTTCAAGAACTGTACTTAATAAATCTTTTTTATTCCCCAAGAATATCTAAAATATTCAATTGTCATATCAACATATATTTCACATCTATGTAAAGGCTTTTATGAAACCTAACAGCTGTAATAGTCTAAAGAATTCCAGATATTGCAAAATAGATTCTAAAAACTTTATGCTTAAGATAAATTTCATCATTTTCATTTTGTCATTCTCACCAGAGTGTTCAGGTTTTCGACAAAAGAAGAACAAGAATCCCATGAGGATTTTCTCTTCAGACCAAAATTTTACTTTATTTTCTTTTTTAATTATATTACATGTTAAGTATGCTTAAATGTTTTTAAAAATATTTTATTTTTATTTGTTCATTAGAGAATGGGGATGCCAGGGCCTTCGGCCACTGCAAATGAACTCCAGGCACATGCGTCACTTTGTGCATCTGGCTTAGGTGGGTCTTTCAGGTATGCACACATATGTGAATATGTGTGTACATGTGTAGGCCAGAGGTTGATACTGGGTGTCATTATTTTTTTGAGGGAGGGTATTTCACTAAAAATGGAATTCATTGATCCAGCTACCCTGGCTAATCAGTGACCCCAGGGAATCCCAGTCTGTCTCCCTAGTAATAGGAATGGGCTTAAAGGCATGCACCGCTGTACCTAGCTACTTTTGTTTTTTAATGAGTTGTTGGTATCTGAATGCAAGTTAGCATGGTAAGCCCTTTACTGACTGAGTCATCTCTTGACCCCTATGTATTCTCATATGAGATTTTAGTAGCATTATTTCTTTTAACTGTTAAACATCTTGAGCAGATTATTCAGGGTGAACTTGCAACCTAGCTAATGCCATAAATTTGGTCATGCCTAGAAGCAAGTAGAAAACTGCAAGTATTGCTGAACAGGTGATTCTCTGTTTTGTTTTAATGACATATTTGAATTATGATTGCTAAATGCAGTGAGAGGTTCAGTTTTTTCTCTATTTAAGCACTATGCAGTTAATTCATAATTTTGTTTTATTTTATGTATTTTCTTGAAATAAAGCCTGTCTTTGCAGCCCAGACTCACGTTAAATTCACTTTGTAGACCTTAAATTTTCAGAAATCCTCCTTTCTCTGCCTCCAAGGTATTGTGGTTACAGGTATGAGTCACTATGCCCAGCTCATAAGATTTTTTTAA
Organism: Dipus sagitta; assembly: GCA_036346955.1. NCBI lineage: Eukaryota > Metazoa > Chordata > Mammalia > Rodentia > Dipodidae > Dipus > Dipus sagitta. The sequence goes on along the minus strand of CM070781.1, from coordinate 27,775,561 downwards.
GCATTGTCTAAACATCCAAACTTTAGGAGCTAGGCAGATGCCTCACTGGGTAAAGTGCTTGCCACACAAACATGAGGACCCTAGTTTGTGTCTGAAAATCTGTAAAAAACTGAACATAGCATTATATGCCTGAATTTTAGTGCTGGAGAGGTAGAAAGAAGGGATCCTAGGGTAAGCTAGTCTAGTCTAATTTGTGAGTTCCAGGTTCACTACAAGAGCCTGTCTCAAAATACCAGGTGGTGTGTGATGGAGGACAATAATACCTCATGTTAATTCCAGACCTCCACAAATAAACACATATCAGACATACTAATACTCATATGTGTCCACACATTTAAAGATGTGTACACTCATCTACATAAAACACACACATACCAAAAATGATTTGAAAATATGCTCATTAGTAATGAGCAACACAACTCTTTTTTTTATTAATAACTTCCATGATTGAAAACAATATCCCATGGTAATACCCTTCCTCCCCCCACTTTCCCCTTTGAAACTCCATTCTCCATCATATCCCCTCCCCCTCTCAATCAGTCTCTCTTTTATTTTGATGTCATGAGCTTTCCTCCTATTATGATGGTCTTGTGTAGGTAATGTCAGGCACTGTGAGGTCATGGATATCCAGGCCATTTTGTACCTGGAGGAGCACATTCTAAGGAGTCCTACCCTTCATTTGGCTCTTACATTCTTTCCTCCACCTCTTCCACAATGGACCCTGGGCCTTGGAAGGTATGATAGAGATCTATTGCAGTGCTGAGCACTCCTCTGTCACTTCTTTCCAGCACCATGATGCCTTCTGAGTCATCCCAAGGTCACTGCCATCAGAAAAGAGAAGGTTTTCTAGCCCAAAGTGAGAGTAGCATTAATATATGGGTATGAACATTAAGAGAAGTGCTTACTGGAAAGTTTGGTGAGCATAGTATATACATGTAGCCAGACAGCAACAGACATTACACCCATAGACCTCATGACTACCCGTGTTGTACGTTTTGAGCATCATAGATGTATTCCCTCCCATGGAGCAGGCCTCCAGTCCAATTAGAGGGCAGCTGGTTTCCACCATGACAGATGTACCATTATTGTACCCGTTGGCTCATTTGGCCTGGCTGGCAAAATATGAGGCTTGTAGTGTCCTCTGTTGAGTATCTTCAGTGGTGATTTCTCTCTCTCCCATTGAACTGCATGCAGAATAGCTTCTTCCAGCTTTCTGTCAGCTGGTCTACAGGGAGGACGTTAGCTCAGTTCCAGCAGGATTTCTCAGTGGCCTTGCAGCCCAAGTATGTACAGTCTTTAGCAATAGGGTTTTATCATCTATTCCTGGTAGGAAACCAAGGGCCTCGGCAATGGCCTGTAATGTTTTGGGGGCATTAGGGACCTCCCTGGCCAACAACTCACTGGAAGGTATCCCATTCCTGGCACTGAAAATTTTCTAGTAGTAATCTGTAGCTTGTGAGTGTTCCATTGTCCAAAAAAGTAGGTTCCTATATGATTTATTTGTATCCTCTTAGATTTTGATTAGAACTCTTTTGAATAATATTCATAATGCAGATTCAATTACAAAACCAAAAATCTGGAGAAACTCAATGATTTAATTTAATGGAAAAATGTATAGTCTTGGACTTTTGTGATTAGTGTCTAGAGGATTTTAACTTTTTGATTGTATTTTATTTTCTCATAATGTTTTACAATATATGTTTAAATCCACCTTTCAGGAGTTATCTTTTCAAGTATAAGTAAATCAAACAACATCATGTTCAAGATTAATATCCTTAAGTTATTGCTTAGAAAAATTTGTTTTTTTTACAAAATAATTTTAATATTTTTCTTTAAGTTTGTTCTTTATTAATCAGATTTTTACTAATACGTGCATTTATAATAATATATATTATACACACATATATGTACACACATACATACATACATATGTGTGTTCGAAAAGTGCTGAGAGTGTGAGTTCAAAGTGGAGAGTTGTTTATCAAAAGGAAGAAAGCTTCATGCAGAGAGGAGGAATATGTTTTGAAATATGTTACACAGCAAAGTTTCTAGGATCAATAATAATGTACTATATAGTCAATAATATTGTGTGATCTACTTCAAAATAACTGAAAGTAAAGTGGAAATGTCTCACTATAAAATGAGGTGTTAGATACATTAATTAGTTGTGATTTAATCTTGCCATTCTGTGCACAGGTATCAAAGTGTCACATTGTATTTGTTAATCTTACCCATTATGATCTGTTAATACAAAACTTTGAAATAAAAGTGGTTTGCCTATGCCAGTGGGTTTGTCTTCTAAGCTTCTAATTCTGTATAGCTGGACTTCTTCTAGTACACATGTCTGTCCTATTCATATACCGTCTTCTGTCCTAAAATAGATTTAATATATTGTATTTTTAAACACAAAATAAGTTAGGAAATCTGAAAATGGTGAAAAATATTCATATCACAACCATGTTATGGTCATTATTCTCTGAATCTTCCCATATGCCTTTATATAAAGACCCTTGTAATCATAGTTTCTGCACACATCGATGTCCTGCCTTTTCAGTGTACATTTTGTTATACTTTGTCACATGATCTTCAATTCATACTCACTATTATTAAGAGACTGTAATTTTAATATTTAAGTTACAAACTGGCAGATCACTATATACTTACCTCTTTCACTAATGGATATTTTTATTCCTTTGGAGAAAAAAGACTCAATTACTTTATTCCATTGAAAGGTAGGTGGGAATTTCAATTAAGTTAAAATATAGAATTTTAAAACATCTTTATAAAAACTATTCTCGCATATACTGTAATCTGTCTGTAAAAATGTACCTTAGAAATATTTTTTAAACCTTGCCATTTTGTAAATTACTGGGATACGTCAAAAAGGTGTCAAATTGACAAGAAAACTCTTAAATTTAAGAAGTTACTGATCACATTTGTGTGTGTGTGTGTGTGTGTGTGTGTGTGTGTGTGACAGAAATCTAAAATAAAGTGTCCTATGAGAACAAGTAAGACTGCATTATTGGATATAGTACCTAATTCATTCATGTTGGGCTACTGAAGATTTGGATAAAAGTAGAGGAATTCAGACAAGCTGACATTCACATGGAGGAATGAAGACAGGCAAGCCTGGGTGTTGGACATGAGAAGCCAGGCAAAAGTTTTTCCTTTCTCTGCCTCTCTCTATATATCCTTCCCAGTTCTCAATACAATAGTTTTGACCCAATACTATGTTATTATTGATCATACATATTCTAACATCCTGCTATACCTCAAAAGGTAGTCCTCCTGTCTTCATGAACCTCTCTACCTTTAGACTGACAGCTCTGCAATCCCTTTCTTCTCTCATCACACTGCTCAGCATATGCATCACACTCTTGAACTTCCTGATTGAAATTCTCTACGTAATTTATTTCCTCGTTATGATTTTCCTGTGATAAGGTAACTGTATTCAGCATACGATCCTGCCAATTCCTCCTCATGCCAAATAGCACTATTCCCTCCCTTTCTAAACAATGAGCAGTGTTCCAGCATATATGTGTGTCACAGTGTTTTATCCATGAAGCTGCCAATGGGTTATTAAGTAACTTTCATATCTTGGCTACAATGAATATCGCTGTCAAAAATAAACACCTTTGACATTTTGATTTCATATGATTTCAATTTAATTTTCAGCAGTACAATACTGTCTTACATGAATCTGTCTTTAAAACCCAAAAATAATAGTAATGCCCATCTCACAGGCAAGCCTCTAAGAATACATGGACTTTGAGTGTTCCTAAAACCTAGCTAATGATTCCGTATGGAAAGTAACCTCTGTGGTGCTAGAAACTCATTTAATCCACCAGTGCAAATGAATGCTTGCTATTTAGCAATCTTATAATAAACATCTGTTGAATGAATAAATGGATGCAAGGGAGACTATGATAAAGCAGATACAAAAGATTTCACAAAAGCCTTGGGAGTTTGAAGAAAAAAAATGTGGCCCAGTATATAATGAAAGTTTTTTTTTTTAAATATAAATCTCATTATTTGGAAAATGTCAGTGCAGGTAACTAAAATAACACTTTACATTCCCTGAAGGAATTTAATTCAATTCTGGTGCTGTATAGTGTTTCCTGAGTAAAGCAGGTTTTTTTTTCAGAATCTACTCTGGCATATACCATATAGTAATTTACTGTGTTCAAAGTTTTCAAAATAATTTCTTGTAGTTGGTTAGCTCAAGCTTTAGAAGCATGGGAAACAAGTAAAATAAAATTACTACATAAGCAAGAAACATTTAGTTAGATCTGTCAATACTATTGAAAGAGAACAGACAGACATCACTTCAAGATAAGCACACTCCCTGTGTTCAGATTTTGCTCAGTGAGTAAATTGTAGCACACAGAAATACCTGTGCACATGTGCATATGCCTGTGTGCACACACATACACGCACACACACACACACATACACATACACATGGGCATTCTAGCTATTGTTGCTGAGTTCCAATGTCATGTAATATTTTTAATTTACAGTTGTCACATCACACTTGGAATAGATCCTATTTATTGATTATTTCTAGTTTTAAAATGAAAAATATGTATGACTTGGAATTTTGTAAATAAAGTGGTGAGAAGTTTACTTTATCTATTTTTTTATGACGATCACAGCAGCTAAGTAAGTGTCTTCAAAATAAAAGACTTGAGTCAGTCCATTATTAAGTGAAGTTACTAAGCATCTGCTGGATAAGCCAAAGGAGGATACTGTGTTATCAATAGTGTTGATTAGTATTTTATATATTGTTTTAGTTGAAAGAACATTACATAAACTATTAAATTCACTTATTTACTCAGAAATATACATATTAGTTAGGATGCAGTTGAAATTAACATTGTTATCTTGGTGCTTTTGTATAACAAAGACATATTTGCTCAAACATATTCAATTAGATAACTTTTCTTTTAGTGGACAATGTTTTATTCACAACAAATATAAAATCATTCATGTGTACTTGAGAAGGAATAAAGAGTGGTTTTGCAATTCATAGAACATAGTAGTTTACATTATTAAAGAATCTATCATTTAGTGGACAATTGTATTACTCAATAAATTTTTAATTCTTCAAGAAAATCAAATTTTTCATAGACACTATCAGGTAGACATCATTATATTCAAGTTATTATAGCAAAAAAAGAAACCTAAGAAACAGCAAGGTTTATTCTTCTCCGTTTGTACATGCGGGTTAGGATGGAATTTAAAATGAAGTGAATTTAAATTCATGATTCTCTTCTTAAATCATGGGTAGTTTAAAGTACATTTGTGGCTTCAGGAAGATAATGTAGTTTAATTTGACTAAGCATCTTATTTCATAAAGAATGAAAGCAAACAAAATTGTGAAAATATTAAGAGAGAATCCATAAATTCCTTTTTTAAAGCTTTTGCATTTTTGTGTGATCTTCCCTCTCCTTTTGTGAGAGTGCTAGTGAATGGAGGTCAAAGGATACTGTTGCCTCCCTAAAACTGATTACAAGCATGCCCTGCCAAGCCTAGCTGGTTGTTTTCTTCTCCTGCTTTCCTCTTCCTTCTTCCTTCCCACTTCCCTTTTCCTCCTCCTCCTCTTCTTCCTCCCTCTTTTTAACTTGGTTTTTGGGGTTGACTCAGATCCTCATGCATATAATTTACCAATTGAGTAATCTCCAATCTTCCTCCTTCTTGATTCATTCATTACCACCCCTTTTCTCCTTGCCATGAATTTTTAATTCTTTGATTCATAGCTTTCCAAAACCATCAAAGCCTGTGTGTGTTATCTCTCTACGAGTAAAGAATCTGATATATGCTCATAGAATACTAACCAATAGGACTGCCAAATGTAAGAAAAAAATGCTACAAACATTTTGGTTACTTTTAAGTTTCTAAGTTAAATTTCTGGGTGAAGAGTATGTTTTAAAATATGCAAATTTATCAGGTACTGTGGTATATTTATGGTGTTTTTTCTCTAAGACTCTATGGGAATAAAGCAGATGCAAAGCACTTCTGTTGATGATATTGCAAAAGATTTATAGTTTATGACGTCTCAGAGCATTTGTGATATGAATATAGCCCAAAGTATTTTTAAGTGTCAGGTGAATTGTGACTACTTATAAAGGGAAATTAATCTAGAACAACTATTGCAAAATCTTTGTATGAGTGAATTGAAAATATTTAAAAACCATGCTATTTGCTCTATGTCATCAGAAGACGTTCAGGTACCAATAATTAGGTACTTCTTTGCTTGCCTTCATTTAGTTTGCTTCTTACTGTATTGTTTTATTTGTCCATGGTGTAAATAAAGGTGGGGGAAATAAGTAAAAATTTGGCATTTAATTATCCAAGATAATTTTCCCTTACCCAAAGTCTGCCAATTTTCAAAATATATTCTCCTGTGATTACTTTTTCAAAAGAATAATTTATGAAATTACATAGTCCCTTATCCTAAATCCCATAGCTCCAGGGACGTAAGAACCTGGTGAAATTATGGATTTTGTATTCTCTGAAAGCACTTAATTTAATTATTTTTGGTTTGAAAATTAATGAAATTCAGAACATCTGTGATAAATCAGAAACACTGATAAAACAGTTTACTCTAATGAAAGCACCTTCTATCAAGAGGTGAAACCCTTCAATTACCCCAGGGCAGTACTCTTCACTGACTTGCCACCCATGAAAACTGAAAGAAGCAATATTGCAGCTTCGTACTTAAGGAATCTGGAAGCTTCTGTTGTATCTTAGACAAGAGCATACAAGCTTGCTGGCTGACGAGACACACGTGGTCCTCTTACCTCTCCTGAGCCTGTTCTTGTAAACAGCCTTGCACACAACCAAGCCTCTCAAGCGACAAAGCTTACCTTAGAACCACCAGAATCATGAAGGAGTTAAATAGAGGGAGTAGAAAAAACACTCAGCTAAATTCACCCCCAAAGTCATGCCACAAGACATTGAGCTAAGAACATAATTGTTATGTGAAATTGCTATATATCCAGACGGACCATTTACACAGCTCGAATGAACAGTTCAACACTGCCATTCAACTGGAATTCAGAATCCAGGAATTTGGCATGACAATGTTAAAGAGTTTTCCCAGAGTAATGAACTACAAATCAATATCAGATATCAATTACTTTGTTCACTTGTCTGCCTGAAAGTACATTCTATACATTCTATTCTTTTTTTATTATTTTATTTATTTATTTGAAGGAGAGAGAGAGAGAGAGAGAGAGAGAGAGAGCGAGCGAGCACACCAGGGCCTCTAGTCACTCACTGCAAACAAACTCCAGATGTTTGTGCCACCTTGTGCATCTGGCTTACATGGGTACTGGGGAATCAAACCTGAATACTTAGGCTTTCCAGGCAACTGCTAAGCCATTTCTGTAGCACATACATTCTATTCTTATTTAGATCAGTTACCTGGTTTATATGGCTGTGAGAACATAGTCTTTCAGTGCACCAAAAGAGAGGAAATAGGCAGTTAGGTTGACTGGGCCCCTGAAAGTAAAAAAGCAGAAAAATCTGTACTTGGTAGAAATAAAAGATGATCTGCCTTCTTATCCATTGCCTAGTTCCCTAGACTTGTTTTTCCACAAACAACCTGGAGCCCTCTTGGAAGGAAAGTCTTTCATAGGAATTAAACATTATGTTTGATCTAGTTCAGTCCTTGGAACTTAATGTCAGGGCTTGCCTCTTCCTGAGATAGCCCCCAGCCCTAATCAAACAGCTGTCACTCTGGTTCACCTGAGTGGGAAGACAGAGGCCACCTCTATAAGGTTATAACTGTCTTTACAGAGGAAGGCATGCTCTCTGAGCTGCCTGACCACTTGAGAACTTTGAGCTGTGGGTGAGTTTTCCCAGGCCTGTTTAGTGGAGATCCCCTGTCCCCCCTAGCCCTTAGACTTCTTTATCCCCTCCAATTCCCCACATAGCAGGAGTTCTTGGAACTTTCTTCTTCTTCTTCTTCTTCTTTTTTTCTTTTTTCTCTCCACAGTTTTCCCAGGTCCTCCAGGTGGGATCTCTAGCTATGTGAGTGCCTTTCCTTGGCTCTGAACTTCCCCCAATAAATATAATAATTTAATAATTATCCTTTTCAATCTTTTGTATTCAATTCTTTGATTAAAATTAGACATGAACCTAGGGTTTGGGGTTTAAGGATTTTCCTGAATCCCAAGTACCCTGTTACATATTTTTCTCATCTACTAATTGTGTGGAACCAGACTACAAGTGCTTTCTTAGCATGGAATATGGAGGGTGGATGTGAGTGGCTGGTCTCCCAAGAATCACCACTGATAATCCAAGTGCAATGACTCATTTGAAGGTGAGAATATATGCTGTTTAGTTGATTTTTTTCCTCCGGGGAAAAAAGTGTACATCTCTGGTAACATCTTTTACAATGCTCACACACATTTTGGGAAATGAAAGGATTCATCAACGTTGTGCTTTATTTATTCATTTGAGTAAAAATTACAGGTTTCCTTATGACATTTTCATACATATGTCATTGCAATTTGCTCAAATTTGCCCTTTACTATATATACTGTCTGTCATCCTTCTCTGCCCTCTCACTCTCCATCCTTTTGCCTCCCTCTAAAAATAACTAAATTCCAGAAACCTATAGAACAACATGAAGAATGTAGGTAACCACAATGTATAGCATTTTTGAACATAAAAGCAGATATTACGTGTTGTTAGTATGTACACAAACACACACACACATACACACACACACACACACACACATCTGCATAGGTTCATTTACTTGTTCTGCCTCTGTTAGCCACAGCCGATCTCTGCTGCACCTGTCTGGGTTGAGTTTAGTAGGACTCACTGAAAGGGCAGGGCACTGCCCATCGGCTCATTGGACTGGAAATATCTGTCCATCCATCAAAATCCTTTTTAACAGCAATGGCCAGCTTCCTGGCCATACATTCTCCTAGAGAGTTTGCTGACCACCTGATTCTTCAGGCAACGAAAACCTGTTCCCATAAGAAGAGGAAGCCAGCATGTCACCAGTGCTGCTGTTATCACCATGGTCTTCTTCACCCTGCTCTTGGTCATGCCCTTTGTCGTCTAGTACGTGTACAATAACAAGGCCAGCACCATCCTCCAAAAACAAGTAACTCAACCAAGAGCAGAAATGATGATTATTTCTGGTAATGATACCCAGGCCCTAATGAACTATCCCTGGCTCCAGTGGTAGCACACTTATTCAATTAGGTGAAAGTTTTATCTTAATTTTAAGAAAATTTCCTTTGTGCCTACTCCATTAATGTTTTTATATGTATATTATATGTATATTTTTATATACATATGTATGTATATATGTATATGTGTATATAACATAACACCATTTGTAAAACACTAATATATGTTTTAGATTTTTGTTCAAATTTTTGCATTTTCTTATTGTTTACTTCTAAAAGTTATTTTGAAGATCAGTGTAAAATGCAAGAGCTTTTAATTTTTTCTCCTCTATGAAAGTCAGTGTGATGTTGGCTAAATTCATTACAGTTATTTTTTTGTAGTTATTTCAGGCTTCATTACCTTGATTGCATTATCCTACACAGTGACCCAAAAGAGACTGTTGCATTCTTTTAATTATTTGACTTCTAAGATAGTGCATACATTTAGCAGAATTTTTCACAAAATAATTGTTATCCATAATGTATACAGAAGAGATAGATATAAATTTCCTTATATTGAAGTATGACCATAACATTTATGCTGTCATTCAAAACTACTTTAGACACTGACCTTCAACTCATTCCTCTTGTCTCCCAAATAGTTACTGGACATGTTCAATATCAAAATGGCCTTAAAACATAGGATATGAGAACAAAATATTTGCCTTTGTGGAGTTGTTATGGCATACTTATTCTGGTTTATTCCATATATACTATTTTGATTACATTATTTATCTATTATGAAACTTGCAGACACCTTCTGAACAAAAAAGTGGGACCCCATTGGTTGAACTTTATGATAAATAAATAATGGGAAGATGATTATTGTCTTTATGTCCCTTAAGGTGTGAGAATAAATATTAACCCCAATGGCAGACATTAGGAGGTTACATTTAACATTCTATGTAAAAAACAAAAACCGGATGGCAAAGGTTTTAGCGTCAACTGAACAGCTCCATAATATTCTTAGGAAAGTTAAAAATAAGGCAGGAGCTAAGTGAAGAGGGAAATTGGATGTACCCAATGATTTAATCTTGAGGTTTCCAAATAAAATGTTCGGAGTACTGAGGCAGTGCTAGAATTAAAGTAATGCACCACCACACCTGGCTTATGAAGTAAAGGTTATGTTAATTTTACCTGCTTATTTGTTAACAAATTTCATTAATTTTGCTCTTTTCAGTTTTCTTTAAATTTTATAAAGTTTTTCTTTGATGATTTCACAAAAGTAGTAAGTGTATTTTTATCATATTAACACCTTCCATTCTTTTATCTCCCTCCTATTCACAGTTAGCCTTTTTCTCCCCACCTGTTCATTGTCTTAATTTTATGTATGTTTTTTTTTTTTGAGACCCACTGTGTTTAATAAGGTTGCTTTCATGAGCATGGATGGAGGGGTAATGAATTTAATCATGGACAATTTACCAGTGGCTACACTACTAAAGAAATTGTCTCCCATCACCATAGTAACTATTAAATACTAGTAGCTCATTAAGGAAGAGCAGGGCTTCATGAGCCCTTCCATCATGCATGATGCAATGATGATGGATTACATCTTGCACAGGAAACCATAGCTGGTCTGAGTTCATGAATGGATCAACCATGTCATGTCAAAAGATCACATTTGAAGGAGGATTTCCATGAGTTCAAGGCCACCCTGAGACTACAGAGTGAATTCTAGGTCAGCCTGGGCCAGAGTGAAGCCCTACCTCAAACAAACAAACAAACAAACAAACAAACAAACAAACAATCAAACAATCAAACAACAAAAAAAGATCACATTTGAAAACACTCCTCCCCAGCCTCCCACAGTAGTGTCCTGAATTATCCCAAATCTACAGAAGGAAAGCAAGAGCCTTGGTCTTCTTATATCAACTCAGCACACAATTCTCTGCAGGCAGGAGTAGATAAACAACAAATGCATCATTCCTGAAAGACCCAGCTTGGGACCCTCTGCACTGGCTGACATAAAGATGAAATAAAATATGTACCTAGTGAGAAAGTACAGCTAAAAATACTCATTATGTTACAACCCATCCTCAAGTTGTGCTAATGTTTTGATAAAAGCAAAACAACCCATGGCCTTAAGTGTGCCTCTAATTAGAACTCTGAGATAATTATCTATACTGATTTCTGCTTTAATAAGTTCAAACATGTTCAAATTTGAAGTAGTTTGTTAAACTTTATTTTTAAGGATTCCTCAATACATGAAATATGGCCAATATGCAACAACTTCAGACATTGAGGTTTTGTCTTTGTCCTTATTGAAGTGAGAGCAGTGGTTTCAAGATAAGATAGCATACACTCTAAATGCAAATTAAAAACAAAACAAGACACTCCTGGGCTAAGAACTGTTTCCAACAGTTGGTTAGAAAGTCTTGAAGTATTCTTGTTGATTTCTATTCAAAATATAGGGAATGCACTGTTAAAAATAAAAATATAGAGTTCAATCTAAAACTTCTATCTGATCCTAACTGTCTCTCCATTCAGTATAATTTTAAAAGGAATAAAGCCTTTTGATCAGGAAATCAGCAGTGAAACATGAAGTCGGAATCAAAAATAACAACAAAAACATCTTGTTTGTAAAAAGCTGGCATGTTTTTGAAAAAGAAAAGTACCCAAAAGTGATATCCCTTTTTTTCCAACCTTTTAAGAAATATATTTGTATTATTTATTTATTTGAAAGAGAGAGAGAGAGAGAGACAATGGGTGCACCAGGGCTTCTAGCCCTGCAACTGAACTCCAGATGCATGTACCACCTCGTCCATCTGGCTTACATGGGTCCTGAGGAATCGACCCTGGTTCCTTTGGCTTTGTAGGCAAGTACTTTATTTGCTAAGCCATCTTTCCCTCCCTGTTTTCAACTTTTTATAACATATTTTATCATTTAGATTTGCAGTGATGTCAGAATCATTAACATTGGAGAGTATATAAAGGTGTCAGTGTCCAAGAGCCCTGTATTTTCTCAATATTCTCAAAATAGCACTTAAGTAAATGCAACCAGTGTGCAAGTTAAAGGAGTCTGTCAATTCAGACATTTCATGGGAGCAGAAATGGTAATGTTGAATTTTTGTAATCAACCATATTGGATTATGTTATGTGATAATACTGATAACCTAGCATGTATTTGAGAAAGCCAACGCTTAAACAATATAACATGTTAGATTTTCTGTTGAACCTAGAACTGTAAAACAGATTTAACGTTCTCTTATAAAAATAAAGTGACCATCAGAATTTAATTCACAATGAATTAAAGATTTTTTTTCAAGAATCTATAGGTAAGTATGACCTATGAAAAATTCTGTTTTGTACACTATATAGCAATGACCTTGAAAAATTTTATGAATAAAAAATCTGCAAAACTTTTACAACTCACTTCTAAATTTAATAATAAACTAAAAACATAAAATTGGTTTTGTATTTAATTTATCATAAATTAGAATGAATAATTGAGTGATAAAATATATAGAAAATTAAAATTAACTCCCAAAATGATTTAAAATCAAAAATACTTATGAAGAACATATTTTATATAAAATAAGCAGTTCAAATAGGTGATTCTATTAATATAATATAAAATGATATCGTCAAAATTGTGTCTACTAGGGCCTAATGACCTGATAATGTGGTCTTATTAACTAACAGTCTGTTTAACTCAGATGGAGTATAAAGGAAGGGATGGAGGAAAGAAGGGAGGAAGAGAGAAAAAGAGTAAGGATATATCCTAATAGTCAGAAAAGATTCTGTATATAATATTTCTGTACCCCTCATTTGTAATAGGAGAAGCAGAAATAGACAATGGAAAAATAAATCAAGTAATTGTATTTAGCTATGATTTCTATGCAGCATGTCGAATAAACCCTAAATGAATAGTAGCTAAAAACAATGAGAAATAAATTAAATGGGTAAAAAAATCCTAATTGTTCTATAAATGCTTCTTTCATGTCCTGTTCTAGAGGTCATTTTTTTCCTCATTTCTTGATGGAATATATCCTAATGTAAAGACAGTCACTTTTTCAGTTTTCCTTGTGAGACCTGAGGTAATACAATGCAAATAAGATTATGCTTTCACTGAATTGTCTACATGCAAATTCTGTAACAGGAACAAGAGGGCAGGTTTCTTTCTCAATACAAAATTAAACTGAGTTAAAGGAACTGCTTGAGTAAGGAGGTTTGGCCATTTCAATAAATGTCTACCATTTATTTGTTCATTTCCCTGAAAAGCTTTGTGTGTTCAATGAAAATTGATATGAGTAAAAGGATATAAAGCCTCTACCCACAAAGTAGAGAAAAGTCACACTAATTTAAACTTATACTTTATCTCCTGCCATGAGCACATTTTTAAAAAGAAGGGCAGCTCTTGGCTGGACCTGCTGTTTGCTTCTCCAGATGACTCTGCTTGTGCTGGTCGTATAAAAGATTCCATATCCTTCTGCCTTCTTATCTGAGAACAATGGTGTTTCTTAATGAATAAGCTGAATTGTTTTAGCTCAATAAGTCCATAAGTAAACAATACATTCTTCCCATACTTAATTTTATCTACTGACATTTAAAATAGCATCTTTTGTCACAGGCTGACCTTGTAGTTTGCTTAGGATTTTCTTGTCATGAAGTTACTCATCACTTGCATTTGTAGGTGTGTGTGTGTTTGTATAATTACAGTACATTAAAGACAATCATTACATTTGAAGTTTGGAGGGCTGAGATGGGGGAGGGGGATTGGAAATTCTTTTATCACAGAATGCTCTGTAAGGTTGACTTCACTTTCAATTGCTTACCTATACATGATATTTATCCCTAACGCAACAATGTTAGACTTCCATATTTACAAATTCTTTTGTTAAACATCATTAAATCCATGGAATGATCTTATGTAAATTTAAAGTTTTCTACATTGCTAGGTTATTAACTATAGGGGTGTTTTTGAAAACTTGAGACTAAATTCCAAAATCATATCCCTTTGGGTGATCCCTTCATATTATCCATGCTCCTTTATGCAAACTCAACAATGAATAGGCATGTATCTACTTTTAGCTTCTATTACCCAGCATATTTCTGGCATTGTGTATAAATGAAATTACATGTGCCTATTTGCATTTGAACTTTTTAATATTACACAATGTTTTAAGTTTTACTTGTATTTTGAAATGAAATGATACTTTGTTTCTGTTATGGTTTAATGTCACTTCATTTTATGATTATATTTCACTTTTAATTCATTAGTTAAGTGATAAACTATTGCTTTATTTAATTTGGGAGATAATGTGATTAATTATGCTTTGAGTTTGTGTATGTACTTAAGTGAGGATTTCATGGTTCATAGGTGTGGTAGTTTGATTCAGGTGTCCCCTATAAACTTAGATGTTCTGAATGCTAGGTTCCCAGATGATGGAGAGTTGGCAATTAATGACTCCTGGAAGCTATCTATGTATTCTTGGGGGTGGGCTTATGGGTGTTATAGCCAGTCTCCCCTTGCCAGTGTTTGGCACACTCTCCTATTGCTGTTGTCCACCTGATGTTGAGGAGGTGATATCCACCCTCTCTGTCATGCCATCATTTTCCCCAGCCATTATGAGCTTCCTCTCAAGTCTGTAATTAAAATAAACCTTTTTCCCCTTAAGGTGCTCTTGGTTGGGTGTTTTTTTTTTTTTTTTTTTTTTTTTTGCTAGCAATGCAAACTTGACTGCAATAGTAACGTAACTCAGTACTTTAGTTTTTAAGATCTTCATCCTATAAGACTCTGTAGTTGTTTGCAGTACAATCCCATCATTCAAATTTCTAGACCTCCTTGCCAATGTTTGTTTTACTCTTTCTTGTAGCATACATGAATTGGTATTTCTGTGAGATTTAATTTTCTTAGCATTTATTGCCTATGCTATGTGTAAAAAAGTGTAAAAATAGATGGATATAAATATAATTATGTAAATAGTAAATAAAATGAAGGTATATATAAAAATGTCCAAATATCTGATGCTAGCAAAAAGCTGTAATGTTTTGCATTCCAGTCCTCCCTCTCTGACCTCCATTTTACTGAACACTCTCCTCTTTCTAAGGAGGCCTTCCTCTGTTTCGGTGTCAGATTCATTTTGTCTTCCTTGATTATCTATACTAAAATCTTATGAAAATATCAATATTCACTAGCACCAATCAGAATGATTTAAAGACTTTTAAGAGTGGGCAAGCATAATCATTACATCTGATGCATAAGCACTGAAGTGAGTGGAGCGATTATATACTTTTACTATTTTGTAATAATGCTAGAGGAGAATGTTTTTAAACATCACAATTAGCAGAACATGATAAAATTGTGACCCTTCCATGAAATTTTCACTAATAATTTTAGAAGCATATTCTGTGGGTAGTCAACTACACTTGTGTCATGTTGGTCAAATACTAGAACAATGGAAAAGATGGAGAAAACAGCAATGATAACTTCAAATCCCTATTTCGTTCCTATCTTCATGCTGTGGTATCTCCTTGGATACTAACTTCCTCAGTAACCTAGGAATTATGGGTATTTCTTATCTCTATTGTTATAAACATTGAATTTAGCTAGATTATCAAGTAAATTACATTTTTATTTCATGTGTATATGTGTATGCATGTTTATATATATGTGGACATGTGTGTGTACATGCTTGTGACAGTCAGAGATTGTTTTGATGTCTATCTTGATCACTTGCTACTTTATTGACTGAAATAAGGTATCTCACTTGAACTCAGATTTCACCCACTAGGCTAATCATCTAGCATTGCTGATCATTTTGCCCCATAGTGTTTCTGCCCCCTGAGTGTTGGAATTAACTGTGCCCACCAAACCCAACAATATTTACATGGATATTTGAGATCCTAACTCCAGTCCTCATACTTGTGTAGTTAGTTCTTTTTTTTTATTTTTTTAATTAATTAATTTATTTATTTATTTATTTTTGGTTTTCCGAGGTAGTCTCACTCTAGCCCAGGCTGGCATGGAATTCACTATTCACACCTGGCTTGTTGTTTGTTCTTTATCCACTGAACTATCTATTGTCCATGAATCCAGCTTCATTGTTTATAAAATAGGAGTCTTAGCTATACGTGGTGGTGCACGCCCTTAATCCCTGCACTTGGAAGGCAGAGGTAGGAGGATCTCCATGAGTTCAAGGTCACCCTGAGACTACGTAGTGAATTACATAGTGAGACCCTACCTCAAAAAAAAAAAAGAAAAGAAAAGTAAATTGGGGACTTATATTACATGCTTTATTATTTTATTGCTTAGCTCATAAAGTGTTTATGACTTTTATTTGATTTACATTATTTGTAAAAGATTGCATCACAGAAACAGAATCTTACTATTCTTTTTTACCAATTGAAACTAAACAAAAATGTTAAAATTTGATTTCACTGTGAGAGCAGCCAGCCTCCTTTTCCAACAAAATTCCTTTGGCATTAGCAAGTTGTCTGTCCATATTGTATTTTAACGAAATTTCATGTAGAAAGAATAATGTTTTTTTTATATGAAGCAGGAAGAGTGAGAAACCAAGCTAATAATTTGGGTTACAAATTGTAAAACATCAGGTAAAATGACAGGGAATAGTAAGGAAGAATTCCTGGAATGAGACCTGAAATGAGAGAGATGGAATTAGTAAAGTGTGAAGGCTACTATCATAATATTCCGAGGTACATATTTGTTTTGAGTAGCAGATTATATTGGAAAGGGACACAGAAGTTAGCTTGCCAGGCAACATGAATACCAGCATTTTTAGTAGTCTTAACTAGAGAGGTGAGTTTTTGTCACCTTGTGGATTGATTTTGCCTACTACTAATTCTCTGCATTAGTCAAGTTTCTCAAGATCAGTAGAACTAATAGGTTGACTAGATACCATGAAAAGGGGCTTATTATCTTGGCCCATGTGATATGGGAAGAATAGTCCAGCAATGTTCATCTTCCTACTGGAAAGGCTGAAAAGCCAATAGTTTCTCAGCCTTTGTGGGTGGCTGCTTAGGTCATCCCAATCTGGTGCTGTTTTGCTGTTTTGTGCATATTATATTTTCAGTATTGCTGATAAAATTTCTGAAGATTCTTCACTATTACTTCTACTACACAACAAACTTTGTACAATGATATAATCTTTAATATTTTAGTAAAAAAATCAATATGTGAGAGAGATGATTGTGTTTCTGAGAGTTCTTACTATGTGCTCCAGAAATCAGATGTTGAATTTGTCAGTTTGTGCATATTCACAATTGTCATCTTGTTACCAGAAATAATTTTCATACAGTGGAAATAGAAGAATTTCAATAGCATAGCTAAGACATTAAACATATAACATGCAATATCTTATCACACTTTTGACAATTAAAATTATATTTGATTTTCCAAATTTCTGCTATAACAATATGATTGCCTACATTTTACAGAAAAGAGGTGTGAGTCCAAGTGAGGTCATTTAACTTGTAGTAGTTGTAGTTTTCAGGTTTTAAAAAACAGGAAACTCTGTCTTATAACAATATATACATTTCTCATTCCATCACACCACATTGCAACCAGATATAGGATTCTTTGACATAGGCCAGCCATACTTACACAAGGTTTTGCTTCAAGTAAAATAGCCCTTTTGGGTTATGACACTGCTCCTGTTTATGTATGACTATTGCACATGGCCTAAGTATCCCCCAATGATCTCATCTCAGAATAGCATGATCTTGATGTTGAATAGTTGAATATATGAAATTTAAGGGGGGGCATAACCAGTCACAGTACAACGAACCCCTTTTTTAGGCATTAACTTAGACACAGTGCATTCTTTTCTCACTGGTCCTTATTTCTTTCACCTCAAATCCTCCTCCCTCCATTCCTCTTCTCTTGCTTCTCCCTCCTAATAGTTTCAACAATATGCCATTGATTTTGCAAATACGTTTCTTGACATATATTGCCACAGAATTCTTTTTTTTAATATATATTCTATTTGATATATCCTAATCATATGCACAATACCTTACCCTCCCTTATTTCCCTTGTTCTCACTGCCCTCCTTTTCCTCTCTCACTACTGTCCATGCCATGGACGAGAATGCCCCCCAACAATATTTAACTATCATTACTTCATAGGGGTGTGTCAATTCATGAGGGGAGTGATCTCCCAAATATCTCCCCTGTCTATAACAGCATCTTGACTGGACCCCATTATGTGCAGATCTTATAGGTGCCTGGGATGAGTTCATTCTCACAAATTCTAGTTATATCTTGATGTCACGGTTCCACTGCAATAGTGGGCACTTCCCTAGGGACTACATTCTCCCAGTTGTGGGCTCTTGACCTGGTTTTCTTTTGCAGGTTTGTATTGGATCAGTGTGGGCCACCAATCAAATCATAAACCGGCTGATTGCCCCTGTTACCTTCATGCCACTATTGCACCAGAGGGTACTTCTTGCTGAAAGGTCAGTACCGTAGAAAGCAGGATTTATCATTCATCCCTTGATGGTATTGTTGTTGACTTTATTTGCCAGCAGTCTGCATAGCACTTTTCCAGTATGATGTAAACTGGACAGGAGGAAAGAATTTATCTGCCCTAACTCCAGCTTGATTCTTTCATGGCCTTTTTTGTTTGCCTTTTTGTGTCTTTTATTTATATCCAGATGTTGTTAATTTCTTCCACAAAAACTATTTATGATGACAGACATAGTAGTATGACTTTTATTTGGACTACTATAATTTTTGCTCTAGATAATTCTTTTTCTTTTCTTTCTTTTTTTTGTGGTAGGATCTCACTCTAGCCCAAGCTCACCTGAAATTCCCTGTACTCAGGCTGGCCTTGAACTCCTCACAGTGCTCCTACAGCCTCTGCCTCCCAGGTAATGAGATTAAATGTATGTGTGCCACCACACTCAGCTTGCACTAGATAATTCCAATAGCATTTAGAAAATTATTTTCAGGTGTTAGTAGAAGTTGAGCATAAAATCATCACTTATATCTTTATGTCAGACATTCCATTCTATGCAACAATCTAATAGGCTAGATCATTCAACCTGATGTGACATGGCATATTGTAAATAACAATATTGAACTGAGTTATGCAATATCCAAACTTTCTTCAAGCTCTGATATTCTATGGTTCGATGCATATTAATTACAACTCTTAAAATAAATCAATTCTGATGGTGCATACTGTCAAGTGTTAGTGATATATAGAATGTGATTGATGGTAATAATGATGGTAATTATATTTAAGGTTGCTCTTTTCAGTATTATACTCCTGAAATGGTCCTCACTGGACTCAGTAGTTCTACTACTAGATACATAAATAATTGCTCCTATTTTTTTCAAATGAGAAAACTAAAGTTTGGATCATTTAATTAATATTCTCAGTGTCCCAACTTTTATTGCCAAAGTTAGTGGTTTCGCCCAATTTGGTTATCTATAAGGAGCTTTACTTATGCCCTCTAGTATCTCAATTTCTTTCTTTGTGTGTAAAAAGTGGGTATACATTTTTCAACAAACTGAAGTTCACTAAAGTACATAAGTAGCTTTGCATAATGTCCATGAAGCAAATATACATGAATAAGTTTTCACCAAAGCATGAAATTAGCAGACTTCAAAGATGACTCTGTCTCTTTGGTGTCTAATACAGTGACAGAATATTGCAGATGGTATTCATCTCAGATGGTGCTTCTTCCTTCATCCTGAATTGCTACAGGGATGCTGATGGACAGTGTCTTTACTTAGATACAGTGTGTGAGTGTGTGTGAGTGTGTGTGTGTGTGTGTGTGTTCCATAATATCACTTAAAAGCATTTTTAACATAATAAACTAGTTTACAGACAACACTGGGTACAATGTAAACATAACTGTGACTCATGTTCTTTTGCTATTCTTCCATTTTTTTCTCTTTTGAAATTACTTATTCCTTACTTAATTTTGTTAAACACATACCTATCCTTGTTTAAAAAAAATTATCCCCTTTGCAATTGACCAATGATAAGAACATTGCACTTCATTTATGATACTGACATTTAATAGATGTGTGACCTTATCAAAAACATGCCTCAGCCAAATTAAATCACAAGTTGAGAACAAATTTTTAATCTTGTGTAATTAATTTCTGTCACATGACTGGCAGGTCACCATATGATGTGTTCTTCTAGGGACATAAAAGAAGAAATTGGAAGATCTGAGAAAAGCTAGTTATGGTCTCTTGAGGTCTGGAAGTGAGACCTGGGAAAGAGGACATCAGAAAACTGCTATTTGTGCAATCATGGAATACCCAAGATTGTTTTTGGTTAGTAAAGTATCACTGGGAGGAAGAAACTGACATAAAAACAAGAATATCATTAAAACTCAGGAATAAGATGAAATATTTATTTGTTTATCATGGTCTCTAATAGAACTTCTAGGGAGTAAATACATCACTTCCACTTTCCAAAATTTGCAAATGTTACTTCTTTGAGTCAACTAGCAAGGTCACATTGAGTGTGGAACTCCAGGTAACCATTGTAGTTTAATCAAGCTGCCAATACTAAAAAGTGAAATCAATAATTTTCCCTATGGATTATTTATTATTATTAAAATGTGTGACTTTGTTGAGAATTTTATTTTTACAAAATTGTGGAAATAATATGCAAACATGCATTGAAATTCATGCTATAGATAAAATGTTTGTTTAGGAAATAACAGTTATAATTTATTTTTTAAATGATTTTTCTAAATAAATCAATATAAATAAATGTTTCCTACTACTTAAAAATATAGGCTTTTAAAATTTTATTTACCTTGTCATGTTTTTATCTCTCTTTTCTGTATAATATTAGGGGAGATTTTTGGTTTATATAATTTATTTCACACTTTTAAAATGAAAAAGAGTGTTTCATATTCTTTTGTATTTCATTTTTTTTCCTAGTGAATTCCAAAATAATCTCATTTTATATAAATGGTAGAGAAGAGAGAGAGAGAGAGAAAGAGAGAGAGCGAGGATTCAGAAATGTAAAATATTTGCTTTCAAGCCTGCCCTCCTCATTTCAATTCCCCAGGAATACCACATGCACAGGGTACAAAAAGTAGCATGGGTCTGTGGTGCAGAAGCAATGACAGGCAGAAAAGGATAATCTGGAAGCTTGCAGGCCAGATGAAATGGTGCACATATAATAGAAAATCCACCAAGAGACCCAGTCTTATAAAGAAGGAGAATGTGGAGGACAAACACCACAGTGTTGTTGTCTTTCCTCAGCATATGTGCCTGCACACACACACACACACACACACACACACACACACACACATACATCATACATACATACATACATACATACATACATACATACATACATCATATGTACCTGTACAAACACATCAATGAAGTAAAACTAATAAAAAGATAGATAATAACCATGTGAATGTAATCCTTTTTAAATTTTTCATAAAAATCGCACATGATAAATCATTTAGTCAAGAAAACTATGCTTTTGAATTTTATCAGTAGTTTTAAAAATATCTATGTACTCCAA
The DNA here is from genome assembly GCA_036346955.1 of Dipus sagitta. Lineage (NCBI taxonomy): Eukaryota > Metazoa > Chordata > Mammalia > Rodentia > Dipodidae > Dipus > Dipus sagitta. The sequence goes on along the minus strand of CM070781.1, from coordinate 27,753,892 downwards.
ATTTAACTAATGAACATATAAGATATATTTTATCCTATAATCCCTACATTTGGCCAAGATACATAGAAAGTGACTATTAGTAAGTAAAACATAAGAGTTTATTGACTTGAGATGTATTATATTTCACTCAGAAATGGATAATACTGTCAAAATTATCTTTTCTAATATACATATAAAATATTACCCAGATAAAATAAGGAAATTATATCAAACATAGACTATCTCAAAAACTTATTGATGTTTCCATTTACTTCCTGCATTTATTATCATTTTCATAACAGAGATGATGACTTACATCAAACCATTATAGTACATATTTTACAGATTATACAAATATTTCTTTGACTGAAATTGTACTAATGTTGAGTTATAGTTTGTTATAATCAAGATGGGAATCTACTTGTAAAACCTAATTAGAAGTACAGTGTACTGATATACTCAAAATTCACTGCATCCATAAAGGAAAGGATGCTCTTGAAGAGATATTACATTTTTTATTTCAGAAATATTTTGAGCAAATTTGATACAAGTCACATGATGCATATTTAAAATAGACCAGGACTGAAAATCAGATTACTGACAGGGTGTGTAGTTATTTGTGATATTCGAATATAAATAATTATCACAAAGTATTAAGAACTTCTGACCATGACTATTCCAAAAGCAGCACAGTGAGGGAAGCATTCTTGTGGCTCCATCATAAAATAACAAACAATTACCTGGTTCCTGACTTTAGGAGGACATATAATGTACAATGAAAGCTGCAGAGGAATGCACAGATGCAGTATGGATATGTTTACCAATGTGTACACATGCTCACATTTGTGTGATGTGAAAAAAAGTGTCACAAGAAGAGTTAAAATATTTGCAGCTGTAAAAAATGGACACATATGTGTGATTTGAGTATTTCACTAATAACTGATTAATCATGGAAAAAATCCTGGAGTAATAAATTTTACAGAACTCTTCTATACTAAAATCAAAAATCCATCCTATGTTTGAAATCTGTTACATTATTTATGGAGATTACCAAACATCCTATTTTTCATTCCCAGGAAGGCATAAAAAGGATTCATGATGTCACCTTTGATTAAATCATGAAATTTACTATCCTAAAGTTCACCAAAATGAGTTGTATTTCCCTGATTTGAAGTAGCCTTCTAGAAATTTACACCTATGGATTAATTTGGTAATAGAATTTCACAATTTAAATTTTTTCCTATATTTTCAACCAATTATACCAAAATCATTATTTAAAATGTCAGTGCTTGCTTCTGGACAAGATGGCATCCACCTAATCATGCCTCATCTTGCAGGGAAGGAAAGGCAAGATCTTTGGGGTACTTTGGGGTTTGCTGATCCTAGTAGGCCTCCAGTGGGAGGGTGTGAAGGAGTGAAGTAGGAAATCTACTGATTCCCATGCTCTTGGGTAGTCCACAAGTCCAAGTCCCCCAATCCCCTCAAACAGCCATCCCAGCCACTGCCCCTCTGTGCTCAGACACAGACCAGAAGGCTAGCGTCCCCTTCCCTTGCTTCTACAGTTTTCCCATAAGACCTCAATCCCACCTGCTGCCTGACCTGCACTTCCTGAAGGATACTCAGACCCAAGCCAGCAGGCTATTCTTCAACCCTCCTTTCCCCTTTCTGCCACCCCACCTGACTACCACTCATCTCTCCCCAAGCAACACCTGACCCACAGCAGTCCATATCCCTGCCCCACCTTTCACAGGACCCAGCAGTTCCATCTACTCTCTGTTATTCTCTGTTATGCAAAGCCAAAACTGCAGAGAGTACTCCATCCAGGGAATATTATGCACAGAAGAATAAATTACCACCCACAAGTGCCCACAAGAAGTAGATCACAATAACCAAACTAGAGTAGGCCCAAGAAAACTACAAAGTCAAAGAAAAAAACAAACCACATAAACCACCACAATATGGCAGGGATTAAATCAAACCTCACAGTTATTACCCTAAACATTAATGACCTTAATTCACCTACTAATAAATATAAGCTAACAGGGTGTATCAGAAAATTAGACCCCTCAATCTGTTGTCTTCAAGAAACCCACATCACCACTAAAGACAGACACCTCTTCAGGGTGAAATGGTGGAAAATTATATTCCAAGCAAATTAAAATAAGAAAAAAAGCAGCTGTAGCTACACTAATATCAGATAAAATAGACTTCAAACCACAAGTAATCAAAAAGACAAAGAAGTCCATTTCTTACTTATAAGGGAATGATCCAATGAGAGGATATCACAATCATCAATCTTTATGCACCAAACACAGGTGCACCACAATTCATAAAACAAAACTTACTTGAAAACAAAACAGAAGTAACCACCAACACCGTCATAGTTGGAGACTTCAATACTCCATTATAAGCAATAGATAGATAATCTAAACAGAATATTAGCAGGGAAGTAAGAGAGCTAAAAAAAAATATATATATCAATTAGACCTAATGGACATCTGCAGAACATTTCACCCCAAATACACATATTACACATTCTTCTCAGCAGCCCATGGAACCATCTCTAAAATAAATCATATACTAGGCCATAAAGTCTGCCTCTATATGTTTAGCAAAATCAACATACTTTCCTGCATGATATCAGATCACAATGCTTTATGGCTAAAAATTAACAAAAGATGCATGAAGAGTCCTACCAGATCTTGGAAACTGAACAACACACTTTTAAACAATAAATGGGTAGTGAATGAAATACAAAAAAAATGAAACTGCAAAATTTCTTGAATTGAACGACAATGAGAATACAACATACCAAATCATATGGGATACAATGAAGTTAGTCCTTAAGGGACTTCATAACAGACAGAGATTCCAAATCAATAGTCTAACCATCCACCTAAAGGCACTGGAAAAACAAAAAGAATACAATCCAAAGTTCCAGGCAGAAAGAAATAATTAAGATCAGAGCAGAAATTAATAATTGGAAACTCGGAAAACAATTAAAAAATTTATGAAACAAAGAGCTGGCTCTTTGAAAAAATAAACAAGATTAATAAACCCTTGGCCAATCTGATCAAGCAAAAAAAAAATTAGAGGCTCTTCAAATTAACAAAATCAGAAATGAAAAAGGAACAATCACAAGAGACATAAGTGAAAGTGGGAGAATAATCAGGACTTATTTCAAAAACCTCTACTTCAGAAAACTGGATAAATTGGAGAAAAAGGATGAATTCCTAGGCAAATATCACCTACCAAAGCTAAACTCTCAGCAAATTAATCTCCTAAACAAACCTATCACACCCATCGAGAATGAAAAGGTAACCAAAAACCTCCCCCAAAAGAATAGTCCAGGACCATATGGCTTCTCAGCTGAATTCTATCAAACCCTCATGGAAGAACTGAAACCAATTTTTTCTAAAACTGTGCCACATAATCAGAGAACAGAGAAAGGTCCTGAACTCCTTTTATGAAGCTAGTATCACTCTAATACCAAAATCAGAAAGACATTCCACAAGACAAGAAAACTATAGGCACATTTCTCTGATGAACTTAGCAGCCAATGTCCTGAACAAAATCCTTGAAAACTGAATTAAACAACACATCAAAAGCATTATCCACTTTGATCAAGTAGGCTTAATCCCAGAAATGCAGGGTTGGTTCAACATAGGGAAATCTGTTAATGTAATATACCACACAAATAAGCTTAAACACAAAAGCCGCATGATCATTTCAATAGATGCAGAAAAGGCCTTTGACAAAATACAGCATCACTTCAAGATCAAAACATGAGAGAGAATACGGATGGATGGTTTATATCTCAACATAATAAAGGCTATGTATAAAGCTCCTAACTCCCAAATAATACTTCGGGGAGAGATTCCTATTGATATCTGAAAAACACAGGGGTGTCCACTCTCACCTCTGCTCTTCAATGTAGTATTGGAAGACCTAGCTCAAGCAAAAAGACAGGAGAAAGAAATTAAATGGATACAAATTGGAAAGAAAGAAGTAAAATTAGCCCTATTCACAGGTGACATGATTCTATATATAAATGACCAAAGAACCTCTATCTCAAAACTCTGAAAGGTGATTAACTCCTTCAGAAAAGTAGCAGGATAGCAAATCAACACACAAAAATTGATTGCCTTAATAAATGCAAAAGGCAAAGATACAGAGGAGGAACTTAGTGATATTGTCCCATTTTCAATAGCAACAACAACAAAAAATAAAAATAAAGTACCTTGGAATAACATTATAAAGACCCTCAAGTAAGAAATTGTGGAGGACTTGAGAAAATGGAAAGACCACCCATGCTCCTGGATAGGCAGCATTAACATTGTGAAAATGGAAAACTTTCCAAAAGCAATATACACAGTTAATGCAATACCAATAAAAATCCCAACATTTTTCTTCACAGAGATAGAAAAAATGATGATAAAATTCATATGGAATGGCAGAAAGATTTGGATTTCCAAGCACATGCACAGCTAAAGAAACACCTCTGGAGGCATCACCACATCTGATCTCAAGCTATATTACAAACCGATAGTAAGAAAAACAACATGGCACTGGCATAATAACAGCAGTATAGACCAGTGGAATAGAATCACAGACGTGGACTTTGGATCAAGTTACTATAGCTACTTGATACTTGACAAATGCCCCAATAATGTAAACTGGAAAAAAGACAGCATTTTCAACAAATGGCGCTGGACAAACTGGATAACCATATGTAGGAAAATGAAACTAGATCCATGTATCTTGTCATGCCCCAAAATCAAGTCTAAATGGACCAAAGACCTCAATATAAGACCAGAAACTCTGCCACTACTGGAATAAAAAAAAAAATAAGGGGCACTTTCCATTATATAGGAGTGGGAAAAGACTTCCTGAACAAAACCCCAGTAGCTGAGGAAAGTAAACAATCACTCAACCATTGTAATCTCATGAAGCTGAAAAGTTTTTTTTTTTTTTTTCACAGACAAATATATAATAAACAGAGCCAATAGATTTCCCACAGAATGAGATTTTTTTTTTTTTTTGTTTTGCTGGCTATACATTAGGCAGAGGCTTATTTCCTGGAATTTAAAAAGAACTCAAAAACCTAAACAACAAAAGGTCAAACAACCCACTCACAAAATTTGGCAGAGAACTGAACAGGGAGGTCTCAGAGGAAGAAATATAAATGGCAAACACTTAAGAAAATGTTCAACATCCATAATCATCAGGGAAAAGCAAATTAAAACAACTGTAAGATTCTTCCTTATCCCAGTAAGGATAGCAAACATTAAAAAATCAAATGAAAATAAATGCTAGTGAGGATGTGGAGAAATAGGAACCCTCATTCACTGTCGGTGGGAATGCAAGATGGTACAACCATTATGGAAAGCAATATGGAGACTCCTAAAAGGGTTGAATATGGAGTTACCAAGAGACCCAGTTATTCTCTTACTGGGCATTTACCCTAAAAGCTCCATGCCTCAGTTCAGAAAGATTTGCTCAACCATGTTTATAGCTGCTCAATTCATAATAACTAAGAGCTGGAATCAACCCAGATGTTCATCATTTGATGAATGGATAACCAAGATGTGGTTTATCTTCACAATGGAATCTTACACATCAGTAAGGAAAAATGAAACAATGAAATTTGAAGAAAAATGGTCAAACTTGGAAGAGATCATTCTCAGTAAACTCACCCAATCACAAAAAGAACATAATCGCATGGTCTCACTCATCTGTGTCACCTAACCTGAATCTACCATAGTTGCTGACTTATCTAATAGGCATCTTGTGGACCAGACAATAGGGAAGGTGGGGTGGGAATGAAGGCTAAGAGTGGAATGGGTTACAAAACTGGACCAAATGGAAATGGCACCATAAAATCCTATATCCTGAAAGACAGACTAAAATGTTGAATTTTCATCAGGTCCTTGGAGGGAATACCTGAATCATAGGGTCCTGAAGAGGGCATGATGAAGACTAGCCTTAATCTTCCCCTGTTTCTCTCCCTCTTTTTTCTTTCTCTTTTATATTACCTATCTTCCTTATCTTCCTTTGGCACTGGCCTGTAACTCCCAGTACCAGGAAGCTGCAGTTAACATCCACAATGAGCTGTTGAGCAGAGATACCTACAAGTTTTCCCCCGCAAAAAGACAAATTTCTGTCAGAGCACTTGATGTCCCACTAAAGGTTAATGGTAAGACCCTACTGCAGAAGACACCATATGATGTTGGTACAGAACATTGAGCACCGTGGCTGGAAATTGGAAGAAAGTCAATCCCCACACAGTTAGCTTTGCTTGTGTCAGAAGGTGCTACATGAGCAACTGTTGGAAAATGAACAACATGTGACAAAGCAACTTGAGGTCAAAGCTACTCAGTAGCAAACAACCTGACATGATGCAACAGTAGCACACATCCATGGTGGGTAACCAAATGCTCTTGTTTGGCTAATTGATCTGCTCATTGGAACAGAGCCTATAGCTGGAACTGGGAAACAAGTCTGAACCATATTCAAAAAATGAGCTGGCTCTCCAATATCAAGCTGCCACCAATCTTGTGCTGCAAGAGGGCCTACACCTATTAACTTCCCTCTAAAATAATATTGGTTATCCCATTTTTATGGTGTTGACTTCACTTTTGGAGAATGTGCTTCTGTTTTTCATATGGACAGAGAACCCGAGCAGAGATTCAGCCAATCGCACCTCACCAGAGCCCCAGCTGAAACAATAGGGTAATTCGGGAAATGAGCAAGTGCTGCTTTCTTAGTGAACATTTTACCAACGCAAGGGTGAAGGAGATAGAAACAGAGAACACTCAACTCCTGCCAAACCAGATATCCAGAGACACAGAGGTTCCCAGGACCTCATCACTGAGGTAGACCTAAAACAAACCCAATATGGCTTAGGGAAGGGGAGGACCCAGAAAGATTGTTAGAGCCACAAGTTGGTACATTATGCACAAAGACATTGCCTCTTCCCCACAGCTGATGGCTGCCTCCACAATGCATGACCCACAATCCCCAAAGAGGAGGGTCCCTTAGGCAGGGGAGGACAGGGAAGAGGCGAAGGATGGCTCCAACATGGCTGTTTACACACTGAATATGTACATAACTAATTTTAAAAAATGGAGGAATCCTTAGATGCTGATTAAGCGATGGGGAGATCACTGGAATAAATTATATGCTGTGTAGGACAAGCTCTATATGAAATTTCAGAAAAGGCAAAACTGTTGTGAAAGCAGAAAAAGCAGAGCGCAGGGGGATTTCCAGGGCAATGAAACTATTCTGATATTTTTGTGGTCAAGATATATCATTATTAACTGTAATGTACTGTAGATTGTGGATGATAGTGATGTATCAATGTAACTTGATCCATTGTAATTTTTCTATGGAAATTAAATGAACTCAGAAAATAAAGTCTATCTTTAAAATTAAAAAGAAAAAGGCTATATATCCCAACCTTCTCGAGGTGCAGATGTGTGAGTGAGATGTGAACAGGAGTGAAATGTGTTGCTTCTGGATGAAATCCTTAAAAAAACCAAACCAAACCAAAACAAAACAAAATCAAAAACAAACAACAACAACAACAATGAAAAAAAAAAATAAACAGGGCTAAGCACAACCACCAGATAGGCAACTTGACAGAGCAAACCAACACCAAAGAGAGCGTGCCTCCCATAGCTCACAGGCTCTAGACCAGAAAAATGTAAAGAACTCCAACCACCCAACCCCAGAGCAGGAAAATCCTGACTCAAAGACATTTGAAACAATTTTATTAGAAGATTGCCCTAAAAGATAGCATCTAATTCTTAATCTGCTCTCTGTCAAACTCCAGTTATAACTATGTATGTTTATGAAGAACAATAAATTTTCACATTGAAAAAAAAAGTGGATGCAGTTGCCATGAGCCAGAGTATGAACATGGTTTCATCAGAGTATGAACATGGTCATTGAGTCAGCTTTAATAACTGTTAAAGGCAGTAACTGAGGTGATGAAGAACAGCAAGCCAGAAGGTGTATTTCGCCCTAGGTGGCCTCAGGGGATGGACTCTTGGCAACTCAACCTAACTCTGAACTGATAAATAAAAGAGCTAACCTGGCTTAAAGAAAAAAAAATTCAGTCCTCAAATCTCAATCCTCTCTATGATTATTCATGCATCTTTGATGATTAGTGTTCCCAAAATGACAGCACAAATCAAAGTGAATTTTCATATTATGTTTATATCTGTAATGAAAATATAGTTAAATCACTAATAATTATTGCACTTCCTTCCAGGGGAGTTAATACATTTGAGAATGCACATAAAACATGAAACAGTGGGAATCATCTTCATTACTGGTTTCAATTAGTATCAATTAAACACATATCTCATTTTGAAATATGTGTAAACAAAATCACTGCCACAATAATATAACTACTTATTTTATTTGACTATATTGCCATCTTTACATGTCTTATATCATTTTACCCAGCCAGCCAAAAATAATTATAAAGTACCTAATATATGGCATGCCAGTAATTTTGCATAGTAATTCACACATCTAGAAGTTAAATGTATCATTGTATCATGGTTATTGCAGTTGGTGTAACTCTCTCAGTTTAGTGGGACTTTTCAAGTGAAACTTACAGAAGCTAATTTTAATGTGTTGTTATATGTATTCATCATTCTACCCATTTACATAAGAGTAATATATGTATCTTTATCTTTGAGCATGAATTTATGAATTGCTTTCAACTTGTGTATATCAGATGTGACTCAAGAAAAAGATTGAATTGTGCTGTGCTCTGGGCCTTTTCTTTCATAGTCTAAGAGGATGACATGATGAATACAGTAACAAGCTCCAGCAAGGCCTGTGGAGTGCCCTTAGAATAGCCATTACTATAATTTCATGGAGGAGCTAAAATGTTACTCAAAGCCAGTAGCTGTTTGCTAAGCTGGATGCATAGTTGATCCCATAGAAGGTGAGTAAGGTTCATGCTTATGGTCATAAACTTCTGAGTTTGCTGTTCATTGTTCATAGACAAATAGATTTTAAATTATGATGAATCTTGGGATTATATTGACTGTAATACCTTTCCTTTTTGAAGCTTTTATATAAAATGTTTACTTATTTAGAGAAATAAATATAATATAGGATTATTGCAGATTTGTAACAATGTAATTTTAATTTCAGAGCCCAGAAACAAAAGTAAACAGTGAAGACATTGATAGCACAAATGAAATAAGATAAATAATTTTGCTTAGCAAAATTAAAACTATATGGTCAGCAACACGATTGACAAACTATTCCCCCCAGAAAACTCTATAAGAATTCCTGTGTGGCTTAATTAGATTCTGTAAACAGGGAAGACTTGGATGGAGTGGCTTCTTAGTTTTATTTGGAAAATGGTAGACTATGGGAATTTACTTGATTTGATAAGACTGATAAATAAGAAATATTCACATTGAAATTCAAGGATACTAATTGAAAGGAACATGCTCTGGAGCTAAAATTAATTGCTACTTGCTTATTGCTTAAAAGGAAAGGATACTCAAGGTATATTCTTGCACTTAGAGTAATGACAGAAATTTGCCTTATGTTTATATATCTTGCATGTGCAATGAATAGGGCTTTGTGATAAAAGAAATGTTGATATCATGAGTGTGTTATAAATAAAAGGTTTTGAATAAGAGACCATCTTTTCTTCCCTGAAGGACAGTGTGAGAACTATTAGCAAGCTCTTTGTTTAAACAAATTACATGTCCTTGGGCAACTGTGGTCTTGATTTCTACATGTTGACGATGTCATGGGCCAATTTTAGTGTTACTATGATCTGAATGAGAATTCATAAACTTAAGTCTGTCTAAACAAGTCAAAAGACTGATCATGGGCTAAAAAGATAAGCTTAGCAGCTAAGGGTCTTGCCTGCAAAGACTATGGATACAAGTTCAATTCCCCAATACCCACATAAAGACAGATACACAGGTGACACATGTGTCTGGAATTTGTCTGCAGTGGCTACAGGGCCTTATGCATCCATTGCCTTCCTCTCTCTATCAATAAATAAATAATAAGTTCTTAAAAGACAGCATAAGCGGATTTACAGAAGACTTATGAGCTAATGTGTTGGGGGTACTGTTATAGGATGAATTTATTATTTGTTTGTAACAAATATATAGTGTATCACAGAAATCAGAATTTGTGCTAAAATTGATAGAAAATTGAAAGTTCTACTGTCATTTGAGCGTGAGACAAGTCACTATAGTCCTTTTTTTATGAAGAACAAAAAATTTTCCAGAAATCATGTCCTATGTTGCAGAATTTCCGTTCTATTGAAATTCCCTCCCTCCTTTTTTTTTGGGGGGGGGTTCGAGGTAGGTTCTCACTCTGGCCCAGGCTGACCTGGAATTAACTATGTAGTCTCAGGGTGGCCTTGATCCTCCTACCTCTGCCTCCTGAGTGCTGGGATTAAAGCCATGCACCACCACACCCAGTGTGAAATTCCCTTTTTAATGACCATGTAAAGCCAAATAAAATCTAGTTTTATCTGGGAAATATCATTATGGTAAAGGCAGATGTTTCTAATTATCACAAGTGATGCTCCAGCTTTTGTCACTGATGGGAAAATCAGGTAGTTGATGAAACCAGGGCAAAGAATAATAATATCAATTTCCTGTGATCAATAATCTATGATTCAGTCAGAGCAAAAAAAATTGCTATATTAACACTGATAATACAGAACTTACAATATTATTTTATTATACTTGTTATCCATAACTTGCATCTTCAATGGTGTGTTAGTGTATTTCCAAGAATAAGAAGGTAAAGGATAAAACACCTGCTATCTAATAGATGAGTCCTAGTTCAACATAAAAATCATTAGCTTTAAGAACTAGGACAGACCATTATATTCCTATAATCAAAGTTCTTCATTTGCTCCTTTAATTCGATAACTAAGTCATTTAACATGTGTTTATTGAAGTTCAGCTAGTGAAATGTGAGTTATAAGATATTTCGTGTCCAGACATCATAAAATTCAGCTGTGAGTTGGAGTATTTCACATGGTAGTAAGGATAACAGGCCAGTCACTGGCAGGTGAAAGGCAGTCCCCTGAGTACAGGTATCATTGTGCACACAGAGCATGGAGAAGTTGAAATATCAGGATGTAGCTGGAAGGTCAAGGATGTCTTTATGTAGAAGGTATCACTGAGGTGAACATTGAGGGCTGAATAACAGTTAATTAGATGTACAAGGGGGAGAGAATCCTTGATGGCAGCATGAATTTAACATAGAATGATTAAGCAACTTTGTCATATCAAGTATAGAACAGACAATTTCACTTCACATTCAGAGCTGTGCCATCTATGCTACAGTTGTCCAATAAATTCAAGTAATGATAGTGATAAATATACCCAATGGGTTATGAGTGAAACTGAAAACACATTGATAAATAGGTTACTCCTCTGTGCATAGGAGATGTGAGAAAAATTAGAAATTTACACAATTACATTTTCTTCACTCTATTCATTCAGTCATAATACTGAAGCAGTTGTTTTTTCTGTCCCTTAAACTGCTGATCCATTTCCACAGCCAGTCCTTCCAGTTTCACTGTGTTTTGACAGACTAGAGAGAAAGAAGTGTCTGAGGAGATATTCAATAAGCATAGGGAAGGTGTTGAAAACTGGGGAACATAAAATGATGTTGTTCCATTGGCTTTCTTTTTGGGTCTTGACCCAAGAATGTGCAAAAATATCACAGGTTCCACTTTCCCTTTGTATTTCCACTGGGCACTAGAATGATGGGACATAAACATGGAACTGTTAATGCCACATTTTGGCCAGGTCACATGTGCTAGACATCTGAACACACTGGCAGCAGCAGCCACTGGTTCTGTTTCTGGTGATCACTTCCTAACAAGGCTGTTAAGGCAAGTCATTACACAGAACTGGACATCATTTTCTTTTATGGAAAGTGAAATAAAATTAGATGGGTCTTACATTTTCTTGTTCTTTCTAAGATTCCATGTTCCTATAATTTTTAGTACTAATATTGAAGTCTAAGTTCTGATAAATATATAAAATAGGACAAATTCTTATTCATTTTGAATTATCATTAATATACAAGTAATAAAATACCAATTTATTGTTAATATATTTCATTTCTCCATATCTAGGATTAGCTAATGGAGATCATGGATTTGAATGTTTTTGTCTTTATGCCTTTGGGCACAAGATTCTTTAGGCACCTTAAAAGAAATATAGTATACTGTTTGTAAAATGTCTACAGCTGTCTTCAGAATTTAAAATAGTTCTCTATACTCTGTGCCTATTTGGCATGCCTAATCATTGTCCTTTGCACACAAACACACACAACAGACACATACACACACACTCACACAATTATAAACCAATGTTATGATATATGTCTCTTATTGTTAGATTACTTTTATTAGAAATTTGCCATGCAGAGACCAACAAAGAAAACAAATTTTGCTTCATTTCAAGCTGAGTAAACTTGTTCACATAGATCATGAGAGTCATGAAACCAACGGGGGCCAAGGAGCAAAGATTGCATCTCCTGATTGCTTTCTTACCACAGGTTATCCCAGGAAGCCTTCACAGCCAGTAGAACACATCAAGAAGGCAGTGTTATCTGAACGGAATATCAGATTGCACTACCACAGATATAACCCAGGGTCTCTCTGCGTGTTAAAGTGCAGTTGAAGTAACAGTGGAGTTGGTGTCTGAAGGCATGAAGAAGTGTGTTTCCGTGCATGAACATGTCAAATCCCTTTACAAAATACACAGAACGAGAATGATTCAAGAAAAAAAAAATACAGTAAACCTTGAGCAAATATTTTCAACTCTGCTTGTCTTTATTTACCATGAACTCACCACCATTTGCAACAGTTATACCAGCTATAAAATGCAATTTCACATTGTCTGATCTCTTTTTCCTTGCCTCCCCGAAACAGATTTGTGTTAATTATATATCACATGGAACTTTACACTTTATTCACTCTTTGATAATCCCTCACGCTGGTTTTCCTCAATAGCATTCACATTATCTATTGTCCTTCTAGGCCCATTTCACTTCTTACTCACTGTACCATTGTCCCCTTACCATACTTTCTAAATTCCAATTCTGATCACATCACTCATCATCACCCAGAGGACTACTGTAGTTTTACATGAATAAGTGTTTACATATTTTATGAACACAACCTAATTTATCCTAATATAACTATATGCTTCACTCTAAAACTTTTAGATTATTTCATAGTTTTTCAAATGAAATGCAATAATTTATTCATTTAATGTATCCCTTACAAGTTTTTAAACCTTATGTGATAATTTTTTTAAGAATAGTTCACACAGAATAATCACTTGATAGAAGTCCTATCTATAGTCAATGATTATCAAATAAATAAATTGTTATGTAAGTACAGGCCTACTCTACTTTATCTGCATTTTCAATACAAGGTTTTATTTTTAAATGAATCCTTCATATGGAAAATCCCTAGCAAACTTAATGAACCGACTCATCATTTTGCTTCCTAAGAGATTCTTGGGCCTGTAAAGGCCATGGGCAGATCATTATAGATAGATCCATAAGTTTTTGTACAACATTTCCGAGATATGTTGGCTGGTAAGAATTGGCCTTGATTAAACTTGGAATGAAAGCTCTGATACAGATTTAGAAAGTGCTGACATAGAGTCACTGGCATATATATCTGTAACCAGGCTGTTTCCAATTTTACAAGACGGTCTAGCTGGCAGTGTTAGCATTTTTCAAAAGAGGAAAACATAACCTTAGGCTTAATAGGGTTGTTTTGCTAACAATGGGTTTTTTTTTCCTATGAAACTTATTGATTCACATCAACATTTTACATACATAGAATTGTCCAAATTGTTTGCTATTTGAAAATATAACCTATGCTAAATAAATAACATTTAAGCTTACAGTACTGATATAGACAATTCAAATATAGAAAGAATACCACACTCATTACCTATTACTTTAATATCTACATACAAACATACATACACTGGAATATATTGGCACATACATACATACATAGATAGATATACATATATTAGTTATTGCTATAAAATATGTATGTATGTATACATATGCATGCATTTATTAAACCAAATCCTTTCCAACAACATTCTTAAGTACTGAAAAAAGAAAAGTGGATGAAACTTGTCAGGTTAAGGGAAATGATTTCTACCCAGAAAATAAAGTTACATTTTTCTTTCATATGAGGAATAAAATTATTCAATAAATATGAAATCAGACATGAAAATTTAAAAAGCAACTGTTAGGCATAAATAAAATGATTGTGGAAGAGGACATAAGGGTGTGTAGTCAAGGGCATTTATGATCAGGATATATTTTATATTACATTGAAAAATCAGTATTTATATAATCCACATTCAGTAGTAAAAATACAAAAAGAACATAAAGAAATTTAGAGAGACTAGAGATAATTGATACCCTGGTGCATCAAACACATTTCCCTTGATGATATGGGCTAAGTATATTAAACTTGAATGTTAACTTCAATTTATTTATGTATGGAAATTTCAAATAGTATCTAACATAATAGATCTAACAGATAGCTTGTAAGTAAAAAGAATTATCTACATGATAATTGCTAGAAAGTTAAAAATACAAAATTTAAAACTAAATTTTTTGGGGGTGGACGGTTTCAAGGTAGGGTCTTGCTCTAGCCCAGGCTGACCTAGAATTCACTATGTAGTCTCAGGCTAGTTTTTTTTTTTTTTTTTAAAGTTTTTTGAGGTAGGGTCTCACTCTAGCTCAGGCTCTCCTAGAATTTATTATATAGTCTCAAGGTGGCCTCGAACTCAGGATGATCCTCCTACCTCTGCCTCCCGAGTGCTGGGATTAAAGGCGTGCACCACCACGCCTGGCTCAGGCTAGTTTTTAATTCAAGTAAATTATCAATTAAAATAATATGACATAAGAATCCAAACACTTATGAGTAAGCTACCATACCTATGTTCACATAATGTATTTGTGAATAAAATTTAACTTTAATGAATTCATTAATTGATAAATGACCTTAATATTGAGTCCATAATAACTTTCTTATAACCTTTCTAACAGAATTGTTTTTGAATGCTTACCTTTAGATATTAAATGTATCAACACAGCAATAATATTATATAAAATTATACATAAGGGTATATTATTAAACCTATAGAAAAATATGATTATGTAACTCTAGCAATATGTTATAGAATTTAAATATGCTGAAAGCTTCATTAATTCCCTTGATAAAATGAGGACTCTTTAAATCATTTCAATATTTCCTTCCAAGTAAAACTACCATTTGTCCATAATACTATATATTATACCATTAGTAGGTTGATAATGAGCAAAATATTTTGACAATTTATGATCTACTTTAGAAATGCATTGGTCTCATATGTAACCTAAAAGTTCTGAAGTAGTTAATGGATATCCTTGAAATGCAATTATTTTAGTGTTTTCAAATTTTCTGAGAAACATGAGAATCTGAGTCATAACAGGAAGGCCTCTAGTGTCAGAGAAGGCAGGAAGACCATCCAACAGCTTGATCATGTTTAGTGAGAGTCAGTTAGCAGTTCTCTGACACAAGCACAAAAGGTCTAAAACAATGCACATATTTTCAAGTGTACAAAGAAGGAAACTTTATACCATGCAAAGTAGCTTGAGGTGATGTCCTGAGCTATATAATTAGTCAATGATTGTTTTGATCGAATAATAACTGTGTCAATTTGCTGGAAGTCTTGAAAGCAGTGCTCAGTGAGAAAGCTATTGAATTCTACTGCAACATGAACTCTATTCTCCTTGATAATGATATCTGAATTAAAACCTCATGAGGAAGTCAGTTATTTTTTTTAAGTCTAAACTTCTCTTGAATTGCAAATTATTACTTTTCTCAACATAACTATGATGGTCGTTTTCAATTTCTGCTGTGAAACAGCAGTTTCCAAAGCCAAATAGATGCTTAAGAGGATTGTGGGAATTTACCACAGGTCCTGAAGAAAATAATATATCTTTGTTTTATAGGAATTTAGAGAAAGAGTCACACTTCTTAGAGAATATTCAAAATTCTTGGCATATTTCCCCGGTATTAATCAGCATTGATTCATAACCCTTTTGAATGGCAGATATGTTGTTGTACTCATCTTTTTCTTTTATTTATTTATTTTTATTACATTTTTTTCTTTATTAGTTAGTTTTGTATTCAGCAAATACAGTCAGTTTGGTACCATTATTAGGCTCATCCGTGACCTACCCCCTCCCCTTGGCCCCTCCTTGTTGAGGTATATGGGTCATGCATTGTGGAGTTAGCCCACAGTTATGGGTAAACTAAATGTCTCTGCATATTATGACCCAACATGTGGTACTCATCTTTTTCTTCCTCTTCTTTCCTGTACACTGGAAATTTATAAGCATATTCTCTAGAATCAGAATACCTTTCTCTTGTATCTAATAAAAAGCACTTTTACAGTGACTGTACTATTGTTAAACCAAATATTAGTATTGATAAAAGTCATTATTTCACTCATTTAAATACAACAAAGTTTTCACACCAATATCTTGACTACTTTATATAGCATAGGTCAATCAAAGTCAGAAATTGTAACATACTGAATTTCACCCCAGGTTTTCTAGTGGAATGAACCTATTTTCCTTCAGCAAAACCAGTTTGTAGTGAATATGCACTATATACTTTGAATTGGTAGTGATTTGAAGATCTTAGGGGCAAAAGTTCTGCCACTAGAAATGTAATAAATGGGCAGGTAGACACATACTCATATTTATTGGCAAATTCCATAAATATTAACATTTTGCTATGACCATATTCACCTCTTACCACTCTCCAATTTCCTGCCTCTCAAATCATCCCTCCACTGAATCCTTTCTACTTTTCCTTTCAATTTATATATGTATAACTATTTTATATAGGTCATAGTTTTGTATCCCATTACCCCAGCCCCCATTTTCCTGGGGACCCTCCTCATTAGGGTCCTTGATCTTCACTGCATGGTATTTAGAGTGCCTGTTAGTTTCTGGAGAGCCTGTACCTCAGAATAGTTCTGCCCACTCTTATAATATTTCTGCACCCTCTTCTGAAGCAATCCCTGAGCCTTGGGTATGTTAGCAGTTTGTTTTAATATTGAGCTCTCTGTAGGTTTTTTGGTGCTGTATTTTAGTTCAACTTTGTGTTTGTTGCTATTTCCTTGGAGATGGTTGTCAGGCTAGCATCAGGAGCAATACTGCATTGCATTTCTGCTTCCTCTGTGGTTTCACCAAGACCTGGGTAAATGGAGAGGTGGCACTTCTTCTGGTGAGTAGTCAACTCTCTTTTCTTGCTGAATTGGTTATCTTTGCTCTCCCCAATATTCTTTGCCATCTAAAACAAAGCAGACTCTTCAACCAAGTTCATAACAGCTTTGATTAATGGGGGTTATGCATTTAATTTTGATACCTTTTGTTAAGCATATGCACTCAACTTGTCCAGAGCACAATGGGGGATTTCCTCTGGCCATAAGTGAATTTCCTGTCTATGGGCCACTGACTTGGTTCCCTGTGACAGAGATAAGCTCTCTCCTACTGAGTGGACATCATGTCAAATTGGAGGGCAGTTTGTTACCTCCATGGGCTGTGTGCCACTATTGCACAACTGTGTGCTTCCTGTTACGTAGTTGGTAGGATCTCCTGCTCATTTTTACTTATGGTGATGATTATCACTTAGTAGCTCCCATAGCACTCTCCAGTGCTATTAGGGTTTATTGGGAGAAAACTGACTTTCCTATGGGTTCCCACGTGGTTTCTTGGTGTAAAAATTCCTATACAAACCATATTTTCATTTTGTTGAACTGTGTATGCATGGATTTCCTAGAGTGGGCTAAGCTGAGATGGTTCATTTCTGCTTTCCAATGATTGGCATCTTCCAGCATGATTGACCAGGGTTGTCAAGGCAGCTTTACAGGGTTCTAAGTCCCTGAGCAGAAGGAAGTACTACGAGTCCTAGGAAACAGAATGACAGTGTTTTCTCAAAATCCTCTTGTCCAAAACACATGACAAGTATTTTCCAGGCTCAACCATAGGAGAAAGTGCATGTTCAGTTTGGGAAGGGATTTAAAGTTGTATCTCAAAGGATGTAGCTAACATTGACTAAGGAATTTTGACTATTTCTACATATACCTCATGTCCTCAAAAGATACATTCACTATGGAAATTTATAAAGCACTTAAATGAAGGAAAACAATCATAAAATACTGAACAGTGGGCTAAACATAATATTAGGGAGACTGTAAACTACAAACACAACAATTGAGTGTCAGCCTGACATAATGGGGTAGAAAATCCATCCAAACTGGCTCAGAGAAATTTATGTAAAATATAATAATTGTATTTTAATAATTTCTATCCCAAAATCAATAATGAAGATATTTTAGAATACATGATGAAATACAGAAAGGTAAATATAGAATATACTCATATTCAATAATTTCTGCTATAGAAAAATTAGCTGGATGTGGTGTCACATGCTTTTAATACCAGCACTCGTCAGGCAGAGGTAGCAAGATCACTATGAGTTTGACACCACCCTGAGACTACATAGTGAATTTCAGGTCAGCCATGGCTAAAGTGAGACCCTGCCTCAAAAAAAAAAAAAAAAAAAAAAAAAAGTACTATGAGGATACCAGAATGGCTCTAGGGGTTCTCTGCAATGTAAGACTATATCCATGAGATCACATGATCTTGTTTTTTCTTTTAATTATTTGTTTTTTTTTTGAATAATTAACCTATTTTGGAAGCAGGTCTTATTCTAAGGCATCTTGAAATGGAACTCACTATGGAGTCCAGTTTTACCTCAAACTCACATTGATCCTGTTAGCACAACTTCCCCACTGAGAACTTCAATTATAGGTGTGAATCACCATGCTTGACTGTCTTATGTTTTACTGTCAGTGTGTGAATCACCAGTAGACTACTGGTAAAATCAAGAAAATTTTAAAATATTTGATTAAAAATTTAAAACTAGTTCTTTGAAAAGCACTATACCTCAAAACTCAATTTTGACTTGTCAGGAAAGAAAGCTTTACCAATCATAGTATTTTTTTTTTTTTTCAAAATAAAGCAGAGTGTTCAAAGTGGTTCATGTCTACCATGGAAAAAGTTCTGTTCCATATAGAATCACCTGGATATAGTGCACACATAAAATAGATGTTTGAAAGTACTTAGATGTTTATAAATAGACTGAATTAATAAGAAATTTTAAACATTAAGAAAACTAGCCAATTTTTTTTCAAATTCATACATCTCACCTCTTGTAGAAGCAGAGGAAAAATAATTCTGTACAGAATAAATGTAGCCCCTTCTGTTTTATTATAATAAGATAGTATTTAGAACCTAAAAAATGCATGGTTTTACTTCATCTGCCTGAGTTTGTATATGTATTTGAAGAAGTAGCAAAAAAAAAAATAATGTTTGGAAAAACATCCAATATTCAAGAGTTTGGTTTTCAGAAAATAAGAATTTATAAATGAGAGAATATGTAGAAGGGAGCTACTGAGGAAGCTAATTTGTACAAGAAACCATATGAAATGCATGTTAGTTTTGTTTATTTTAAATTAATATTAATTACAAGAAAGGTGAAAATGTGAGTAACAAAAACATCTTTGGTCTACCTCTGAGTCACCACCAGTACAAATTTTATGACCAAAATATCAAATTGGTACCACCTATTATGAGATTTTGTTTTTTATCGCTGTAAAATTTTAATATAACTAATTTCAATGACTATATATTTTATAATATTTTTATCAACATAATCATTGTACACATTTATGTGTAACAATACATTATCTTCATGTCATCATACTATATAGTGATTAGTCAGGACAATTAGTATATCAATGATCTTAACCATTTTCATTTCTTTGTAATGAGACCATTCAAACTCTTCTCATTATTTTTTATAATTTTGCACATGTATATAATAGATTTTGAATATCTTCCTGCCCTTCCACAAAAATTCCCTTACTCACAACTAATCCCCTTTTTATTTTCATGCATTAATTTTTAAGTCATTTCAATAGTTGAACAAGCTCTTCTTAGTCTTCCACCCACCTTCTCAGATCATGGCAAACATTACTTAACTCCTAACTTCTAGGAAATCACCTTTTCTAGATCCCACAAATGATTGAGATCATGCATATTTTTGGTTTTCTGTACCTGATTTATTTCACTGAAGAAGGTCTTGCAAGATTGTGGTGTGGATGGTCATACATCTTTAAGGAAAATTACCACTTTTCTTTGGCTGAATGGAGATATTATGATCATTAAAAAGTAAATGTTTAAGTGTATGTGCTTTGATTAGTGCTATTTTTATTTTGATTAGAGAAGCTTCCTTATAAGGATGAATCTGAATACTTAGAGACCCAAGATTCATCAAAATGACAAGAAGAAGAGAAAGCCAGTGTTTATCACTAGAGGAGTCATCTCTATCATACCCTCCAAGCGTCAGGAAACATGACATAAGAAGTGGTGAAAAGAATATGAGTTCTGCATTCACTGCTAGCCAGAGAAGCTTCTCTATGGAGATTGTGTTAGACACTGAGGAGATTCAAACCTCATTAAAGTTGAAAATAAGAGGCTGCTGAGAGTTGAACACTAAATAAGACATGCCTATCATGTATTTAAATACTCAGGGAACATTGTGGAAGAGGATGTGCAAAGAATGTAAGTTCCACAAAGTGAGAAAGAGTACTTTGGAACACTTTCCTACAAATATAAACAAACTGTTGTATTTATGACTAGATAGTGGTGTCTGTCACATTCATAAGACCTATACTGTTCTGATAACACCAGCGTTTTGACATGGAGGATGGAGAAGGACAAAAAGAATAAGACATTTAAACAGAGGAAGGACTACTTGGAAAGACAGGAGTCTTCATGAAATTGGTGTGTGGGAAAGGGGACAAAATAGGGCAGTGGAATGGGAAATATGATCAAATTACTAAATATTCATATGTTAAAAGTTCTCATGAGCCTGAGTCTCTTCCTAATCCCAGAGCTTGCTATTTTGTTTGGTTCTTTTGCTCTGGTGACTCCCAGGACTATGTTCCACTTCTGGACTGCAGTTACAGGCATGCGTGGCCATGCACAGCTGTTTATATGAGTTTTGAAGATTTGGCCTTTGGTGTTCTCAGATCCCCTCAGCCTCCCTGAGGCCCTCATGCCTGTGTGGGAAGCAAGCTTAGCCAGGGAGCCACTTCTCTAGCCCCCATATTTGAAGGTTTTGTCTGTTACTCAACCATTACTTCCCATTGTTCAAGTTCAGATTGTTACCCTTTTGTGTGGGGACAGTCCTCTTTCATATATTGCAAGTGGCTTGCAATTTCATGAATTTCTAATTTTCACTCAGTACATGCCTCTAACATCTCTCACATACACTGTCATGGGCCCATGTTATCTCTGCATGTTCCTTTGCTGACCAAGCTGCTGCTGGTTTAGCTACAATAAAAGCAACCCCCTTGCCTCTGTTGGCAATCTTCTCTCAGTCTCTTACTTAGCTCTAAGAAAAACCAGCCCTTCTGTGAGATCAGATTATCGCTGGAGTGCAACCCTACCATGACACAGTGCAAACAAATGCCTCCCCATTCTGTTTGAATTAGGCATGTTATCAATTCATGCCCATCCTCCTTACTTTTATGTTTGGCTATGCCAATCTTTGGGTGAAATGATCTAGGGGATTTGTCTATTTGGATACTTGCAAATAAAATATGTTGAACATTGAAAAAAATATATATAAAACAATATTTTCCAGGATGTATGGTAGAATTTCACCCTTTATGTGACTAAATAGCATTGTTACTATGTGCATTTCACATTTCGTTCATCTAGTCATACCTGGATAGATAATTGATTCCATGTCTTCTTGATGAAAATCATTGATGGTGATACAATGAACAAGGGAGCATATATATGTGTATATATGCTAATATCACTTATTTTGTACCTAATAGTTATACCACTACATCTGTGGATTTTGCAATCACAAATTCAACATTCCACAAGCAGCAAAAATATTCTGAAAAATGCATTTACATCAGATTATGTACTGTAAATCATATTTACATGGAATAAAGTATGTGAAAGGAAGTGTGCAGGGTTATGGGAATTTGAATGAAATGTCCCCTATAGGCTCATGTATTTTGTAAACTTGGGGCTCAGCTGGTGACAGTTTTAGAGGAGGGAGCCATATTGGAGGAGGTGTGTCACTGGGGACCGATCTTGAGGATTTTAATCCAGCCTACTGAGTGTCCAGAACTTACTCACTTATTCTGTACCTTTCTGTTGATGTGGAGATTTGACCCAGGCTTCCTACTCAGGTCTGTTTGCTTTCCTCAGTATGATGAAACTTCCCCTGTACAGTGGAAGTTGAAATAAATTCTTTCCTCCCATAAACTGCTTTTGTTGAGTGTTTTGTCCCAGCAACATGAAGGTAACTGCTTCAATGTTGTACACAAACACTGCATCATGTACAATGAAAGAACTGTCTACCCATTTGAATATTTACAGTGTTGTGAGCCCATTTCTTAAAATACCAGGAGACAATGGGCCACCCAGTACAGGAGCTATAACATCACAAGTTCTTCATGCTTTTAAGCTTTTGGAAAACTTCTATATTCTTTTCCAAAACATCCATACAACTTTACATTCATACCAACAGTGTCTATAGATTCACTTTTATCCACTTCCTTCCCAATGATTGCTACCTTTTGCAATTTTGTTTACAATTATTCCAGCAGATGTGAAAGAAAGTCTCATTGTGATTTGATTTGTCATTTCTCTGAGTGTCCAGTGATACTGGTATCTTTTAAATATAGTTTTGGCCATTTATATGTCTTCTTTAGAGAAATGTCTATGTATATCTTTTGGCAATTTTTTCAGAATAGTCCATTATTTTCTAACACACTGCTAAAAATAACTGCCCTGTCTTCCAGCATAAATGGCTTTTACCAAACAAGTACTTCCACTGAGAAAAGTTATGGTTAGTACCTTAAAAGAGACGTGTTTTTACTTTTTTTTTTCTGGTAATGTTAAGCTCCTACAAGTCCAAAGTTACATGCAATTATGTACTACAGAGAAGAATAATAGAAAGCTGTACTAGGATAAATTTTGTGCCCACTTAATTGAAACACTTGCCAAAGAGCTGAGGGAGAGCAATGTACTTCAATCACTCTAAACAATGGATAAATGAGACATATTCCTTCTAAATAACACATTTTACTTGTCTGCAAGCCTATTCACAGTTGTGCGTGGTAGCAGAAGTTTGCCGCTCCTTTCCTTACAATTGGCCCATTTCAAGCTGTGTTTTGAAGTTGTTTATTCCAAGAGCTTTCTTAATATTAAACAACAAAAAATATTTTTAGATGTTAGTAGGAACAACTCTCTCTCTACAATACATATAAATGCATATTAGTATTTATGTATTTTTTCACATGTATATGAAATATACAATATAAACATAACTTCATATTTCACTTTTTGTTCAGGTCAATTAGTTACATTTATACAGAATGGCAAGCTTAATATTGATTTCTTTTTTTCTAAATCTGGAATATAAAGATTGGTCTATTCAAGATTTCAAAGAGCAAAATCTAAATTTATTTCATTGTCAGTATCATTAAAAATCTTCTAATATTTTTGATGAAGAAACCTAGTAAAAGATAATTAACCCTTAAAGAAGAATAAACTAAGAAAAAATCAGAGAAAACAGAAGTAGATTGCACTTGGCTTGATGAAATACTTTCAATACAGTTTATCACCCAAAATACTATGTTGTAAGAATGATTACTGATTAATAATAATGGACTGTAAGAATAAACTGAAAATATCCCAGAAAAAAATCAGACCATATGGTTTTTACTGTCCTCATAGCTACACATTTCTAACTGTCTGAATTTTTTAATTATGTGGTACATATAATGTGCATATTAAAATTGATCAAATAGTTTATAATTGTTCAAAGACAAAAGATTGAATTTTCAGAATGATCTAAAGGCCAGCAAAAGTTCTGTCTTCATGCAAGATAATGTGTCTTTTCTTTATTAAAATCTTGTGCAAGAGCTCTGAGTTTTCAAATGTCCAGTGATTAAAGTAGATTGACTTTAATTCTCCACATTTTTGTAAATATTATATAGGAAAAAAATGCTTCTCCACAAGGAATGAGCATTGCTTCAAAGGTGTTCATAATAGTTTCTTTTCTTGCCTATTTTTCTTTCATTTAAAATAAAAAAATATATTTGCTTATAGTTTTGATAGAGTCTAAATTAAGTGACACCCACAATATAAAGATAATATAAATAATAAATAAATAAATAACATAATATAATATATACCATTCACTCACATGTGGGAAAATCTGCTTCTTAATGTCTGCAGAAATCTATTAAGGCTTAATCTCTAAACATGCTCTTGTCTCAAATGGGTTGAAGAAAAATTCTGTTTACTTACTTCACATACCTTATAACAACCCATTTTGTATTTAAAAAAATATTTAGAAATCATATTACACCTATTTGACATTCAAACGTTATTGGAATGAATGCAAATAATGATTTTAGTTTTTGTGTAGTTGTGATATTTGTCTGTGGCTACATCTTGGGGATAATAAGTCATGAACATAAAATGTCTTATATATGCTCACTACAGGATCAAAGCCACCCAAATTAAAAAATAGTGCAGAAACTTGGGGCTGGAAAGATGGCTTAGAAGTTATGGCGCTAGCCTGCAAAGCCAGAGGACCTTGGTTCGATTCCCCAGGACCCATGTATGCCAGATGCACAAGGGGACGCATGCATCTGGAGTTCGGTTGTGGTGGCTGGAAGCCCTGGCATGCTCATTTCTCTCTCTCTTTCTCCCTGTCTCTTTCCTTGTCTCAAATACATAACAAAATAAATATAAAATATATTTAAAAATAGTGCAGAAATTAAATAGCAACATTTTGTTAAGATGCCACTTCATTACCGGTATCTACCTGTCACTACTTACTGAACTTTGAGCTGTGGTTGAGGCTGGAAACCTATTTCAGGCAGTAAGTCTATGGGAGGGAACCAAAACGGTAGGAGAAGTACTGGAATAAAGGTAAAACATCTTGCTTGTGAATCTCAGTAGATTGGGGAATCTAAGCTCAAACATCTGCTTTATAAATGTGGACCAACAGATGATATTTTAATAAGTGCATTAAGAAAAATGAGTTCAGAAGAAAGTTCAGAAGATCCAAGGGTTAGAATGCTTGCCACACAAAAACAAACACTTGTGGTCAGAACTACAGCACCCATATAAGCCTGGAATGGTGGTAAATATTTAAAATCTGAGTGCTAGGAGATGGAGGCAGAGGGCTCATAGAACATGATGGCCAACTAATCTAGCAGAACAGGTGAGTTCTAGGTTCATTGGGAGACTCTGAGTGAGAAAATCATGTGGAGAATGTAGACAGTAATTAAAAAGACACCATACATTGATGATTGGACACAATACACACATACCTGTACATAGATGATTGCATATACATATCAGCATTCATTTACATGTATGCATGTACAGCCACACACATATGCATGAGAACATGCATGTTCACCTGCAGACACATTCATGCGCATTCATATGAACACATATGCACACATGCATGTGCAGTTGAATACATATGAGCACACATGTACATACAAGCATGTGTACCTGAATGCATATGCGCACAAATACATATGAACATACATGTATACAAATGCATCTTATGAACACATATACATGCAATAAGGAAAATGGAAAAAAGGGCAGTAGAGAATTTTGGCAGATCAGAAATTTTGACAAAGATTACTTTTCAAGTTTTTTTTTGTTTATTATTTATTTATTTGAGAGTGACAGACAGAGAAAGAGGGAGAGATAGAGAGAATGGGTGCGCCAGGGCTTCCAGCCACTACAAACGAACTCCAGAGGCGTGCGCCCCATTGTGCATCTGGCTAACGTGGGTCCTGGGGAATAGAGCCTCTAACTGGGGTCCTTAGGCTTCACAGGCAAGTGCTTAAGCGCAAAGCCATCTCTCCAGCCCTCAAGTTGTTTTTTTACTAGTGTTAAAATTGTCTTCTTAATTTTGCTAAGATCACCAAAACACTTCCTTAAAATATCCAAGAGAAGAAAAAAAGCTGTGTTACTAAACATCTAAACTTTCTTTCTAGACTTTCTAAACTTAAACTTCACAGAAATAATCAATTACTATTTCTGTCTTTCAGTATATAAATTAATAAATGAATATTTTATTTTTTTTTGTAAGATAGGTAATTTGGGGGATGAAGGTATAACATATGCAAGAAATCACAAAGTATTGAAAAGTGCATAATGTTGATCACTTTTGTTTCTGGCTTAATCTGCAAGACTGAGAAACTTTCCAAGTTTGCATTTTTCTGTATTGCCATATTTCTCTCCATTAATGTGACTATAATGTTATTAAATTTACTTTTTAACACATTTTATTTACATTTATTTATTTGAGAGAGAGAAACTGACAGACACAGAGAGAGAGAAAATGGGTGTGCCAGGTTCTCCAGCCACTGAAAATGAACACCATATGTATGTACCTTGTGCACCTGTCTTATGAGTGTCCTGGGAACAAACCTGGGCCAGTTGTCTTTGCAAGCAAGTGCCTTAACTGCTAAGCCATCTCTCCAGTACTATTAAATTTATTTTTGCATGTCTTAACTTATTGCCTATGTTATCTTACAACTTACATCAAAAATTTAAATGAAACATTAGTATCTCTTATTTAATAAAATATTACTTCTGGGTTTTATAATTTGTAAGTCAATAACATTAATAAGATTTAGTTTGCAACTTATTACTGATAGTGAGAAATATTTTAATTTACAGGTATAAAAATGGGCTAAAGCTACAATGACAATTTCTCTAGAATATTTGAAGAAAACATGAAATACTATATGTCAGAATTTTCATTGAAAATTGGGTTCAATGAATTCATATACTTAATATCTCATACATATTTCTGTTTTGCCTGTTTAAAGTTTATATGTAATATTAGAACATACACAATTGCATTTTAATAATAATTATATTTATTTAAAAAAACTACTGAGGTGTCTGAGTTTTTAATAATTTTGTAAAATTTTGTTCAGAAGTTAATGTTTAACAAAGTTAATGACATAAATGTATTTTTCATCTTTTAAAAATATTATTGGGCTAGGGATATGGTCAGTGGTCAAAGACTCTCAGTTGCAATGCCTGCATGCCTGGGTTCTTTCTGTTCCCCAGTATCTATGTAAAGCCAGATGCACAAATGTCCCACATGTCTGGAGTTTGTTTGTAGTGGCAAGATGTTCTGGCACACCGATATTCTCTCTTCTCTCTCTATCTCTGCTATGAAATAGATAAATAAAACATAAATAAATAAATTATATATTGACATCCTCTTTTGAGTCTAGTGGTAATACAGTATATATTTTATACTACTTGTGAATGAATAGAGTGAATTATCATTCATGTTTCTGCTTCCTTATATTTGACTCAAAATAAATATTTATATCTCATTTCCCTGAATTTTTCATAGCATCTATATTTTTCCTTCAGAATGAAAAGCTTAAATTACAACTCCAGGAGTTTTGCATTTAAGTATATTGTCTCACCCAATAATGTATATTTTAGGTATTAGGGATATGCCATGAGTGAATGGTAATGTTGCTATCATTTAGCTTAAATTCAGGTGGCAAGAAATAGACAAAAAATATTATCATGCTGTGGTATGATATTATGAAGAAGACAAAACTACATCATGAAAGTAAGAGAAGTAGAAGGATGCTATTACACATCATTATCAGTATGGATGTCTCTCATAAAGTAACCCATGTAGGATATCAGAGTAAAATTGTGTATTGAGCCCATTAATTACATATAGGAGGATATTCAGATCATAAAAAAATATAGCACATTCATAGGCCTGAAGGGAGGATGGTGATTGGTATGAACATCTAGAGGTCTGTTGTATGCAGAAGACCAGCAACAGGATTGCTAAGTGGTAGGGAATCAGGATCAGAAACCAGAACACATAACATCTTTTTGCTTTTGTTTCAGTTTGTATGTGCGAATGTTTTTAGTGCATGTATGTGTGCAGGTAAAGGTATGTGTGTCCATGCATGTGAAGGCCATAAGGAAATATCAAATATTGTTCTTTAAATAGCCTGTCAACCTCTTTTTACACAAGGTCTTGCATTGTCTTGGTCTGAACCAATTAGGTTAGACTGGTTCATCAGAGAGCCCAGTGGATCCTCCTGACTCGACCCATAAGTACTGGCATTGCAGGTATATGTCACTGTGCCTGGCATTTCTACATGACTTCTTTCCATCAAATTAGGTCCCAGTGTTTGTAAGGCAAGCACTTTATCAACAGCCCTCTTCCCAGGTCCATTTCATATCTTTCAGAGGTTAGATGTAAACATCTCTCTTCTTAAAATATTTTATATGCATTTATTTGAGAGAGAGAGGTAGAGAGAGAGAGAGAATGGGCACACCAGGGCTTCTAGCCACTGCCAAAGTCACCTTGTTCCTCTGGCTTACATGCTTCCTGGGGAATCGAACCTGGCTCATTAGGCAAGCATCTTAACAACTAAACTACCTCTAAAGCCCCACTTAAACATTTTAATGAAATAATGAAGCATGTTGAACAATAGCCAACAAAGATATAAAGGTCCAGACACCTGTGATCCATGAATTCTCCTTACCGTGAAGAAAGGGGCTTTCAAGGTGTAGATAAGTGAAGATTTGAAATAGAGATGATGCTGAGTTGTCCAGATTGGCATGACAGACCATCAAAATGGCTCAAAGAAATATGAAGGAAGCACAGGGATTTATGAGATCCACACACAAAAATACAATGTCATTACCTAAGTAGGATGCTTTGCTTATGATTTTGAGCCAAATGGGTAAAGGAATACAACACTAAGAACAAAAGTATAACACACTTATTCACAACTTGAGATGTAAGAATGCTAAACAAGACAAAAGGTAATAAACTACCTCATCTATTGGGAAGTTAAAATTTAAACGTACAGTAAGTACCATCCAAAGCCCACTACACTGTCTATAATGTAAATTAAATATTTTGACTAAAAGTAATGGGACAGAAATGGAATATGCAGGAAGTTGTGGTAAGAAAATTTATACTATATCCTGAAAGATACATTTTATAATTTCTTATAAAAATGAGTTATTCACTTAACATATGTCTAAGCAATCTCAAGATATTTACTAAACAGAGATCATAATTATTTTTTCAAAATAGACTTCCTGCAAATATTTGTAGGAGCACTGATGAAAATTAAAGAATGCTATATGTAGCCCAAATGTCCATTGGTAGCATATGCCATATGCAAATTTTATTATAAACATATAGTGGAATGATAACTTATATAAAATAAATAATAGCTGTGCAATATACACAAAGTATTCCAATTAAAATATTTCAAATCATGGGCTGGAGAGATGGCTTAGAAGCTAAAGTGCTTGCATGAAAAGCCAAAGGACCCAGGCTCGATTCCCTAGGACCAACATAAACCAGATGTGCAAGGTGGAGCATGAAACTAGAGTTTGTTTACTGTGGCTGGAGGCCCTGGCACACCCATTTTTCTCCTTCTGTCTTTTTTTCTCTTTCTCAAATAAATAAATAAAAATAAAATATTTTTTAAATATTATACTCAGCAGTAAAGAAAAAATGAAGTTATGAAATTTACAGGAAAATGGATGGATTTGGAAAGGATTATACTAAGTGAGGTAACCCACGCCCAGAAATCCAAACTTCACATGTTCTCTCTCATATGTAGATCCTAACTACAAATAACTGGACTTCTGTGTAAGTAGGAAGAAAACTCAGTAACATAGGCCAGTAAGATAGAAAAGAAATATGAAGGAAACAAAAAAGGGTGGAGGGGGCCTAAGAGGATGGTATTGTATATGTAAGTAGAAGAACAGATTAATGGGGGTGAAAAGGTTTAAGTGAGGTCAGAGGAAAAGATTGAGTAAGGAAAGGTGGAAGGAGGACTAATCAAAATCTAAGAGGATATAAATAGAAATCATATGTAAACCTACTTTTTTGGACAATTGAACACTCAGGAGCCACAGATTGTTACTAGAAAATTTTCAGCGCCAGGGATGGGATACCTTCCAGTGTATTGTTGGCCAGGGAGGTACCTGATGCCTCCAAACATTACAGGCCATTGCTGAAGCTCTTGGTTTCCCACCAGAAATAGATGGTAAGACCCTATTGCTGAATGCTGAAAACTCCATATACTTGGGCTGCAAGGCCACTGAGAAATCATGCTGGAACTGAGCTAAAAATCTTCTGCATGTTGACCACCTAACAGAAAGCTAGAAAATGTCATGCTGTACACAGTTCAATGGGAGAGAGAGAAACCACCATTGAAGATACCCAACAGTGGACACTGCAAGCCTTGTATTTGCCCAGCCAGGTCAAATGAGCCAATGGGTGAAATAGTGGCACATCTGTAATGGAGGAAAACCAATCACCCTCTAATTTGACTGGAGGCCCGCTCCATAGGAGGGAATATATCCCTGATAATGAAAACCTACAACAGGAGTAGTCATGAGCCCTAGGAGTATAACGTCTGCTACTGTCTGACTAAAAATATATACTATGCTCACCAAACTTTCCAGTAAGCACTTCTCTAATGTTCATACCCTTATATTAATGCTACTCTCAGTTTTGGCTAGAAAACCTTCTCATTTCAGATGGCAGTGAGCTTGGGATGACTCAGGAGGCACCATGGTGCTGAAGAAGTGACAGGAGTGCTCAGCACTGAAATATCTCAATCACACCTTCCATGGCTCAGGGTTCATTGTGGAAGAGGTGGTGGAAATAATGTAAGAGCCAAAGGAAGGGTAGGACTCCTTACAACATGCTCCTCCATAGACAAAATGGGTATCCACGACCTCACAGTGACTGAAACTACCTACACAAGACCATCATAATAGGAAGAAAAGATCATGGCATCAAAATAAAAGAGAGAGCAATTGAGAGGGGGAGGAGATATAATGGAGAGTGGCATTTCAAAGGGGAAAGTGGGGGGAGGGATGGAATTACCATGGGATATTGTTTATAATTATGGAAGTTGTCAATAAAAACTATTAAAAAAGAAAAAGAAAAAATATTTAAAAACTAAAATGTTACATATGATTTGAATTATTTCACATGAACTCTGAGTAATAAAACCTAATCTATGTAAGTAGAAACTCAAAATAACTGACGACTCAGAATGAAACAAGAATGACTTCCTTGGTGTTTATGGAAATGACTATATCTTGATGTGGATGCTGGTTTGTAGTACATTTGTCAAAAATTTGTTGAACTGTATATTCAAGAAGAATACAGTTCACTCTTTGTAAATTTTATTTTAATAAAAACGAACTTCCATGTTTATAGAGGAAATATCACCATGGCAGTCTTTAACCTTTTTATTATTTACTAATCTATTATCAAAGCTATTGCCAACCTATTGGGATTTCTTGACCTAAGAAGCATAGTGATATTTTTATCTCAAATGTAGCCATGAGAATACTTTGATTTCTTACTAAAATAAAAATAATTTTAAATTTAGAACAAAATATCTTTGCCTAATTGCAATCAACAGTTCATCCAGGCACAGATTCTAAACATACATTAGAAAGTCAAATAATTCTAAGAAAACTACATATTAAAAATAATATTTATTTCTTACTATTCAAAATTAATAAACTATTCAGAAAACTATTTCTGGCTTCAGTATGATTTTTTTTTGTAATATACATGAATATCTAGTTAGAAAAGACATTTATCATATATACCCCTTCTCAAAATCTGAATAATCCGTTATATATAACTGTATTTAGCTTATTATCTATTCACAAAGTCACATTTTTCTCACTTTTCCCTAGTGCAGAAACAGTACACATAGTTTTAAAGTTCAAGAAAGTCACCATCTGTTTCTTTTATATGCTCCTTAAATTTTTTTCTTTAAGATCTTTAATAATCAAATATGTGTATATTTTTCTGTTTGTTTTCTTTGTTTTATATGTATGTGTGTGTGATTCCTTGGATTGAGACTTTGGCTTTGCAGATAGTATGTAAACTCCCTCAAATAATAGAAATATGATATTTTCTGTAACTTGGGAAAAGAGATCAGAAATATTTAGTCCGTTTATTCCTGCTTTTATTGTTTTATTTTTAAAATGTAACTATTGTGTTATTTCGTAGATAAAAAAAACCAAAGCATAAGGATATAAACATTTACATTGCATTTAACAGTTATTACAGGATGAAGTCAGAATGCCCACCTGTTGCAGTCAGGTTCACATTGCTGGCAGAAAAAAACCCAACCAAGAGTAGCTTGTGGTGGGGGAAGAAAGTTTCTTTTGCTTTACAGATGCAAGAGGAAGCTCCATGATGACAGGGGAAATCATGACATGAGCAAAGGGTGAACATTACCTCCTGGCTAACATCAAATGGATAACAGCAAGGAAACAGGAGAATGTATCAAAGGCTGATAATAGGAAGCTGGCTATAACATCTGAAAACCTGCCCCCAACAATACACTACCTCCAGGAGGCCTTAATTCCCAAATTACCATCAGATGTGGACCTAGCATTCAGAACATCTAAGTTGATGGGGCACACCTGAATCAAACCACAGCATCACTCAAAAAGCTTCCAAATTTCAGACAGTTTACCAACATCAAAGTGCTTATCTCAGCCGGGCGTGGTGGCACACGCCTTTAATCCCAGCACTCGGGAGGCAGAGGTAGGAGGATCGCCGAGAGTTCGAGGCCACCCTGAGACTACAGAGTGAATTCCAGGTCAGCCTGAGCTAGAGTGAGACCCTACCTCAAAAAAACAAAAAACAAAAACAAAAAAAAAAAATGCTTATCTCATTGGTATTGGGATTTTATTTAGAATCTATATGTGAGGTCACCTACAGTATTACTCTCCTTTATCACACAGTATAAATTTCCATTCATGCTTACATTATGTGGAAAGTGATGTTTGAGGAGAATTATACAATTTCTTTAGCTGGGTATTTTTACATTTCTTGACAATTTGTGATTTATTTGTTAGTTGTGGTTTCCTTTCACACTTTTTTTGCATTTTTTGTTATGGACAGAGTATGTAAACAGCATATGTTTGTACCATCCTTTCCCTCATCCCTGCCCTACTCTAAAGGGACCCTTCTCCTTGGGAATGCATGTCATCCCCATGGGGATTGTGGGTAGTGCATTGTGAGGACAGCTGTTAGATATGGGGAAGAGGCAATGTCTATGTGCAAAATGTTCCAACTTGTGGCTCTAACAATCTTTCTATTCCCTCTTCTGTGAAATTTCCTAAGCCATGTTGCATTCATTTTATGTCTACTTCAGTGATGGGCTCTTAGGAGCCTCTGGATCTCTGGTTTGATAGGTGGTGAATGTCCTCAGTGTTTATCTCTATCACCTTTGTGCTGATACCAAATTCACTGAGAAAGAGTACTCTTGCTCATTTCCTCTATGGTTTCGTCTGGGACCCTGGTGAAGTGCAATGAGTCTTTTATCTCTTCAGGTCCCACTTCCTTATGAAAAAGAGAAGCAGATTCTAGAATGGAGAGTGAAGTCAGCACAGGTTAAATGGGGTAACCATTATTAGTTTAAAGAGAATTTAATGGGTGAAGACCCTCTTGTAGTCCAAGGTTACTAGGAGCTTGATATTGGAAAGCAAACTCATGTGGATGTGGTTCTGACTTGTTTCCCAGTTCCAGATATGGTTTCCTTTCCTCTGAGCAGATCTGTTAGCACTTTTGAGAATCATCTTTCAAGCATTAAGTCTCATACAACTCCTAGTACCATGATGGCACTATGACATATATGGATGTGTGCACATATGCAAAAGCATTCATGGGAACTTCTCTACACATTGCAATGCATGGGAAAGTGATGACTGATATTAGAGAGAAACATCAGAAGTAGAAGTTACAAAGGATAATATTCTATGGCATTCAACAAAACTGCAAGAATGCCTAGAATTTAAATGGATGAGATTTCAATATTTCTTTTTTTAACTTTGTCTCCTACTCAGCACTCAAAGCTCAAAAAAAGCCAAACCCTGTAGACTTGGGCATGAATCTGGATGAGCCAAAGACTTGATAATTGAATAAGAAATGAAACATGAAACTATAAACATCAGTGTTGAGATTTAATGAATTAACAGAAGAATGACATAGATCATAAAGGGTAAAATTTTATACAATGTGCTTTCAAAGCTAACAACTAAAAGAATTATGTCCTACATACATGCTAAGGAAAAAATTCTACCAAAATTCAATGAAATCACCAAACTCGCAAGTCAGATCTTATTCTCTTGTTCAGTAATATTTAATGTATCATTGGGCATATAGGTCTTAAGAAGTGTGGGGCAAGGGAAGAATTTTTTTATTATTTTTAAAGAGTTGTTGTCTTTTATTTATTTGACAAACAGAATATGCACTCCAGGGTCTCTAGCCACTGCAAACAAACTCCAGACGCATGTACCACCTTGTGCATCTGACTTACCTGGGTACAGGGTGATAGAAGCTGGGTCAGGCTTGGCTGGCAGACACCTTAACCACTAAGCAATCTCTCCAGCCCTATCCCTGATTTTAAAAAGCAAAAGAACAAGGAGTTCACAATACCCTACTGTTCCATTCTACTCAACATTTTCATGAATGCCCAGTCCCTGTTTATAAATGGCTTAAAAAATATAGAAAAAATATGTGATAACTGAAATTCATCATAGATTTTTACTCTGATACTTCAGAAACAAACTAAAATATACAATAATATAATATATAATATAATGTAATATATTGTAATATAATGTAATATAAATGAACAAAAATCAATTTAAAACACCAGGAAACAATTATAATAGATGATCTATAAGATACACATAAAATTGTCTTGCAGTTGCACAAGATACACTGAAATTATTTCATAATTTCCAAATACCTCTATATACTATGAATACAATTGTTATATTTATTATATCTTCATAGTATGTTTGACTTGAAATGTGACTGAAGTCATTTTCTTTAGAACTTTACTTTACTGGTTCTCTCTGCATTTTGATCATAGTATAGGCAGATTGAAGGCAGCTGGGCATTCTCTATTCCAGTGTTGGAAAGTAAGTTTGTGGCACTTTCCACTTAGACCTGATCAAATATCAAACAAGAACAGAACATGTGTATGCATTATGTTTTTGAACTGACTACCACCTCTGCAGCATGTGAGACAAGATCCTTTTGCCTTGTAGGGAAATGTCAAGAATACATAGTCATTTTCAAGTTCTTGTCACATTTGTTCTCCAGCAACTGAGGCATACTGTCATCCTGTCAGCAATGCTGATTCCTTTTCCTAACTGCATGTAATTGTCACTTTTCCTGACAGACATTGCATAAAATCTACATACCTGCCAAATTTTAGACAGGGTGATCTTAAGACTTAAGGGTTGGGAAGAAGACCCACTCTAAAATAAAGGAATAAATGAGGCATCTTCCATCAATATCACAACATTTCTTTGAAGTAGTTGGTTCTGAAGAAAGTGTGGCACTGCCCAGACACAGGAGTCTAAAATTCTGAATGCAAAGGCTTCTCTGGATCAGGGTAACTTGGCTGGGATTGCTTAGGCAGAACACACAGGCTCGCATTCAGGCCAGTTTCCAAGGCAAAGAACTTAGATTCCTTCATCTAATACTTGTGTGGCATCTAATATATCTTACCCATTCACACCCATACCTATAAAGCCAGACAGCCACCCTATGTTGCTAGAATTTTATTTATTAGCTCTATGACAGCAGGCCTAGCAGATAATCACATGCTTATAGGAGGGAACTGATAATCATTCTTTTTTCAAGGTAGGGTTTTACTCTAGACCAGGCTGACCTGGGATTCACTATGTAGTCTCAGGGTGGTCTTGAAATCACGGTGATCATCCTACCTTTGCTTCCCGAGTGCTGAGATTAAAGGTGTGCACCACCATGCCCAGCACTGATATCGTTTTATAAAGGCACTAGTTGTATAAGTAGGGCAGCCTTTGAGAAAACTGAATGAAAGATTGTGAAGGAGTCTGGGTCATTGTCATGAATTAGCCTGAAAGTGATCTTGAGATAGTGTCTGTACTGTAAGGCCTTGATCTGCTATACACAACCAAGGGAATAAGCACTAAGTTTTTGGTACCCTCCTGCTGAGGACCAATCTTCACCAAACCCAGCTGTAAGACAGAAAGGCCAGTTCATTGAGTGGTCTGTTGATTGGTTCACTCCAGAATGTCAATGTCCAGAGTCACAAACTACTGTGATTAAGGGTACAGAAAGTAGGCTGCCAAGGAAAATGGAGACCTCCCAACACACATTCAACTCACAAAGGTATGAACAAATTCATAGAGTTAAATAAATTATGTAAAGTGAAAACGAAGGAAAGTTTCAGAGCTTTGATGTAGTCAATGATCTTCCAACATAAATCTCTGTTTTACTTGATTTTATACCAATATTATACCACTTCTTGATAGAAAAGAATTTATTTTCTCTAGTTTACTAGGAAATGTAAGTAGGGTATACAAGAAACATGTTATTCAATGGAAGATACCTATTTTAGCTATATCATGTAAATTTTATGTTTCCTTCATCTTAGGTCAGACAGAATCAAATATATATATATATATATATATATATATATATATATATATATATATATAAATGTATAAATATGCAATTGTTTCTTCATATATATAGATATAGATAGATAGAGAACGAGGAAAAATTTAAGATCAAACAGAATGAATTTTGCAATAAAATAATCAACTATATGTAAATTATATCTAAAATATTTTTACAAAATATTTTAAAATAAGATATCCTCCATTTGAATATTTTTCCCAAAGGATCCTTGTAACTAGGGCATTCTCTTTTCTGCTGGCAACAAAGAATTACAGAAAATTTATGTTATGAGCCATATCATTTATTGACACTAAGTAAAGTCATGTTTCTTATTGAGGAATGGATCTTGATATTTTGATATAGTTGCAATT
Organism: Dipus sagitta; assembly: GCA_036346955.1. NCBI lineage: Eukaryota > Metazoa > Chordata > Mammalia > Rodentia > Dipodidae > Dipus > Dipus sagitta. The sequence goes on along the minus strand of CM070781.1, from coordinate 27,716,755 downwards.
GTACCTTTATTGATGTAGGATATTTAGTAGTCATATCTTTGACTAAAGGATCTAATAATAAGTCTACTGAAATGAAATAGATTTTATACTTGGGTTGCCTCCCCCAAATCATAATATAAGATATACAATTTCTGTTTTAATAATTCCTTACTGCTTCTCTTTAGGAAAGAAGGTGGGTAGCTATTTGAGATGATGCTGGAATCTTAGGCAGATCCTCAGGGAAGAAGGAAAAATACAGAACACCATCTTCTTGGAGCTAAGGATCCCAAGAGTTCAGTCACCTTTACCTCTGGGATAAATGTAGAGTAATAGACACTGGCAAGGGAACCACTATACCATACTCAGGGAAACTAATGGGATAAGCTTTCATTGTTTTGAACTGCTCTTACATTGTCAGATGGGATACTGGAATGCCAAATCTCTAACATATGATTCTGTTATTCTACTTACTCAACATTTTGGAATACCTGGGCAATTTTATTCATGGCAAATAAAATATTTCAACAAATAAACTTTAGGAATAATGATTGAGTGTTTAATCAGTAGATGAATTTTTAAATTATTGACCATCTTTAATGTTTCTGGGTCAGTATTAACTTCTAGCAACATGATATGTCTCTCAGAAACTCATAGACAAGTTGCATATATACCAAAAATCTAATATGTGCTATTTATTTATCTTGAATATAGAGCACATGAGACAGAGTATATACCTTCCATCCATTGATTATTCAGTTCTCTGGTCCCTTTCTAGCCAAACAAAGATGATCTTACGAAGTGAATATTGTGAGGAATCCTAAGTTGTTTGTTTTACAAATTGGTTTCAGAAACATTCCCCAGATGTTCTTGAAGGGTGAGTTTATTATTGACTCTTGGGTTTAGTAGTAAAGCTCCTGGAAGAGTTTCCATTCTAAAGAAGCAAATAAATTTCTGCTTGATGAGAATCAGCTCTTTAATTTTATAAGAAATAATACAGCACATTGCTTGACTGGGGACCAGGAGACCTTGGGTTTCAGATGGTAGATATAGTGAATGGAGGAAATTTATAGGTCCCCAGTTACCCTCACTTTATTTACCAAATTAAATAGTCTGTTAAATATTTTTTGTATTCTGGTATAATAAGAAGGTTTTATTGCTTGGAGGAAATAATTAGGAAAAGTAAGTAATAGAGAGCAAGCCATTATTCATGCTGTTCACTGAGTACCTGGTGGTTAGACTAAATTATTCCCTAGTACTATTTGGCCTATCAACATATTAATATCACTTCAGAAGTAGTATGTACACATAAAATTTAATCTCTAGTGAGAGAGTTCATAGCTGTAATGAAATTTTTAAGATGACCCTTGAGTAAAGGTACTACAGATAGGTACTATTTAGAACAGGCCTTTTTGAAACATTTTCTGCAAGGAAACTAATTAGTAATGCCACTTTTGCTTTTAAACAGGTTCTTGTGGTAGTGATAAGTTATAAGCCTACTACAGCTAGAAGATGACTTGGAGATATCTGTATCTTGTTTTATTTTATTTTAGAAGGAAATACATTTTAGAAAGTTGGATTTGTTGTAATTTTGTATTTTTTTATGTGAAGTTGAAGGTCAGATGCCCATCATGTGTAAATCATATACATGTTTTAAATATTGAGAGGAAGTTGGGCATGGTGGTGCATGCCTTTAATCCCAGCACTTGGGAGGCAGAGGTAGGAGGATTTTTCTGAGTTTGAGGCCAGCCTGAGACTACATAGTGAATTCCATATATATATATAATTCTGAGGTGAGACTCTTAGTTGTCTTCTCCATATTTATGTGATATATTTGGGACTGAGAAACTTTAAAAAATGAATAATACCCATCAACAAAGAAAGCGTAAAAATATCAGACAGCAGCAAGGAATGCTGGTACAGGCTTCTCATCTCAACACTTAGAAGATAGAGGCAGGAGTATTAGGAGTTGTGTCTAGCCTAGGCTATGTGAAATACTGTCTTTACACAAACAAACAAAAAAATTTAAAACAATAACAAAGACATGTGAAGACACCTTGTAGAGAATTATTTACATTTTCCCTCTATTTAAAAGACCCAACTTCTTGATATTCAGAGTTTTAAAGTGCATTTAAACAACTTAATCTAAGTTATCAAACAATATCTTGTCTTTTCACCATAATTTGAAAATTTACAAGATTTTCTCAAGAAATTGCATGAAAATATAATTTTATCAAGAATTTACTATTTAATCTGTGCTAGTTTTTGTGTGTGTGTGTGTTTTTCCCTCAAAAGCTCTCCTATAAGCATACCATGTCCAAATCTTCCAATTTAACAAGGATATTTCCAGGACATTTAAAAAAGTGATATCTGATTATTGTAAATGTCAAGAAGTAATTTCCAAATGTAGAAGTATTATCATAAATACTAGGTAATTGTGGCTTTATTATATTAGAATTAAGGAACATAACTAACTATTCTTCAGCACAGGTAATAACAGCAGGATTTATATTAATTTTTTGTAAAGTTAAGTTGATTTTGTTTAAATATTATATTAAATAAATTAAACATTAAATAATAAACAATGACTTTGACTCTTTTATTTACAGCTATCCTTAAATAATTTTACAATGTTAGTCTTACAGAATAAAATAAAAAGTTGATAAGATCTATGGTGCCCAAAGAACTTGATAGATGTTCAATAACAAAATGTTTTAGAAGTATGGAAGGTGAACTATCCAATGAGCACATGAAATAAATTTAAAAATTGATATTTTGAAAAAATGATTTAAAATAAAGTTATTCATCATTCAATATTTAAAATCAACAAAACATGTTTGTTGTTTCAGAATATTGCTAAAATTATATGGTAGAAAATATTTGATAGTTTGATACATCTAATTTATTCAATAAAGATGATATATGCACATATACACACATAGACAATGCTGAATTATTTGAATAAGTATATGTTGTATATAAGCATGCATATATATACATACAGACATATATACATGTATATATATGTGTGTGTGTGTGTGTGTGTGTGCCTTTTCCCATATTTTTATGCAGAAATTATAGAAAATTACAAAGCACAAACTCCAAATCAATTACATGCTATTTCACCAAGTAATTTTTATATTACATACTCACCAAAGATTAAAATGAGAGTGTCTGATTTGTTAATTCCAGGAAATCAATGCTGTTCCAAGTATCCTCTTGTGCTATCCAGATCTTTACTTGGAAGACACTGTGCTCAGCATAATGACAGACTAATTCTTGCACTCCAGTAGACTTACTGCTGACTCAGATTTTACCAGAAATATATCGAATACACTTGCAGCACATCAGTTACTGTGAATCTTGGCTCACTGGTCAAATGGAGTATTTGGCAAATTACAGGAAATCTGCAGGAATGCATGCAATGTGTACTGCACGATAAGCATTAAAGGAATTTCTCAAAGTATGAAATAAAATAATTTCAAAAGCATGCCACGTCAGATGTTTCCAGAGTATATAGCAGTGTAATGGCTTAAGCAAATTTGATTAACTTTCCTTTTTGAGTGGAAAATATATGAATCTTCAATGAAGAATAGGTGATAATGGAAACTTACATAGGCAATAGAATTTACCACCAACAAGTGTTGTATAGCAAATTCCTCCACATTGAAATATTCCCACCTGGAAGGAAGAGTGAGTGAGGATGTGAACATGTTTGGGAGAACTGAAACTTAAAACATCACATGGTCACTCCCTGAGGTTATAGGAGTCAAAAACAACTATTGAGTGGCAGAATCTGACCAGTGTGTGTGTAGCAAGCTTCCAAACTTTAAAGCTTGTAAGTCTAAAGAGGCTAAGGATGCATGCGGGTACACCATTTTTTAGGAACTGAGTTTTCGACCAGCAGAGCTGCCTGCATGTCATGAAGTGTGCTCCAAAGATGCGGTATATGTGGCTCACTTGTGCTAGGGTGGGAGTTTTGGTGATGAAGCTGCTTTTTAGTCACCCATTTCTCCAGTGAGCAAGACCTCACCCTGCTCTGTAATTTACCGCAATAAGTTCATTGGCTCACCCAAACGGGGTTTGGTGCAATGGTGGTGCGAATACAGGTGCTACTGCATTTGCATCACCCCGAGAGGAAAGTTTCACATGATGGCAAGGAAAGAGAAAAGATAATATTCCTTGATAACCATGGAGGATTGGTTTTGGAACTTGTACTAGATACTAAAACACACAGATATTCAAGTCCTATACAATATGGCATAATATATTAGACAAATTATCTCACATGTTGTAAATCATTTCAGAACTACTTTTCATATGTAACTTAAAGTAAGTAATAAGTGAATCATGAAACTACGTTGTTCAGGGAATAATTAAAAATATAAATTGTGTTTGTATTCAAGGAAGACACATTTTCGTTTCATTTTGATCGAAGGTTGGTTGAGTCTGTGGATGAAAGACCCATAGATACTGTTGTCAACTCTTTACCTTTAGTGAAGTATTTTTATGATTTTCTGGAGGTCTTTGGTCCTGTGGAGTGGTTTTGTGAATTAGATTCAAAACAGACTTGAAGTGTTCACAGGAAGTGATCATTGAATGATGCTAATGACTTGTTGCTCTTTAGTTGGTAATGACTAAGCAGAAAACTCAGATCTCATCAGCATACTGAGAATAAGTGCCTGGGGTGTGCTTAGCACTGAGACATCTGTGTCACCCACCCTGAAGGCTCAGAGACATTGAAATAAAAGGGCAGGAAAGAATGTAAGAACCGCAGGATGGGATGGAATGCCATGAACACCATCTTCCAGACATGGCATGGACATTTTGCATTCATAATATCATAGAAATTATCTTCACCTGCAGAAGTCCTGACAAATATTGGCCCTAAATATATATTCCCTCATGGATGGTAGAGGATGATATGAGTTCCCCATCCTTCCCTGAGGAGTTATTGGTGAATAATAGTAGTTGTGAGACAAGAACCATCTTCTTCAAGTTGTAGCTACTGTTTGGCCCATGTGCTCTGGTAAATAATATTCCACCCCCTTGCCTATGCCAGAAACTCTAAATAAACTTAGTAGGAATCTCTGTTTCTTTCTTTCTCACACACACCAACACACAAGGGAAAAATCAGAGAGGAACTAGTTGGGAAGAAGGGGTTTAGTGGAAAAGGGATAGGGAAGACAGACATGAAAAGGTAATGGAAGGGGATTATGGTCAATATATAGTATATCAGGGCTAGAGAGATGGCTCAGTGGTTAAAATGTTTGTTTGCAAAGCCTGATAGCCTGGGTTTGATGTCCTCAGTACCCACATAAGGGCAGATACACAGAGTGGTGCATATATGTGGAGTTCCTTTTGCAATGGCAGGAGGCCTTGGCATCCCCATACTTTGTCTCTCTTTTCCTCTGTCCTTCCAAAAAATAAATAAATAAAAATTAAATATATATGTATGTATAAAATTTTCAAAAGTAGAAAGTTTGCTTTTGAGAAGTTTACCACTGAATTTTTCTTATATTTTATAATCATATTAAAAGATAAATACAAACATGAAACAACATTTGTTGGGTTTATGTTAAAGTAACCTAGCAGAAAGGGAAGCAGTATCTGGGAGAATAGATAAAACAAAATTGATCCTGAGTTCAAATAACTAAATTTGTTAATCTTATGTTAAAAAAAAATCATTGAGCTCCTTTTTACTTAATATGTTTTAATAAGTAAGATTTGCCATCATATATATATATATATATATATATATATATATATATATCCTTGAAATTAAAAAAAAAAGTGGAAATCTTCCTAGAATCAAAGGCAGGAGGGAAACCATAACAGTAACACACATCAGACTTGATTTTTTCTGTTGTTGTTTTCTGGACATATTACATGTTTTAATGTAGAACAACTGTGTGAGTAGTATTCTCAGAGATGCTCTCCAAAAGTCTCTAGTGAACCCCCAGTATTTGATGTCAAATTTGGATGTCAGATCTGCTCTCGTCTTACTTATGAATGCTTCCATTTTCTGATTTTATTTTCTACTTTTCTAGCTTCCATTTCCCCAGATCAAACCTATTTATCTAATGTATTATAACCAGTCAAAATGCAAGTAAATAATTAAGTTTATCTCAGATGATAGAGGCTTCATATACAAATAAAAAATGCTATCCATGGCAGGAATAGCTGTAAGCTCAGTACTAAGAAGGATGAAACAGGATAGGAAATATTAGCTACATAGAAACAGCAGCATAGTGGTGCATGCCTTTAGTCTCAGCACTCAGGAGAGGAGGCAGAGGTAGGAAGACTACTGAGTTCAAGGCCAGCTTGAGACTACACAGTGAATTCCAGGTCAGCCTATGCTAAAGTGAACCCCTACCTTGGAAAAAGAAAGAAAGAAACAGCATATCTCAAGAAATAACTGAACGAATTAACTAAGGAATTAAAACAAGCAGATAAACTGCATACTATCTCCCTGACCTCTAATAAGAACACAAACACACACACACACACACACACACACACACACACACACTCTTTTTTTTTTTCATTTTCTTGGGAAGTGTGAAAGAACTATCATGATGGCACATATTTCTGCTCTAGAGGCAACAGCAGCATTATTCAGGTGATTTCCATGGAACTTTTGAAAGTAGGTGAATGTATAGTTTGCTGGCATGCCAGGACATATGCCAAGGACAAACCTGTATTAATTCAGGATGTTTCTTTTAAAATGAACAAGACCTTAAAATTGTGTTCTCTACTAGATAAGGGGAAGATTCAAATTCTTATGAAGAATTTTACAGATGAATACATAAAACTCCTCTTATCACATCTTTTAATTATTGCATTAAACAAAAAAATATTCAAATATGACTATATAAAAGAAAAATTGCAAGATCAATTTTTAAAGAATTTATATTTAGATTTAACACAACATATGAAAGGCTCCTGTAGAAAATGAAAGCAAATGAGATTGGGCTCTTAAAAAATGGTAGCCTGAATAAAGGCAATTACTTTCAGATTGAAACAACTATAAAAGTAGATGAAAGTGGTGGCGCAGGCCTTTAATCTCAGCCCTCGGGAGGCAGAGGTAGGAGGATCACCAAAAGTTCAAGGCCACCCTGAGACTACATAGAGAATTACAGGTCTGCTTGGACTAGAGTAAGACCCTACCATTATTTAAGATGCTAAAAATGTAAGTGTTGAGTGAAAATGACAACAGCTTGCTATCTTTTCATGTACACTTTGTTGTGAATATGGAAAACCCAGAGATGTTCTGTGTTGCAGCCTTTGTCAGCACAGGAACAGTGACTGTTGATAATGTTCTCCATGTATACTTTAAAGACTATTAAAACATGTCTGTGTGTAGATGGTGTGAGAATCCACTCAGAAAGGAGAAAATCAGGAAAACTGAGTGCTAGTTATATTTATAACTATCTTCCTCATGGTCTCTGATACAGGGTGAGCAGTCCTTGGAAAATGTATGGGTTGAGGTATCCAGTCACCAGTATTGGCTGACAACATGGTGATAGCTCCTCACACGTAGGCTAAAAGACAGAAAAAGAACAGTTAAGTATGTAATTCACATCCTATACTCTTGTGAGAAGATATATCTTGATTTAAATCCCATCATGATAATAACAAAGAGTCATAAAAGAAGTTGAATAAAATACATAATATTTTCAGCTGGCTTTTGGGGCTCATGCAATCCAGGTAATCCCAACATGTGTGAGGCTGAGGTAGGAGGACTGCAATTTTTTGAGTTTATCTTTGCATACATAACAAGGATCTGCAAAAAAAATCATAAATTAATTAACTAGTATTCATTTCAAAGTAAGACAAACAAACCATTAGAGCATATGGAAGAAAAACAACAGAGACAGCACAGGAGATATTTACCTTACATGTTATAGATAACAATACTGCAATAAACATACAAAGCAAATACATTCATTGTTTATATCGTTCAAACATCATGCTTTCTAAGAGCAGAAAACTTAGTACATTCTGTAGAAACCACCGAAATTTATAACATACACACTCAAATATGAGCTGATGTGTTTTAGGCAGCCTTACTGAATTGTGTCCTACCAGCATACACAATGTATTTTGTGCTTTCAGGCCAGTGACTTCAGGGAAGTTACATGATGCCACACAGGTGAGTGTGGTCAGAAATATTTCAGATTAATTACACATGTGATGTGTGTGTGTGCATTTATAAAACCTTTAGCATCACCAAATATTTGTGAATCTCCCATTTAGTTATGCAACCTCATACAGGATAGCCATCTCTCTGACTTCTACTCCGCTTACCAGCATCAAGAATCTGTATACTTGCAGGATGTTGCAAAGTTGTCTCATTTAGTTAACAATGCGCTCTCAACAGCTTCTCATTTTCAGCACTTGGAGGAGTTTTGAGTCTTGATATCTCCATAGAGAAGCTACTTACCTGGCAGGGGAGAAACTATGATCACAGAGGTGGTTTTCCCAGGGCGAGGCTTATCCATTGCTTTCTGGATGTGCTGACACCTGCGATTTCACCAAATGTGGGAAACTCAATTGCATAATTTGTGGTACTGGGGGACTGCTTTCATGCTCTATCAGAAAAGTGCGAGAGAGAAAGAGAGAGAGAGAGAGAGAGAGAGAGAGAGAGAGAGAAACTACTTAGGCCAGCAGTGAGAACAGGACCAATATTCTACCCACCTTTTCCTCTTCCTCCTCCTTCTCTGCCTCCCCCTCCTCTTCCTCTATTTCTTGAGACTTGCCTGGAGGGATAGGATAATAATTAGTACATTAAAATACACTAATTTGTCTGATTAATATGGATTTTCATCAACTAATGAAATATTTATTGTATTTATCAAATTTTCATTTTTTATATTTCAATAAATATTATTGCCATTTTTATTTCTTTACCCCTGCCTCGTTCCCTTTCTTTTATTTATTTATTTATTTTGAGGTAGGGTCTCACTCTATCCTAGGATAACCTGGAATTCACTAAGTAGTCTCAGGGTGGCCCCGAACTCATGGCAATCCTCCTACCTCTGTCTCCCGAGTGCTGGGGTTAAAGGTCTGTGCCAACATACCTGGCTTTCATTCCCTTTCTTTTTTGATGAAGGGTGTGGACAGTTGCTTAGCTGCATTTTCAGGAAGATAAAAATTGCTTATTATAAGAGAAATTTTTAATTTCTCTTTATCTTGAGATATCCATAGTCTATAACAGTAAAATAAGATAAGCAAGAATACAGATTGTACAACTACAGCATTTAGTATCATGCCAGTTTGCATAATGCTTTAATAAGGTTTTGCTCTAGTCTCTTATGCATAATGACATCTTAATTTCAGTGCACATGATTAAAGCTGCATCCTTAAAGACTCTTTGGTGTATTACAAAACTTTTGTGATGCTGCTGTGAGCTGTTTGTAAACTTTATTACTTCAGCATTTTTTTAGATTATTACTCATCATTTTTTCCTTTATATTTTCTCTCCTTAAAATGTTCATATAGAAATGTACTTTCACTTTTTCATCATTTTTTATCCTATGATCATAAAAGGATAAAAAATATATGATAACTCTTTGTTAGTATCTAGAAATTGTGTTTTATAATTTCATAAATATATACCAAGTCATTGATACATGCTTTGGCTTAACAACATAAATTTATATTCTTATTGATAAGGTCAAATATTATTATAAAAATATAATAACACAAATGTGTAAGAATTTTTAAACTTTAGAATTCTATAAACACCGTATACTGACAAGTTTGTAGAACAAAAAAAATGAGTCTCTCATTACTTGTGGAAATGTCAATTGATACAAGGGATTTGCAAAAATATTCTGTCATGGGCTGGAGAGATGGCTAAACGGTTAAGCGCTTGCCTGTGAAGCCTAAGGACCCCGGTTCAAGGCTCGATTCCCCAGGACCCACGTTAGCCAGATGCACAAGTGGGTGCACACGTCTGGAGTTCATTTGCAGTGGCTGGAAGCCCTGGGGCGCCCATGCTCTCTCTCAACCTCTCTCTCTCGCTCTCTCTCTGCCTCTTTCTATGTCTGTAGTTCTCAAATAAATAAATTAAATAAACAAACAAAAATAATTTTAAAAATTCTGTCATGACTATTGATGGTAAATCAGCTTCTGTGTCCTCCCAAACCCATTTCTAGTTATGTACCCACCAAAAGTGTTACCTACAGCCAATACAAACAATGAATAAAATGTTTTATAGATTAATTTACAATACCACCAAATTAAAGGTAAACTTTATTTCTTATATTATTCTATAACAAATTATCAGACATGCTGTGGCTTTAAAAATATATATATATTTGTTTTCTTGAAGTTCCTGCTGTCTTCTCTTTAGGCTTTGCAATGGCTGTACCTCAGGGTGTAGTTCCTGCTAAGGCTTAATCTCAAACTCAAAAGTCTTATCTATTCACTTGGTGTGGCATATATGTGGTTCTCTGTGACAATAAAATGAAAGTTTTATTTAAATTCCTAAGCTCAGTTGGTCAGCTGAAGTTTCTAAAGGTTGTCTGTACTTTTGATTTTCCACCTGGGTTTCCTGATATGAAAGAGTTATGGACTTAAGGCTGTGAACCCTATACCCCTGTTTATATGATGGACCTAATGTTCACTATAATGATGTTAGGATATGATCATTTAGAGATAATTAGGTCACTAAGGATTCATAATGTCCTTACAATGGATTAGCACCTTATAAGAAGGAGGATTTGATCCTCTGCATCAGCTGTCTTCCATGTGGGCTAAAGGGAGAAGCACCCATCAAGAACCCCCCACTCCCCCCGAGACAAAACCCTTACCCAATACTGGATTTGGTCACCCTTAAACATGGCAATGGTATTTAAAGTTGATGTATAAGTGCAAGTAACAGAAAAATCAACACTTGCATTTGTTTTTTTTTTTTTTTTTTTTTTTTTTTGTGTGTGTGTGTGTGTGTGTGTTCCACTTTCTCCTGAGGAGGCAGAGGATTTTACAGATGGCAGAGAAACTAAGAAAAATTGGAGAAACAAGCAAGGGGGCTGTTTTCCTGATGAACCAGATACCAGCACAAGGGGGAAGGAGATCAGCACAGAGAAAAATCAACTCCTACCAAATCAGAGAGCCAGAGCCTCAGAGGCCCCCAACACCTCATCACTGAAGCAGACCCAAAATGGATCCAACATGGCTCAGGGAAATTTTGCGGAAGAGAGGGCGGAAGGAATGTCAGAGCCACATGTTGGGTCATGATATGCAGAGACATTTAGCTTACCCATAACTGTGACCCGTATACCTCAACAAGGAGGGGCCAAGGGGAGGGGGTAGGTCACGGATGAGCCTAATAATGGTACCAAACTGACTGTATTTGCTGAATACAAAACTAATAAAAAAAATGAAAGAAAAAATAAAAAAAAGAAAACAAAGAGGAACCAAGATCCATCTATAAGACAGAAGAAGACAATAGTCAACTGTTCATCATGAGAAGTTAGGTTATTAATTTGGGATCTCTCTTTGTAATGAATTCATTCAGCACTATGAATATTCCCTTTAGGCCTGCCTTCTTTGTGTACCATAAGTTTTGGTAGGTTGTATTTTTATCATTATTCAATTCTAGATATATTACAATTTCCTTTTTGATATCTTCTATGACCCATTCATTGTTTAAAAGTGTGTTATTCATTCTCCAGGAGCTGATGGAGTACTTGATGTGACACTTGTTAATTTCCAGCTTTAAAGCATTGTGATCTCATATGATGCAGGAAGTTACTTTAATTTTCCTGAGTTTATGGAGGCACATTTTATCATCTAATATATGGTCAGTTTTGAAAAGGTCTAAGTGGGCTTCTAAGAAGAATGCATATTCTGTAACTTTGGGCTGGAAAGTTACCTGTACATGTCTGTTAGGTCTTGTTGATCTATGGTGTTGAGCTCTATTATTTTCCTGTTGATTTTCTGTTTGGATGATCTGTCTAATTGATGATAGTGGACTATTGAAGTCTCCAACTATGATGGTGTTTGTGTTTATTTCTGTTTTATTGTCAAGAACATTTTGTTTGATAATCTGTGGTACACCTGTGTTTGCTGCATATATATTTATGATTGTGATATGCTCATGTTCAATCATTTCCTTGATGAATAAGTAGTGGCCATCTTTGTCCTTTTTGATTACCTTTGGTTTGAAGTCTATCTTATCAGATATTCATATAGCCGCACCTGCTTGTTTTTTATTTCCATTTGCTTGGTATATAATTTTCCATCCTCTCATCCCAAGGAATTATCTTTCTTTAGTGATGAGGTGGGTTTCTTGAAGACAGCAGATAGAAGGATACATTTTTCTGATCCACCCAGATAACCTGTCTTTTGATGGGTGAGTTAAGACTGTTAATATTTAGAGTTATTACTCTAAAGTTTGAATTAATCTCTACCATGATGAGGTGTTGTATGGGGCTTGATACTGCCTTGTGTTTTGTACCTTTTTGAGCCTTGTCTATTTTTGTTTATTGTGATATTCTTCTTATTGGCTCTTGAGATTGGTTGATTGACTGTTGTTAGTGGAGTATTCCAGCAAGTATTCTCTGTAGGTTTGGCTTTGTGTTCTTATAATCACAGAGGTGACTTTTTTCATGGAAAGTTTTCCTTTCACCATCTATTATGAAGGATCCTTATGCTGGGTAGAATGGCTTGAGTTGGAAGCTATAGATTTTTAGACTTTGAAGTGTTCAATTCCAGACCATTCTGGCTTTTAGGGTTTCCATTGAGAAATACGACATAATTCTGATGGAATTGCTTTTGTAGGTTTTGTGTTGTTTCTGTCTTGTTGATTTTAACACTCTCTCTCTCTCTCTCTTTTTTTTTTTTCATTGTTAAGAGCTTTAACTACGATGTGCCTTATAGAGTTTCTTCTTTATCTTGTCTTTTTGTTGTTTTGGGGCTTCTTGCATCTGAATGGGCCTCTCTTTTGAGAGATTCAGAAACATTTCTTTAATAATTTTGTTGAGTACATTCTCTATGCCTCTGGTCTGAACTTCCTCTCCTGGTATACCCATGATCCAGATATTTGGTCGTTCCCACAGTTCCATCATATTCTGTTCAGTGATTCTTTTGATCAGGGTCTTGGTTGTTGTGTTTTCATTTTGGAAATGAACTTCTTTTGATATCCCTATGATTTCATTGGAGGCTCCCACTGTGGGACTAGGCATCCCTGGTGGAGATCTCTCAGTTTTCTGACTTTCATTGGCTTCTTTGTGTTGTTGTCTACCCATTTTAGGGAGACTCTTTATTTTCTTGATTAGGAAGCAAGTTTTTATCCTCTTGCTCATGCACTCTCTGACTCAGGTGAATGGGGATGTTGATACCAAGTTGCCAGTCAGAATACCAAGACCTGACTCCACAGCCCACACAGGGACCAGGCCTCCCCAAGCAAGGCACAGTGGGACTTACCAGGACCAGGGAACTGCAAGGATCCAGGAAACAGTGACATGTCCTACTCATTCCTTGCTATTCCTGCCCACACATTTTTCCATGCAGGCTATCTGGACCAGGGAGCTGAGTAGAACTGGAAACAGGGATCTGGCTGACTAACCACCATGCCTGTCTGCACACAGTCTGGGCCAGGGAACCTGGACCAGAGAATTGGGAGGGGCAGGAAACAGGAGCCTGGCCTACTCACTCTGCACCCACCTAAGCACCCTCCTAGGTAGGGAACCAGGAAACTGGGAGGAGCAGAAAAACAGGGGTCTACCTACTCACTCCATGCCTGCTGTGCCACCCCCCCCCCCGTAACCATCTGGTGCAGGGAACCTGAACCAGGGGAAATTTTTTTTAAATGACAAAATTCTGCTTTTGACATATTTCATATTTTAGTATTTATAAGTGCATAAATATAAGTTTTGATGATATACACTCATTTACCTGGGTTATTTTCTAATACCTGAATACATGAAAATAATTTAACACATACAATTCATGAACTTTATTGGAAAATATTGCAAACTATGCTTCAAAATTTCCCTACTTGGGATCAAATCAAAATATTTAAATACTTTTTAGACTTTTCCAAAATCAGTAGTGTGAATGACAATTTGTTTAGAAGACTTTTTGATGGGCATAACTTAACCTTTTAGACAAAGAACAGTAGAGAAATCCCTCTAGGGTTTATGACCTTCCAAGCCATAGAATTCTGACCTTGTTCTTAGTACAAGGCTGGTGCACTCATATAAGCAAATAATCCAATTAAAACCACTAACTAATTTAATAGACACCTAGTAGAAAAGATATAAAGTTAGAAGAAATAATCCCATAATAAAATACTATGTATAATGCAGCATTAGGTAAAAGCAAATTTAAACAAAAAATGAGAAGTCTGTGGTGGTCATGAATTCCTATAGTCCCAGCAGGAGCAGGAGGATTGCTGAATACTTATTGGCCAGATTGGGCTATGCCATGTACTGTAGGCTACATAATGAGTTCCTACCTATTATAATAGTTACAAGTCAGATCACTGATAGCAGTTGAGGAGGGAATACATACATTGCTAATGAGAATGCCAAATATTGCATGCACATTGGAAAGACAGTTTAGTCACTCACTACAAAGCCAAAAGTACTCTTACCATGTATTGGATTGTGTTTCTAGATAGCATCCTAAAGTCACCTAAATTTGGAACAACAAAATCTGCCCACAAATGTTTATAGCAGTTTTATTTACCATTCTTCAACCAAACAAACAAATTCTCTCTTAGCAGGTGAATAGTTAGACAGCTAGTTATTTAATGGAAAAGAATATTCTTCTGTGATAAAAAGAATCTTATGAAAATACATAGAGAACATTTAATGCTTATTGCTAAGGCAAGGGAGAAAGTATGGAAGGCTGCAAATGATTATTCTAATGATACAACTATGGACAAGACGATGGTAAAGAATAAGAAGATCAGTAGTTCCAAATGATTCTGAAAGACTGTGTTGGGTTTAGAAATAAATAGGTGGAGATATTTACGGCAGTGAAAATGGCCTACATGATACTATAGTGTTGGGTATGTGAGTTATGGAGCATCAACATTTACATTGCTATACAATAAACCTTAGTTTAACGAAGACATTAGTTAATAATAATTATTAATAATAGTTCATCAATTATAACAAATGTGGCTCACCAAAGCAAGGTGATAATGATGTATAGGATGAGCCTAGTGGCAGAAACTCTACCTAATTATGTCTAATTCCATGGTAAACATAAACTTGCACTAAAAATGAAGTATGCTGAAATCAACTTCCAAAATAAATTAAATAATAAAAAGTCAAAGGCCTCACCTATTTTTAATGAAATGATAGTGCACAAAATGATGATACAGAAAGTTGGTGAATTTCTCACACATGAAACAACTGAGCATTCTCTGCATTATAATTTATGCAAAACTCAAAATAAGAACTCTAATTGTTGTATGATCAAAATAACAAGAGTGATCATTATTAGCTGCTACAATGAAAATAGAGCCTTTCTTAGCTTTAGAAAATGTTCTATATGCTTTCCCTGATAGTGATTAGTGGCTATATGTATAGAAACATAGAAAATATCATTAGACCAAGTAAATAATATGTGTGGACTTAGTGCATGAAAGCTATAACAATAAGTGAATGACAACAGCCAAAATCAATAGATTTCTTCAAAATGAACATGAGATCATTGAATTTATACAAGTGAGAAACTAACTACTGGTTTGGTGGATAGGTCATCATGTCAATTTTCTAAATTCAAATTCTGGATTTTCAACTTGTGGTCAAATACTCCATATCTGTGATGGTGTTTTCATCGCAAAAGAATTAAAATAATAGTAAATGTTCACTGTAATGTAAAAATATAAACAAACACAGATAAAGTCAGTATGGCCCAGCATTTTTTTAATTCTGAATATATGTGATTGTTTGTGGAAAGCTCTAGGCATGCAATAAATGACATGTACATATCCAGTCCATTTAAAGACTTATAGCCGAAGACTACTGAGGGTGTTTTTGAACACATTATCTGGCAACACACCATTTTATGCAGTACAACTTGAAAGGCCCTTTACCAAAATTAGTCCCTTTCTTATTCTAAAGAGTCTTTTTTTCTACATTGATCACTACTATTTTTATATTACATAAAGAGTTTATTTGTATGTAAGCACACAAAAATGAGTGTTGCAAGTAAATTTTATGAGATTTTTGAGTAATGATCTTTTATTGCACTAATGCCTATAATGTACAACTCAGAATTGAAAGTTATCAGGACAGAATTTCATTAAGATAAATTGTGACTTATAAGTAATAGATTATATAGTTAATCCTCATGAGAGTTCAACACTCATAATATTTGATGGCAATTGTGCCAATATCAAATGTTCAAAATATGTATAACTTATTAAAAATTTTGAACAAATATGTAGTGAAAGATTTAGATTCTTCTCTTTTAGGTTTTCAATTAAACTCAATAAATGATTCTAGGCACTTTCCAAATATCAGTGCAATATTTATGGAAACACACTTTAGTCAAAAACCTCAAAGACCCTGTTCCTTTCTGTGTACAGACAGGTGATGCAGACTGGAGTGAGTAGACCAGACACTTGTCTCTTAACTCCTCCCATCTCCCTGGTCTGGGTTCCTGGGCAGGTGGTGTGATGGTGTGCAAGCAGGCAGGAGAGGAAGTATGGAGTAAGCAGGCCAGACCCCTGTTTCCAGGCTCCTCCCAGCTTCCTGGTCTGGGTTCCCTGCACAGGTCTGTGTGTGGGCAGGTGCATCAGTGCAGAGTGAGTAGACCATATCCCTATTTCCTGGCTCCTCCCAATTCCCTGGTCCTGGTAGATACCATTGTGCTTTGCTTGGAGAGGTTTGGTCCCTGTGTGAGCTGTGGAATCAGGCCTTTTACTCTGGTATCCTGACTGGCCACTGGGTGCAAACCTCTCTGTTCACCTGAGTCAGAGTGTGAAAGGGCCAAAGGACAAACACTTCCTTCCTCCTCAATAAAATAAAGAGTTTTCCTAAAGTGGGTAGACAACAATATAAAAAAGCAACAAAAGAAAGCTGGGAGATCTGCATCAAGGATGTCTAGTGCTACAATGGAAGCCTCCAGTGGAATAAGAGAAATCTACAGCAATTCATTCCCAAAATTAAAACACAACAACCAATGAGACCCTGGTTAAAAGAATCAACAAAAGAATTTGCTGAACTGGAAATAAACCATCAAAGAACCAACAGTCTTATCAATGAAATGGAACAGAATCATCTCTTGAAGCATTCAGCTGCTTTTGACAGTAGGCTTAACGATGATTGAAGATAATGTTAGAACCCTCCAAAGAGATGTGAATGAATTGAAGGAGAGTCAAGAAATCGAAGTTCTCAACACAGGTTGATCAATCTTAATGCAGACATGACCAAACACAATAATGATTTCCAGTAAGCATCAAGAAAATCACAACTCGAATTGAAATTGTATATCAAAAACGAAATGGACATGATGTAAAATAACACAACAGAAAAAGTCAAATAGAAATTACAAAATCCTCTTTAGTACCCCTCATCAGCAGAGTTATTCATGTGGAAGACAGAAACTCTGACCTGGAAGACGAGACAGGAGAAATTGTTCAGGAGGCCAAAAACTGCTAAGTTCAAACAATCAAGTGAACAGAATAAGAGGGAACTGTAGGATAACCTAAAATGATGAAACATCTGGATCATGGGTATACCAGAAGGAGAGTATATTTAGGCCAGAGGAATAGAAACCATATTCCACAAAATTATTGAAGAAAATTTTTTGAGTTTCTCAAAAAAGAGTCCCGACCAGATACAAAATTAACCCAGGTGACAGTAATGTATACTGGGAGAAAGACAGCATCTTCAACAAATGGTGTTGGACTAATTGGATGACCATATGTAGAAACATGAAATTAGACCCACTCATTTATCCATACACAAAAAGCAAGTACAAATGGACTAAAGCCCTCAACATAACCACTGGAAGAAAAAATAGGAGGCAGGCTCCATGCTATAGGACTGGGAAAAGACTTCCTGAACAAAACCCTAGTGGCCCAAGAAATTAAAGAAGCACTCAGCCAATGGGATCTCATGAAGCTAAAAGGCTTTTGCATAGACAAACATACCATAAGCAGAACCAATTGATTTTTTGATGTTTGCTATCCTTATTGGCATAAGGTGGAATCTCATAGTTGTTTTAATTTGCATTTCTCTGATGATTAGGGATGATGAACATTTTCTTAAGTGTGTGTTTGCCATTTCTATTTCTTCCTCTGTGAACTGCCTGTTCAGCTCTTTGCCCCATTTTGTGAGTGGGGTGTTTGACTTCTTACTGTTTAGATTTTTGAGTTCTTTGTAGATTCTAGAGATTAGGCCTCTATCAGTTGGATAAACCACAAATATTTTCTCCCATTCTGTGGGTAATCCATTGGCTTTGCTTATTGTATGCTTGTCTGTAAAGAAACTCTTCAGCTTCATGTGATCCCATTGGTCGAGTGACTGTTTAAGATTGTGAGCTACTGGGGTTTTGTTCAGGAAGTCTTTTTCCATTCCTATATCATGGAAAGTACTTCCTAAATTTTCTTCCAGTAGTATTTGAGTTTCTGGTCTTATATTGAGGTCTTTAATCCATTTGGACTTGAGTGTAGTGCATGGTGAAATGTGTTGATCAAGTTTCAGTTTCCTGCATATGGTTATCCAGTTTGTCCAGCCAGAACCAATAGATTACACACTGAATGGGAGAAAATATTTGCCAGCTATACCACTGATAGAAGCCTAATATCTAGAATCTACAAAGAACCCCCAAAACTAAACAATTAAAAATCAAACAACCCTCTCTAAAAGTGGGGTAGAGAACTGAATAGGGAGTTCTCAGAGGAAGAATTACAAATGTGAATGACTTCCCTTAGCAACAATGATAAGTACTTGCTTATTTATTAGGAATGGTTATATTCCAACTTTGCAGGCAGCAAAATAATTATATTCCTAAACATAATTAGTATCTCTCTCAAAGGTGTTTTATTCAAATATTTTCCTCATGTAAATTAAATTCTTATTTTTGAAACAATTAAGAGAGAACAAGAATACAGATAATCTAAAACAACATATGATGTTAGTCCACTCAGAGAATTCATACATTGAAATGGATATTTTCCCATGATTAAAGAACTTATGCCAATATAATATATCCATTAGCTCAATGTCAATGCCATCCTGGCTATTCTAATTTTTTCAAGGCCAAACTACTGTGAACTGGGATACAAAAAAAAAAGTTCTGAAATAGTTAACTTATTTTATCAATAAGTGACTTCTGCTCAGCAATTTCAACTTGATATGTTGCTTAACTAGTTCAAGTTCATTCACATTCCATTTATTTTTTCCAAATGTCAGCAATAATCTAAACTGTTCCACATCACAGGGTTCTGACAGTTGCTATGTAAGATAATAAACAGAACTTCCTTCACTTAGGGTTGTGAAATTCATAGATATTCTTCCCTATGGGCCCTGTTAACACATAATTTAGACATTTGTTCATCACTGTTATTTTCATTGTATGGATGGAGTTAATGTAACAACTGATATCAGCTCACAAGTGTCAGGAGAAATGTTAACTACCTATAGCTAGTGGAATATAATCCAGGGGTATTTGTTCTTTCCAGGCAGAATCCATCCATCCATCCATCTATCTATCTGTCTATCTATCTATCTATCTATCATCTATCTATCTATGTATGTATCATCTATTCATCTATCATCTGTCTAGTTATCTATCTGGCCTACCTACAAAGGATTCTGTATTATTTTCATTTGCTTTGTTTATTTTGCATATCGTTAAGAAAGCAAAGTTTTCTTCCATGGGGAATTTTTGCATCTTAAGATTTAACATCCTGTATAATCTTTACATTTCAATGTTTCCTGAAAATGTACAATATTTTTCCATGTTATACACTGGTATGTGAATAAACTGTGAGGAAACACCAATGAAAGACAGAATTAGCTTCTCATTTTGAAGCATACCCAGTATTGAGGACCTTAGTGACATAAAAGTGTAATCATTTCCCCAGCTGTACAGCACCTCTTTCATCTTTTGTTCCTCCATGAATAGCGTGGAAGGGCCTGTGACTTCCATCGAATTGCAGTAAAATAAACTGAACCAGACCACGATGCTATTAATATCGAACAATGTTTACTTAATGCTAAAGAAGTCCATAATGATAGCTGAAGACCTCAGAGTAACAAGTTTTATTTTGATTATTGATTTCCTTCTTTGTATTCATACAGAGGGATCAACCCATTGTTAGTCCACAGTAAGTGACAACTTTGCTGTTTTCTTCATTTTGAAAGTTGCACTCTATCCTCCCCAGAAACACTTCAGTATCATTTTTGTAATTCTGTTATTATAGTTATCACACATTGTACTTTTATTTTTGAGCTTTTCTTTGTTGTCAGACCCTGTTTTTCATTTTTTTTCATATCAGCTTCAATTTCTGAATAAAAAAGATAACTGAAGACCTTGTTTTTGTGAGTATAAGATTTCTAACCCATTCCTTGCTCACAACTCTATTTTAGGTCTTAGTAAAGAAACATTAAAGAATACATTTCAATACTTTATAATCCATGCTTTATAATTTTGATCTGTAGTTTTGCCTTTATATATCATAATAGAGGTTAAAGGGTTCTTTTACATTGGTGACTGATTTTATACATGATACAGCAAGCCAATAAAAGGCTAAACATTTTCTCTCAGCCCATTTTCTCATCTGCAAAAATGGAAATAATTCTTACCAAAAAGGATAGGTCTTAGAATGAATACATGCTTGGAATAGTGCTTGGAATGTAATACATCAAGTGTGATGCTTGGATTGTTTTATGACAAGTTTTCATTTTTTTTTTCAAAAACAATCTCAACTTTACTATTCTTTATTGAATAAGTTCAGCATGTTTCCCCAACAAATAAAATTTTACCTTTTCCATTACCATTTATATTTGTCTGTCAATTCAGAAATATCCTACAACCTTCTATTTATGGAAATGAGCTTCCCCAGGCTCTTGGTCCTGCTGCTGCAGAACTCACCTGGACAATCACACCACATCTTCACAATTCCTATGCTAGCTCACGTTTGAGCCACTATAAGCTAGGGATAGCATGACAGAATTCATATAGTAACTTAAGGAACTTAAGGAAAAATAATGTCTTTCAAATCTTATTTTCACCGTTTTACTTTCTTAAAGTCTCTTCCTTTAGGCTTTCCCACAAATGTACTGTCATTACTTTCAAATAGAGAATCAAGACTTGAGAACTCACATTAAGATTAGGTTATCTGTTAAATGCTATAGCCTATATTTTTACTATATTTTGTACAATTGTAATGATGTGTATGAACATATATATGTATATGTGTGTGTATATATATATATATATATATATATATATTATATATATAATGACAAATACATGTATATAATTTATTCTAACTATTGCACTATAATTTGTAGAGGAAAAGAACTAGGAGTATTCATGTTATTCTTATATTTCTAGCTGATGGTACCTTGTAGGCTTGTCTGATGAATGAGTTTACCCTACATTATTTGAACCCCTCAACATTGACACGGTGTATATAATTTATTAATGAACTCATGAGTGTTTATTATAAATTAGCCACCTGTGATTGTAATGCTTAACTTTAACCTGACTAGACTAAAGACCTCTTGGATGAGTAAGCACATTTCAACTAGTGTGTGTGAGAGAGTGTAGTTTCCAGAGATCAGATTATATATTATAATGGCTCTGCCTTTATCAATAGTTTGCTGTATGGCAGAATTCATGGTTTGAGTAGACAGTTGGAGATGAGTAGAGCCCTGGAGAGTATGGTTGGATTGAAGCAAGTGGGTCCATGGGGCTTGCTTTTGATAGATTTATCTTGGCCCTCTCTTGTAACTCTCTTTGGTGAACAACAGCCATGAGGGAGGCAGCTCTGCGCTGCTGTGTCCTCTGCATGGAATAGAGCCACACATATGTGATCATGCCCAGATGTTTATGTGGTTGCTTAGGTAATCAAACTAGTGTGACATCAGGCTGCCTCATGCCCTCATGCTTGTGCAGTAAGTGCACTTAACTACTGAGTATTCTCTATATTACTTCAACTATAATAATTTACAAAATCTTTTAAATACTACTTCTGCATACACATGTACAAACAATTCCCCCATTTTGAAAATCCAGTTAGTGTTTTAAAAGTTACCTGAATTTTTTATGGCTGTTCCAGGCACGATAGGTCCATTATATGAGGAGATAAACTGTTAAGGTAATAGAATATGTTTTTGGGAAAATTAACTAAAAATTATAGACGAATATTGTCCACAGTCCATCTTACTGAGAAGCTGAGTTACCAGCAGTTCCTATACGCAGTTGTCAGATATTCTCTGACAATGGGTGTCTTGTCACAGTGGTCTAGCTGGATGAAATACATAGGATTCCATTCACTTAGTCATAAGATGCTTCTCAGGTCTACATATCTCAGGATCTAAGACCATAATTTCCTGAAGTTATTCTTGTTACTCATTAGTTTGCTTATATGAAGTCCCTGACATACTACGCAGTGGACTGTACATATAGTGGACATATATACAGTGGACTAGCGAGAAGAGCACATTCCCTAAGGCACTTTCTGATAGCCAAAGTCATGATAATGAACTAATACCTGACTTCAAAGATACTGTGATATACAAAATACCTACATAAATATACATTTTATGGATGACCAACTAGTTATGTCTGTTTTTCCATGATCTGTGAAATAATACAGTTCTTCAAGTAAAGGGTGCCAGAAATCAGTTTAATAAGAGTCTTTGAACTGTGTGCATCCTCCTCCCCATGAGTGCTGCCACTTCTCTTTGGAAAAAAATGTTGTTTTTTCTTGGTGGTCATGATTGCTTTTGGTATAGGAAGAGTTGAGTTGAGAGTGGGAAAATAATGAACATGTGGTTAGAACCAGACTTGTGTTGAGGGGAAAAAAATCATTTAACATTAAACTCAGTATTAAAGCACATCATTTAGAACGATTTGATCTCTTTAAAAACCATTACTTAAAAAGAATAAAAATGAGCATTGATAATTTTGAAGATTTAATAAACATCGATGTTTCCCAAAGAAGCCAGTAATTCCTTGATAATTTCTACAAACATTGCTAACCAGGAGCACACCATAACTAAAGGCGTACAGAAATGAGAAAGAATGAATTACAAGTAGGCCTACTGTCAGTGTCTCCCTTTTATACTTTTGAAAGAATAGTGGTTGCTTATTCATATCTTTATAAGACCTCATGCCAAGCATATATGCTTTATTGATTGGAGACATCTTATTTATGGATTTCCTTTAATGGAATATACTGTTCTTCATTCCTTGCTGAGAATTGTTCTCATTTCTTGGGTTGATATGGATATTTCTAGCTGGAAAACATCTTAACTACTATAGAACTACATATGTTATTCTACAGATGAGAAAAGTCTAGTTAAGTTGATCTCTTAAAAAATATTTCTTCTAACAATCAAGGAACTTAAGGCACCCAAATAATTAACACATATCTTCATAATTCACATTTTAAAATATGAGACATATGGACATAAGAAAGAATTAACTAATGGAGGCCAAAACATCATCATTATTACTGGTAAACAGAGACACACACACACATACACATAAACACACACACAATTTTTCCAGTGCAAATCTAAATACACATATACACAACTTGTCTATTTAAACCTTGCTATCAGTGTTGTGTTCTAAAACACAAGCAGAAAATTTCTATATAGCAAAACAACACTTAGATCCTCTGCAGACCCTACACACTGTTTCCTGAACTCTTGGCAACATTTTAATAAGAGCAGATGAAAAATCAAATCAGAGCTGCAGATTGTGGCTGCAGAGAAAGTGGCATAAGGTGTCTTAACGAAGACTTAGTTGGAACAGGGCTTCCTGTCCATAACTCTCTGCACACAAACAGTTTTCCCTAGGACTTAATGATCTGGCATTAAAAAGCATTATTACTTTTAAAGTTTTCAGAGTTTAAATTCTCCCTGCTCAGATTTTACTAAGAAAAGATTGTTCAAGCATTGTCCTCATAAAATATTTTGGAGGTCCCTTCCTACCTTGGTGAAATAAAATAGAACAAATCTAGATAAATGAAATCTTGCTAAGGGAATTTGGCATTTGTGTAAGGCATTCTTACTCTTTGCTGAGCCACAAACCCTATATGACATGACAAAAGCAAGGGTGTATACTACATTGATATGCTACATTCAATAGACAACTTGAATACTGTTTCAATGTCCTTTCAAGTAATATACTTCAAAATGTTATGATTCTTTTACCATATAGTTAATAACATTGACTCTTTTGTTATCACGAAGGATGGTTTATTGTTTGTACGTATAGCCTATCACCTTCATGATATAAAATAAAAATCAACTTTCTATTACAATGTTATTAACACATTAAAAATTAAATTTAACCTAAATGAGTATAAACTTCAGACCCACAGGTTCCTAGCAGTAAAAGTTATCTAGCTATAATTTAATAAACCATTTTCTTTATTATTTTAATTATTTCATTTATGTGTATGTTCATTAGAAAATAGGGAATTTTTTTTACCTGTGTTTTAAGAAGTTTAGATTCATATAGGTTCAGATTGTTAGTGAGCAGTGTTAGAAAAATCCAATTGCTTTGTGCATATTAAGTGTAAAAGGTAAGCTAATTAAAAGAAATACTGGCATAAAGAAACTATAAATGGTTGAGTAGATGGAATCAAACATCACACAGTGTTTATATTTATTGAAATGTCAAACACTGTAAATGCAAATAATTTTCATATTTATATATTTAAACAAAAAATAAATTTATTTTAAATAAAATATTTATAAAAAAGAAGGAGAAAACATTTAGGCTGTAAATAGTCTCTGATAAATCTGAAATTAACAAATTTGACTATAAGAAATATTTTGGGTTAAAATAATGCCATTGATTTAAATGCTTGACTACCCAAGCTATTATAAAAATATGAATTCTAGGACATATTGATTATTTAATGATACAGAATAAAAATTGGTACTATCTTATTTTGAAAAACAAACTTTGTATGAGAGAAATAACAACATTCTAGAAAGGAAAATTTAAAATAAGTGGATTTTTCTGTAATTATCAGTTAAGATATGACCATCATAGCTATTTGCACATACCCTGCTAGTTTATTGGCTACTGCAAAATGGTATGACATGAAGAATTCCCTGGATTATATTCTGAATAAAAAAGTCTGACATGATGTTGGTACATGCTGCATGTATTTCTTCCCCTTGTTCCTTCTGGTGAAATGGTCACCTGAATATGCTGCTCCTCTTCTTTACTTCTGTATCGTTTTTAATTCTTCCCACATTTTTCACTCCCTCCCTTTGCCTTTCCTTTATACTTTCATTCATTCATCTCAATATAACTTTCCTAGTCCTTTTGCCTTTTTCTTCGCCTTAGTAATATTTAAATAGCATTGACTTTACAGAAGCATCCAATAGCCTGAGAGGTACAGGTGGAGATTAGAATAGATTAGAGATTAGAATAAACTTTAGAAAGAGAGTAGAACAATGACATTTCCATTTAAAAATTGGAATAAAATTCTAGAAGAGTTTTTAATATGAAGAAATCAGGATTAGTTGGGATTACATATCATGGAACAGGGAATTAGGCTTGAGTTTGAGAGCTGGAATTGTGTTATCACAAAGGAGAAATATGCTAAAGAATTTCTAATTTTAGAAAAAAAAGTAACTTTATTTACCTACAGTAAAAAAAATATATATTTTATATTATATATATATATTTTATATATATATTATATATTTTATATATGTCATATATATGTCATATATATATATATATGTATCATCATTTCAGTATTCGCATAAAGCGACAGACAGCGAGAGAAAAAGGGAGAGAGAGAGAGAGAGAGAGAGAGAGAGAGAATGGGCACGCCAGAGCCTCCAGGCACTGCAAATTAACTCCAGATGCAGGTGCCCCTTGTGCATCTGGCTAACTTAGATCCTGGAGAAAAGAGCCTTGACCCTGGGTCCTTAGGCTTCACAGGCAAGTGATTAACCACTAAGTCATCTCTCCATCCTGGCAAAAAATTTTTAAATAAAATATTTTCAAAGCCAAGAAATCTAATAACTATGTAGTTTAAAGTATATTTATTGGTTATTATCATTTATAAAATAGGAATAATTTAAAATCTCTAATTCTCCTTCAAATATTTATAGAAGATATATAAAGATGTCAAATATTCGCAAAACTTTATTTTTTAGTTATTATTATTATTGTTACTATTAGTAATGTACACAGTGTGCATATGGCCCTGTTGGTACCACCGTTAGCCTCCTCCCTGTCCTCCCCCCTCCACAGTGACTCTCCTCCTTGGGGAATGTGGGTCGTGCATTATGGGGTTAGCCATCAGTTATGGGGAAGAGGCAATTTCTCTTTACATAATGTCCCAACATGTGGCTCTACAAATCTTTCTGCCCCCTCTTCCATGAATTTCCCTGAACCATGGTAGGTTCATTTAAGTCTACTTCAGTGATGAAGTCTTGAGACCTTCTATGTCACTGGATATCTAGTTTGGTAGGAGTTGAGTGTTCTCTGTGTCTATCTCCATCACCTTGTGCTGATACCAGGTTCACCAAGAAAGCAGCATTCTTGCTCATTTCCCCAATCATTTTATGGTTTCAGCTGGGGCTCTGATGAGGTGCAATGGGTTGATTCTCTCCTCAGTATCTGTGTCCATCTGAAAAGGAGAAGCAAATTATCCAAAAAGAATGAAGTCCACACCAGATAAATGGGATAATTGTTATTATTTTGGAGACAATTTAACAGGTGTAGGACCTCTTGTAGCCCATGATTGGTGGGAGCTTGATAATAGTGAGTTCATTGTTTGGATATGGTTCTGACTTGTTTCCCAGAACCAGCTATGAGTTCCATTCCACTGAGCTGATTAGTTAGCCAAATCAAGAGCATTTGGTTACCCACCATGGATGTGACACTATTGCAATTGGGTGAGAATCATGTCAGGTTGTTTGCTGCTGAGTAGCTTAGACCATGAGTTGCTCTGACAGATGTTGGTAATTTTCCCTCAGTCCCTCTTGTAGCACCTTCTGGCACTAGATGAGCTAACTGTCTGAGGACTGACTCTCTTCCAGTTTCCATCCAGGTGACTCCATGTTCTGTACCAACAGCATATGATGTCTTTGGCAGTAGGGTCTTACCAATAACATTTGGTGGGTCATCAAGTTCTCTGACAGAAATCTGTCTTCTGGGAAACTTTGTAGGTCTCTGTGATCAACAGCTCATTGTGGATGTTAACCGCATCCTGGTACTGGGAGTTACAGCACAGCACCAAGGAAAAGAAGGAAGAAGTGAGTATGTTATATAAAGGAGAAAGAGAGAAGAGGGAGAGAGAGAAGAACAGGAGAAGATAAAGTTTAGTCTTAATCATACCCTTTCCAGGGTCCTGTGGTTCCTGAGTGAGCCAAAACTTTCTTGTTTGGTACAAATATCACTCAGTAAAACAATCTTGATAATAGTGTGTATAATCCTAGAAATTGTGTACTAATTAAAGCTCAAGTCTCAAGGAAATTCTCCCATGCTCTGCCAATTCTCCCCTCTGCTCAGTCTTCATGACTGAGAAATTGATACATATGCTTTAAAAATGAGCATATCATTGAATCATCTGACATCATACAAACACATACTTTAAAGACAGAAATGAAAAACACACTTGACTAATAAAAAGGGGGCCAGAGAGATGACTCATAGGTTAAGGTACTTGTCTACAAAACTTTACAACCAGGGTTTGATTCCCCAGTACCCATAGAAAGCTGAATGCACAAAGTTGTGAATGCATTTAGAGTTTGTTTCCAGTTGCTGGAGGCCCTGGCATGCCCTTTATTTCTTTGTATATTTCTTTTACCTCTCTCTGCTTGCAAATAAATAACTAAAAGTATTAAAAAATACCAAAATACTCTATGAATATGTAATTCCAGGATTGAGACTATAACCAATGACATTCATTTTTATACTCATAAATATTGATGATAATATCCATTTTGAATAATTTAAAAGATGACTCAAATATTAAGCCGGGCGTGGTGGCGCACGCCTTTAATCCCAGCACTCAGGAGGCAGAGGTAGGAGGATCACCATGAGTTCGAGGCCACCCTGAGACTACATAGGGAATTCCAGGTCAGCCTGGACCAGAGTGAGACCCTACCTTGAAAAACCAAAAAAAAAAAAAAAAAAAAAAAGATGACTCAAATATTAAGACATGGGAAGTGTAAGTGGAGAAGTGATTTTGCTATTGTTGTTAACAGAGAAAAAAGAAAGTAAGGAAAACTATAATGAAAGTAAAAATCTATTATGCTCAGAAAGAAATAAACAAGACAGTTTTGAAAATCAATATTATGAAAAAAGCAGGAAATTTCTTACAAGTTAAATGCAATAAGAACAAAAACTTCTGGTTCTGAAAAAGAATGCAAAAATATGAAGGTCAAAGGATAACTAAAAGATGTGCAATTGACTTTCTTGATACATGACATATAATAAATGAGTTCCTTATACCAATAATAGTAAGGTTGGATTCTGTGAAATAGGAAATACTCTTATTTCTCTTAGAGAATACCATAATATTGGCTGATCAACTATGTGCCATTTTAAAGTCAAGTTAAGTGCTACTGAACATTTTATTCAGAAGAGAGAATGTAAATTCAATTTTTTTTAATGTAAAAGAAAAGGAAGGTTTATAAAGTTAGACAATTGTGTTATTATTAGTTAATTTATGGTCTAATAGATTTTACTTTACATGTTTTTCTTCACTTTACTAATCATACATTAATATTAATAATAAAACCTACCTTAATATTAATAATAACACAATGTATGTCCCCTTTGTTTCCATTTCCTTTGTCTTAATATTTGAGTTTCCTTTACATTATTCAGAACAAGTGTTATCATCAATATTTATGAACAGTCAAATGATCAGGTATGTTTATTTTTCTGCATGAAGAAATCATGTTTTCAAAGTGCATTTTCTTTATACTTGTGGTCAAATAGATGCTGCATTTATTTTCTCACTATTTCTAGAGTGGTTGTTTGTGTTATGTTCAGTTCATTAATTAATGGTGCTAGGGATGACTCCCCTAGCCTTCTGTATGCTGGACATATACTCTAACCACTAAGTTATACCCCTCACCTTTGGTTTCTTGAGTAAGGGACTAACTATATTGCATAAGTAATCTTCAATTCCCTATACAGACCAGACTGGCCACAAACTCAAAATTCCTGCTGCCTCCACCTTCCTAATGCAGGGATCAGTTAGAAAGGAAGAAACATAAGGACTATGTTCATGTTAGATAGCATGTAATTCCTATAACTATTAAAACAATAGTTTAACCATATCATATTGAAGGAATAAGTAAAGTTAAGTGGAGTTTAATTATAAACTTATCTCACATAATGATGGCTTACTAAGTCACTTTGCCACAGAGTTCTCCAAATATATTGATTTATTCTACCAAAATTGATTAATTTTGTTTTATTAAGAAAGAATGAACTTTTTCCCACATAATAAATACTTTATATAACCTTTCATTTTATTACCAATTTTAAATTTTATTTATCTGTTGATGTGCATGTGTGTGTATGCATACACACGTGCCTGTGAACAAGGAACAAGCAGGACATGTCTGACCTTTTCTACCTTCATTGAGATAGTGTGTCGTGCCACTGCGAACTGATACTGAACTAGATGACCAAAGAGCTTCAGATTATTCTCCATGCCTCCAATTGTCGCAGGCACAATAAGATCACAGATGCTTGCACCACTTTGCATCTGTCTTTATGTGGGTTGCTGGCGGTGGGGAATATTGAACTCATGTTGGAAAGCATTATTAGCAAGTTATTTTAACTGCTTAGCCACCATCCTAGCCTTGATTTTAATTTTAAAAGAAACTTACATAATAGACAAGTTTCTCATCATATATCATCATATCATATATTTAAATTATGTGTTAACATTGTAGTTTTTGTTTTGTTTTGCTTTGTATGAAATAGTCCTGTGATCTCTATTCTTCAGTCAATTTTGTTTGCATATCATTTGAAATGCTATTATGTCTAGTTGTATTGTGTTTCAAAGATGCTTTCTGTATTGTAACTTTTTCTTCTTAGTGCAATTTGAAGATATATATAACTTCCAGAGAATGTGCAAAATCACTTAAGGATTGGAACAGAGCCATTCTGCACTCATACATAGAGAACTGGATTTGCCTGGAAATTTAGGCCATCTAACTCTCCAATAAAATATCAGATTAAATTTGAAAGCTTTCCTTATTTTATCTTCAATAAAGTTTCCTTATGAGTCAGGAATCTCCTCTTTTATTCAGTGTTTTCACATAAAATATGTTAATAATAGTATGGATTCATAAAATTATATAAAGATTAAAGGAGAAGGAGTATGCTGTCTTTTATCACAGTGATTTTTGTCATAGGGATTATTATCAAAGTTTTTATTTTAACTTTACGGTTAACATTGTAGAATACTAAGATAATATGTTTGCTTGAAAATCATTCATTTCAAGGTATACAGATTGTACATTTCAATTTATATGGCTATTTCAATAAAATTATACATACACAACAAATTAACAAATGTTGATTAAGTTGAAAGATATCATATAATAGTAAACACTTAAAGACAAAATGTTTATAGACTTATTTGCTAAAATGCTAATTTTAAAAAGTTGGGTTAACTTTTATTTTGGCTAAATATGGGAAAATTTGTTACAAAATTGCTCTTTGTTTAAAACAAATTCAAAATAGACTGAAGAAAATGAATTTGAGAAGTTATGGACCAAGCGATTAACTGAGGCCAACAAAACAGACCAATTTTATTATGATTGCTTGCTATAACAACAAGGAAGATAAAATAGAGGCATTGTTTATTCACAGTGAAAGTTGGAAGAACTCCCACTCTCATTTGGAAATAAAAGCTTCCCAAACTGGAAGAATCTTGATACATTACAGAGACTAAGCTAGTCTTTTGCTGTTAGGATTACAACAGAAATGGTTCATACATAGTTTAGGAAGGAAAAGCACCTCTTATAGCAGGCATGAAACTGTTTTCTTACTTAGAGAACGTAAAAGTAATAAAATATAATGAAATTTAAAACTGATCATGTCTCTTTTTATCATTTATCTGTTTATACATTATAGTAAAGAGTGCTCAATTTCTATGTCCTTAACAATTTATCCCAAATGCAATCCATTCATTGCTTCTTTATTCCATTAGCTTGTAAGGAAATGTGCTCAAAATTTTCTCTTGCTTTTACATTTCAACTAAACATTTACAGATTGTGATCTAAATGCTTTATTATATACATGACATTACATGCTAATGAATTTTACAGTATTCACTAATATAAATATCAAAGTGTGCCAAATCAAGTTAAATGGAATTCTCCTATAGTGTGCCTGTGACCTTGAGTGGAAATCAGGGGCAGGTTTTCCTCTTATGCAGTACTTGGCATGCGTCAAGTAATTATGCTCCGCTTACACTAAAACACATTGTAAAATAGACAGTATATAAAAAGATACTCATTTTGATGAGAGATCTTAAATATATGCCATTTAAAAAATCTTGAGGGGATTTTGGAATATTTTTACTTGTAACAGGAAGAAAATTTTAAAACTGTCTCAGATCTGCATTTTGGCCAGATTCTAATATATAAAATATTATTAAGATGCAAATCACAAATTTTCTCTGTGTTGATTTAACAAAGAATTAAGGCCAGGAAGAATATTAAATCGAAAGAAATAACTATTCTATGATTATAACATAAATACAGTCACTTTTTCATGCAATATCTTTATTAATAAGTATTTGTTGACCACTATCCCCATGTGAAGCACTGCTCTGGGTAGTAAGGAAGTATGAAACACACACAGATGCCAATAAAGATAAGCTAAATGCATGATTTGAAGTTTATATACTGTGAAAAAAATATTTATGTATTAGGAATCTAATCATTGACATTCTTCAGGTTGGCCTGCATATGATTAGATACATATATTAACATAGAGAAAATGAACTTGATTGGAAGTTGAATTTCACTCTCCTTTCTCACACCATACATCTTTGTATTTACACAACTAAATATTAAATTTCTAGTGTACTTATTATGGTTGCATGTCTCCTCCTCTTTTGAAACACAGGTAAGCACTCTAACTTATTCAAACTAGAATTTCTCAATGAGCTACAGTAGCACTCGCCTAAGTTGTTGTGTAGCCCTTGGGTCACAGCAAAGCTAATACATTGTTGTCATTGTCAACAATGGCAATACTGTTAATTATGATGGCCCTGGTTCCTCCCATTCTCTTTCTTTCACCCTGCCTTTCTAAAAAAAATAAGTGAAAATATATTTTGAAATAATTGAACATAAATATTCATAGCAGCAATATAGAATTAAATAAAATTTAAGCAGCCTAATGAAGTATGCAAAAGAACAGCCTGAAATAAAGTTAGATATTGTTGGGACAAATAAAAGCCACTTGATAGGAAAATGAATAACTATAACCACTTAAAAAAATATCAACACTCAAAAATATTTGATAGAAACTGAAAACCAAAGGCAATGCAATGTAGGCACAATTTTAGAAAAAGTTTTGATATTTAAAAAATAAATTTGATATGACTGATGAATTATAATTGGTCCCTTGAAACTAAAGAAACTTTTAAAAATATTAAAGTATTTATTATAGCTACTTGTGTAAAACAAACAGAAAGCCATCTGGAAAGAGACAATTTCACTTCTTATTAAAAGGCTGAGAAGTTCCATACTAGGTCATTGGTCAGGAAAGTCAAATGCAGTGCATATGTTTTCAATTAGCTAAATTTGCTAAGTAATTTTGTGTCAAATTATAATTTGTGGAAGAATGAGAAATCTTGCAGTTTATTATTTTGTGTAACCAAATTGTTGACCAATTTTCCAGAGAAAGGCAGTAGCTGGAGTGCTGCTAGAGATAAAACAGGCAGAAACAATAGGGGGTTAGATTCATAGTGCAGTGCCAAGGAGATAAAAAATAAGATTGTGAGTAGTAGATCAGATGATTGAGTGTATCATGCTGCTAAATGCTGTGATCCAGGGATTTTTGCAATTCCTGGCTGAACTGTTCTAGGAAGACAATGTGACTTTATAATAAGAAAAAAAAAAAAAGATTACTAGGCATTTTGCGCACTAATACATTTCACCATGAGCTTGAAGGAGATGGCACTGAGAAGAAATGGCAAAGTGAAAAAGCAAAGAAAAATAAAATGAATAGGTAATATATATTCAAATGAAATATATGCATGTTTTAGGAAATCTACATGCTGGGACTGTTGTGGTGGTAAGTTAAGAGCATAAAGATGAACAGTGCATGAAGAGTAAAGCTTCATGATGAAGTGATGCCTTAGCAGTTAAGGCACTTGCATGCAAAGCCTAAGAACCCAGGTTTGATTCCTCACTACCCACATAAGCCAGATGCACAAGGTGACACATGTGTCTGGAATTTGTTTGCAGTAGCTAGAAGCCCTGGAGTGTCCATTCTCTTCCGCTCTCTCTGTATCTGCCTCTTTCTCTCTCTTACTCTATGGGAAAAAAAGCAAATTGAGCAAAACTGCAAGGAGAATAAATAGAATAACTATGTAGGGAAAAGTACATATACATTGATAAATATCCTACATCATTAGTGTGTTTGCAATTCATTAGCAGTATGCATCACAAAAGGAATCTACATTGCTTAATTTAATACCAACTTTACGAACCATGGATACACAGGCCAAATATAATTTTTCTATGTGTGTGTCATAGACGAGATTAGCATTAGCATTTGAATCAGGACACTCAGTAAAGTCGATTACCTTTGACAATGAGGCTGGGGATCAGTCAATCCTTTGGGAGCCTAGATAGAAAGGACTGCAGAAAAAAGGAGTCCATCACCTTTGGTTTTTGTCTTCCTGCTTAACTGGGTTATTTCTTGTCATGATTTTTGCTCTTAAGATTTGGCTCCCCATTTCCTTGGGCATGTAGGCATGGACTGAATTAACTTACAAGCATTCCTAGACTTCATATTTGGAGGTGACAGAATATGGAACTTCTCATATCTTGAAACAATATATAGCATCAATTCAATTCAGGATGCAAAAGTTACTACATTATAATACAAGAAACACAAAGAACCAAGGCAATATAGTCCCACCAAAAGTTATAAATCCATCAGAAATGATCACCAATAAGACTGTTTTAGATTAAATGCCCGACAAAGATTTCAAAAGAATGACTTTATCTATACTCAAAGATATCAAAGAAGAAATGAAAGGAATCAAAAAGAAAACAAAGGAATTAAAGAAGAAAATGAACTCCTGAAAGAGAACACAGGAAACCATCTTAATTAAATAAGAAGAACATTACATGACATGAGTAAGGAAATAGAAATAGTGAAGAAAAACCTGTCTGAAATCTTACCTCTGAAGAACACAGTCAGTCAAATAAAAACACTGTGGAAAGTCTCACCAGTAAAAAGGATGAAGGAGAGAACAGAATATCTAAACTAGAAAACCAGGTGGTTCACCTAATACAGTCCAACAAAGACAAAGACAAGCTAATAGAAATGTATGAATGGGAATCTCAAGATATCTGGGACACTATGAAAAGATCAAACATAAGAATTGAGGGTATAATGGAGAATAATTTCAATCCAGAGGCTTAGTAGGTGTTTTCAACAAAAATCATAGAAGATAATTTTCCCTACATTGGGAAAGAAATGCCAAAGCAGATATAAGAAGCTTTTAGAAAACCAAACAGACAAAACCTGGAAAGAACCTCTCTTCACCATGTTATAGTTAAACTACTAAACACACAAACCAATGAAAATATATTGAAAGCAGTTAGAGAGAAAAAGCAAGTCACATGCAAAGGCAAGCCCATCAGAATAACTGCAGATTACTCAACACAAACTTAAAAAGCCAGAAGGGCTTGAAATGATGTATTCCAAGTTCTGAAAGATAACAAGTGTCAACCAAAATTAATTTATCCAGCCATCTATGCAAATTGATGGAAGAATAAGGATATTCCACAACAAAAACTGGCTAAGGGAGATTATGAGAGCTCTACAGAAAATAATTTAAGGAATTCTTCATGTTGAAGAAAAAGCAAAACACACACACCAGGAAATAGGAAAAAATAAACCACACTCAAATAGCATTTAAAACAAGTGAATAAAGGGAAAACAGGAAACACTACAAAATAAGAAGAATGGCATGAATAAATACATACCTTTCAAAGGTAACTCTTAATATCAATGGCCTCAATGACCAACCAAAAGACACAGGCTTGCAGACTGAATTAAAAGGCAGGATCCTTCCATTTGTTGCCTCCAGGAAACTCATTTCTCAATAAAAGATAGACACTGTCTTATGGTGAAAGGATTGAAAATGATATTTCAAGCAACTGTCCCTAGGAAACAAGCTGGGGTTGCTATCCTAGTATCTGATAGGCTAGGCTTAAAACCTACATTAGTGAGAAAAGATAAAGAAGGTCATTTTATACTAATTAAAGGAACACTCCAACAAGAGGACATTACAATCCTAAACATATATGCATCTAACATGGGGGCGCCCAGTTTCATCAAACAAACAATATTAGACTTAAGTTCACAGATAACATCAAACACAGTTGTAGTGGGTGACTTCAGTACTCCTCTCATCAATTGATAGGTTAACCTAACAAAAATAAACAGAAATCTGCATTAAATGATGTCGTGGAACAAACGGACCTAACAGATATCTACAGAACATTCCTTCCAAATGTTGCAGAATATAGTTTTTTTCTTAGCAGCACATGAAACATGCTCTAAAATAGACCATATAGGGCTGGAGAGATGACTTAGCGGTTAAGTGCTTGCCTGTCAAGCCTAACGACCCCGGTTCGAGGCTCAATTCCCCAGGACGCACGTTAGCCAGATGCACAAGGGGCACACATGTCTGGAGGTCCTTGGCAGTGGCTAGAGGCCCTGGTGTATCCATTCTCTATCTAGCTATCTGTCTCTTTCTCTCTCTGTCTGTTGCTCTCAAATAAATAAATAAATAAACAAAAATTAAAAAAAAAGAATGTCCATACTTGCATATGGGTTTTCTTTTAAAATAAACAAATAAAATAGGCCATTTATTAGGACACAAAGCAAATCTCTACAAATACAGGAAAAATTAAATAAACACTTGCACTCTATATGACAGCAATAGGATTAAGCTGCGAATGAGCAGCAAGAAAAGCTACAAAGCATACAGAAATTCATGGAGACTAAACAGCACACTATTAAATGATGAATGGGTCATTGAAGAAGTCAAAAAGAAAATCAATAAATTCATAGAATGAAATGATGATAATACAACATACCAAAACCTTTGGGATACAATGAGGCAATCGTAACAGGGAAATGCATAGCTCTAAGTGCCTATATTAAGAAATTAGAGAGATAACAAGTAAACAAATTAATGCTTCACCTTAAGGCCTTAGAAAAAGAAGAACAAGGCAAACCAAACATCAGTAGACAGGAAAAACTAATAAACATTAGGGTAGAAATTAATGAAAGAGATACCAAAAAATAATCTAAAGAATCAATGAAACAAAAAGTTGGTTCTTTGAAATATGATTGACAAACTCTTAGCAAATCTGACCAGAAGAAAGAGAGAACAGACAAAAAATTAATAAAATTAGAGATGAAAAGTACACCATAATAATAGATAACAAAGGCATTCAGAAAATTATAAGAACATGCTTTAAGAATATATTTACCTTTAAGTTTGAAAATCTGAAAGAAATGGATGATTCCCTTGATTCATATGACCTACCAAAATTAAATCAAGATGAGATAAACCATTTAAATAGACCCATAAAAAGCATGGAAATCCAAGCAGTTATAAAGAAAATCTACCAACTAAACATAGTGCAGGCCCAGATGGATTCACTGATGAATTTTACCAGACCTTTATGGAGAACTAACACCACTGCTTCTCAAACTTTTCCATAAAATAGTAAAGGTAGGAATTCTACCAAACTCCTCCTATGAAACCAGCATCACCCGCATATCAAAACCAGACAAAGACAGAACAAAAAAAAAAAAGCAAATTACAGAACAACCCTCATGAACATACATGAGAAAATTCTGAACAAAATATTGGTCAACAGAATACAAGAATATATCAAAAAGATAATTCACCTCAACCAAGTTGGCTATATCCCAGGGATGCAGGGATAGTTCAACATATGCAAACCGGTAAAAGTAATACAGCATATAAAAGGTCTGAAGAAAAAAAATCACATGATCTTCTCAATAGATGCAGAAAAGGCATTTGACAAAAATACAACATCTGTACATGGTAAAAGTATTACAGAAACTGGGAATAGAAGGAACATATCTCAACATAATAAAAGCTATTTATGACAAGCCTACTGCCAACATAATACTAAATGGGGGAAAAAAACTGAACCTTTTCCACTAAATTCAGGAACAAGACAAGTGTGTCCACTGTCCCCACATTTATTTAACATAGTACTGGAAGTCTTAGTTATAGTAATACAGCAAGGGATACTCATAAAAGGGATACAAATTTAAAAGAAAGAAATCAAATTATCATTATTTGCAGATGATATGATTCTATACATAAAGGTCCCTAAAGACTGTACCAGCAAACAGGGAGGGGAAAGGCCTAAGCAAGGGCAGGGGAAGAGATTGTGTAAAAGAAGGGTGGGGGTAGCCGGGCGTGGTGGCGCACGCCTTTAATCCCAGCACTCGGGAGGCAGAGGTAGGAGGATCGCCGAGAGTTCGAGGCCACCCTGAGACTACATAGTGAATTCCAGGTCAGCCTGAGCCAGAGTAAGACCCTACCTCGAAAAACCAAAAAAAAAAAAAAAAAAAAAAAAAAAAAAAAAAAAAGAAGGGTGGGGGAGAGGGTCAATCAAAATTCAAGATATTCTAAATGAGACATATGAAAACCTACTGTCTTGAATGATGGCACATCCAGAAGCCATAGATTGTTACCAGAAAATTTTCATTCATGAGCTGTTGGCCAGGGAGGTCCCTGTTGCCTCCAAAACATTATAGGCTGTGGCCAATGCCCTTGGTTTCCCATGAGAAAGAGGTGGTAACACGTAAGATCCTATTGCTGAAGATTTCACATGCCTGAGTCGCAAAGCCACTGAGAAACCAAGCTGATGCTGAGTAGAAAACCTTCCCCCTGTAGACCAGCCAACTGAAAGCTGGAAAAAGCTGCACTGTATGCAGCCTTATGGGAGACAAAAATCATCAGTGGTGGAAACAGTGGACACTGGAAGTTTCAACAAGTTTGGCCAGAGAGGCCACATGACTGAACAAGTGCAATAGTAGCATGTCTGCTCTGGGGGAAACCAACTGCTCTTTAATTGGACTGAAGGCCTGCTCTAAGGGAGGGAATACGTGCCTGATACTGAAAACCTAATCAAATGCCTATGGCAGGGAAGGTCATGAGCCTTAGGGGTATAAAGCCTGCTCTCGTCTGGATAAATGCATATATTACTCTCACCAAATTGCCCTGAAATGACTACCCTTAATGGTCATATTCATATATTAATGCTACTCTCTCTTCTGGTTAGAGAAGCTTCTCTTTTCAGATGGCAATGACTACTTGGGATGACCCAAAAGGCAGCACAGTGATGACAAGAAGGGAAGGCAGAGTGTCCATCACGGAAACATCTCTATCACACCCTCCAAGGCTCACGGTCCATTGCAGAAGTGGTGGCAGAAAGAATGTAAGAACCAAACGAAGGGTACCTCTCCTTACATACCACTATCCAGACAGAAGTTGGCCTCAATGACCTTGCAGTGCCTAGAAATACCTACACAAAACTCTAAAAATAGAAGAAAAAGATGACATCAAATTAAAAGACAGACGAATGGATAGAGGGAGGGGATATGAGGATATGATGGAAAGCATAGTTATGAAGGGGAAAGTGGGGGAGGGGAGGGAAATACCATGGTTTGGTCTGTGAATATAGAAGTTTTCAATAGAAGAAACTATATATATAAACATATATATATTAAAATAAAGGGAGAGAGGAAGATGAGCACCAGCATTCACCTTTGCTTCCTGTGTAGACAATGCAATGCTCTTGCTGTCATGACTTTCCTATCACATTTGACTTTGAGCCAACATAAATCCTTCATTCCTTATTTCCTTTCTTTAGTTAATTTTTTCATAGCAAGAAGACCAGTAATTGATTATAAAAATAATAACTGGGCTGGAGAAATGTCTTTGTGTTTAAGGCATTTTCCTGCAAAGCCAAAGCACCCAGGTTTAATTCCCCAGTACCCAAATAAAGCCAGATGCACAAGGTGGCATATGTGTTGAGTTTTTTTACTGGCATACCCATTCTCCCTCTCTCTCTCTCTCTCTCTCTCTCTCTCTCTCTCTTTCTCTCTCATAAAAAAATAAAATTTAAAACAACACTAACAACAACAATAAAAACACAACTGGTACCCGGAAGTAGGGATGTTGTTGCTGTAATGAGGCTGGTGATGTGGTTCTTGGGCTTTTGGAAATGGTTTTCAGGAAGACTGTGAAAGAGATTGGAACTTTGAGCTACAAAAGCTCTAAAATTATATGACAGTAGCTAAATTGGTCATTTTGGTAGGAGTACAGAAGACCTGAAGGCCAAGAGAAACATGGAGAGTGGAGACCCAGCTTATGAGGTTTCCAAAGGGAACAATTCTTTTTGGGGCTAGGTTAGAGGTAGTTTATGTGATGTGGGCAAAGAATATGGCTCTACTGTGCCTGTATCATGAGAACTTCAGTGAAACTAAAAATTCAAAAGTCAGACTAATTTGCTTGGCAGAGGAAATCTCAAGACAGACTAGCATTTGGGCTGTTTCAGACATACTGCTCAGTGTTCTTGTCTAGGTCTGTAGTGAGCAAAACAATTAGTAAAATGGGGGCTGGAGAGATGGCTTAGAAGTTAAGCGCTTGCCTGTGAAGCCTAAGGACCCTGGTTTGAGGCTCGGTTCCCCAGGACCCACGTTAGCTAGATGCACAAGGGGGCGCACGCGTCTGGAGTTCATTTGCAGTGTCTGGAAGCCCTGGCGCGCCCAATCTCTCTCTCTGCCTCTATCTGCCTCTTCCTCTCTCTGTCTGTCACTCTCAAATAAATAAATAAAAACAAAAAAATTCTTAAAAAAATAAAAAATAAAATAAAAAAATAAAAATAAAAATAAAAATAAAAAATAAAAATAAAACAATTAGTAAAATGGGCTGTATGTCAGGGAAATGAGGGAGTTGAAAGTTGCAAACAAGGTAGGAGCTGAGAATATAGCTGTAATTATTAAATTAGTATTTTTAGAGAGCAACCTCTTGCTCTGCATGGGGATAATAGGAGAGGTACCACCTGAGGGCAAGACCCTGCCCATGGAAGACTCCGTCGTATAAAACTGTAAGTTCACTTGAAAGGAGAGAGCTTAACTTGAGAAGGCTGTTGAAGGGGTTCCTTCCTTGAAAACAATTGCACAGGGAAGTGTTTCTACAGAATTAGTTTGGAAGATACAGACGCTAATATAAATGTACTGTAAGGTGTCAGGCTGCATCTTGAACTGGTAGAAGTGCTTGGTAGTCTCATTAGCACATGGTTTTACAGTCATAATAAATGCTAGAGTGAGGGGCTCATGGAGGCTTGTGCCAAGGTTCCAGAATGCTATTGAGGCCAAGCAGTATGAGGCAGAGTCAGGTTAACTACAGTAAGGCCAGGATGGCCAGTAGGTAACACCTTAAAGGGGACACCTAAGTTACAATAGAGACCTCAGGATGTTAGTGATACCAGGACCATGGGACAGCCATTGAAGAAACCTGAGGGCATGGAGTGGAGCCAATCCAAGAAAGAGGCTATGAGTACTGCAGGCAGTACAGCCAAGGAGCAGGATGGATGTTTCCACCATGAGCTTTAGATGTCCCACATGGAGCTGTAGGATTTGGTGTCTGCCCTGCTGGGTTTTGGTCACATTTTAGTCTGGTAGTTCCTTACTATGCCCTCATTCTTCCCTTTTGAAATGGGAGTGTTTACTCTGTGCCATTGTATGCTTGAAAGTATGTAACTTGTTTTTTGATGCTTATAGGGGCTTCTAGTTAAGAAACTATCTGAGTCGCAGAAGACTGTGTTTGTATTTTAAATTATTTTTAACTTTTTGAGGGGTGTTTCAAGGTAGGGTCCCACTGTAGACCACGCTGACCTGGAACTCACTATGTAGTCTCAGGGTGTTCTTGAACTCATGACGATCCTCCTGCCTCTGCTTCCTGAGTGCTGGGATTAAAGGTGTGTACCACCACTCCTGGCTACACTTGTATTTTAAAATTGTGTTGCAACTGTTAAAAATTATATGGACTTCAAAGTTTTAATTCATTATGAGATTGTCATGAACTTAAGTAGATTAGGGAGTAGAAGGTCCTGGCTTTTAAGTGTTATGTTTGGGTGTCAAATTAACAAGCATTTGAGGTGTGGTGGTTAATACTGGTGGTTAAGTTGATAGGATATAGAATTACCTAAGAGACAAACCTCTGGTCTTATTTATGAGGGAGCTTCCCAACTAGATTAACTGAGGTGTGAAGAGCCATCCTAAATATGGGCAGCACCATACCCTGGACAGGCATCCCAGACTGAATAATAATAAAATAAATAAAAAATAATAATAATAATAAAAAGAAAGAGAAAGCAATAAGTAAACAAATAAGTAAAAACCTTCACAAGTAGAACTGGGGAAATTGCTCATTGAATAATTGGATAAAACAATTACTGCTGTGTTTTGGAAAGCAAAAAGTTCTTCAGAGGTTCATATGCTTGAACACTTGGAACCAATTGGTAATACTATTTAGGAAGGTTATGGAACCTTCAGGAGGTGGAGATTTGCTGCAGAAGTAGGTCACTGAAGCCAGATCTTGAGATTTTTCAGCCTAGGCCCCCTTACTGTTCACTCTCAGCTTCATCTGCACAGTGACCTAGTCTATCATGTCATTCCTGGCATGATGAAACCTTCTCAAAACTGGAAACCAAAATAAACCCCTTCCTTCCTCATATTGCTTTTTTTCTAGGTATTTGTCCACAATAATGAGAAAGTAACACACCACTAGTCTATGTACTGGAGATCAGATGCCTCACTTCTCCTTGCTGATTTCAAAGGAGAAAATGTGATATTTGGGACAAGTTAGCTAGCTAAGCGAACTGAATAAGCAAACCCCAGTTTCAAGTGAGGGACAATGCTTATGCAAATAAAGAGTTGAATGATAAAGATAATCACTTCAGCCTCTGATGTCCATGCACACTCACACACACACACATGCACACTCACACACACACATGCATGCACACCCACACACACACAGGAACACATATACCCGTACATGCCAAACACCAAGTATGCTTTTATCTCATCATCATTTATGATGAAAGGAGTATGTTATAGAATTTTTTTATTATAACCCTTCTACCTTTATGTCTGTGGGAATTCTTTTTTTTTTTTTTTTGGTTTTTCGAGGTAGGGTCTCACTCTAGCCCAGGCTGACCTGGAATTCACTATGGAGTCTCAGGGTGGCCTCGAACTCACGGCGATCCTCCTACCTCTGCCTCCCGAGTGCTGGGATTAAAGGCGTGCACCACCACGCCTGGCTTTCTGTGGGAATTCTTAAATACCACACAAATCAAATAAAATTTCATGGTACTCTTAATAGAATTTTG
The DNA here is from genome assembly GCA_036346955.1 of Dipus sagitta. Lineage (NCBI taxonomy): Eukaryota > Metazoa > Chordata > Mammalia > Rodentia > Dipodidae > Dipus > Dipus sagitta. The sequence continues at coordinate 27,673,904 of CM070781.1, read as the reverse complement.
AACAAATATGTTTATTGTAAATCTAGATTTATATTTAAGTATGCATAATCCTCCTTATACCTTATTAGTGATGCAATGTGTCAGTGCCACTTATTTTTAAAAATAACATCAATATAAATTAATGACATCATATGAATATAATTTGAATTTTTCAGTAAAAGTTATTTAACTTTTGAAAATTTCATTTATATTTTCATTTGTTTGAATAGTAGAACATACAATATTTTTTAAACAAAACTTGTTCTAGTCTGAGTTATTTGGAAACATCGAACTAACTATTCACTAAGTTGCACGTGTCATGCTGCTAAGGATATAATTGTCACATTATAGATAAGTCATTATCTCTCACTATTAGAGTTTAATGAATTGGATACATTGTAGATTTTAAAATCCCATAAGTGGATATACTTGAATTCATTAGAGAGAGCTTAGAACTGTAACAGAGGAGTCTGTAAATCACTTCACAAACCTTTAATCTCACCAGGTAGCTGATAACCTTACAAGTATGAGAGTAAATAATATATTATAATTTAGATTTTAAACAATCTTTACAATCAGATGAGTTTAGATTTTATCAGTTAAGAAATTGTTGCTCCATCAGCATGAGGATGATAAAAATTCAAGTCTACAATGTGGTTAATATTTTCTGTTAAATTGATATTTTAATTATTTCTGTGTTCTTCACCACTCCATCTTACATTCCAAAAATATATTCAGAATTTATCAAAATGGGCCACAAATATACCAAAAATGGAAATTAGTGACAGAATTCATGTGTGTGCATACACATGTATGTTATCTAATTAAGGCTCATGTTACTACATAAAACTTACAGAGATAATGTTGGTTTAACTAAGAAAAACAATAAATTGATTTCAGTGTCATAACAATACCTCTACTGTATTATTGCCTGGCCTTTATGTGCAGATGGAAGGCCATGAATATCTTTCTCTATTCCTTCACATTATATTGGTGTTTCAATTACTTGTGGGTTTGCTGTCAGCAGTGTTGCTCTCACCACCTACTCACCACCTACTATAGAAGCTTTGAGATTTTATGTCATCCTTAGGTTCATATGCCTTAAGATAAATGTTCAGACTTGTTCCATGTCACTATGATTGATGATATCAATAGAACGAACACAAGTTCCTCCAAAGTCACACTTCCTTTCTTCATGCTCAGAGTCTAAACTGACATTTGAAATCAAATATACAGTAGAAAAAGAAAAACACTTTCCAGTGAAATAAGCACCTAGGAGATTAGATATTGATAAACCCATAGTAAGCTGAAAATATCATAAATCAAAAATGCACTTAATTGGGATGGAGAGATGGCTTAGTGGTTAAGTGCTTGCCTGTGAAGCCTAAGGACCCCGGTTCGAGGCTTGACTCCCCAGGACCCATGTTAGCCAGATGCTCAAAGAGGCGCACACATCTGGAGTTTGTTTGCAGTGGCTGGAAGCCCTGGCGTGCCCATTCTCTCTCTCTCTCTCTATTTGCCTCTTTCTCTGTCTGTCACTTTCAAATAAATAAATAAAAATAAACAACAAAAAATATTTTTAAAAAATGCACTTAATATACCCAACCTAGCAAACATGGTAACTTAGCCATACTGTATGTGAACTGCATAGTGTCCATGGTTCATTGATCCTTGTGATCTTGTGAATGACTCAGAGCTGCAGGTTCTCACCACTGCCCAATATCATAGTATCACAGGGTACTGATGGTCCTTAGCCTGGGAAATGATCAGACTTTCCCATTCAATCCATAGATACAAGTGAGGAGCCTAATGTTCACATCATTATAAGGTTGAAAATTGTGTCTAACCATGGAAAGTTGAGGACTATTTCTTTGTTATTTGCAGAAAAGATACAGAAGAACATACATCTTTGGTGAGAGAATTGTGACAAATTAACATTGAATGGCTGTATACTAATCTTGCTAAAGAGAGAAATCATGTACTAGTATTAATCTACCTACAACCAGCTGATTTTTTTTGGGGGGGGGTATCTTTTCTGTTTGTTTTGATTTTTTTTTTCAAGGAGCAGAGGTCTTGGAGTGGTTTTATTTCTGTTGTGGATAAGATTTTATTTTAAAATTAAAGGAATCATATCTTAAGAATGACTATTCATCCTGAGGAATTAGAGAATTTGTAATATGAAATACAAGAGGGAAGAGCCAGAGTAGTCCTTGGCAGCACACGTGGGTGAGTCAGCAAAGTATTTATGAATCTTTATTCTCACACAGATAATCTAAAACATATCCTTTCATTTTCAAAATTCTGTAAAACCTTAAATGTGTACCTCTTTCTTTTTCTGTGAGATGTGCTTTACATTTCAAATCCAAGTCATCATTTTCAAGTATGATTTCAAAATCATTACTACATATATTGTTGAACATAGGGCCATTATACAAGGTGTGTGGCTGTATTTTTACTTACTTTGAGGTGTTTCTCCTTCCATTGATCCTGACAGTTAGAAGAAACAGGTTGAATAAAAATGAAGAAGTATAATTACAACTATCCCTCAGATAAAATTACAGGACAGGAATCAAAGTGATAAAACCTGCTTAGTTTATCATAAGCACAACTCAAGATATGTTATTATGTTGCCTATGCGGGAAACCAATGGCTCTCTGATTGACTTTGAGATCCCCTCAGTGGAAAGAAACCCGTAACAAGAACAAGGAATCAAGTCAGAACTTTATGTGGACCAAGAATGTGGACTCCAATTAGAAGCTCACACTAATGCTTATTCCCTTAAAAAATCTATCCTGATCACACTCTCCACTGGAGAATCTGTGTTTCTTGTTTGTTTGTTTGGTTGCTTTTTTTTTTTTTTCTTTTTCTTTTGGCCAGACAAGAATAGATAACTGACTCCCTGTCAGGAGGTGAACCACCCTTCACAGAGCAGCTAGGGCCCATGTGAAACTGCAGAGGACTGACAAGATGAACAAGAGTGCTGCTTTCATAGCAAGCCTGACAGCCTGGACTAGGTTGATGGAGAATGATGCTGAGGATACTTCAAAAGCACCAAAGCAGAAATCCAGAAGCTGTTGAGAGCTCTACAGTAAAATAGACTTAAACACACCCATCATGATTCAGGTAAGTTTGCAGAATAGGTAGCAAAAATATTGTAAGAGCCACAGGTGGGAGGTAACATCCAGAGATATTGAGCTCCCCACAATGACAGATTGTTGCTCATAGCTATTAACCCACAACTGTATGAATGAATACCAGAAATACTACTATGGAGAGCACTCAGTGGACCAAGTGCAGGGAGGAGGGAAATTATGGTACCAAAATATGACATTTCCATACAAAGCTTCTACTTAATATTAAAAAATAAAATTATAAAAGTAAAAAATAAGTATAACTATCTGAATATTAGATATAATAATTTTCAATAAGTATGTGTTAAGAACTTGATACTGGAAACGAAATATGGTGTCACTACACAAGTGTAATGCATGCACTGGTTCAACTAAGGCAAGAGGATTACAAATTTGTAACCAGTCTAGATTGCAAAGTAAGACCCAATTGAAGAAAAGAAAGGAAAGAAGGAGGAATGGAAGGAAGGATTTTCAGTTAAATTACCTGTAAATTTTCTATATGGTAAATTTAATTAAAAATTAGAGCAAACCCACAACTAAAGGTAGCCTTTCTTTATATTTTCTTTTAAGTCATGTTCCTTCCTTTTCTTTCCTAATAAATGTAAACATTGCTCCACAGTCTCATACTATCCAGCTATCTTCATTTTGAATGGATCTGGTTTTATTACTTTCATTATCCTCATGAGTATAATTTGTGAAAAAAAGTTCAGCTGAACATGGAAGAGATGGCCCTGTTATTGTGTATGTGTAGATGCCAGAAAATCTTTTCAGATGTTAGCCTTCAGGCATCATCTACCTTCTTTGAGAATGGAACTCTCATTGCCCTGAAGCATATCATTTAGGCTTTAGATGGCTGCTAACATGCCTTAGAGAGTCTCCTATTTTCACTTCTCATTCATTGGGATTACAGATATAACCCACATACTGAGTATTTTGCATGTGTCTTGTGGATAGTTCTCAGGTCCTCATGATTACAAGACAGAAGCTTTACAAACTCAGCTATATCCTCAGGCTGAGTTATACACTATTAAATACTTATTTGTGTGCAGATAGTTAATACTTCTTGGTCAAGTTAAAAAGGAATTTGAGCCCTGTTACTATATTTGTTATTATGTATTTGTGGTAAGAAAAATGAAATCATAAAGACTGAAGACTACAGAGATATTTGTGTCTTATTTCTTAATGCTTTAGTCTTTAGAGTAATTAGAAATAAGACTTTGGGGAAAAATGAAACATTCTACCATGTATAATGAAGAAACAATAATTTTCAAGTCTGGAATGATAACTATGTGGTCTTTGTTTAGAAATGTATGCTCTGGGTTTGATTACAAGCCATGCAAACATTTGATTATGTATGAGTTTGATTATCATGTTTTATGATAATTTAAATCTATTTATCTAATCTGCATACATATACTTTCATTTTCCCTTAAGCAATTAAAAAAGTCCTAGAATCAGTTCCTTTCAACTCCATTCTTTTAGATGGAGAAAGGTGCTGATTATAATTGTATGATTAGATTAGATATGACCTTTGGATGGATTCTGGCCACAGGAAAGCTTTTATGTTATTGCTTTTTCAAAATATATGTGTTTTTCCAAAATGTTTGGAAAGCCAATTAAATTGAATACTGATTATTTTCACAACCTAAAATGTGTTTGGTGAATGTTATGATTTAACATGCATCTTTCAGATCTCTAAATTTCTATAGATTGTTGCTTCTAATATCTCAGTATAAACCTTTTAATGTAACACAATACCCTGTCAGAACTAGAACACTATCATATAATTAACAAGTGAACAGTGAACCATTGAATATCCTGAAAATGATAGATAAGCAAAGTGTCCTAAGATACTTCTAAGGCATGGATAAGGAATATGTCTCCCTCCAATTCATGTATTGAAACCCTGATCTAGGACATGATTCTGTTACAGAAACATTGTTCTGATAAGTAAGAATAGTGCCTTTACACATGGGAATCCAGGAGGAACTATCCTTCCATTGTGTGAGGAAACAGCAAAAAAATGCCATTAATAGCCAGAAGTTAAGTCCTTATTAAAGAGAAAGCTATCTCCACCTTTGACTTTCCAACTTCCAACACAGTGAGAAAAAGTATTCTGTTATTTAAAAGGCACGTAGCCCGGGGTACGTGTGGTACTTAGATATAATATCCAAAAGATGTATGACAGATATTATTGTTTGTCATTGTTATTTACTTTGTAATGTTGGTGTAGAAAAGCAGAAAAGTTTGACAGTGGAGTGGTAAACAAAGTGTTTAACTCTTGTCTCTAGGAAAATAATGCAAATAAAATTAAGTAGGCTTTATCCTACAAACACAGGGTTGGTTCAACATATGGAAAGAGATCAATGTAAGACACCACAAAAATAAGCTTAATCATAAAAAGCACATGATCTTTTCAGTAGATTTAAAAAATGCCTTTGACAAAATACAACATCACTTCATGATCAAAACATTGGAAAGAGCTGGGCATGGTGGTGCACCCCTTTAATCCCAGCACTTGGGAGGCAAAGGTAGGAGGATTGCCATGACTTCAAGGTCACCCTGAGACTACATAGTGAATTCCAGGGCATCCTGAGCTAGAATGAGACCCTACCTTGAAAAACAAACAAAAACAAACAAACAAACAAACAAAAAAAACAAAAATAAACAAAACAAAAAAAAATGAAGAGAATAGGCATGGGAGGTCTATATCTCAACATAATAAAGGCTATATAAAAAGCACCTAGAGGGCTGGAGAGATGGCTTAGCGGTTAAGCGCTTGCCTGTGAAGCCTAAGGACCCAGGTTCGAGGCTCGACTCCCCAGGACCCATGTTAGCCAGATGCACAAGGGGGCTCACGCATCTGGAGTTTGTTTGCAGTGGCTGGAGGCCCTGGCGCACCCATTCTCTCTCTCTCTCTCTCTGTCACTCTCAAATAAATAAATAAAAATAAACAAATTAAAAAAAAAGCACCTAGAGCCCAGGGTGGCCACTGTCATCTCTGTTCTTCAACATAGTACTAGAAGTCCTAGGCCAAGCAATAAGACAGGAAAAATAAATAAAAGGGATGCAAGTTGGAAAGGAACAAGTTAATTTATTCCTATTTGCAGACAACATATTCTATACTTAAGTGACCTGAGAGACTCTATCTCAAAATCTTAAAGGTAATTAATTCCTTCAGCAAAGTAGCAGGATACAAAATCAACACAAAGGACAAAGAGAAAGAAATTAGTAAAATTGTGTCATTTACAATAGCAACAACAACAAAAAAGAACTTTGTAATAACACTAACCAAGGATGTAGAAAGGCTTATATATAATGAAAACATAAAAACACTCAAGAAAGAAATTGAGGAGGACTTGAGAAGATGGAAAGACCTCCCATGCTCCAGGATAGGCAGAATTAAATTGTGAAAATGACAATCTTTCAAAAAGCAATATGCTGATTTAATACAATAACAATAAAAATCCCAGCATTATTTTTCACACAGATAGAAAAAATAATTTAAAAATTCATATGGAATGGAAGCAGGCCTCAGATATACAAGCATATGCTCGGCAAAATAAACACCTCTGGAGGCATGACCATACCTGATGCAAAGCTATATTACAAAGCCACAGTTATAAAAACAGCATGGTACTGGTATAAAAAAGGATTATACACCAATGGAACAGAATTGATGATCTGGATTTAGATCAACTAACTATAGCTACTTCATCTTCAATGAAGACCCTAATAATGTACACTGGAGAAAAGACACCATCTTCAACAAATGGTGCTGGATAAACTGGATAACTATATGCAGGAAAATTAAACTGTACCCACACATCTCACCATGCACAATAATCAAGTCCAAATGTATCAAGACCTCAATTTAAGACTGGAAGCTGCTGCTACTAGAAGATAAAATAGGAAGGGCTTTCTGCAATATAGGAGTGGGGAAAGACTTCCTTAACAAAACCAGAGTAGTTCAGTAACTTAAACAATCACTCAACCATTGGGATCTCATGAAGCTGAAAAGTTGTGTTTTTTTGTTTTGTTTTGTTTTCTCACAGACAAATATACAATAATCAGAGCCAATAGATTACCCACAGAATGTGAGAAAATTTTTGCCAGCTATACAACTGACAGAGGCCTAATTTCTAGAATCTACAAAGACCTCAAAAACCTAAACAATAAAAAAATAAAAATCAAGCAACCTACTGAAAAAGTGGGGTAGAGAACTGAGCATGGAGTTGTCAGAGGAAGAACTGTAAATGACAAACGCACACTTAAGAAAATGTTCAATGTCCCTAACCATCAAGGAAATGCAAACTAAAACAACTATAAGATTCCCTCTTACACCAGTAAGGATAGCAATCATTAAAGAATCAAATAAAAACAAATTTGGCAAGGTTGTAGAGAAACAGGAACCTTCATTCACTCTTTGTGGGAATGTAAGCTGGTATAAGCACTATGGAAAGCAATACAGAGGCTTCTAAAAAAGTAGACTATAGAGTTACCAACAGACCCAATTTACTCTAAAAGCTCCATGCCTCAGTTTAAAGATATTTGATCAACCATATTTATAGCTGCTCAATTCATAATAGCTAAGAACTGGAATCAACCCAGATGCCCATCAGTGTATGAATGGATAACCAAAATGTGGTATAGCTATACAATAGGATTCTACTCAGCAGTTAGATGAAAATGACACAATGAAATTTGGAGAAAAATGGTCCAACTTGGAGCAGATCATACACAGTGAACTCACCCAATCACAGAGAGACAATCATCACATTACATGGTCTTTCTCATCTGTGGCTCCTAACCTGGATCAGTCCAAGACACTGACATACCTAATAGGCATCTCAAGGACTGGACAATAGGGAAGGTAGGGTGAGGGTGGGAGGGCACAAAACTGGACCCAAAAGGAACTGGTACCATAAAATCCTATATCCTGGAAGACAGACTAAAATGTTGAACCGTCATCAGGACCTTAGAGGGAAAATCTGAATTAAAGGAGAGGGTGAAAGGAAGCCTAATTTTAATTTTCTCCTGTTTCTCTCTTTCTGTTTTATATTTTCTTTCTTATTCTTCTTTCTTTTCCCTTGGCACTGGCCTGTAACTCCCAGTACCAGGATGTAGTTAACACCCACAATGAGCTGTTGATCAGAGATACCCACAAGGTTTCCCAAAAGAAGATGTACCTCTGTCAGACCACTTGACTATCCACCATAGTTTAATGGTAAGACCCTACTGCTGAAGACACCATATGCAATTGGTACCAAACATGGAGAGATCTGGCTGGAATCTGGAACAGAGCCAGTCCCCAGACAGCTAAGCCATCTAGTGACAGAAGGTGCTACATGAGCTACTGGGAGAAAGTGGCCAACATCTGTCTGAGTAACTTGAGGTCTAAGCTACTCAGAAACAAACAATGTGGTGTGATGCTCACACAAGTATAATAGTGGCACACAGCCATGGTGGGTAACCAACTATTCTTGGATTGGCTAACAGAGACACTCAGTAGAAAGGAACCTGTATCTGGAACTAGGAATCAAGTCAAAATCATATCCAGATAATAAGTTCACTCTCTATTATCAAGATCCCACCAGTCTTGGGCTACAAGGAGGCCTACACCTATTAACTTCTCTCCAGACTAACAATGATTATCCCATTTAACATGTGCTGACTTCACTCTCTGTTGGAGAATCTGTTTCTCTTTTTCATATGGACGCAGGACCTGAGGAGAGAAGCAGCCCGTTGCACTTCACCCGGACCCCAGCTGAAACCATAGAGCAATTGGAAAAAAGAGCAAGAGCACTACTTTCTCTGTGAACATGATGTCAGCAAAAGGGTGAAGGAGTTAGATACAGAGGACACTCAACTCCTACCAAACAAAGACACAGAGATACAGAGGTCCCCAAAAGCCCATCACTGAAGTAAACCTAAAATGCTCAGGGAAATTTGTGGAAGAGGGGGCAGAAAGATTGTTAGAGCCACAAGTTGGGACATTACACATGGAGACATTGCCTCTTCCTCATAACTGATGCCTACCCCCATAATAAACAACCCACAATTGCCATGGCAATAAGCAGCATCCTCTACTAGGCGGGTCCCTTCAAAGGGGGGATAGGGATGAGGGTAAGGATGGCACCAACATGTGCTATTTACATACTTTGTATGTCCATAACTAATTTAAAAAAGAAGCAACATTATTTTATGTTCATCATCACCAAAAATCAAGTTCTTACTAGATTCTATAAGGAAGTATAGCCAACTTAAAGTAAATAAGAGTTAGAAGTGGTAATGAGAGGTAAAATATCCTTCAGGCAGATATAATTGGTTTGGCATCTGGTTGGCTTACACACGCAATCAATATGACAGTGATTACAGATGATAAATTGAGCAGAGGCTCCTCTGTCTTCCAAGGAGGAAAGTTGTATTCATTAAAAAAGTGCCTTTGCTATTAAAGTAGGAAAACAATATCAGATAATTCTGTCACTGGCCTGATGGTAAGTGGAGAACCATAAGTCATTGAAAATATAATGACTCAACTTTGGTGATTTCTCAAAATTAAAATGGTTGAGTGCCTATATATATATATATATATATATATATATATATATATATATATTTCAAATAATAAAACATACTAGAGTCATATTAGGTTTTAACAGATCCACTCTTTGACCCCATGCACTCGCTTTATTTCCTACTTGGAAGATGTAAATTCCCATGCTCACTTAGGACCATTTGTTACCCTTCCCTCAGGTGCCAATGCATGAGTCCATATGTGTACAATAACAATCCTGCCTTCCGAAAAAAAATCACATAAATTTGTTTTTACATCTTACATGGTAGTAAAATTTTTTCTACAAGCCAGGCATGGTGGCACATGCCTTTAATCCCAGCCCTTGGGAGGCAGAGCTATGAGGATCGCTGTGAGTTCGAGGGCAACCTGAGAATACAGAGTGAATTCTAGGTTAGCCTTGGCTAGAGTGAGACCCCACCTCAAGAAAACAAAAACAAAAAAATTCCTTCATAAAGGAGGTGTGTGTGTTTGTATTGTCCCAAAATATTAAATATAATAATGTATACTAAAGATGCAAAATATCTACTAAATTTTTGGCAAACATATCTAATTAGAAAATACTATATTAATATCCCTTTTAAAAATAAGTAAATTAGGCCTTAATAAAGGTGAAGCACCTTGCCTTGAGCCAGTGTTGAAGCCAGACTCCAAATACAACATAGTCTTTACCATTTTTGCCAAAAAATGGTGACCCAACCTTCACAGTGTAGCAAATGTTTTGAGTACAAATGTTTTTTTTTTTCTTTTACATATGTATACTCATAAGTAATAATCATTGTGGAATGTTCTTTCTTCTATAGGGATTTTAACCCTGTTTACATAATAGAAAGTGAAATAAATCTCTAAATCCTTATGTGTCACAATGTATCTCTGCTAAGGTATGCAGAAAACTGTAAAGTAGAAGGTAGGGACAAGTAAGTTGTGAAGGCTGCCTCAGCAAGTCTTCAAATATAGCATGAGGATTTATATCTTTTGATTTCAAATGAACCTATTGAATGGACATAAGTATAATATGATTTTTAAATATACTATGTGCATGTTTGGATGTTAAATGTTTCTCATGACCTCATTTGGTTTTGGTTAAGCCTCATGTTTCCTCCCCAGCTGATGGAGGCTTTGGCACGTGTGTCAATGCTGGCAGGCCTGGGTGATTGCCAGTTCTAGACAGCTCATTCTCTGTTCTTCTTCCCTGTTGAAGTGGGCGTGAACACCCAGCTATCAGTTCTCTCATGATTCTCCCTTAGGATGAGATTACTCATCAAAACTGTAAACTGACATAAATCTTTTCCTTCCCTGACCTGTTACTGATTGGGTGTTTTGTCCCATTAATGAGAAGTTAAATTCTACATAATGTAAACTCTGTATTATTATATAGAGGTGTATATAATATAACTGCATTTAGCTTAAATACAGGATAAATGAGTATAGATCTCTACACACATGCATTGGTAATGATAATATATAGCATATATACAGTTTTAAGTGTAAAGTAAGAATCAGGTAATTAAATGAAAAACTAACTACAATAGGGAATATATAAAATGGGAAGATTCCAAATGTCCAATTCTAAAAGCCAGTATGGCTAAGTCAGTTAGGAAAGTGTACCAAATCAAATAGAAATTGGTTTCAGTGGGCACTGTTCATCAACAGAGTCATATGACACACGTGAATTAAAGAAAGTGGGCATTTAAAAATATTTATTTATTTATGTATTTATTTATTTTGGTTTTTTGAGGTAGGGTCTCCCTATAGTCCAGCTTGACCTGGAATTCAGTATGTAGTCACCATGTAGCCTCAAACTCACAGCAATCTTCCTACCTCTGCCTCCGAAGTGTTGGGATTAAAAATGTGTACCACTATGCCTTGCTTAATTTTATTTATTTATTTGAAAGAGAGAGAGGCATATAGAGAGACAGAGAGAAAATATGGGCCTGTAGCCACTGCAAACGAACTCTAGATGCATATGACATCTGGTGCATCTGGTTTTATGTGGGTCTTGTGGAATCAAACCTGAGTCCCTTGACTTTGTAAGCAAGTGCCTTAACTGCTAAGCCAAGTCTCCAGATTGAAAGTAAATATTTTTAAATGATCCAGTAGAGGTGATATTTTCATAAATTTTGCAAAGCCAAAATAATCACAGTGGCTTGTGCCCATAATCATTTCATTCCATGCTCTACCTATGCGAATGTTTGGGAAAGTATCACTTGAAATGGAGAGAGAGAGAGAGAGAGAGAGAGAGAAGGAGAGAGAGAGAAGTGTGGGAAAAGGAGCTCATTAATGATAAAAATAGGCAAAATTCATATTGTCAATTCATATTGTTAATTATTGATGTGGAGTAGAGGCATCATACTATTAGAAATATATGGAAGAACAAAATGCAATGTCAATAGCAATAATATTATTTTATTATCCACTTGAAGAAACCTTTTCCTCCCAGTGACAGAAACAACACCTTTGCATGCTCAGAGGCCAGATGAACCGGATACCAGCACAAGGGGAAAGGAGATCAACACAGAGAAAAATCAACTCCTACCAAATCAGAGAGCCAGAGCCTCAGAGGCCCCCAACACCTCATCAATGAAGCAGACCAAAAATGAACCCAACATGGCTCAGGGAAATTTTGCGGAAGAGGGGGCGGAAAGAATATCAGAGCCACATGTTGGGTCATGATATGCAGAGACATTTAGCTTACCCATAACTGTGGGCTAACTCCAGAATGCATGACCCATATACCTCAACAAGGAGGGGCCAAGGGGAGGGGGTAGGTCATGGATGAGCCTAATAATGGTACCAAACTGACTGTATTTGCTGAATACAAAACTAACTAATAAAGGGAAAAAAAGACCCCCCCCCAAAAAAAAAGAGAATAGTAGGTGCTAAAAGATTAAATGGAAAAGCTACCTGCTGATTAGCAAGCATAAATTTGTATATGAAATAACGTCAACACAAAAGAAATAATGAAAATGAAATAACTTTAAAGAACTAATTTAGAATTTTCAATCATAAGGTGGAGACTTTGCCATATAAATTTCAGAATGTGAAAATAATGTTAAGTTGTATAAGATCAAAAAACATGATAACAAAATTAGCTTAATAGGCACAAGGTTGAAACATCTAACATTGATGGAAAAAATTAAAAAATTGTCACTTAAAGAACTGTAATCATTTTCAGCATATTTGAAAATTTTAACACATTTAAGGTATGTTTTTTGCTTGTAGTTGACTTAGCCAAATGATTTTATTAATCAACTATAAATTGTTAATAAATGAAGCAATGTAATATAAATAAACCTTAGAGTAATGGTGAAATAAAATATTCATAAAAAAGTATAATGTATAATGAGGGCTGGAGAGATGGATAAATAACCAAGGCACTTACCTGTGAAACCAAAGGATCCAGGTTCTATTCCTTAGGACCCATGTAAACCATATATGCAAGGTTTGTTTACAGTGGCTAGATGCACTGGTGTATCCATTCTCTCTCTCTCTCTCTCTTATATTAACAGATGATTCCCTCTAAATGTGTAAGGAAAATGAGTAAAAATTCAGACACCTGTAGTTATCCTCAAAAATCCAAAAACATATTTAATATATAAGGTGACTATAATAATGCAAGTGAATGATTAGTAGTATTTAAAGTCTAAGCTAACAAAACATGTTAAATTTTAAAATATCAAGATTAAAATGCTGTGACTATATTTTATTTTAAAACTGTGATATCATAGTCTTATAAAATACAACTTAATATAATTTTAAAAAGTAGGAATATAAATAATAATGTATGTATTAAATGCTAACACATTTGTCCTATGAAAAAGTACAAGAAAAGATAGGATACTTTCACTTTGAGTTTTTAACTGAAATCACTTAGAATCCATAACTTTTCATCTACTCTTTTTTGGAATGACAGAAATATAGTGTACATATTTACAGCCTTTTATGATGTAAATTAATGTATAAGGTATGGAAAACAATATACAGGTTGAAAAATAGCACTACCACCAACACTCACACAGAGAGGTGGGGATGGGCAGGCAAGAATCTCTTGCCACTGCAAATGAACTACAGATGCATGTGCCACTTTGTGCATTTGGCTTACATGGCATATTAGTCAGGGTTTTCTAGAGGAACAGAAGCGATATAATGAATTGTATTAAAAGGAAATTTATTGGATTAGTTTATGGCAGTCCAACAATAACAGTTTGTAGGCCAGAGAGTCAAGCAACCCGGTAGCTGCTTAGCCCACCAGGCTGGATGCCTCAGCACCCCCAATCTGGCACTGAAGGCCTTGAGGCCTCCTGGAGAGACGCTGCTCTTCAGTCCACACTGGTCTTCAGTCCACACTGGTCTTCAGTCCACACTAGAAAGCAGCAAGCTGTATAGGCAGCCAGGTGGGAGGAGAAGTTACTTTCTTTCCCAGAGCTTCTTTAGATAAAGCCACCCCTCAGAGAGTGGCCACCTACTCTAGGGGAAGGGCTCACCCTGAGGAAAGGATTCCTCCTTTAGTTAATCCTTCCTGGAAGCAACCTCAGAGACCCACTTACCAGTAATGTCTGTGGATTCCTACACAGATCATTTTGACACAAATTTAACCACCACACATGGGTACTGGTAAATCAAACCCTATCATCAGGCTTCTCAAGCAAGTGCCTTACAGTACTGACCCATCTCTCCAGCTCTAGCTGTCTTTTGAAAATACAGTTATAGAGATAAATAACAGCAGGCCAGGTGCAGTACAACTGTGTTCACATTAAGCTGAGGCAGGAGGATCACCTTGGGCAATAAACAAGTAACTAAGTAAATAAATAACTGTCTGTGGACAAAGCTCAGTGGTGCAGCCCTTCCTACTCTGGATTAGATCACTAACATAGGGAAATGACCAAAACAGGTAAATAAAAAAGTGAAAAGAAATAACTTAAAAGAGCCAAATAATAAAATTATATGCATTATATATACTTTACATGTATTTCAAATAGTCCATACATCTTGCATATACTCAGGCATTAAAATAAACATATCAAGAATAACAGACCACAGAAAAGTAAATGAAATATCATTTAGATATTTGGATGCCAGTTTCAATGAGTTAGCCATCTTGAGGGGTGGGAGAGATTTCAGGTTGAAAAATAGATCAGTAACAGCTATCCAAGGAGATCCTGTGATGATAGAGAACTTAGAGGAAAAATAACTAACTCTCATAAATTGGTTTGTTTGCCTACACCTTCTGTTCACACATAATGAACACAAATTATGATTTATGAGTAACAGAAGGTTGCTTTACATTTTTACTCAAGGATTTCCTGAGTTCAGTCTGATCTTACGGTAAAATAATGTGATAAATGCCCCAAGACATCTTCACATACACATGAGACCAACCTGTACTGTAACATACAGTGACAGTCTCTCTATTACCCAATGAAGGCAATATCCAGACAGAGCAGCTTTCTTCACTCACTAGTCTACACAGAAATGAAACCTGATAAGTTTAAATTTTTTCTTTATGAACGTGTCTTTAAGGGAAGCCAAATTCTCTACAAATAAGCAGCAAAATGCTGATATATCAGGATGATTTCTTAAAATGCAAAGTAACTTAAATTTTAGTTTACTACTTAAATTTAATATTATGCTCATATATAGGTAAGTTATACATATGTATTCAATTGAATACATTTTGCTTATTAAGTGGATAACATATGAGCAATAGAATAAAACATATAAAAATAACCCATTATATACATATTACAAATTATTAAGCTTTTATAAATATTCATAATAAATTGATTTTTGAAAATTTATATATATTAATATATTTATATAACATATATTATTTAATAGAATATTCAATATATCTGCAATTATAAAATATAAATCTTAACTCTCATCTAAGCCAACATTGCACGTATTAAAATAAATATTTCAAAATAAAATCTATACAATTTGGAATAGCAGGTGACTCAGAATATGTCAAAATTTGTGCTTATTTGTCTATGAACTGATTTACATACATATTCCTTACCTAAACCTTGTCTGCTTCACAAGCTTTTTCTGAATGTTCTTTCTCAGGAGGAGAAGTAGCTGAGCATGCAGGAAAAGAGATGTGCAAATTGCTGAAGTTGGTGTCTGCAAGTGTGTTTGAATGTTTTGATAAGTGTATTCCTCATTCCAGAGCTCATGCTTCACACAGTTGTACATTTCAGAACCAGCCACTGTTTCTTCTTCACATAATCTGCTCTCACAGCAAGCTTTGCTCCAAATTCTTTATTCCATAATCAGGGACTGCCAATGCTTCCCAGGTGTATGACAAAGATTTTATTAGAGTTTTTCGCATTTTAAATCCCAGTTTTCTTATTTGGAAGAACAAGCAATTTAATTCTTTTTTTTAATTAATTAATTTTTTTGGTATGTTAAGAAATCAGATTTTTACCTAGTAATGCCACCTCCATATCACCATGCCCCTTCTTATTTCCAAATGTTCCCCTTCTGTTTTGATGACTTCTTTTTGTTTTTCTTTTTTCTTTCTTTTTTGCCCATCTCCACCACCCATGCAGAAGTGAAGATGGGCCCAATACTGTGTAGGTCTTGTGCAGCATAGATTTTTTTCTTTACTCATTGAGTTTATAATATAAACCATCTACTAAACAGAGAGTAAAAACTGAGATGAGAGTCAAACATATTTTCAACTTGCAGGAATGTGCACATGGTTGTTAGAGAATGACTTATGTGAAAATTAAAGTAGAATGTGTGTTATAGATGCTACTGATACAAATAGCGTTCTTGAAGAGTAGCTGAAACAGACTATATCGAATGTGAGTTAGAGAAGATGTTTTCAAGGAAATAACTCAATAGGAATGCAATGTAACTAATTTCAGTCACTCAGAGTCATGAGATATGGACCTCCCACAGTCTACTTCCTAGTACCATGTCCTGAGAGCATAGGTTTTCAATCTGCACACTTGGGTGGAAGGTGGTAGATGTATAACCATTCAATCTATGGCAATCTATGAAAGATGAAAATGATTTGGGGTTAAATCTTAAGGACAAGTTGTAAGAAAAAGAAAGCGAGGTGTCAATTTCTTCATATGAACAATACTATAAAAATATAAAACTATTCTTTATGTGTAAAGTTATCCAGTAAAGCAAGGTGATCCCATTAGTGTTTGCTGAAGGCTGCCAAAAGGTTCATAAATACACTAGCTAGAACACCTCTGACTGAAATATTATGTCATGTGGATGATTATCTATCATTTATATATCACTATTATCTATTCTCTATCTATGTATTTCATTACTCATGCATCACCAATCTTGTAGATTAAAGACCACATTCAGAATAAGGACTTAAAGTTTTTTGGCTCTGACATATTTTTAATGTGTGTATATTTTATTCATGTGTTTATTTAACTATAACTAGCCTGCTTTGCTGTTGTTTTAAAAAATATATTTTATTTTTATTTGTTAGTGAGAAAGAAAGAGTGAAAAGAAAGAATGGATGAACCAGGGCCTCTAGACACATCAAACAAACAAACTGCAGACACATGCACCACCAGGCATCTGCCCCCCGCCCTTTTGAGGTAGAGTCTTGTGCTAGCCAAGGCTGGCCTGGAATTCACTATGCAGTCTCAGTCTGGCCTCGAACTCACAGCCATCCTCCAACCTCAATCTTCTGAGTGCTGGGAATAAAGGTATGTACTACTACACCTAGATGATCTGCTTTTTATTCCTTAATTTCTTTTTCATTTATTATGTTCAATTACCTTGTGGTTCTTCCCTATCTACCTCTCTTCTCCTTGCTCTTTCTCAACTCTCATAATCCATTTGAGTTATGACAATATATATATATATATATATATATACATATATTTACATATACATATATATACATATATATACATATATATTATATAGATACACACACACACATATATATATATGCATACATACATATGTATATATATGTATAATTTATTTGTATACTTATCACTGTACAGATTTATTTACATATAAGCTGTCATGTACTTAAAATGTTTATTTCACTTAACACAACTAAAATTCACATATATTTTTAAGATGCTTTCTTATAGTTCTTTGAAAATTAAGTGTATTTTTATATTACTACAGCCATGGCTTTGTCATTCAATACCATGTTATTGCAGGCCTTTCCTTCTCATTCTTTGATTATAACCAACATTGTTATCCATACTGATATATTTATTTATAGTTTTATCCTTTTGCTTGATGAATTTATTTATTGTAATTTTCTATAGACCACCTAAAGGATTAGCCTGAAAGAAAATTTAGATTGTAGGCAATCATATAATTCATACTTGAGGCTATTTTCAAACTGTGTTTAGCAAAATGTAATCAATTGAAGTAGACTTAAAACGCACCCACCATGGCTCAGGAAATTTTGCAGAAGAGGGGGCAGAAAGATGGTAGGAGCCACAGGTTAAAACATCATGCCCAGAGGTAGTCCCTCTCCCCACAAAACAACTAACTACTGCTACCACAACACATAAACAGCAACCCCATAGGACATACCTGCAACCCAATTGAGGATGGTCCCAAATGGAATGCAGGCAGAGACAATGGAAAAGAGGGTACCAGGCTGGACAGATAGATTATTGGTTAAGGCACTTGCCTGCAAAGCCAAAGGACCTAGGTTGGATTCCACAGGACCCATGTAAGCCAGATGCACAAGGTGGTGCATACATCTGGAGTTCTCCCTCTCCCACGTGTCTTTCTTTTTTTCAAACGAATTAATAAAAATAAAATATTTAAAAAAGAGAATACCAACACATGATGTATCCATATGAAATGTGTTGTTAACAACAGTAATTACAAAGATTTTAAAAAATGTAATCAAGACCTAATGAATACATCATGAGAACAAAATTTGTGAATAATGACTAGCTGTTGGGTGTTGCATTTTCTTCATACATATTATATAATTAAACTTAAACATTATAAAAATACTCACTGGAAAAAGACATTAAATTTAGTCTTTTTGTAGAATTCCACTTTTTCCCACTGGCCCAGCTCACTTTTCCTATTCAAATCTAATTTCATTTGGCTGTACTTACATAGCTAAGGCCTTATCACATGGTATACTATTACTTCATGGGAATACCCATTGTTAGCTGAGCTAGAAAATGGAGGCAAATTTCTCCATTAATGACACATTCATTTGTGTAAAACAATTTGATTTGAAAATGTCTTAAAGACACGTGATGGAGAAGAGGATGTGTTGAAACAAAGAGAAATGGCATTTTCAGAGGACAGAAATATGAGTATTGGAGTGGAAGTAAATGTACCTACTAATGTGAAGGAAGCCAGGGGTTGACAAGACAAGTAAAAATGTAAAAATCCACAAGACACTGGAGAGGGTAGGATCAAGACTAACCTTAATCTTATACATCTTCCCTCCCTCCCTCTCCCTCCCCCCCCTCTTCTCTCTAACTCTTGTATATTAGTTATCTTTTTCCTCCTTTTCTTAGTGGGCACTGACCTGTAACTCCCAGAACCAGCATGGGGCTATCATCCACAATGAGCTTTTGATCAGAGAGACCTACAAGGTTTCCTAAAAGACAGACAGATTTCTGTCAGAGTACTTGATGACCCACCAAAGGTTAGTGGTAAGACCCTACTACTGAAGACACCTTATGTGGTTGACATGCAAAATAGAATGGCATGGCTGGAAGTTGGAAGACAGTCAGTCCCCAGACAGTCAGGACGTCTAGTGCCAGAAGGTGCTAAATGGGCGACTGGGGGAAAATGACCAATATCTGTCCAAGCAACTCATGGTCTAACCTACTTAGCAGCAAATAACTTGTTGTGATGCCCACACAAGTGCAGTAGTGGCACACAGCCATGGTGGGGAACCAACTGCTCTCAATTTGGCTAACTGATCCACTCAGTAGTATGGGACCCATAGCTGGAGCTGGGAAACAAGTCAGAACCATATCCAAACATAAGCCCACTGTCCAATATCAAGCTACCATCAATTGTGGGCTACAAGAGGGCCTACACGTATTAAATTCTCTATAAAAAAAGTAAGGGTTATCCCATTTGTCCTGGTGCTAACTTACTCTCCGTTGGAAGATCTGCTTCTCTTTTTCAGATGGATATACATCCTAAGGAGAGAGCCACCCCATCATACCTCAAAAGGGCCCCAGCTGAAACTAAGAAAAATTGGCCAAACGAGCAAAGGTGCTGTTTTCCTGATGAACTGGATACCAGCACAAGGGGGAAGAGGATCAGCGCAGAGAAAAAGCAACTCCTACCAAGTCAGAGAGCCAGAGCCTCAGAGTCCCCCAACACCTCATCAATGAAGCAGACCAAAAATGAACCCAACATGGCTCAGGGAAATTTTGCGGAAGAGGGGGCAGAAAGAATGTCAGAGCCACATGTTGGGTCACGATATGCAGAGACATTTATCTTACCCATAACTGTGGGCTAACTCCAGAATGCATGACCCATATACCTCAACAACGAGGGGCCAAGGGGAGGGGGTAGGTCCCAGATGAGCCTAATAATGGTACGAAACTGACTGTATTTGCTGAATACAAAACTAACTAATAAAGAAAAAAAGAAAAAAAAAAGAAAAAAAAAACGTAAAAATCTGTTCCAACATGGGAACCATATTACTGAGCTTAAAATGTATCTCACTGGATGAATATTGCTCAAGCATTCCCAAGAGAACTTAGGGAGACACCAGACAAGATTCAAGTGTGTTGTTTTCCTCTGGGTACAAAGGCTGTCCTTCCCCACCTCTGCCTTAGTTCTGTTGCCTCAAATGTCTGTTCAAATACTTGCTTTAATGTCTGGATTCTCCACTTCTCTGCATTGTTATTCTTCAACATTGGTGACATCCTTAACACTTTCTAAGAATTCAATGTCTTTTTTCTCTCATGTACCTCATTCTTAATAAACTCTTAATCTTTCTTTGTCCTGTTTTATATTCTGGTCTGTGAAACCAGTGTGGCAATCATCACAATGAGAAAATGGTTTCAGTCCATATTTCATCAAAGTAAGTACTATTATCTGTAACCTTGGAGGTGCCTTACTGAAATAGAATCAAGAGAAAAGGGGGCACCATGTGGTGTTTTATGAAATATCGCTGTGGCCATTTGCTACAGACTACAGAAAAGTTACAGAATCTGTCACTAACATTCTAATCCGAATACCCAGTTATGCTACTGATAATCACAATGACTTTGAGAAGCACTTCAAAACTTTCATTCCTGGTTAACAATAGCTTCATACCAAGTAGGATTCATGAAAGCATGTGTACTCGGGATATCCATTTCCTTACATTGCAATTTTCAGGCTAGCATAATGCTAAGCCATAGTTGGGTTAGCACACTTCCCACAGCAAATGTAATTGGGCTATTGGTAATGTTATTTTTAGCCTACTACTTTCAATGATGGATGTAGGAACTTTTTCTGCCCATACCTTCTTCTTCATGTACATTTGTCTGAATGAATACAGATAGCTACCAACAGATAGCTTAGCACCTCTAGGCTATCTAAATTCTCAAAATTCATAACCAAGGTTTTCATATAAGAAAATGTTTGGAAAACTTTTTGGACCTTGGCTCTGTCTTTCCTTGGTTTAATGAAGAAGAAAACCAAGTGTCTGGCAGCTAACATTGTTTTTTTTTTTTTTTTTTTTCTTTTTCCTTTTTAATCTACCAGATCTGCATCACAAAAGGTAGTGCTTTACAGTATTGTTACCCACCTTACACTACATGAACATAGATATCACAAATTATATATTAGGGACTGATTAATCTTCATATAGCACATATAAGTTCTTTGTGCTACAGATCACAGTAGTAAGTTAAGTGTTGTTCAGTTTTTCCACAAAATATAAAGCACTGAGTTTTCAACAACTGATAGTTCACACACTCTTCATCCTTATGATAGAACATAGGGAAAAATGTGTGATTATATACATCACCTTAAAATATGTGATTATAGATAGATAGATATTTGGCTCATTTAAGCAGAAATATCTTTCTTTTTTTTTTTTCCTTTCAACTCCAACAAATGGTCTTTGGCTATTATGGCTTTGTTTTCAGACTTTTTAAATTGTTACTAATGTTTTGTGTAAATGAATAAAATGAGCTTATTATTTTAATGGCATTCAATAACTTATTGACTAGGAGCAGATTTTTATGACGTTTGTCAACTAAAATAAAAATGTAAAATATTCATAATTTCATAGTAATTAACTTAAAAATGGTAAAATTTGATGCTCAACTGGGCCTTCTGAGTATAAGAAACAAAAATTTGAAATCTATAGATATGTACAAAAAATTCCTAATAATGCCTACTGAATACTCTAAGATTTAACTAACTTTTACAGTCCTTACCTTTTCAAGTTATATTTTTGAAAGACTACATGCTCATCTTATTATGAAGTTCAAGGTAGTGAAACATATTTTTTGATTAAAACATATTACATTATTAGGTGATTTTCATCCATGAATTCTTTCTCAAATAATATTTATTCCAAGTTTTAAAAATTCACTTATTATTTCATGTCTACTATAGACATCATGTTTATAAATACACTTTCATGTAAATAGGGAAAAATCACATTGTTACACAGAATTACAAACTTCTTTGACTCATTTGCATTCTTATTAGAGATCTATTATCAAACTTTATAACAAAATGGCTTATTTCTTTTATTTATTTATTTATATTTTTTCACTTAATGGAATGATAAGAAATGCATGTTTGGTAGGATACATGTGGTAATCATATAGATAAATTTACAAATGTTCTTAACTATAAATAATATAAGTACATATTTCAATAATTGCTCTATTCTAAACTACATTAACTTTTGGTTATATGTGTGTACTATATTACTTTAAAACAGTATAAAATTAAATACTGAGGCAATTATGAAGGGCAGTTTTATGATTTATTTTTCTAAATTCAGATGGAATTGTATAAATACTAACATAATTTCACTTTGAAATGTTATACAATTGTTCAAACAACAGAGAACTTGTTTACATGAAATGTACAAATTTTAGTGAGATTAAGTTGTCCTAGTTTCTTTCATAAAGAGTGAGATAATGAGTCAGAAAGAAAGAAAGTAGACTTTCCACAATTATGGTCTAAATTTGAAGGTAAAAAAATATTTTACTAAATAGAAATATGTTGATCATTTCAGTATGCCAAATTGTCTAAAAAAGTGGAAGAAACATCAATGCTCAATTAAAAATATTGATTATGGTGATGATGAATTTTTGAAATTATAATCTATGACTGAATTAAGCTTTTACTTGTCAATGACCCAAAATTGTCATGTAAGTATACATTTACAAAAGTAGGTTTAGAATAATATTTTTAAAGGTATACAAGTTATTAATATTTGAATTGTACAAAAAGTAAGAAAAAGTAGATTGTTTCTACATTATTTTAATATCTATTTATTTTTATTAGCATATGATAATTATATATTTTTAAGAGGAACAGCTTTACATTTCAAAAAAATTATATTATAATCGTATTAGGTTAATTTTTACAAGAAATTAATTTCTTCATATTGCTAACTTTCCAAATTCTGAGTAATAACTAGTTTGAAATACTCAGTAACTTGCTGTCAACCAATTTTATATGACTATTCTACAGAATGTTAGAAGATGTTAGATATTTTTATCTTATATGAAAAGACTCTGTACATATATTTTATTTCTCTGTTCACTTTTAGCATCTGAAACACTTATATCTATATTGTATTTACTTAATAATATACTAGTATCATATTTCTTTCAACATAGTCACACAATTTTTTTTTATTTTTATTTTTTTGGTTTATTTATTTATTTGAGAGAAGAGAGAGAAGGAGAGAGAGAGAGAGAGAGAGAGAGAGAGAGAGAGAGAGGGAGAGAATGGGCGCACCAGAGCTTCCAGCCTCTGTAAATGAACTCCAGATGCATGTGCTCCCTTGTGCATCTGGCTAACGTGGGTCCTGGGGAATTGAGCCTTGACCGGGGTCCTTAGGCTTCACAGGCAAGCGCCTAACCGCTAAGCCAACTCCCCAGCCCGTCACACAATTTTTTTGTGTGTGCTGTATTTGGGAGTTTGGGGAAATTTTTGGAATCACTTGCATGTTTCAGTGCTTTCCGTGGTATCTGATACACTATTTGCTGCCTCATTTGTCTGTTTAAAATTCAGTCAGTTTACCCTTGACAAGGTAGTACAAGCTTGTCTGAGTCAAGCCCAATAGGCACTGACCATGTCACAATCAGCATGTAGAGGATTATCTTTTCTGATTGTAGAAATCTTGTTTTGATATTTTAAAAGCAATTTTTATATAACATAGCTCCTTTAATGATATTCAACCTAAAACACTTATTTTGATAGCCATATATGTACAATTTCTATGAGCTATGAGTTAATATAATAGGTCTGTGTATTGGAGAAATAATTTCTTTAATTGTATTATTGAAAATGATTAATGAATTTGAGATACATTTAAGATTATTGTGCTAACTACTAGGATTCAGATAATTAAGAAATTAACTTACGTTTGATATTTTTCATCAGAAAATTCTTTGAGGCAGATAATTTTTTAACAATTATAAAACCTAAGTGTCAGTCTTACCATCTTACATGAAAAGTAAGACTATGATTCACATAAAAATCAGCATTTTGTTAAGTCGCACATGGCTATGTAATACATATTGAATATGAATTTGCAGAACTGGGGATTCTAAGTTTGGAATCATGCTTTTGAACAATATCTTTCATTCCTCTAAAAATATAAATATGATAAAAACTTAGGATTACTACTTAAAATTAAATCTTAAAATCTAAGTGGAATTGGAAAAGAAGTATGCGTAGCTAATTATTAAAGTATTTCACATGCAAATCTAGCAATATGTAACTTAATTGTCATTATCAATAATAAAGATTTAATACAATTTAGGATACTTTATAGCATAGATAGAAATTACTTTCTTCAGAATTCCATTGTGCAGATATACCACATCTTAGTTATCCATTCTTCTAGTGATGGACATCTGGGTTGATTCCAGCTCTTAGCTATTACAAATTGAGTCGCTATAAATATGGTTGAGCAAATCTCTTTAGCCTGTGGTTTGAAGGTTTTAGGGTAGATGCCCAGTAAGGGAATAACTGGGTCTGTTGGTATCTCTATACTCAGCTTTTTCAGTAGTCTCCATATTGCTTTCCAAAGTGGTTGTACCATCCTACATTCCCACCAACAGTGGATGAGTGTTCCTACTTCTCCACATCCTCACCAGCATTTATTTTTATTTGATTTTTTGATGTTTGCTATCCTTATTGGGGTAAGGTGGAATCTCATAGTTGTTTTAATTTGCATTTCTCTGATGATTAGGGATGATGAACATTTTCTTAAGTGTATGTTTGCCATTTCTATTTCTTCCTCTGTGAACTGCCTGTTCAGCTCTTTGCCCCATTTTGTGAGTGGGGTGTTTGACTTCTTACTGTTTAGATTTTTGAGTTCTTTGTAGATTCTAGAGATTAGGCCTCTATCAGTTGGATAACCCACAAATATTTTCTCCCATTCTGTGGGTAATCTATTGGCTTTGCTTATTGTATGCTTGTCTGTAAAGAAACTCTTCAGCTTCATGTGATCCCATTGGTTGAGTGATGGTTTAAGTTCATGAGCTACTGGGGTTTTGTTCAGGAAGTCTTTTTCCATTCCTATATCATGGAAAGTACTTCCTAAATTTTCTTCCAGTAGTATTCGAGTTTCTGGTCTTATATTGAGATCTTTGATCCATTTGGACTTGAGTGTAGTGCATGGTGGAATGAAATTTGAGGAAAAACGGTTGAACCTGGAACAGATCATTCTCAGTGAACTCACCCAATCACAGAAAAAAAATCGCCACATAGTCTCACTCATCTATAGCACCCAACCTGAATCTACCGAAGATAACTTACATACCCAGCAGGCATCTCCTAGACTAGACACTAGGATGGAAGGGGAGGGAGAGGAGGGCATCAAAGGGGTGGGAAACACAAATCTAGACCCAAACGGCAATGGTACCATAATCTTCTACTTACTAAAAGACAGACCAAATGGCTGATCCTTCACCAGGCCCTTAGAGGGAACACCTGAACCACAAGACACTGGAGAGGGTAAGATTAAGACTAACCTTAATCTCCTACATCTTCCCTCCCTCACTTCCCCTCTCCCTGTCTCTCTCTCTCTTATCTCTAACTCTTGTATATTAGTTATCTTTTTCCTCATTTTCTTAGTGGGCACTGACCTGTAACTCCCAGATCCAGCATGGGGCTATCATCCACAATGAGCTTTTGATCAGAGAGACCTACAAGGTTTCCTAAAAGACAGACAGATTTCTGTCAGAGTACTTGATGACCCACCAAAGGCTAATGGTAAGACCCTACTGCTGAAGATACCTTAAGTGATTGACATGCAAATTAGAATGGCATGGCTGGAAGTTGGAAGAGAGTCAGTCCCCAGACAGTCAGCACGTCTAGTGCCAGAACGTGCTACATGGGCGACTGGGGGAAATTGACCAATATCTGTCAAAGCAACGCATGGTCTAACCTACTTAGCAGCAAATAACTTGTTGTGATGCCCACACAAGTGCAGTGGTGGCACACAGCCATGGTGGGGAACCAACTGCTCTCAGTTTGGCTAACTGATCCCCTCACTGGTATGGGACCCATAGCTGGAGCTGGGAAACAAGTCAGGACAAGATCCAAACGTAAACCCACTCTCCAATATCAAGCTACCATCAATTGTGGACTACAAGAGGGCCTACACCTATTAAATTCTCTATCTAAAAAAAAAAAAAAGTAAGGGTTATCCCATTTGTCCTGGTGCTAACTTACTCTCCGTTGGAGAATCTGCTTCTCTTTTTCAGATAGATGTAGATCCTAAGGAGAGAGCCACCCCATCATACCTCAAAAGGGCCCCAGCTGAAACTAAGAAAAATTAGAGAAACAAGCAAGGGGGCTGTTTTCCTGATGAACCAGATACCAGCACAAGGGGGAAGGAGATCAGCAGAGAGAAAAATCAACTCCTACCAAATCAGAGAGCGAGAGCCTCAGAGGCCCCCAACACCTCATCACTGAAGCAGACCAAAAATGAACCCAACATGGCTCAGGGAAATTTTGCGGAAGAGGGGGCGGAAAGAATGTCAGAGTTACATGTTGGGTCATGATATGCAGAGACATTTAGCTTACCCATAACTGTGGGCTAACTCCACAATGCATGACCCGTATACCTCAACAAGGAGGGGCCAAGGGGAGGGGGTATGTCACGGATGAGCCTAATAATGGTACCAAACTGACTGTATTTGCTGAACACAGAACTGACTAATAAAGAAAAAAGAAAAAAAAAGAAATTACTTTCTTCAGCTAAGTATGACTGTTGGACTCCTGGACTTCACAAATAAGCTTTTCTTTTTACCTATTTTTTTCAAAACAACTGTCAAAATATCTAACTGGCAGACACTACCCATGTACTTAAGTTCCTTCAGTTCTATACACAGACATTTAGAGGCAAGGGTAAATTTTACTTTCTACTTTAAGAAAGGTACCCTTTATTCTTTAAGCCTCTTCCAATAAGTAACGTATCAGGAGACTTACATTTGGATATACTAGCTAGTGTTAACAGCAGAAGCAAATACACAAATATGTCATTGTCCATTTCATATTTTTTTCTTCTGCCTTTGTTGGCAAAGTTTTTCTTGTGAGTACATAAAATTAATAACTTGCTTCCTGTGGCATCATTCACTTTTCATAATTCATTGATGACACAAAATTTATCAGTAGAGGATGAGAAAGATATGTAATACTTTACTCTTGATTTAATTTTTTTAATATATTTATTTGTATCACAGACACACACACACACAGAGAGAGAGAGAGAGAGAGAGAGAGAAAGAGAAAGAGAAAGAGAAAGAGAAAGAGAAAAAGAGGAGAATGGCTGTATAAGGACCTCTAGCTACTGCAGACAAATACCAGACTCATGCACCATTTTGTGCATCTGGCTTATATTGGTACTGAGGAATCAAACTCAGGTCATTGGGCTTTCCAGGCAAGTGCCTTAACCACTGAACAATTTTTGCAGCCCATACTTTTTTGAAGGATGGCAAGCTGCTCTCTTACACAGATCTACAATGAAAATGGTATCTCCAGTCTTAAACTGGAAATGAGAAATACAATTTGTATTGCCTCTGTCTGTTGGTTTTTGTAGACATGCATCTGCAAAGATATTTAGAAACTTAGAAGCAGATAAAGTAATAAAAATTGTCTTGTTAAACTTATACAGATGCCAGTACAATATAATAGTAGAGTACCTTTTTATGCATAATTCATGTAATTTTTAGCTGAAGATAATGAAAGTTTCTAAGAATAAACAAAAACATCTTGAAACAAACAGGTGGTTTGAATGAATCAGATGTCCAATATGAACTTAGGTGTTCTAAATGCTAGGTTCCCAGTTAATGTAGATTTGGGAATTAATGCCTCCCGGAGGCAGTGTATTATTGGGGGCAGGCTTATGGGTATTATAGCCTCTTTCCCCTTGCCAGTGTTTGGCATACTTTCCTGTTGTTATGCTGTTGGCCACCTGATGTTGGCCAGGAGGTGATGTACACCCTCTGCTCATGTTGTCATTTTCTCCTGCCATCATAGAGCTTCCCCTCAAGTCTGTAAGAAAAAAAAAAAAATTCTCACAGTCTTCTTGTGGTCTGGTGACTTCTACCAGCAATGCAAACCTTACTGCAATAGTAAAGTTTGTACCACAGGACTGGGATTGTTTCTAGACACCTGGCCGTGTGACTTTGGCCTATTGGAGTTGATTTTCAGAAGAACGTGGAAGGATTTGAAACCTTAGGATAAGCGAAGCCTTTCAGTGCTGTAAGTTCAGCTTGATGGACTATACTGGTCAGAGTTGAATGACCTAAATGCAATAACTATGGACTGTGAGGTTTGGCTTGTGAGGGTGAGAAAGAGCTTTGCCAGGACTGGACTAGAATCAGTTTGTGTGAGAGGCTTGCTGTTATGCCCATAATCCCAGAACTTGTGCAGGGTTGTTTTGCACAGAAACAGACTGATGTAAGTGGAGGGATATGGCACAGAAAACATGAAATATTTGGCCCAAAACTTCTTCCCAGTCAACAACAATTGTAAGAGAGATTACAACCTTTGAAATTGGGCTAGCTGACCTGCATAGGAAGAATGTAGTCTTTTGAAGGGGCTTGAATGTTAAAGGAGTGTCCCAGTCTTCAAAGTCTTCTTTATTCCCCCTTTTATTAACAAATTGTCACTTCACCTGATATAATGAAGTATAGAAATGCAGGAAAGAGAGAGTAATTGAATTTGCAACATGGTCTTGTGTTTTGGAAACAGCCATGGGTAGTGTGAAGCAGGTTTGCTGGATGTCTGCATGGAGACATGCTGGAGCTATGAGAATGAACCCTGGGTTCCAGTACTGACCCAGTAGAGATGCCAGGACCACAAGAGGGCCACTAAGGAAAGCTTCTGGCCCTGGGTGAAGTGTTTCAGGATTCTCAGTAGCCTATCTAGAGGGGCAGAACTGGAATTCCAGAAGCTTGTTGCAGATTAGAATTATTGGATTTGGAGATTTGCCACTGACTAGAATTTTTGCACTTGGAGCTCCAGAATTTGATGTTTGTTCTGGTGTTTGAAATATTGTGTCAGTCAAATATTTCTTTGCTATGCCCAATGCCATCTTTTTCAGTGTGAATATTTATTCTGTGCTATTATTTATTTATTTTTTTTTGTATTGTGCCTCACTTAAAAGATCTCAGACAGGGGCTGGAGAGATGGCTTAGCAGCTAAACACTTGCCTGTGAAGCCTAAGGACCCTGGTTCAAGGCTCGATTCCCCAGAACCCACGTTAGCCAGATGCACAAGAGGCGCACACGTCTGGAGTTCGTTGGCAGTGGCTTGAAGCCCTGGTGTGCCCATTTTTTCCTCTCTCTCTATCTGCCTCTTCCTCTCTCTCTCTCTCTCTTACTCTCAAATAATTAAAAATGAACAAAAAAATTCAAAAAGGATCTCAGACGATGGGAATGTTTGAGCATCATTAAGACTGACAAACACTATGGCGACTTTTAAAGATGGACTGAATAAGTTGCATTTTATAGCATGGATGGTTATCAGTTTGTGGTGGCCAGGGGCGACATGTGGTGGTTTAATTCAGATGTCTTCCATAAACCTAAGTGTTCTGAATGCTTGGATCTCAGGTGACGGAGATTTTGGAATTAATGCCTCCTGGAGGCAGTGTATTGTTGGGGATGAGCTTATTGGTATTTTACCTGGTTTCCCCTTGCTAGTGTTTGACACACTCTCCTGCTACTATTGCCTACCTGATGTTGACCAGGACATAATGTCCACCCTCTGCTCATGCTGTCATTTTCTCCTGCCATCATGTAGCTTCCCCTCAAGACTGTAATATAAACCTCTTCCACCCACAATCTGCTCTTAGTCAGGTAATTCCTTCCAGCAGTGCAAACCTGACTGCAACACACACTTTCAAACATAACCTAAGGACTGGATTATAAATATTCTTATGTTACCTCTTAACAGATTTGCTAAATACCCATTAACTACAGTGTCAATTTAAATATGCTAATAGTCATTGAAGGCCGTATTAAATGAGGCAGATACACAGAAAACTGCTAGTGTCCATTACAGTCTCCTCAATATCTCCTTCCAAATTGTCCGAAGTATAATATACTTTCATGTTGATTTTATTTTGTTTACTTTTATTACTTTTTTTAAACAAAATAGTTGTACCCTTTGTACCCCTTCTTTGGTGGGGTTATTGGTATTCATTGTGGGTACCAAGTAGTGTCAGTCCATCTCCACAGGGATGGGGAAAACATGGTGCCCCTGTCTATTCCTATGTACCCTCAGGCTCTTACAATCTTTCTGGCCGTCTTTCACAATGTTGCTTTATACGATGTGTATATCTATTCTGATGTTGTTTCAGTGACCACAGTGTCTGTCACCCTGTCCTTGGAAATGGAATTCAAACTAGCCATGAAGGTATTCTTGTCACTGCTTTCTCTGTAATGACATCTGGGCTCAGGCAGATGTAGGGATATGACCCATCTCCTGGTACATAGGTGACTGTCTCGTCTTGATGCATTGATGTATATTTGTTCTTCCCAATATTCTTCTCCATCTGTAAGATACAACTTATTCTGCAACTCAAGGTTAGAACAGTTTGTGTAAAAGGGGATAAGCTTATGAATTTATATTTATATATTTATATATTTATATTTATATATATATATATATATATATATATATATATATTCACTCTTATTAGTTAAATAACATTGGAGGTTTATTCTAGAACCTACTGTTTTCCTTGTCTAGGGAATATGTCTGGGTTCTTAGAACCAGATATGAATTCTCCTCACTTTAGCAAGTCCCATGTCCAATCCATGAGCAGTTGGTTACCTACATCAGCTGTGTGCCACTATTGCACAAGTATATTCTTGTTTGGCTGGTTGACTTTTGTAACTAGCAGAATTACCTTTTTATTCAGCCATTTCATAACTGTTATTCTCTAACAACAGTCATGGAAATTTTCATCACGATAAGTGCTAGACAGGAGTCAACTGGAGTCCCTCTTAATTCTAGCAAGGTCACTTGATATCCTGTGGCCACTCCCAGTAGTTTCTTCAGCAATGGGGACTCACCTTTTAAGCCTTGCAGGTAACCAAGTGTTTGAGCAATGACCTGTATTATTTTGTGGACTTTGTGTCTTCTTGAGCAACAGCTCACTGTGGCAGGGAATTCAAATATTGCCCTGGGAATATCAACCAGAGCCAGAGTTTTAGGATTATACTCATAATTGAAGGTGAAAGAAAAACTTTCCATGATAAAAACAAGCTATATAATTATATGAAGACAAAGCCAGTCCTGTAGAGAATACTGCATAGAATATCCCAAACTGAAGAGATGAACAATCACTCCAGAGTCTACAAGAGGGAAAAATAACAAGCATGAGTAGAACAGAAATGAAAACATGAAGTCCAATAAAATACCAAACTCCACAAAGCTTCCAACTTGACTGAGATTAATTTGCACCTCGCAGTTACAATTCTAAAAGTCAATGGTGTCGATGCCCCAATCAAAAACACAGGCTTAAATGCTGCATCAGATAAATGGATCCATCCATTCACTGTCTACAGCAAATCCATCTCACCAATAAGAATAGATACCACCTTAGGTTGAAAGGATGGGAAAAGTTATTACAAGTTATTGGGAATAAGAAACTAGAATGGGTGCCTATATTAATTTCACAGAATAGACTTCAATTCAAAAGTAAGCAAAAGAGATAAAGGAGTATATTTATACTCATCAAATGAACCATACAACAAGTGGATATTGTTGACTATTTTTAAATTTTTTTCAGAGAGTTCTTCAAAAGGTTTAATCTTCTGATCATCCCATGGCTTATTAAAGCTTCTAAGTTATAGTGTTTTGCCTGGTTAGTATATTTGTTAGAACAAACTAAAGTAGAATAGAATAAAATTCTTGAAACCTGGTTCAGATGCTTAAATTATTATATAGTATTTTAGAAGTTAACAATGAGTGTCTAATCTCACTCTCGAGTTTTATATCTCAGAAACTAACCAGAAACCTATAAATAATAAGCATTGATTAACCATGAATAATCATGGCACTTCATAAAACTGATGAGAAAAGGAACAGCTTACTTCCTTAAGCAGATTATTATTGTATCGTAGTTAAGTCATATCATATATTCATTTTCTTATAAGTATTATATTCTTGCTCTCAAATTATATAATGAACTCAGGAAATTTATCTATGTGCAACACTATGAATACTGTATATCATAAATTGAAATTAGTAGAGCTGTTATGGCAGTCTATCTATCTATATCTATCTATCTATGTATCTAAAACATGGGTTTTCGGCTACTTTATAAAAGGTCTCTTCTGTACTTGCCTAAATGCTAGAATTGATAAACCAAGGATGCTGAAGCTCCAAACATTAACACAATAAACAACTCTTAGCCTAGTCAACGTCTGCATGTACATGGTTAGTGCAGAAACTCATTAAGAAATGAGATACAAAGCACTTAAGTCTATGTAGAATACTGAAAAAAAGTAATAGAGTTAGGATGTCATAATCAGCTTCATGTTGCTGGGATTAACTTTCAAACCAGGCACAGTTTGTAGGAGGAACATAATTTATTGAAGCTTATTGATCCAAGGGAAGTCCCATAAGGGCAGAAGAATCTGGCCCCCTTCCACAGGTTCACACAGAGAGAAATACCACCAGCAGCACCATATGCCAACACACTCAAGAACCCCAGGCAGAGCTCAAGCACTCTGCATACCTTAGGCTGGAATTCAAATCTGCCCCCAGTAACACCTTATGGCTGGATCCTAGGATCTGCCCACTCTGACACCTCCTCCAGCCAGGTAGCTAGAGATCTAAATCTTTAATAAACTCCTGAACCTATTGAGCGTCATCTATTCAAAATACCACATAGGATATCCTTTTTTTCTATTTCTATACAGAACTACTTTTGTAACTATGGTTAATATGACTAATATTATGAATAATTTCTCTTAGTTTTGGAAAAGTATAGAAAGGAAGAACAGAAACTAGTTTCTAAGTTTTAAAGATTGTTGGGCTTAAATATACAGTGTATGGGAGCCTAAATTTTAAACACTGAAGCCATAAGTATTTTGGTTCAGGAATCATTTGTGTTACAGGTGACAGCAACTATTTTGGTGAATGTCAGCTTGAGAGACAAGTACTAGAGCAATATCATATAGCTAATAAAACTAATAAAAAGGCAGGACAAGCTTAAAATATCCAGGATCCAAGAGACACTAGATAGATGATAATATACTCAAGGTCAACCATAAGGGAAGAGTTGATGGAATACCACCACATCTGACATGGCTGCTTTGTTTCCTCAGATGTCTCCACTAGCCAGTGCCTTAAAGCTTTGCCCACTTTATTGACTCTACCTATGTATTTGACACAATTCTGTCATCTTCTAAATTCTTTGAAATCCACTTTGTATATATAATCTATGAAGACATTATCAATTGCAATGGTGGTGGACATATATACAAATGGTCAAATGGTTTGTTTCAATACAGGAAGCTTTAACTCCACCTCCCCCTACCGAAAAGCCTCATCTATCAGTCACTAATGCAAAACTGGAATGTTATGAGAATTCCTTGGGGTAACTACAATATGCACTGGGTAACTCAAGTGTTGCTAAATCAGCTTCTTTCTATTGTTCACCAGTGAAATATCTGGTGTTGTGTGTTAAATGAAATTTTATGATGAGCAAAGTTCTGAAACCTATATTTTGGAGAATTTTTCTTCAATACTTATTGTCTTAAACACATTTCAAGTGTAACAAATATGCAATAAGGTTAAACTCTAGCTTTCCCTGTTTCTTTAGACACATTCCACAAAATTAACCAAAAATGAAAGGAATTACAGACTAGTTACTAATTATTAAAAGTATAGCATATTAAACAAGAAGATTTGAGCTATAAATAATGTCAAAATTTTCTGTCTTATCTCCTTTGAAAGCTGTCATCTTCCAAAAGTAAGACAATCTGTACAGTTTCCTCTTATAGTAAGGTTCTGCAAGATGCTAGCTAGCTTATATCTGTCAGTCATATTAATTTACCAAGCAATACATGTATACTTAGAGCATAATGACCTTTTTACAAAATCATAATGTATAGCATGAAATAATGATCAGAGTTGGTAATGTCAACCAGGGTAACAGCTGAACAATATGTTACATATGTAAAACAGTAGTAATCTGTTTTATATCTTTAAAGTTATAACATATAATTAATAGAATTTTGTTCGTTATTAAGCAGATTTTATTTGTGTTCACAAATTTTATGATTGCAATTAAAGGTAATATTTTGTTTTACATATAGTAGTTGGAGATGAAGAAAGAAGAGAGGAAAGAATGGTTTGTTGCTTTGCATTTGATGGATCAATATATTTACCAAATAAATTTGGTAATATGTTGAGGTATAAGAACTGAGGCAGCCAAGGTCCATGGATAGGACTCCTAGAGATATAGAGTAAGCATTCTGTGATGCTTTTTATTGCAATAGGAAAAGAGTGATCCTTCCATAACTGAATGCTATAGCCATTCATCTGACAAAGAGGACTGAAAATAACTCATTGCATGATGATACAAGGTGATTCATTAGCAGTGAAGGGCTGAATTCTGGCTTGCATAGATATTACTGTGAAATTAAGGATATACACTTTGAAAAGTATAATTTAATAATTTACTAATTTAGCCACTAAATCAAAATGTTTGTATTCAGTATTTGCCAGAGGCTACACATTCTAGAAAGAAGATCAGACAATAAATCCTGAGGTTGATGGGGCTTGCAAAATGCTGTTAAAATACCAAGTTGTGGTGCTAGATCCTGGGTTCAAGTGACTATTTATTACTTTGATCAATTGTTTTCATCATTAGAAACTCTTAGCAAAGTGAACTGGAGCCTGGATGATCATTTCTGAATAAGCTGAAAGAGTGACTATACATCTCTCGGGAGACGAATTGATGGACATGGACTGATAGTGGACATTCATGAGAAATAATTGTCAGACCTTCAAAAATCAAACACTAGGGAAGAAAATTAAGCATTGTATTAGAAGTAATAATACTTAGAGGTAAGACTGGAAGGTTATCTTTAAGACAGTCCACCCTCCCAAGTATTACAAAGGAAACACTTGTAATAACGGTAATGATATTCATCTGTTCCTTAAAACATATGTATTAGGCAAGCACAGTTCTAATAGGTGGTAGTATATCTGTATGTAGAAGAAACTACAATCTTTCCTCAAAAATCTTTTGTTGCAAGAGGAAATAGACATGAAATATGATAAATAATTGCATTTTTCTGAGTTTAAATATTGCTATGTTGTCAGATTGTTTTCATACTTTCTGGACTCAAGCTACCTCTTCTCTTCTGCCTCCCCAACACCCAGGGCAACAGGGGCTATCACTAAGTGTGAGCCAGTCATCAACTTCTAAAGAACTAAGTGCTTGTAACTAAGGGAAATGCTAATGAGAACATGCAAAAAGAGGGACCTGTAGATGGAGGTAGTTGTTAACAGGCTATATTTCAGTGAGATGACAAAGTCCTCAAGAAGACAGTGGGTATGTCATGAATGTATCTAGGGAAAGAGAGCATGTGATCTGACAGTGTACAGAGGAAATTCAAGAAGCGCACCATCCTCAAATAAAGTGGAGGACAGAGAATGAGATCATGAGAGCAAAGGGTCTTTGCATGGAAGAGGAGACCATGCAAGATCTTGCAAAGTATTCCTAGAAGACACAGTTTCTCAAACACTGAATTGTGGGACATTTGATGGCTCTGCATTTTCCAGGATGACTGAGTGCACTGCTGGGAACAGACTGTCCGTTTGCATGTGGGAAGTGTATATGGAATGATAACCTAGGCAAGTGGTTTTGGTGAGTAGGACCATGGGAATAGCACGGACTGTTGTGCACATGTGTTTTATTAAGTAAGCAGCCCACTATTATTTTTAGTGATTCACTTTTATTTATCCTGTTACTACAACCTGCAGGCAAGGATTGCTTCACTTATGTTGATAACATAAATGAAAAAATGAGTAATACTACAATGCTCATTATTGAAATGTACCTATTTTGTGTTTGGATAATCTGAATAAAAAAGTAATTTGGCATGGACTTAGAAAGCCTTAGAAATTGATTGGTCATGATAAAATTAACAGATGGCTCTCCAACCTGCCTCAACATGTATGAGCATGTGTACAGTCACAAATATATTAGAGGTTCTAATTAATTGCAGATATAAATTTTATATATGACTAGAATATTATTTGGGTACATGCACACTTTTTCTATTTTTAATTTTCATTTGTCAAACAAATACTATCATAGATATTTTTGTACAATCTCATTACATTTCAGGGGTATAAATATAAATGTGACTTCTACTTTTGACTAAGGACAGAATGTATGTTGGATATATATATATATATATATATGTATATATATATATATATATATATATATATATATGTATTATTTACACACACACACACACATATATATATATATAGGATTTCTAAATTATGAAAATCTTTTTAACAATTGAGTTCATGCTGGAGAGATCACTTAGTGGTTAAGGCACTTGCCTGCACTTGCCTAAGACTCATGTCTGACTCCCCAGATCCCATATAAGCCAGATACACAAGATGATGCATGAGCAAGATTGCACATGTGTACAAGGTGGTGTACATTTCTGGCCTTTGATAACAGTGACTGGAAGCCCTGGAGCAGCAATTCGTTCTCTCTCTCACACTGGCTCTTATTAAAGAGGACAGTCTGTTCAGCTTGCCTAAACAAACAAACAAATAAATAAATAAAGGTGAGTACTTCCAGTGTATCTGACATAATACAGAATACTGAAATACATGTGTAAGCTTATAGAGATAGAGATTCATTCATATAGCTTTGTACTGTTTTATCTGTAATGTAAGAGAGAGAAAGAAAATATAAACTTTTTCCTTCCTTTACATGCTATATGTATAGAAATGTGTAGATTGCATTTGGAACCACGGCTGGTATGCCTATATGAGTCACTCCCTCCATATGGATTCAAAAGGACAATTTGTATAATTTGACAATGTGAGGTTTTGTTCATACTAAAAATCTGGAAAGAACTACAGGAAAGCATGATTCTAAGTGAAATATGTCAGTGCAGTCCATGTCTATTTATATGAGACTATTAGAAAAGTAAAAAGGCATTGTGACACATTTCATATTTAAATGTGCTCTTTCTTACTGAGAGATTCTGATGCAAACAAATGTTATGTCTAACTCATTGTTTTATTTATGGATCAAATGATATTTCTTACCTTATCCTACAAAACACAATACAAGAGTTAACCAAAATGACACGAAGAAGGGAAATATATATAAATATACATGTATATGTACTATATATAAATATATATATATATATATATATATATATATATATATATATATTTCAAAGACATACTTGGTTTCAAAATAATATTTAACTTCATCAATTACTTTGCTAAGTAAATGCCATGTGTGATAGTTAAGGTGTTGTCAACTTGATCTGTTTAGTAATCCACAGAAATCCCTTTCGGGTGGGTCTCTAAGGTTGCTTCCAGGAAGGATCAGCTAAAGGAGGAGGTCCTTCCCCCAGAGTGAGCCCTTCCCCCAGAGCAGTCAGCACCACTTAGAAAGAGACTTCATATAAGGAAGCTCTAGGTGAAAAGAACCCATTCTTCTTTCTACTTGGCTGCCTGAGCTGCTTGCTGCCTTCCAGCGTGGATTGAAGACTGGCGCGGACTGAAGACCAGCATTAAATGAAGACCAGCATGGATCGAAACCCAGTGGCTCCTCAGAAAGCCTCCTGGCCTTCCTGCACCATCTGCAGTGTGGGGTCGGGGACTGCTGAGGCATCTGGCCACGTGGACCGAGCAGCTACCAGGTTCCATGTTTCTCGAGCCTGGAACTGCTATTGGACTACCATAAACTAATCCAATAAATTCCCTTTTTAAAATAATTCATTCTAGCAGTTTTGTTCCTCTAGAGAACCCTGACTAATACACCATGTAAATTATGTAATTTAAGGGAAGGGATGCCACCCACTAGACTAATAATGTCAGATATCTATCTATGGATGTCATGTTGCTTAGAAAACATTTCTTACCTTTACAAGTCTTTGACTTAATCCATAGTCATAGCTAATATCAAATAAGAGGGCTCATGTTTCACATGTGAGGATGCTAACACAGCATAGAGGCCAGAGGAGGATTTCAGATATCCTGTTCTGACATTGTTCTGGCTCATTTCCTTATGATAAACTCTCTCAAGGAAACTAGAGCTGTTTCTTATTTAAACTTACTGACCTGTCAACAAACACCACGAACCTTGCTCTATGTACCATGGTGCTATGGCTAATAGTGTGTGTGGCCACATTCACTTTTTAAAGTGGGTCCTGGGTATCAAACTCTGGTCCTCGTGATTATGTGTCATGCACCGTTACCTTCTTGGGAAGGGTTAGAAATGGGCCTAATGAAAGCAGAAAATAAAACAATACTTATTGAGTAGCCACAATACACTTGAAAGTATACACATCACATCTATATAACTATCCCAACATTACAGCAAAATTTAAGTACCTGCCACCATTTAATTAAAAAAAGCATTAAAGAAATATTAAATTGGTTGTCAACATTTTCTTTGTACATTTAGCATAGGGTGTAAAACAGTTGACTCCACAGCGAGGAAAATTTCTTCTTCCTATCTCCTTTCCAACATTATTTCTTCATCATCAATCTATTTCAGGAACAGCCCGAAAATTGCTTGTATATAATCAATAGATACAGACCAATGAATGTGACAGAGATAAGGAGCCAGATAGCTTGTGCATAGACAGATTAGTCAGGATTACAGGCACTCTAGGAGTGGTAAACAGCTATCTTTCCTGAAATCCTAAGT
This sequence comes from Dipus sagitta, assembly GCA_036346955.1. Classification (NCBI taxonomy): domain Eukaryota; kingdom Metazoa; phylum Chordata; class Mammalia; order Rodentia; family Dipodidae; genus Dipus; species Dipus sagitta. Next base: position 27,634,627 of record CM070781.1, on the reverse strand, counting down.
AATGAGACAATAAAGCAAGTTAAGGGACTAAAATAATAAGAAAATTCCTGTCGATCCAGCTGGTAGCTGCTGACTCATCAGGATGCCAGCTGTCCAGAACACAAGCTTTGCCTATTTCTCTCCTCCCACCCTTCCCTGATTCTCCTCAGCCTCCTTAGAATTTTGACCTCTTCTCTTGAGTGGTGTGATCTCATCTTACCTCTTCACCAAGAAGTGATTTCTGGATGTAAGTAGCTGTGCCCCCTGTTTCATTCCTAGTTTCCATGTGAATCAATGCTGGGATTTTCCTAAACCTGCCAAAGTGGCTGCAGCAAAGAGTGCTGGCCTACCACTCTTTTTCTAGTAACCCTTCCCCACCACGGGGAGTTAAGTTCTCCGTCTTTCTAACGAACTTTGCCTATATGGCCTTTTCTGCATGCCCTCTGTCCCTTTTCTTTTTATATTTTCTAGCAAAAGACACACTTTATTAAATGTCAAAGCCAGCAGCGCACGCAGGTATAAACTGGAAGAATAAAAAGCCAGACCATAAATACACCAGTGGTTGTGAGATGGGCATCCCATCCTTTTGCCCAGCCTCTGAGACACTATAGGGGCTCCCTGCTCCAACACTGCTGTGAAGAGCCTGGGTCTGTGAAAATCAGGCTGCAGGATGTGTTTGTTACTGTTGTGACTAAGTGGCTCTGGGTCCCAGTCAGGCTCCTATACCTAAGGATATAGCCGAACACTGGGCCACAGCTTTTAAATGGCACACACACAGAGAAGACACATTTACAGAACAGGGTGGAAATTGAAGTACTGTCTCCTTGTCCCTGCCCAGGTGCCATGCTTGTCCTTGCAGACTTAAGTTTATGCCATTCCTTCCTCTGACTTCCCACCTCTAAGCAGTTACACAGCAGAACAAGGGTCTGTCTTGCATGCCTAGGCGCCCGTGCTCCAGAAGGCTGGGTTGTCCACCTGTCGCTTCAGCTGTCATACCAAGAGCCTAGAGGTAGGTGTGGTCTGGGCCCTGGCCCACATACCTTCCACATACCCGCTGCCTTGCCTAAAACCCCAGTGTGTGAAATGAGGCCACCTCCACCGAGAGCCCTCCTGGAGGGAAGGCTTTAGCATACTGCGTTCTTGCCAGAAGTCTAGGGCCTGGTCAACAGCAGAATCTGCTGACGGGAACAGCAAGTGGGTCCCTCTGAGGGTCACAGTGTGAGCACATTTTCTCAGTGCTGTCACTGTGATTATATGCAGGACAAAGTGTTAAAAATCTTCCATGTACCTTCCTTCCTACTGAATAGGCTCAAGCTAACTTCTAACAAAGAAACCAAACCAAACCAAGTTTCCATTAAAGAATCCCTCAGGCCTGTCTACCCTTCCGCCTGAGATGGGAGGTTCACAGTTGCTCCCCTGAAGTAATGCCACGGTGGCACTGGTGGGACCTGGCTGGCATAGAATGGAGGTGCTTCCTCACCCATAGCTTAGATGTGGAAGTATTGGGGGAGGGGGAGACACAATGACAAATGTGGCGACAGGAAAGACTTCTAGAGCCCTCACACCCACTCATGGCTTCTGACTGAATTCTGTACTGGAGTGTCACTGTCATCCCTTGCATGTATGATTTGCCAATAAGCCTGGGGCCAGGGTTAGGCTGAGGCCTCTAGAAACAAGTCTCCTTGTCCTGCCTCCCTCAAAACCCCCTAGCATTAAGCAGCTTTCCGTCAAGCCCTGCGTCACACTGGACCTTCTGAGCTTGTTCCACGACAATGAATTTCATCCAGCTCCAACACTACTCCCTGCACGCAGCCACCAACAATTTTGTCCAAGGTCTGCAGTACCTACCCTGAGTTTCCGTGAAACCTCACCATGCACTCTGAGAGTAAACTGCTGTTTAATCACTTCTTCCCTTCCTAGGTAATCGTGGAATACTGGGATCAACTATTTAATTCGTCTGCTTAGAACTCCTGCCTGGCCTCAGGGCAGGCCTCTGAAGGATGCCCATTTGATTTGCCTGTATGTAAGTCTTGGCTTAAGTTACCTTTTTTGCCCCCAGCTGTTCCTTAAGGAAAAATTTAAAGATTCCCATTTTGGCCTTGATTCTGATCATACAAAGATGACTCAAGCCATAAGAAGTAGTCAGGCAGTATTGCTCAGGCAGGCAGGACAGTGGGTGTCAGGCAAGCCAATAGAAGACCTTTGGAGCCCAAAGATCCTTCTCTCCCTTCCACAGGCAACGCAGAACACACATTATGGAGAAACCCATTCCCCAGGCCATGGTCAGACAGTGACATGTCAGCTCTGTGAGAATGGAGCCCTTGGGGAAGCACAGGTGGCCTCTGGCCAGGCAGTTCCGAGGCACTATCAGGAGCTGGAATAAAGTCTGGTGTGGTGCGTGGGGCCGGGAGCCTGAGGTGAGCACTGCACACACTATATTGGGTTTTGCCTTTACTTTCTAAAAATATTCCTTTTTATATTTTTGGTTCTCCAAAGATATAGTGACACTCTCCCTTCTCGGTAACACACCTGACCACTTCCCAAAGCAACTGCTTTGTGCTGTGACTGGCAGTAGACCTGTTTGTTATCCCTCGTGCCCAAGGCAGCCACTAGGGGCTCCATTGCACAGGTTCTAGACTCCCAATTAACAATGTAAATCTAGGACATCACTCCTTTCCTCCTCCTACCTTCCATCCACCTGAGAGACAGTCTCAGCTGCCTGTGGCCAGCCACAGACCCAGGATCCCTGAGTATAAGAGGAGGTATCCACTGACTTTGCTCCAGCCATGAGCTCTGTGGTGTCACTGTCGGGATGTGCCCATACTTCTCTGGAGGGACATCCTTGCTCACCAATGGGACTACGGTAAGTTAGTTTTCTGACAACGTATCCTTAGAGTTGGTTCTGTCACACAGTGCCTTCCCAGTCACCCCGAGGCTCTACAGCATCGTTGGTCGCCTTCTTGACTTTCTTCATATTTTCCATCACCCCTGTTGTTGTCACTGCAGATTCCATTTCCAGGTCATCTTCCTCCTGCGATAGTTGCAGGTGGGGGTTATCTGAAGCCAGGAGGAACTTATACCCTGTCAACACAAAGAAGACCGGTGTGGCTGCTTTGTCCTGCAGCTGGTAGAGCCAACTCCACTGAAATAGAACAGCAAATTTAATAAGAAATGCAATGACCCTGGTGAAGTATATGTAGCATACGATCAGGACGTAGTAATGTCTGAAAAGCTTCAGCTTTGCTAGGTTAATAGCCACTTTTCCATCTGTGGCTGAGGCTTCCTGTAAATGTCTGATTGACCAAACCCTGGGAAGGGGATAGCGCCACAGCATAGCAGGTCAACCAGGAGCACAGAATCCTTCCACAAGGCATACTTGCTTGTACCCTCCTCCGTGGACTCTGTGATGATGTAAGCCATGTTTGCCAGCACCGGGAGCAGGATGACAGTCATGAAGATCTTGTCTTTGTCAGACAGAATGTCTCTGATGAAGGCCCAGCCGGTGCCAATGAGTGTGATGGCGGCAAATAGCAGTGCTCCCTTCAGAAGGTGTGTTATGTAGTACACAACAGCCCAGCCTTCAATTGGAAAGCCCTGTGAGGAGATGTAGTGGTAGTCTATTGCATGAAACACCAAGGAAAGAGACTTGGCGAAAGGAAGGGCCACCATCAACCAGTGAATTTTAAACACATCATTCCATCCTTTTTGAGGGATGTGAATCCAGATGGTCCTAGAAAGGAAGAAAAAAAAAGCCATAGAAATGTATAATTTGGGGAGAGGGATTTCTCCTGCTGAGAGGTAGCTGTCAGGATTCTTCTCCGTGATCTCAGTATCAAGGCTGAATGAAAACCTGTCACTGGATTGCAAGTCACTGTTGGTGCATTTGTGGAAATAAAGACTATAAAGGCCTTCTTGATCATTGTTGCTGATGTTAAAGAAAAACTGAAATGAAACTGCCCTGTTGTTATTACTAATTGAAACCGATTTCTCTCCTGCTTCCTCTGAATCCACAGTAGTTCTTTTAGACTTTTCACTTTCTTGTGGTCTCTGCAACTGTGAGGAGCAAGCTGGTATTCGCCTCCTGGCTCTGGCCAGGGACTTTCCCAACCTTGTTGAAGATGATCTTTGGTAACAGGTTACCAGCTTCTGGTGGAGATCTGACTTTTACTTCACTTTTGGAGATGTCCAGGACTAGAAGGATGACAGACAGAGACGTCTTCCCTAGGATACAGTAATTCACGTCATCATACAGATAAGAAGCAAAGCCATCATTCTTCATTCGATCTAGGCTGAACCCAATCATGGTGTCATCTGTGGCTCCTTCTAGCTCATTCACCTAGAGGCTGCTGACATTAACCACCATGTACTCATCCTTGAAGAAGCCAAACGTGTTCAGGTGAACTTTATGCCTCACATCATCTTTGAGCACCAGATGGTGGACATGGCCCAGGACCGGCACAGACAGAGGGCCAGCAGCACCTCTGTCCTTTTATTAATATTTTATTTTTTATTTATTTGACAGAGAGAGAAAAAAGGAGAGAGAGAAAGAGAGAGAGAGAGAGAAAGAAAGAAAGAAAGAAAGAAAGAAAGAAAGAAAGAAAGAAAGAAAGAAAGAATAGGCACACCATGGTTGCCAGCTACTGCAAACAAACTCAAGATGCATGTGCCAACTTGTGCATCTGGCTTATGTGGGTCCAGGGGAATTTAAACTGGGTCCTTTGACTTTGCAGACAAGTGCCTTAACCACCAAGCCACCTCTCCAGCCCTCTCTGTCTTCTGTTTTTTAACCATTCCACATCAGTGGGAGACAACAAACTCCAGAACCATTGACTTGGGACGTTTTAGTAACCATTGAGTGTTTAGCTGTCTAACTCTCAAGGGAGGCTCCCTGGGAGCTGTGGAAACTTCTTCCTTCTGGAAATCCACAACAGGTCTGCAGTCATGCACCCTGAATGCACCCAATCTCATCTGAAAGCCCACAACAAAGGGTGTGGCAGTTTGAATGGGTGGCCCCCAATATATTCTGGATTTTAATAAAGTTCATAATTTAGATCTGCAGCCACCTGGCTGGAGGAGGTGTCACCGGGCAGATCTGGATCCTAGGTTCCAGCTCTAAGATGTGGAGGTAAATTTGGAATTCCGTTCTAAAGATATGTGAAGTGTCTGCGCTTTTCCTGGAATTCCTAAGTGTGCTATGTGAGGTAGCTTTTGGTTTTGGCTTGTGGCTTTTCTCTCTCTCTCTCCTTGGATCAATGAAAACAGACCAGGTTCTGCTGCCATTATGGAACTTCTCCTGGATCTGTAAGCTCCAATAAAGATCCCTTCCTCCATAACTGTGCCTGATTATAAGTTTATCCCAGCAATGTGAGGCTGCCTGCAACAAACAGGGTTTCATTCTTGGTCAATAGTACTAATAGTGGCAGAAAAAAAATATAGTAACTTAAAATTAAGAGGTGAGAGTAAAACATGAAATGCATCAATTTAATTTTTGCTTATATACATGAGTGATCCCTAAACAAAATGCCATACTTCTTTACAGAATCATGAGTATCTGGAAATGACTAGATTTGAAAAATTAAGATTATCCACATGTTAGCACCTGTACTTAAAATGATGATTCCTATTTCTTCATGTTAATTATAGAGCATGTTTTGCTTTCTTTAGAATAATGCATTATAATTTTATGACCAGACACAATTAAAAATCGTTTTTATTTTATTTTATTTTATTTACTTTTATTAGATATGGACATATTTTCTTTATGTCAACCCCATGGGGATTGTGGGTCATGCAATATGGGTTGGGGAGAGAGAGGCAATGTCTCTGTGCAAAATGTCCCAACTTGTGGCTCTAACAATTCCCCCCCACTTCTGTAAGATTCCCTGAGCCATGGTGGGAGCATTTAAAGTCTACTTCAGTGATGGGCACTTAAGAGCCTCTGGATCTCTGGTTTGATAGGTGTTCAGTGTCCTCAGTGTCCATTTCCATCACCTTTGTGCTAATATCAGATTTACTAAGAGAGCAGCATTCTTGCTCATTTTCCCAGTTCCTCTGTGGTTTCAGGTGGGGCCGGGATGGAGTGCACTGGGTCATTTATCTCCTCAGGTCCAGCTCCCGTCTGAAAGAGAGAAGCAGCTTCTCCAGTGGAGAGTGTGGAGAGTGAAGTCAGCACCAGTTCAATGGGATAGCCATTATTAATTTGTCAACTTAAACTCTTAAGGATTTTGGCATAGCAACAATAAAAATATCATATTAGTGAACTTAAGAAGGGAGGAAAATTTTTTCAACCCATTTCTCTCCCAATTTCTTAATAAGAGTGTCTGTTTCCGTTCACATGAACATGTACAGAGCCCCAACCCATTCTGATGTAAGCAGTTCAGTGGGACTGTTATTGTTCTACAATGCTTTCTCTACCCTGGTCCTGTAGGAGTTCTGGAGGAGAGAAGCCTTCATTTGTTTTGTTTTTAAATGTGCCTAGGATAAACTCACTAAGAATTATTTGTTATTTGCTAAACATATGAACTTCCAAAGTACTTGTATGTTGATAGTGTATCTAATCTTCATCTAATGGAAAAAGAAAATTGAAAATGGTCTTGCAATATACCAATGTTGAATAAGAGCAAATATTTTGTATAGCTCATTTTGCCTCTTAACTTTCATGACCCTTTCTACAGGTAGTGGTCTCTTCTATATGCCAGCCCATTCTTTCATGGCAGGAGAGAACACCTGGTTCTGTATTGGGTCCTATCATTGTGTTGAAGGTTCTGTTTCCTCTTCATTATTAGGAAACATAAACATGCTTGTAATGATTTTGTTTTTACCTATTTTCTTGTGCTGAAATACCTGATGATGTTATGCAGTGAACCTTGTTTTTTTTTTTTTTAATCCAATGAAGTGAAAAAAATTCTTGTTCTAACTTTCTCTACAAAATGGCAAATGTTCTTTAAAAAAAAGTAACAGAAAATTCACATAAATAAAATATAGTAAAAGAGCAAAGGTTTTAATGGAATGTTCATTCTGCACAGCTAAACAATTGTTGTCAAACAAAACATGTAATTTAGGAGAAATATGATAGTTAAGACAAACTCCCAAATCTTAGGAATCCTAGGGGGAAAAATTCCTTGACACTTAGAAGAATAGAACTTTTGGAAATCACTTGTCAAGTATTCACATATTCATTTTCAAGGTAATCACTAGTAAATTACAGTGACCATGCAATTCAGCCCCTGGTTGTTTTTTTCTACAATTGATCACAGTTCCTATCCTGTGTGAAACAGGTCTATTTGTATGCTGTCCCTAAATGTAAAAGTGCAGAAATGAATGGTTAAGGGACAACAGTTATCCCAATGTAAACATCTTTAAAGCTTTCATTTATTGCAAATATATCATGTGAGTGGTAAAAGCATAAAGAAATAGCATGTTTCTGATAAATTAAGTACAATAGCTTATAAGCCTGTTTTTTTTTTTTTTTTGCTGTCAATGGAACATGATAACATGATTGTAATATCGTTTGTACTTATTCTATAGGATTTTATATAGAAAGGAGTTAGCAAAAATCCTTTATTTCATTAATTTTTGTATCACATTATTAGATGTGGATTCATCAACTGTAGAAATGTAATGATATTAATTTAAAGCCATACTCAGATGTGTCAAAAAGATAATCGAAAGGCATGTTTTCAGCAATATGTGTACAAAAACAAAATCACCTAGACAGCTGAAAAAAATGTGATGCTGAATGCAACTTCCAATATAAATGATAATATTAAGATGTGTAATATTTTTGCTCATTTTATAAAATAAAAATTCCTAGCAAGAATAAAAGTGTATCACAAGTATATTTTTCTGAGTCATTGAGCCCTTGTTTTCTATACTGATACCAGCTATTTGGTCAGTGTCAAGAGCAGTGATGAGGGTATTTTGTGATGCAAATCTCTCCATGGGGAGAGGACTGTAGTCATCATGAGTTTACTTCAGAGCTCTACTTCTCTCAGTACCTAGGTGCTATAATGAGATCAACAATGTCCTGTCTCTAGTCCAGAAAATGCAGTTCCAGCAGATCACAGCATGATTGATTTGGGTCCTTCACTTAGCCTGTTCCTCATTATCTAACCATCTCAGATCCATGTGGAAATTTGCATTTCTTATCATGAGAGCCCAAGGGAGCAGAATGCTGCTGCTTTTATTGTGTTCAGGTTTTCAGAGTATAGAAACTGCTAGTTTTTGTTTGCTAAATACAATATGGGTCACATTTCAATAGTAACTATATCTGCTTTATATCAGTCTATTGATTTTTTATCCGAGTGACCACTGATTTTTCTATACTGACTTAGTCTTTGGATTCCCAGCATCCTTATTCCCTACAGTATCCATCTTTAAATCTCTTGTTAGGAATAATGGCTATCATGTTGTAGAATAATTTCCCATGTCATCAATGAGATTGTAATATCTCAGAGATATGGGGCATTAAAGACTTTAAAAACAGTCATGAGCTATAGGACTGGAAAAACCGTAGTATATGACACAAACTCATTAAACCAACCCTCCTCCTATCAAGAAAGTATTAACTACATCAGAATGATTAAATATGTCTTGCAAGAATTTATCATTTGTAATGAGAATCTATACTGGGGTCTAATAGACTGGACTTTGATAGACTTATTCATGGTAGGTACCCCATAACCACACCAAATTATAAATGAAGGAGGTTTTCAATATATCCAGAGACTCACAACAACCGATGAAAAGGGGCCCAATCTGTCTGGGAAGATCACTTAGTAGTTAAAGACAGGACCCCTGAAAGCCTGCTGTCTAGATAGAGTTCAGGTCTTTAGAACCTATGCACAGTAGGAACCTAACTTGCATATGTGTCCTTAATCACAATGTGCTTATAGCAATGTCAGGAGAATTCTAAAGCTCATGCACCAGCCAGTCTGGTAAAATAACAAGAGATGCCCTGCCTCAAAGAAGTTGGACAGAGACAACCAACAGCCCTACGTCCTCTGCCCTCCACACATGTGCTATGGCACACGTGGTCCCATGAAAAGAACATTTCTCTCTCTCTCACACACACACATACCAATAATAAAGCAGGATATTCAGTAAACATGAGCAGGGATGATAAGGTAGTGGTCCCTGTTCTAACCATACCAGAATACAGCTAGATAACCTGCTGGCAGCCACTCTGTGTTCTTCTCTACACAAAACTCAGTCACTGTGGAATTTTGTGTTGTAGAAGGATCCTTCTCACCTCATGAATAGCTACTAAAAGCAAATTAGTCCTTTGATATGCAACCTATTGAAATTATTTTCATTGTCATGATAGTCTTCTTTAAAAAATGACTTCTGGTATTATTTTCTTTGACTAGTAAATATTGGAAATAACCTTGTAATCTTTCAAAATGACTTTTTGAGTAATGTGAACATTTTACGTTTTATTAACCTTAAATAAAGACATATACAGTCAAATGCAATTGGTCATAGGGCATGTTGGTGAGCCAAATTGTTAGACTAGGATTCTATAGTAAAGCTTTCAGGCAGTGCTCCTCTAACCACATAATAATGCACATTTGGAATCTTGTTGAATATATAATGAATCATCCAATCAAATAAATATTAACTTAGCAATGCCATAGCACTATAGTAAAAATGTTATGAAATATTCTCCTCTATGGGTTGTATGCCATGACATGTAGATGTGTACACGCAAGCACACACACACCCATACACACACCAACACATACATCCACACACAAAGAAATAAACAAAGAGGTATTTTCACCTTTGCTAATAACATTAGGCATGACTTTCACAGGACATCTTTTAAATTTATTTATTTATTTGTTTGTTTGTTTGTTTGTTTGTATTTGAGAGAGAGTATGACAGCGAGAGACAGAGTATAGTCATGCCACAGCCTCAAGCCACTGCAAACAAACTCTAGATGCATGTGCCAACTTGTGTATCTGGCTTATGTGGGCACTGGTGAATTGAACCTGGGTCCTTAGGCTTCATAGGCAAGTACCTTAACTGCTAAGCCATCACTCTAGCTCATGCAAAGGACTTTTAAAAAATATTTTATTTATTTATTTGCAAGCAGAGATAGAGAGATAGACAAATAGAGAGGCAGAAAGAGAATAAGTGCACCAGGGCATAGTGCCACTTCAAATAAACTCAAGATGCATGCACCAATGTGCATCTAGCTTTATGTGGATACTGAGGAATTGAATCTGGATCATTTTGTTTTGTAGTCAAGTCCCTTTACCACTGAACCATCTCTCCAGCCTGCAAAGGATATTTTTAGAGTGAAATTTTGAAATTATTTTAGTTTATTAATTACTATGATTGCTACATAAAATATTATAATATCTGACATAAGGTATACTGCAAAACTTATTTCAGATTCCAAAATTATCCACTGGCTACCACCTGTTATTCTTTTTCTTTCCTTTTACAGTTCAGTGCCATAGTTAAACAATAGGTTATTGCCAAATCTTTGCAAGTTTTCTGCTCTGTTTTAAAATTTTCTGCCTCCTTCTCCCCCTCCCTTCCATTTCTATCCCTCTCTCATACTCTCCCTGGCTTGCTTATATTTGAAATGCATCATTTCTTTACTTGTGTCTCTAACAATAAGTCTTCAGTAAATGTTCTATTCTGAGAGCAAGACTGCATCACCAGGGTTACTAGTGACAAACAGAAAACAAATGAACATAAGCAAGCTTAAGCCCAATTAGATCCACAGGGGAAAATCAATGGCATGGAAAAGAACAAAGACACAGTGAGGGAAGAGGATGCATGCACAGCATAGACACAAAGGAGAAAACAGAGATACAAAACTGTGAGTTACAAGTCTGAGTTGATGTCAATAGAAGCAAAGTAAAGTGCAAAATATGGGCATTTAACTGGCTAATTGAAGCAAAACCAAACTGGTTTCCCTCAATTAAATAGTTACTCCACTTGAAAATAATTTTGGAACTGAGTTACCTTGAGTTATCTTATAACACATCCATTAATTTCTTGGAAGGATGAGGAGATTAATTTTATTTTATATAATGGTCTTACATGGACATGAACAGACAGATTTTCTCTTCTGGTAATGAGATAAATATCTCGATCCCTGACCAGCCATATGGTTGCTTTTTTGCCTTGCCCTTGTATGTGTTTTCTTATATCTGACTATATATCCTACCATTAATAATTTATGTCTGATTATCCAGAAGTAAAACCAGGTAAGGAATATAGAGGCCTGTGACTCTTAACAAAGGCTTTCAAAATTAAGTTCAAGACCATTGTGAAATCTCTTTCATCCAACACACTGAGACACATAATGATAATTAGAGATATTTATGTATTCTGCTTCTGGATGAGATACAATGAGCACAACTCAAAACTTTATGGAAATTAAGAAGATAATTCATTTTTCAAATATTTCCCTATTTATTTTCAAGTACAGAGAGAGAGAGAGAGAAGTAAGAAAGATGGAATGGGCATGCCAGGGCCTTCAGCACCTATAAACAAACTCCTGATACATGACCTTGTGTATCTAGCTTTATATGGACACTGAGGAACTGAACTTGTGTTGTTAGGCTTTGCAGGCAAGCACCTTAACCACTAATCTGTCTCTGCTGCCCAATAATTCTCACCTAATTTTTCAAGTAGAATAATGAAGACTCAAATTTTTAAATAATTTACTTTAGGTCACAAACTTACCCCTAATTTGATCTGACCCCAAAACTTGCCATAGTAACTTAAATTGTTAAATTTTTGTAAATGTAACATTATATCATAAGTTATTCTGTTGTAGATATGGAACTTCGTTGAATTATTTAAATCAGTGGCTTTCAAATATTTAAAATTTACATTAAAAAATCAAAATACATTGTCTAGTGTAGCTGCATTTTTTTTCTCAGACAAAAGTTATTTTTAAAAGATAAATCAGATCATCACTAGTCACTTTCTCAAAGTTTACAATGAAGGCATGCACTCTTTCATATTCTTTTTGCTTGCTCAACCAGAACATTTTTCATGGATTAGTTCCTTTGCATCTTTAGAGCATGTGTTCAGGATTACTTTTTTTTTTTTTTTTTTTACCTCAGAACATGTCCAGACTTTCCCTGGGAAAAGTGACTTCTCAGGGGACTTTTTGTTTTGCTCTCAGGTCTCTTCTACAATATTACTATTTGTCCACATTAAATAAAATGTCTATATTTTGGTCTATCTCTGTAATGTTATTACTATTATTGCATTTCATATTCATTTTTGTGCTTTATCATTTTAGGAACATTCACCATAAAGCATGAAGACCATGTTTGAGATAGAATGTGTTTTCTCATCTATGGGGAATTACTTAATAGTCCTCCTGCTATATTTAGTCTAATATGAAAAATATATACTGACATAAAATAAATTAATAATATAATATGAATTGTAATGCTACACTTGAACTTCATATTAGATCAACTTGGATGTTCATGAGAAGGGAACACTGATTTGAATGGCTGAAAAATTGGAAGCCAGTAACTATACCAATATGACCTTTCTAAAATCCTGTATCATTCAAGTTAGGAACAATTGACAATAAACTTGAGTCAGCACATTACTTGTGATAACTACTTTGTAGTCCCTGGAAAAGATATATAAATAAGACATACTTGAATACAGCAGAATATACCCTGCCAGTATTGTACTCTGAAATATTCAAATTTATTGGCCCCCTTACAGGTTGGGCTGTATTGTGGTAGCTGTTCCATCAGCCAAAATGAATGAAATTTAAGCACTATGTTTTAGAAAAAATAGTTCTGATGAATAGGTAAGTTAATATCAAAGGTAAAGTAAAATGATAGATATGAGCCAAAGAAACTGAGAAAATTAGCAGGAAGAGACTTCTTTTCTTAAATAGAAGTTAATGAAGAGCTAGAAATTTCTAACCCATAACTGTGATGAACCAACGGGCACATAGAAACCTTGATCCTAGAAGAAGAAATTCCTTGCTATAATATCACATATGATTGTACTGACATAACCAGTTAATCTCAAGATTCAGGTCTGACCTTATTGGACTTTTGGAAGCTCTTCCTCACAAGAAAGGAGTTAAGCTCATAATAAAGCACAAGCATTTTCACACTCTCTGCCCATGGGTCCTTGTGCTAAAGCCTGTAGAAATATGATGATTTGCAGTAATCTGTGGCCCCTTCAAGCCCCCAAAGTTTGGTCTGTAATGTGTATACATGTTATTTCCTACTCCAAATCATGGCTTGTCATATTATGCCAAAATAACTCTCCATATATGACCTTGAGTTACTTTGAAAGAAAAAGAAATTTTTCCTTACATTTAATAAGTTGTAGTAAATGACCTCCCAAAGTCAAACATTCCATTGTGGAAGGGGGGACGGTGAGTTTCACATCAAAGCCAGGAATGTTTTAGAAATTGCCAACTAAGTCCTGTCTTTCCAGAGATAATATTCTTTAGACCTGTACAGCATATATTTGCTTAGTGCATGAATACAGACACAGTTAAAAAAAATGTGACTATTACCAAAGTGGCCTCAAAACAAACAGATTTCAGGGAAGAAAGGTCACATGCAAACCTTTAAAGAAGTTGTCTAAGGCATGATATTGATCTATAAGCTATAACTAAGTGTTCTTAAGTGAAATTATCCCTCAAAACTGACGAAATAGAAGGAGCTGTAGGAGAAACTCCAGTATCAGCCTTTTCCAGAATGATTTCTTCATAAAAGCGTATGTGGATTTAGTCTCAGCCAAGAGAAACAACAATCCTTTCCTTGTGGCTGGTGAGCACAGAGAGGAAGCTGTAACACATGTCTCATCTTGTTTCCAAACTGTGTCTCCTGCAATGAGAAATTAGCTCTTAAGTTTCCCCAAGATCCTAATGAAATGCCCATGACAAACACACATCTAAGGAGCCTCTGAATGCTGTATGTTGTGGTGCATTCAGAAGCAAATGTTAGGTAGTTCCCTCCGCCTACCCCTGTTGCAGTAGTAGACTTGAAATCTTAGTTATAATGGCAGGGCCTGATAACCTTTCTTGCAATGCAGGCATCAAATATTTACATCACCATCACAACCTGCTCTATCTGTAAATATTTACTATACTCATATTATGATTTTGATTCATCCTCTGCATTTTTTTCTTAATTTAATTAACTGGTAGAATTTTACTCATATAGCTGATTAATTATAAGATAACATATACTGGTCAAGACAATAGAAAATAGTTTTTGTTATGAGGGAAAACTCAAGCTTTGTTGTTTGGGGGAAGAGATTCGAAGGAGGTTACAATGAAGATGGTGTCATGGTTGTGTATTCACCTGAAGGCATGAGTGCAGATGGACCTACTTCAAAGTCCATCATATATTTGGGTGTAGTAGTTAGCTTCTCCAAGGTATTAGCTGGAGCCTTCAGCCTGCCACCAGTGCAATCCTTTGTATAGGGCACCTCACCACTATGACCATAATCCTCTCTCAGAGAACATTATATGAGAGAATATGCCCTAAGGTCACACCACAGGAAGTTTCAGACCTGAAGTCCAGTATTACTCTTGGACAACTATGCTACATCAGTAGAAATAAGTCACTACATCTAGCCCACACTTAAGATTCTGAATATTTTTATGAGAGAAATACCAGGGCCCACATAGAGGATGCTTACTGAAAATGGTTCTTTCTTCTTAAGATACTAAAGATTGACTGAGTTCTTATAAGGTTCTGCTTTCATAAATGTATTACATTTAAATTATCATAACTTGTCATATTATTCCAGCCATACTTTTTCAATTGTTTTATTACTTTCAGCTTTTGTTTCTATTGATGTCAATCATTATTTAAATGTTAAATTTCTTGTGCTTGCTACTTAACTCAACCCAGACTATCTCATAGATGCATGCTATCATTAATATTGTCACTTTGTTAAAAATGTTTGTACCCTGTGAGAAATATACTTCTCTGTCTGTTATATGTAGGAAAAATTATATAAATAAAGTATGAGGGTACATGTACAGTGAGTAGGCCAGAGCTCCCAGTTTGTTCCCCACCTCCAAATTCCCTGGTCTTGGTACCACTAATGTTGGCTTATGGTGGCCTAGATCCTGCCTATGTGCTGAATAAGCAGGCAATTCACTCTGCCTTCCTGACTGTGACCTGCCTCTGCGCCCCCAACTTCAGGATCGCCTGCATGTGAGAGTGTGCATGTAGAGTGAGTAGAAGAGAACTCTTGGTCCACCTCCAAGTTCCCTGGTCTCAGTACCCATACTTCTGGACTGTGGAGGCCTGGACCCTGCATGTGTGCTGCAGAAGTAGGCCTTTCATTTTGCCTCCCAGATAGAACTGTCCCTGGGTCCCCAAATGTAGAAAAGTAATAGACTCCACAAAGAATGCCTAGTCCCACAATGGAAAGATCCAATGAAAACATAGAAAATACAACTGAAATTGAACATCAAAATGAAAACACAAGAAGATATGTGACCCTGATCAAGTGAATTAGTGAACTTGAAGCAAGTCATCCCCAAACCAACAATGACATAAATGAAATTGAGCAGAATCATCTCTTAGAGCACACAGGTTTTGTCACTACGTTTAACTTAATTGAAGAAACACAGAGTGACCTCAAAAGAGCAATAAATGAATTGAAGGTGAGGCAACAACTAGAGGATCTCAATAACCAGATGATTAAGCTTCATGAAGACATGATCAAATGCAAAACAGAAGCCTAAATATCTAGAATCCACAAAGAACAACAACAACAAAAAAGTAAACAATGTAATAGTCAAACAACTCACTCAAATAATTGGGTAGAGAACTGAAGTATTCAGCCTGACAAGAAGCATATAACAGTGCAATGCTGGCACACAACCTTGGAGGCTAACCAATGGCTTTCTGATTGGCTAAGAGATCCACTCAATGGAGACAAAGATTATGCTCTCCAATGTCAACCCCTCACTAGTCTTTGGCTAAAAGAGGGGCTACTTACATCAAAGTCTCCCTAAATTAATAATGCTTATCCAACTTAACCTATGCTGAGTTCACATTACATTGGAGAATCTGTTTTTATTTTTCAGATGTTAGCAAGACCAGAGAAGATAACCATCCATGACATCTGAGTCAAGGCCCAGGAGAAACTACAGAGGAATTGGGAAGATGAACTTTGTGCCCCTGGCAATCAGTGCCAGGGTGTCGGAGACAGACCCTTAGGATACTCAACACATACAAAAATAGAAATCCAAAGGCTCCTAAGAGCTCCTCAGTAAAGTAGACTCAAAACACACCCACCAAGGCCCAGGGACATTTGTGAAAGAGATGGCAGAAATATTGTAAGAGCCACAGTTTGGAATGTCATGCCCAATTGCCTCCTCCTAGCAACTGACTGTTGCTCCCACAATGCATAACCCAGGGCCCCATGGGGAATACCTGCAACCCCACTGAGGAGGGTCACCCAGTGGAATGGGAGCAGGGAGGAAGGAAAAGATGGTACCAACACATGAAGTATCTATACAAAGCTTGTTCTTAATGAAAAAAAAAAAAAAAGAAAAAGAAACTATGGGAATTAACTTTGTTTCCTTTCTTCTTATTACCAGACAAATATAAAAAAAAATTTGCATTTATTCCAACCTGGATTTATTTATATGCTTTAACTATCTTAAAATTTCACTCAGTATTAGTACAAACTATATAGCCATTAGCACTCATATATGCTTTGTTTTTAAAACTGAAAGCAGCTGAAATTATCTTAATTCTTTTCTAAACTTTTTATTTATTTATTACTGTATTATTATTTTTTTAATTTATTTATTACTTGTATTTATAATTACTTAAAACAGACCTTAATGAATTATAACACTTCAAATGGCCTCATATTTCTTTCCTGCTCAGTAATCTCTATCAATTAAATAACTGTGTTTTCCAATAAACCTTCCTCCTTTATTTATTTTTTATCTTTACATAATCCATTCTAGGCAATATTATATGCTGCACATTTTGACCCAAGCTCATAAGTGATTCTCTCACTTGTCTATCATATAATCATTTCTTTCTCTGATATGTGAAATTATCAAATAGAACATAGTGCCTGTTTGGGTATTAGTCAATATAGCCATTTCTTGATATTATGTGATGACCATAGTTCCAAAATTTAGGAATAAATTAGATGAAATATTTGTCAGCATGATGCTTAGGAGTTCTGCTTCTGACATGACAACTCCATGCACACTGTGTTTCATAACACATAGTAACTTCTAAATGTTCTTCTGTGACTCTATGACTTGCTGACATGTAAGGGCACTTTTGTTCTGCTTAACCTTTGGTTACATAGACACACAATTTTATTTCATTTTACCTACAGAATATAGACCTCACTGAATAAAAGTATGCCTCTCATTATTTTTAAAAAGAAAGCCCTACTGTATTTAGGAAGAGAAAGATGTGATGAAATGACCCTATGCTGGATGAACAAAGTCAGCTGCCTTAGCTTCTAAACACAGCTTCTTCATTAATCCCCACAGGCGCTTAAGTATTTAGCTATGTACTTCCCCTGAATATTTAATGCTCCATGCCATATTTAATTTTGTATTTTAATTTTCCTGTCTCACAATGATCAGATACTTAGCCAAATATTAATTTGAATGATTTAACAAGATCTTCAATAGCATTATCATTTAAAATTTAATAAAGGAAATAACTTCCCACAATATGGGTAAACTTTCTCCAGTCAAAGACATTAATAATATAAAACTGACCTACTCAGAGAAATTCTACCTGCAGATTGCAACTCTTTCCTGAGAGTCCAACCAGCCAGCTTGACTTGCAGATTTTATAATTACAGACTTCCTGAGTCTTTAATTTTACAAATTGTGTGAAAATCTCTCTCTCTCTCTCTCTTTCTCTCTCTGTTTAATATGTTTCTTTGGATAATTGTAACTCTTAAAGACTTATTTCATAGCCAGACATGGTGGATACCTTTAATCCCACCACCTGGGAGGTTAAGGCAAGAGGTTTGCCATGAAATCAAGTCTATCTTTGGTGATACAATGAATTCCAGTTCACCATGGACTACAAAATGAGATCCTATCTCAAAAACAGATGAAAAAAAAAAAAAGATTTTGGTCCCAACAGTGTTTATCTATGTCACTTTTGGAAACACATTCTCAGATGTGCTCTAAATTTTGGTCACTTTATCGCCCATTAATTACTGATCAGACTCTAATTGCTTAACTTCAAGATATAAATGGTTATTGTCTGGAAATTTACACTATTTGCATTAGGTTGGAGAATGGGTTTTAAGGTTTTATATACAAACATATAGGAACAAGCTAACAGCTAATCTCCCATGGTGCTTATTCTACAACAAAATCATGGTTTTTCCAGGTCTCCTGAGACAGGACTTTTGTTCAAAGAAGCACCTGATTCTTTGAAGACACACATCATTTATGGCATTTTTGGCATATATGTATTGGTAACAGATTTGCTGCCTAAAATGCTAGTTAATGTACATTTTTGATACTTAAACCATTGCATCAATTTAAATAAATATATTCATAACTGATACTTTAAGCACAAAATAATTGATGCATTTATAAATAGGAACATATCAATTAGAAACTTAACTTTATTATGTATTATAAAATAATTATCAAAGTTGTTTTATAATAGCTATCGATTGTCACTAAATATTCTTTTCCTTGTCTTAGAAATAGTATAAATCTCAATGATAATGCACAAAATAAATATAATTTTTGTTGCTTACCCTTTGCATTTGGTATTGTGACAACCTCATCACTTCCCTTTGAAAGAAGCCTTGCAATATTTTGCCACATTATGAAAAAAAGCATTCCATTTTAATTCTAACATGGACTATAATAAGGCAGCAATAATAATGAATATTCCTTATGACTTATTGGATGCCAGATATTTTCTGTGCTTGTATATCTTGTAATAATAAAAAAAAACTAATAGCTCTCAATGGGGAACACAGGAAATAAAAATGGATATCAACTCAGTCAAAAACCATATTACAGATCCAGGCATGATGGTGCATGCCTTTAATCCCAGCACTCGGGATGCAGAGATAGGAGGATTGCTGTGAGGTTGAGGCCACCCTGAGATGACATAGTGAATTCCAGGTCAGCCTGAGCTAGAGTGAGACCCTACCTCAAAAAAAAAATTAAAAAGCCATATAACTGGTCATGTCTTATAAAATTGTTTAATATGAAATAGTTGATCATGCTTGTAACCTAAGAAAGTCAAGAATTACATTTCTGCAAAGATTAAATATGACCACAAACAACAATAAACTATGGTAGAAAGCCTTGCAGATATGAGAGAGAGAGAGAGAACACTGGGTCCCTTCCTTAGGATATTAGATCAGCACCATAGGATCTTGTATTTAGCAAGGCTATTAGGAGGTGATGGAACATGTAGGATATGAGGGCTAATGGGAAGGAAGTTTTTATCACTGGGGATGTGTCCTTGAAGTGGATATTGGGATTCAGGCCCCTGCTTTCTCTTTTCGCTTCCTAAATCCTAAGGCCAGCACCAGCACTTCTTGGGCATTGTGTTCCCACTGTGATGCCTTACCACAGTTTGGAAAGCTATAGGTCACTTGTCCATAGATTGAAACCACTAAAGTTGTAAATCAAGATTATCCTTTATCAATATTAACCAACTCAGGTGTTTGCCATAGTCAGGAAAGGCTGATTACTCACTGATTTAAGTGAAGAGCAAGTGAAGAGAGTATAGAAGAGAAAAAAAGATAAAAATTCATACTGTCTAGCTTTTTACTCTCCAAATCACACTAGATAAATATTATGAAATTAAAAGCCAGTCATTAATAAGAAAAACATATCTTCTATATCATTTAATTTTCATTTAAATATGTTAAAAGCCCAGATGCATGACTATTATAACAGGCATAATTCTACAAAGAACATCAATTAATACTGAATAGTGTTCTTGAATTGATTATGAATTAACAGTATGATGGCATAGTCAGTACTGAAACTGGTTATGTTGACCCAGTTAATTTGGATGGACATGACCAATCAAGTCTGTCCTTAAATAGGCTTAAGTTCTTCCTAGCAAAAAAATATTTCAGTCATGAGAAAGGTTTAAAATGATACTCATAAATGATGGTTGTAAAGATGTAAAGATGAACAAGATAAGCAACAGGGAACATAGAAATCCAGTGACTGACAGCCTGAATTAAAATGTATACTGCAAGCTGAGCATGGTGGTGCATGCCTTTAATCACAGCACATTTGAGGCAGTGATAGGAGAATTGCTGTGAGGTTGAATCTACTCTGAGACTACATAATGAATTCCAGGACAGCCTGGGTTAGAGTAAGAACTTTCCTCAAAAGACCAAATATATACATATATTTCTTTTTTTTAATTTTTTTTTCTTTATTAGTTTTGTATTCAGCAAATACAGTCAGTTTGGTACCATTATTAGGCTCATCCGTAACCTACCCCCTCCCCTTGGCCCCTCCTTGTTGAGGTATACGGGTCATGCATTGTGGAGTTAGCCCACAGTTATGGGTAAGCTAAATGTCTCTGCATATCATGACCCAACATGTGACTCTGACATTCTTTCCGCCCCCTCTTCCGCAAAATTTCCCTGAGCCATGTTGGGTTCATTTTTGATCTGCTTCAGTGATGAGGTGTTGGGGGCCTCTGTGGCTCTGGCTCTCTGATTTGGTAGGAGTTGATTTTTCTCTGTCCTGATCTCCTTCCCCCTTGTGCTGGTATATTTCTTTTTTTTCACCCACAAGGCTGAAACCTCTGATTTGAGTAAATTAGTCTCTATAAGTATATTCATCATCTGGATAACTTAATTATTATAAAATGTCTGGGACAAAGAAAACGGGTGTTTGTTTAGATGCTGAAAAGGTAAATGGCATAGTACCTGTCTGAAGATTTTTCCATTTCAAATGGACAAGAAGACAGGAGGAGAAACATAACATCTTGAAACAGGAAGTCAGAGATACTCACAAGGATTTGAGTTTTTATAACATCTTCTCTTCTAGAACTTCTGAAGGATACCAGATGATCCACATTATTCCTATTGAATGCACTACACTCAAGGCCCTACGTACATCCTACTTAGATTCAACTCTTAAAATTCCCATCTTCTCCCAATACCACCATCCTATGAACCCATGAACCTTTGTAGGCACACAATTAAACCCTAAGCCATGACAATGGACTGGAAAACAGGTTGTGAACCTCAAATTAGAACAAAAACATATTGTTACCATGAATTTAGACTTGTGAATTTCTGAACAAAGAACTGAGCCATGCTGTAATGGACATATAGAACAGCAAGATATAATAGACTGAGTATTTTGAGGCTTTAATTCACAATAATTTTTATTTTAAAAAGCCTTAGGCAACTAGTAATCTTATGATTATCAGTCAGCCTACCTTGACCAAAAAAAAAAAAAAAAAAAAAAAAATGCCAGCTCCTGGTTAGTGTCTCAAGAAAATAACTCACTTACAAGGTAAATGCATTAGTACACAAACAGGTCCATAAATTACAACCACACAAAATATTTTATACTTCAAACCAAAAAGTTCTAGCAAATTTGTCTTCTATAATGGAATCACCACATACTTGGTATGGATAACTTAAACAACAAATATTCAAAGTGGGTACTGGTTTGATTCCCCAGTACCCACATAAAGCCAGATGTACAAAATGGCGCATGAGTCTAAAGTTCATTTGTGGTGGCTAGCGGCCCAGGCATGCCTGTTCTGGAAGTGAGAAAGCCCATGGTTAAGAGGCCTGGACAGCTCTTATTTGATGTCCATCACTAGAAGAATGGATAACTAAGATGTGGTATATATACACAATGGAATTCTATACAGCAGTAAGAAAAAATGACACAATGAAATTTGAGGAAAAATGGTTGAACCTGGAACAGATCATTCTCAGAAAATCACAGAAAAAAAATCGCCACATAGTCTCACTCATCTACAGCACCTAACCTGAATCTACCCAAGATACCTTACATACCCAGCAAGCACCTCCTAGACTAGACACTAGGATGGAAGGGGAGGGAGGGGAGGGCATCAAAGGGGTGGGAAACACAAATCTAGACCCAAAAGGCAATGGTACCATAATCTTCTACTTACTAAAAGACAGACCAAATGGCTGATCCTTCACCAGGCCCTTACAGAGAACACCTGAACCACAAGACACTGGAGAGGGTAAGATTAAGACTAACCTTAATCTCCTACATCTTCCCTCCCTCACTTCCCCTCTCCCTGTCTCTCTCTCTCTCTTATCTCTAACTCTTGTATATTAGTTATCTTTTGCCTCATTTTCTTAGTGGGCACTGACCTGTAACTCCCAGATCCAGCATGGGGCTATCATCCATCCACAATGAGCTTTTGATCAGAGAGACCTACAAGGTTTCCTAAAAGACAGACAGATTTCCGTCAGAGTACTTGATGACCCACCAAAGGTTAGTGGTAAGACCCTACTGCTGAAGATACCTTATGTGATTGACATGCAAATTAGAATGGCATGGCTGGAAGTTGGAAGAGAGTCAGTCCCCAGACAGTCAGCGCATCTAGTGCCAGAAGGTGCTAAATGGGCGACTGGGGGAAATTGACCAATATCTATCGAAGCAACGCATGGTCTAACCTACTTAGCAGCAAATAACTTGTTGTGATGCCCACACAAGTGCAGTGGTGGCACACAGCCATGGTGGGGAACCAACTGCTCTCAATTTGGCTAACTGATCCCCTCACTGGTATGGGACCCATAGCTGGAGCTGGGAAACAAGTCAGAACCATATCCAAACATAAGCCCACTCTCCAATATCAAGCTACCATCAATTGTGGGCTACAAGAGGGCCTACACCTATTAAATTCTCTATAAAAAAAAAAAGTAAGGGTTATCTCAGTTGTCCTGGTGCTAACTTACTCTCCGTTGGAGAATCTGCTTCTCTTTTTCAGATAGATGTAGATCCTAAGGAGAGAGCCACCCCATCATACCTCAAAAGGCCCCCGGCCGAAACTAAGAAAAATTGGAGAAACAAGCAAGGGGGCTGTTTTCCTGATGAACTGGATACCAGCACAAGGGGGAAGGAGATCAGCACAGAGAAAAATCAACAAGGAGGGGCCAAGGGAAGGGGGTAGGTCACAGATGAGCCTAATAATGGTACCAAACTGACTGTATTTGCTGAATACAGAACTGACTAATAAAAATAAAATAAAATAATAAAATAAAATAAAATAAAAAAATAAAAAAGAAAAAAAAAAAAAAAAAAAAAGAGGCCTGGACAGCTGGTTTCGGTTGAGATTCTTCCTGGTTGGCAGATGACTGCAGTTCACTGACACTTCACAACCGAAATATAAATCATCAGAAGCACGTATTCTCCTGGCTTGTCTAATATGGGCACTAATTCTACCTTAGAGACCTGTCCTCATAATCTAGTTACCTCTTAAAGGTCTTACATCCTGACAACATATCTTTGAACAAATAAACGCTAGAAGAACACACACATGTAATGACAAAACACTCCTATACTTTAAAATTTATGTGAAATGTAATCCTTTGTCTTATATTCATATATACACAAACAATGCAGTGAAAGATCAAGAAATTTCCTTTAAATTCTAATAACTTCAGATTTTCTCTCTCCCTCTGTCTCTCTTTTCACTGTAGTTCTCTGCTTGTAAATAAATAACTAAATAGTAATTAAGTAAAATATAAAAAAGAAAGAAAAAATATGGGCTGGGAGATTGCTCAGTGGTTAAGGTGCTTCCCTGAAAAACCTAAGACCCAGGTTTGATTCCCTAGTACCCATGTAAAGCCAGATGCACAAAGTGGCACATATGTCTGGAGTTTTTTTTTTTTTTTTTCCAGTGGCTAGAGGCCTTGGCATTCATATTTTATCTCTCTCTCTCTCTCTCTCTCTCTCTCTCTCTCTGTCTCCTCTTTGTCTCTCTCTTCTTGCAAATAAATAAATTAAATATAAAAATACAGTAATTCTAAAACTTCAGTTAAATTTCATATTTAAAATACTGTGATAGGGTTAGGAAGATTGCTCAGTGAATATAGTGCTAGCCACAAAAGCATGAGGAACTGAGCACAAATCACAAGAACCCACATAAAATGCAGAGCTTGGCGGTGTGTGCTGTGATTTCAGTGTTGGAAACGCATGATTAGGAGCAGTCCTTAGGATTGCTGGTTAGTTTGTCTAAACACACCAGGAAGCTCTAGGGTGAGTGAGAGAAAAGTAGAAAGCAATTGAGTAAGGCAGTTGACAGAGACCTCTGGCATATTCATGCATTTCATACATTTGTGTGTGTGTGTGTGTGTGTGTGTGTGTATGAGAGAGAACATGTGTGCATGTGTGTGTATTCAAAATCATCGTGATAATTTATATTAAATATAGTATAGTAAATATGTAAAGAAAAATAGAAGTAAAATAGTGGGTACAATATAAACAAATACTTCTCTCAAGAATATCATTATATTACTTTATTATGGGTAATTGATACATTTTCTACTTATAAATGTGCTTGACAAGTCAGGCAGACATTGTTGCTGACAGTTTTCAGCATTTTTTTTTCCTTAACAGAGGTAAGTGATGTCTTGTTTCTAATTCTGGTAGCAACTAGAGTCAGCATGGAGTTCAGCAGCTCATTAGAGTATTGTACAGTTATGAGAATTTTCCTTCCTTGTTCCTTGAGGCTAAGTTCAAGTGTACTTCCTGCCTTGTCAATATTGGGCATAATAGGTGCTTCTGAATATGGGGCTTTGGAAGACAGCCAAGGTGACATTTTATTTCATTAGCAATAGAACATTTCACAAATAATCAGTGACACACATGCAATCTCAACCATCCTGTTCAGCTGAAACAAAAACTTAGAGATCTTTTATTCACAAGTGCATATATAATGAGAATTTCAAGGAAATGGTGAGATAGGATCATATTTTCATATCTTATCATTTTTATGAAAAACAACACTAAAATTTAAATGTAGAGTGGATGGTAAAATCTGATACACATTTCCTGGGATGAATTCAACATACAAACAAGCACTTAGTGACAAGTAAATTTTTCATTAATAAATATTTATCATTGATTATTCAAATAGTAGCCTTATAGGTAATTTATCTCCCCCTTGTGGAATAGATTTTGAGGAAGTGCTATTTTACTTATATTCTAAGAATTAATTCATTGATTGAGTCAGAAAGACTGTTGTGTATATATTTTAAATTATTTTTATTTATATATTTGAGACAGAAATAGGTAGATAGATAGATAGATAGATAGATAGATAGATAGATAGATAGAGAGAATGGGTGTGTCAGGGCCTCCAGTCACTGCAAACAAACTCCAGATGCATGAGCTCCCCCTTATGCATCTGATTTATGTGGGTCCTGGGGAGTTGAGCCTGGGTCCTTTGGCTTTGCAGGTAATCGCTTTAACTGCTAAGCCATCTCTCTAACCCTGTCATGTATATTTTTAAATATATTTTCATATATATATGCATGTGGCTGTTTGATTCAGGTGTCCCCCATAAACTTAGTTGCTCTGAATGCCAGGTTCTGAGCTGATGGAGATTGGAAATGAATGTCTCCTGGAGGTGGAGTATTGTTGGGGGCAGGCTTATGGGTGTTATAGCCAGTTTTGCTTTGGCAGTGTTTGGCACACCCTCCTGTTGCTATTTTCCACCTTATGTTGGCCAGGGTGTGATGTCCACCCTCTGCTCATGCCATCGTTTCCCCTGCCATCATGGAGCTTCCCCTTGAGCCTGTAAGCCAAAATAAACCTCTTTTTCCCACAAGCTGCTCTTGGTTGGATGATTTCTACCAGCAATGTGAACCTGAGTGCAACAATAAAGTGGTACCAAGGAGTGGGATTGCTGCTAGACAACTGACTGGGTGGCTTTGGCCTTTTGGAGCTGATTTTCAAGAAGAATGTGGAAGGATTTGAAACCTTGGACTAAGAGACCCCTTGAAGTGCTATAAGTACAGCTTGATGGACTATTCTGGTCAGAGATGAAAGACCTGAATGCAATAAGTACTATGGACTGTGAGGTTTGGCTTATAAGGGTGAGAAAGAGCTTCACTTGGACTGGGCTGGCAGTTTGTGTGAGAAGCTTGCTCTTATGCCCATGTCCTGAGAGTTTGTGCAGGGTTGCTTTGCATAGAAATGAACTGGTGTGAGTAGAGGGACATGGCACCAAAAAAAGAATTGGGGTGAACTGCTGCCCATTCAGCTGCAATTGAGATATTTCAACCTTTGAGATTGGGCCAGCTGACCTGCACTAAGGCAACAGGAAGAATGTAGACTCTTTTTAAGGGGCCTGAGTGCTCAAGGAATATCCTGTTCTTCTAAGTCTGCTGTATTCCCCCCTGGCTTAACAAATTGGCACCCTACCTGGCATTGTGGAGTATAAGAAATGCAGGAAAGAGAGTGTCATTGAGTTTGCAACATAGTCTTTTGTTTTGGAAATGGCCATGGGCAGTGTGAAGCAGGTTTGCTGGTTGCTTGCATGGAGACCCCATGGAGCCATGGGGATGAACCGTGGATTGCAGTGGAGACCCAGTGGAGATGCCAGGACCACAACATGGCTGCTAAGGAGCTGCCAGTCCCAATGAAGTTTTCCAGGAATGTGAGTAGCCTAGCTGGAGCGGCAGAATTGGAATGTCAGAGACTTGTTGCTGGTTAGAATTATCATACTTGGAAATACGTCACTAACTAGAGTTGTTAGACTTGAAGCTACAGAGTTTGATGTTTGCCCTGTTGTTTTAAATCATGTATTGGCTGAATATTTCTTTGCTATGCCCAATGCCATCTTTTGCAGTGTGAATGTTTATTCTGTGCCATTATGGGGTTTTTGGTATTAAGGATCAGTTAAAAGACTTTGGACTATGGGGATGTTTGAATATCATTGGGATTGGTAGAAACTATGGGTACTTTTAAAGTTGGACTGAATGCATTGTATTTTACATCATGTACAGATATCAGTTTATGGGGGCCAGGGGTGGAATGTAGTGGTTTGATTCAGGTGTGCCCCATAAACTTAGTTGTTCTGAATGCTAGGTTCCCAGCTGATGGAGACTGGAAATTAAAGCCTCCTAAATGTGGTGTATTGCTGGGGGTGGGCTTATGGGTGTTATAGCCAGTTCCCTCTTACCAGTTTGGCACACTCTCCTCTTGCTATTGTCCACCTTATGTTGGCCAGGGGGTGATCTCCACCCTCTGCTCATGCCATCATTTTCTCCTGACATCATGGAGCTTCCCCTTGAGCCTGTGAGCCAAAATAAACCTCTTTTTTTCTGACTGCAACAATGCAGATCTATTTTAATATATGTGCATATCTGTATTTTAAAAAATATATTCAATCTATGTTTTTACGTAGATGTTATTTCACATCCGTGTAGTGGTGGCAAAAAAACCTAATGATTTAAATACACAGAAGGTAAATTTTAAATTATACCCTATATTTTTAAAACAAGATAAGGTTGTCCTAACTTCACTTTATCAGTTGGTTGTATCATTTAATTCCAAGTAACAATTTCATGCCTGAATCAACAAGTCATTATTTTTCATGTTCAACATTTATATCTATGGCAAGAAAAGTCCCTCTGGTTAAAAATGAAAGGTAAGAAATGGGGATATCAAGCCATAAAAGACTTAGCAATATTTAATGATTAATACATGGGATTAAGAAAATTGGTACTATTTTGATTTGCAGTAATAACTCCACTATATTTTATAGAATACAAAATAAAATTCATTATTCATGAAGTAACTATAAATCTATGCTATCAGGTACATAATGCTTAAAAATATAAGACAAATATATTAATTGTTGGTAAGTACAGGGTAAAGATGAGTATCACTTGTGAATGTAGAATATCAAAGAGAAAATGCAAAATATCTAAAAGCAAATAAACTATAGAAAGAATTAAGTTAGAGATGTCTCACATTTTATTTCAAATTTTATTGCAATGCTCTGACTATAAAATATGATTCTCGGGCTGGGGAAATGGCTTAGTGGTTCAGGCATTCATCTGCAAAGCCAAAGGAACCCTGTTTGATTCCCCAGGACCCATCCTAGCCAGATATACAAGTAGGTACACGTATCTGGAGTTTGTTTGCAGTGGCTGGAGGCCCTGGCACACACATTCTCTCTCACTCTCTCTCTCTCTCTCTCTCTCTCTCTCTCTCTTTCTCTATGTTCCTCTCTCTCTCTCTCAAATAAATAAATAAAATATTTTAAAAATATGATCCTTGAATCAATACAAACACAGAAAAGTGACATAGTATACAGAGCTTATAAATGACCCTGATTCAAGGTACTTACATAAGGTTTCCATGACTATTCCATGGGGTAAAAGGCTGTGTTTTCTATAAGTTGTATTGGGTATCCTAGATATGCACATAACATAATTTGATGGACAATGAATTTTATACCATATTAACTATCAGAAGAGATGACAGGCTTATAAAAATTAGACAGCAGAGAAGGGTTTAGGAGCACTTGCTTATAATCCTAGCAATCTGGAACCTCAAAGTCCAGTGACCAGAGAATGGATAAACATAGTGTGTGATGACATATTATTTAGCCTTGAAAGGAGCGAATGTGTAATGTATACCTCAAGAAAAATTTTGAAGTTCTTGGGCTCAGGGTAATAAACTAGATACAAAAGTCAAATTCCTGGAACATTGTGATAAATAACAATTGCCAGAAGATGAAAGAAGGAAAAATGAATTATTGTTTAATGGGGAAAAACTTATTCAAGATGAAGTTGTTCTGAAGATGGATGGTGCTAATGCTGGCAGATCAGGGTAAATGGACACATCAAGTATTTAAAATGCAAACATTTATAACGTTTGTATTTTACACATATTTTCAAAGGTTAGAAATCTATACATATTCATAATAATTTATGCAAATTAGCAACACAGAAACATAATGACTGTGAACTCTATAAATTTCATGTATCTACATATTTAGAAAAGTATACAAGCATCTGTCTATATTTTGGGCTTTCAAGTAAAGTGAGCTGAGTGATGTTAACTAAAAGCTGGACCTTTGGACTAGATAGATGGCTTAGTCACTGAGGTGCTCGTCTGTGAAGCCTACGGACCCAGGTTCAGTTCCCCAAGACCCATATAGGCCAGATGCACAAGGCAGTGCATGAATCTTGAGTTAATTTGAAGTGCCTAGAGTGCCCCTGTCTAATAAATAAATTAATTAAAATTAATAAATAAATTAATTAATTAGTATGGACCTTTGGCCCATGTTCGGTCTACCTTCTCAACTGCCAGTGCTCTCCTTGATGTCAAATCTCACCTTTCTAACCAGTAATATCCACCTAGTACTCTTCACCCAAGTCTTCATGCTCCAACTTATTTGTTCTTGGTAGTGCTAAAGTTTCCCAAGTCCACGTCTCTCAGAACTAAATTTCACAGATATTGTCTTTTCCACTGTATCCTTTCAATTTTCATTAGTAAAATGCTGTAAGCTTAATTTCCCTGTTACCTATGTGAGATA
Source organism: Dipus sagitta (assembly GCA_036346955.1). Lineage (NCBI taxonomy): Eukaryota > Metazoa > Chordata > Mammalia > Rodentia > Dipodidae > Dipus > Dipus sagitta. Next base: position 27,605,117 of record CM070781.1, on the reverse strand, counting down.
TAACTCAAAATTAATGAATTTTGAACTAGTACAAAATAATGGCACAGTGAGAAGAAATGTGGACTTTAAGCAGGAAGAAATTTCATTCCAAATTAGTACTATCAAAAGTTAATACCATGAGAAAACTCATGAGATCATCTGTGTATTCTGACCTGGGCCATAAAGGCAGAATGTCAACAATAAAAGAGTTTAGATTCAGGTTAGGATATAAACACTCTTTTATTGTCCGAATCTGCCCAAGATGTTGGCATACCGAATAAGCATCTTGAGAACCAGACAATAGAGAGGGTGGGGTGGGAGGGGAGAATAAAGGTGGAGTGGGGGGACACAAAACTAGACCCAAATGGCAATGGTACCATAAAATTCTACATCCTAAAAGACAGACTAAATTGTTGAACCTTCATCAGGTCCTTACAGGGAACACCTGAATCACAGGGCCCTGGAGAAGACTAACCTTAATCTTCTCCTGTTTGTCTCTCTCTCTCTCTCTCTCTCTCTCTCTCTCTCTCTCTCCTTCTTCTTCTCTCTATCTCTTTTATATTAACTATATTTTTCTTCCTTCTTTTCCTTGGCGCTGGACTGTAACTCCCAGTACCAGCATGTGGTTAATATCCACAATGAGCTGTTGATCAGAGAGACCTACAAGGTTTCCGAAAAGAAGAGAGAATTTTTTCAGAGTACTTGATGACCCACCAAAGGTTAGTGGTAAGACTCTACTGCCAAAGACATCATATGTTGTTGGTATAGAACATGGAGTGACCTGGCTGAAATCTGGAAGAGAGTCATTCCCCTGACAGCGCATCTAGTGCGGGAAAGTGCTACATGAGCAACTAGGAGAAAATGACCAACATCTGTCCAAGCAACTCATGGTCTAAGCTACTCAGCAGCAAACAATGTGACATGATATTCACACAGGTGCAATAGTGGTACACAGCCATGGTGGCTAGCCAACTGCTCTTGATTTGGCTAACTGATCTGCTCAGTGGAATGGAACCCACACCTGGATCTGGGAAACAAGCCAGAACTATATCCAAAAAATGAGCCCACTGTACATTATCAAGCTCACTACAAGAGGGCCTATATCTATTAAATTATCTCTAAAATAATAATGGTTATCCCATTTATCTGGTGCTGACTTCACTTTCTGTTGGAGAATTTGCTTCTCTTTTTCAGATGGACGCAGGTCCTGAGAAGAGAATCAGCCCTTCACACTTCACCAAGGCCCCAAATGAAACCAACAGTAGTTGGGGAAGTGAGCAAGGTTGCTACTTTCTTGGTGAACCTGGTACCAGCACAAGGGTGAAGGAGATAGACACAGAGAACACGGAACTCTTACCAAACCAAATATCCAGAGACACAAGGCTCTCAAGACCTTATCACTGAAGCAGACCTAAAAGCAACCCATCATGGCTCAGGGAAATTTGATGAAGAGGGGGTGGAAAGATTGTTAGAGCCACATGTTGGGACATTATCCAGAGACATTGCCTCCTACCTATAACTGATGGCTAACCCCACAATACATGGCCCACTTTCCCCAATGAAAAGGGTACCTGCCAAGGGGAGAGGACAGGGAGGAGACCAATGATGGTACCAACATGGTTATATACACACTGTGTTCATAACTAATAAAAAAGAAAATATAGTTTAAAAAATTACCCTACTAAAAGTTTATAAAGCAGGCAAACTTTCTGTCACAGGATTTTCTTTTCTATGTACTTTTTTTTTTATTTTGTGGAAGTATGAGTAGACAGCTTCACTTGAAAAAGTCTGTGATGTAAGATATAAGAAACTGGTTTGAGATACGAATCATAAAAGGACAAGTCTTAAGAAGCCAGACACACAAGTGTGGTTGCTATTTTAAAAGGATATTTGAAACCATATGTTTACTTGGTAAAGGGAATTATAAAATCATGGTGTCTTTTTGTCAAAAGATTGATCTGAAAGTCACATGATAAATTAATTTCTTGCACTTCTGTCAGTCATATATCTCTGAGTTATGCAATCCTTCTTCACAACCCCTTTTTAAGACTGAATATGTCAAGTTTAGAAATGCTACAAGATTTTCAAATTTATTCCTCCATCATGAAGTTATACACTAAAATAAAAGTTAAAAACAATAAAAGAGGTCTGGGGGAAGATGGTTCAGTCATTAAAATCACTTGCTTGCAATGCCTGCTTTCTTGAGTTTCATTTCCCCAGTACCATACTAAAAGTGACATATGCATCTGGTGTTTATTTGTTCTTGGCATATCCATAGTATCTTTATTAAAATACTTTATTAAAATATTTAAAAATAAAACTAAATAAAAGAAAACAGAAGCCTTTTCCAGGTGTGATGGCTCACACCTTTAATCCTAGCACTTGAGAGGCAGAGGTAGGAAGATTGCCATGAGTTCGAGGCCCCCCTGAGACTACATAGTGAGTTCCAGGTCAGCCTGGGTTGGAGTGAAACCCTACTTAAAAGAGAAAGAAAGAAAGAAAGAAAGAAAGAAAGAAAGAAAGAAAGAAAGAAAGAAGGAAAGAAAGAAAGAAAGAAAGGAAAAATAAATGAAATGGAAATCTTGCTCTGGCAAGTATTTAAATCATATTTACTCTTTAGAATAGTCTCAGGCGTATAGAAAAACGTAGTTAATACATAGGTACATGGTTTCCATAATCAACATTTTCTGTCAGTATGGCTTACTTTTATACCTAATAGACAAATGTGTTTATATAATTAGTAACTAATATGTAGAGTTCACTGAGTTTTTAAATTTTTTAAATTTATTTGAGGGAGAGAGAGGTAGAAAGAAAGAAAAGAGAATGGGTGAACTAGGGTTTTAAGCCAATGCAAACAAACTCCAAACACATGTGTCACCTTGTACATCTGGCTTACATGGGGAATCAAGTCTGGGACCTTTGGCTTTGCAGGTAATCACCTTAACCACTAAGCTATCCCTCCAGCCACCACTGAGATTTCTAATCTCACCCTGATATCCTTTTCAGTTCTTCTATTAAATTCTATACCTGGTATTCTTTTTAACCATTTTGCCTTAGATTTTTTCTCACTATTTCTGATTAACTTGATATCTTTAGGGATGCTATTGAGATAAACTTTAAAGATCCTCTTTTAGTGCTGTTTATCAGATATTTTTTTTTCATATGTTTAGACTTCAGATTATAGGAGGAATACCAGAAAGGTAAAGTCCCTATCTTTCTCATTATTCCAAAGATGTATGCATGAATTATAACTGGGACATGGGCCCTGTGGCCTGACTGAGCTGGATTGTATCAGAATTAACCTTGCACAGTTATACTTGCTGGCCCTTGGCAAGATATTCTTTTTTAAAAAAAAACAGCACTAGACACAGGCCACACTTTAAATGTGGGAAGTTATGCTACCTGACATTGAGGATGAAGAGTCTGCACTAACAATTATCAATTCTTCCTCATGAGAGATTTATTTGCTTTTCTGGGTTTTTGTTTTTGTTCATCTGTTTATTCAACCATTTCTTGTAAGTATAGGTTCAAGACAATTATTTTTACAGTTGGGAGCATGTTGTTGTTCAACTGGCTCCAGTCCTGTACAGTGAGCTCCTCCATTCGGCTATTAGTCTCTTTGACATATACAATGATATATTTGCTCTCATATTTAGCAGTGCTTTGCTACTTCTTGACATTACACAAAGCTTAGGGTACATTGTGTTAATTTCCTGCACTAGTCCTATTACTTGCCATTACTTCATGATATACTAGTTTTATCTGAAGAAAAATATGGGATGCTTAGATTGGATTGAAGCGATGTTGAATGTTGCTTGGCCTTTATTACTTCCAACTTGCTTGACAGGATGAATAAATCAAATTATCATATCATTTGCTTTCAATTTTATCATTAAATGTATGGATTTTAGTGTTTTTTTTTTTTTTTTTTACAGCTTTTGGTCTCTGCTTGGAGGGTACACATGATGAAGAGATAAATGTCTCTCCCATACCCTGCTTCATTAAAAAGAAAATAAAAGATATAGCAGATAACCTATTAAAATATTTATTCATTATTTTTGCTTATTTATTTATTTTTTATTATTTTTTCAAATTATAAGAGTATATTTAATTTTGTAAGAAACTTCCATTTTTTTCAAGTTTTCTAAAATGCACTTTGCATTCTCATCACTGTACATTTACTGAATAGTCTCTTGCTCCACATCCTAACCAACATTATGTATTATTTGTATTAAGAATTTTAGTTGTTCTTGGGCTGGAGAGATAGATTAGTAGTTAAGGCATTTGCCTACAAAGCCTAAGCGCTCAAGTCTGATTCTCCAGTACCCATGAAAGCCAGATGCACAAGGTGGTGCATGCGCCTGGAATTTTTTTTTTTTTTTTTTTTTTTTTTTTGTAGTCAGTGAATACAGTCAAGTGAATACAGTCAAGTTGGTACCACTTTTAGCCTCCTCCCTGTCCTCCCCCCTCCACAGGGACCCTACTTGTTGGGGTATATAGGTTGTGCATTGTGGGGTTAGCCTTTAGTTTTGGGTAGGAAGAAATGTCTCTGTGTGTCATGACCCAACATGTTGCTATGAAATACTTTTGGCCGCCTCTTCCACAAATTTCTCTGAGCCATGTTGGGTTCATCTTAGGTCTAAAAATATTCCAAACTGTGCTAATGTTTCATATTTTTCAGTCATACTCTGGTGACTTTTTATTGTCACCTTATTTCCAATTTAAGTTTTCTCATTTTTAGAGTAAAAGTTTGCTCTTTCATCATAAAAAATTTTATTATGGCTTTATGGCTTAATACTTTGCTTTAAGTAATTATTAATTTTTAAATTTAATATTAATATGTTAATTATAGCAATTCATTATTGAGAATACTTTTATTTTAATTTGGTAATGTTTGTTAAAAAGCCCTATAATTTTGTTTAAAGAGAAAATATATATGCCCCAATTATCTGAGAATAATATCCTGGATATATTCATAATATGTATAGTTTAGAAATTACTCATGTAGCAATGATATTATGAATCCTTGCTATTCAGATAGAAAGAATATTTGTCGCCAAATTTCCATCTCTATATATTAACATAATTATTATTTTGTTCATTATTTCTGAACATATTAATTCTTTATATGGATATTTGTGCACATACATGGTATATGATATTATGTGTTATAATTTGCTTTGATTTGGAAGTTTTACCAGTATTACATTACTTTTCCTTTGCCTGCCAACATTTTTTTGTTACCTTGAAGGCCTTTATAACTATTTTGAGGGCTAGACTACTTTTGTGTTAATATTTATCAAGCATATCTGTGTTCTATTTTTTCAATCATTCAATGACCCTACATTTTTATGTTTCTCATATAAAATGTGCTTATTATATTTCTATATATTTTAAATTAAGTTATTAATTTCAATTAGATATCAATTATGACGAATATGTTCCTGTTCTCAGTGACTTTTGGACTGTCTTGCTTTACTATAAATTTTTTATGAATTACACCCCTTTTATCTTAGTGCCAACTTGCTTTTTCAATTCCACCTAGTTTTCCTTTTTTTCCTATTTGTTTATTTATTTATTAGTTTTTTTCTCAATTTCTATTAACATTTTCCATGATTATAACAAATATCCCAAGGTAATACCCTCCCTCCCCCCACTTTCCCCTTTGAAATTCCATTCTTCATCATATCCCCTCACCATCTCAATCAGTCTCACTTTTATTATGATGCCATGATCTTTTCCTCCTCTTATGATGGTCTTGTGTAGGTAGTGTCAGGCACTATGAGGTCATGGATATCCAGGCCAATTTATTTCTGGAGGGTGCATGTTGAAAGGACTCCTACCCTTCCTTTGGCTCTTACATTCTTTTAGCCACCTCTTCCACGTAAGACCCTGAGCCTTGTATGGTGTGATTGAGAGGTTACTCAGTACTCCAGTCACTTCTTTCCAGCACTATGATACCTTCTAAGTCATCCCAAGGTCACTGCCATCTGAAAAGAGAAGATTCTCTACCAAAAGTGAGAGTAGCATTAATATAAGGGTATGAATATTAAGAAAAGTGCTTCCTGGGTAATTTGATAAGCATAGTATATACATTTAGCCAGACAGCAGCAGATGTTACACCCCTAGGGCTCATGACTACCCCTGTTTTAAGTTTTCAATATCAGAGATGTATTCCCTCCCATGGAGCGGGCCTCCAGTCCAATTGGAGGGCAGTTGATTTCCACGATGATAGACATGCCACTATTGTACCCATTGGCTCATATGGCCTGGCTGGCAAATTATAAGGCTTGCAGTGTCCACTGTTGAGTATCTTCACTGATGGTATCTCTTTCTCCCATTGAACTGCATGTAGAATGGCTTCTTCCAGCTTTCTGTCAGCTGGTCTACATGGAGGAGGTTATCAGCTCAGTTCCAGCAGGATTTCTCAGTGGCCTTGTAGCCCAAGGATGTGGAGTCTTCAGCAGTAGGGTCTTACCATCTATTCCTGGTGGGAAACCAAGGGCCTTGGCAATGGCCTATAATGTTTTGGGGGCATCAGGGACCTCCCTGGCCAACAACTCACTGGAAGGTATCCCATCCCTAGCACTGAACATTTTCTAGCAATGATCTATGGCTCCTGAGTGTTCCATTGTCCAATACTGGAGGATTCCATATGATTTATTTATATCCTATTAGATTTTGATTAGCCCTCCCTCCACATTTTCTTTACTCAATCTCTTACCCTGACCTCACTTTGGGCCTTTTCACCCCCATTAATGTATTCTTCTACTTACATATATACAATACCAACCTATTAAGTACCCTCCTCCCTTCCTTTGTCTTCCCTTTATATCTCTTTTTTAGCTTACTGGCCTCTGCTACTGAGTTTTTTCCTTCTCGCACAGAAGTCCAATCATCCGTAGCTAGGATGCACATATGAGAGAGAACATGCGGCACTTGGCTTTCTGGGCCTGGGTTACCTCACTTAGAATAATCCTTTCCAGATCCATCCATTTTCCTCCAAATTTCATAACTTCATTTTTGTTTACCACTGAGTAGAATTCCATTGTATAAATGTGCCATATTTTTATTATCCACTCATCAGTTGAGGGACATCTAGGCTGGTTCCATTTCCCAGCTATTATGAATTGAGTGGCAATAAACATGGTTGAGCATGTGCTTCTAAGGAAATGAGATGAGTCCTTAGGATATATGCCTAGGAGTGCTGTAGCTAGGTCATATGGCATCTCAATGTAGTTTTAATCTGCATTTCCCTGATGACTAGGGATGTAGAACATTTTTTTGATGCTTATATGCCATCCGTATTTCTTCTTTTGAGAACTCTCTATTTAGCTCCATAGCCCATTTTTTAAATTAGCTTGTTTGATTTCTTATTATTTAACTTTTTGAGTTCACTGTATATCCTAGATATTAATCATCTACCAGATATATAGCTGGCAAAGATTTTTTCCCATTCTGTAGGTTGCCTCTTTGCTTTATTCACAGTGTCCTTTGCAGTACAAAGACTTTGTAATTTCATGAGGTCCCAGTGGTTAATCTGTGGTTTTATTTCCTGAACAATTGGGGTTATATTCAGAAAGTCTTTGCCAAGACCAATATGTTGAAGGATTTTCCCCTACTTTTTCCTCTAGCAGTTTCAGAGTTTCTGGTCTGATGTTAAGCTCTTTGATCCTTTTGGACTTTCTTGTGCATGGAGAGAGAAGAAGAATCTACTTTCATCCTTCTACAGATACATATCCAGTTTTCCCAACACCATTTGCTGAAGAGGCTATCTTTTCTCCAATGAGTATTTTTGACATTTTAATAGAATATAAGGTGGCTATAGCTACTTGGACTTACGTCTGGGTCCTCTATTCTGTTCCATTGACCTACATGTCTGCTTTTGTGCCAGTACCATGCTGTTTTTGTTACTATGGCTCTGTAGTATAGGTTAAAATCAGGTATGGTGATACCACCTGCCTTGTTTTTGTTGCTCAGTATTATTTTAGATATTTGAGGTTTTTTTGTCATTCCAAATGAATTTTTGGATTGTTTTTCTATTTCCATGAAGAATGCCTTTGGAATTTTGATAGGGATTGCATTAAATGTGTAGGTTGCTTTTGGTAAGATTGCCATTTTCACAATATTGATTCTTCCAATCCAGGAACAAGGGATGTTTTTCCATTTCCTAGTGTCCTCTGAAATTTCTTGCTTTAGTGTTTTATAGTTTTCATTGTAGAGATCCTTTACTTCCTTTGTTAGGTTGATTCTAAGGTATTTTATTTACTTTGATGCTATTGTGAATGGGAGTGATTCTCTGATTTCATCCTCTGTGTGTTTGTTGTTAGCATATAGGAAAGTTACTGTGTATTTATTTTGTATCCTGCTACATGGCTGTAGGTGTTTATCAGCTCTAACAGTTTGCTGGTAGAGTCTTTAGGGCCCTTTATATTTAGAAGCATGTCATCTGCAAATAATGATAACTTGTTCTCTTCCTTTCCAATTTGTATCCCTTTTATGTGTGTCTCTTGCCTTATTGCTATGGCTAAGACTTCCAGTACTATATTAAATAAAAGTGGAGACAGTGGACACCCTTATCTTGTTCCTGAATTTAGTGGGAAAGCTTCCAGTTTTTCCCCATTTAGTAATATGTTGGCTGTAGGCTTGTCATAAATAGCCTTTATTATATTGAGATATGTTCCTTCTATTCCCAGTCTCTGTTGGACTTTTATAATGAAGCAATGTTGGATTTTGTCAAATACTTGCTCTGCATCTAATGAGATGATCATGTGATTTTTGTCCTTCAGTCCATTTATATAATGTATTACATTTATCCATTTGCATATTTTGAACCATCCCTGCATCTCTGGGATAAAGCCTACTTGGTCAGGGGAATGATCTTTCTGATATATTTTTGTATTCTGTTTGCCAATATTTTGTTGAGAATTTTTGCTTCTGTGTTCATGAGGATGATTGGTCTGTAATTTTCTTTTTATTTTCTATCTTTGCCTGGTTTTGGTATCAGTGTGATGCAGGCTTCATAGAAGTAATTTGGTAGGATTCCTTCTTTTTCTATTTTTTGGAAAAGCTTAGGAAGCAATGGTGTTAGTTCTTCCCTGAAAGTCTGGCAAAATTCAGCAGTGAATCCATGTGGGCCTGGGCTTTTCTTAGTTGGGAGATTTTTGATAACTGCTTAGAACTCCCTGCTTGTTATAGGTCTATTTAAGTGATTAATCTCATCTTGATTTAATTTAGGTACATCATATAGTTCAAGTAAATTATCCATTTCTGTCAGATTTTCATACTTTGTGGAGTATATGCTTTTATAGTATGTCCCTATGATTTTTTGAATTTCTCTGGCATCTGTTGTAATGTTCATTTTCATCTCTAATTTTATTAATTTGTGTCTCTTTTCTCTTTCTTTTGGTGTGATTTGCTAAGGGCTTATCAATCTTGTTTATCCTTTCAATGAACCAACTCTTTGTTTCATTGGTTCCTTGGATTGGTTTTTGTTTTTTTTTGGGGGGGGTACCATTTCATTAATTTATGTCCTAATCATTATTATTTCTTCCTGTCTACTTATTTTTGTTTTGCTGTGTTCTTTTCAAAGACTTTAAGGTGAAGCATTAGGTCATTTGCTTGCAACCTTTCTAATTTCTTAACATAGGCACTTAAAGGTATAAATTTACCGCTTAAGGCTGCCTTCATTGTGTCCCAGAGATTTTGGTATGTTTGTTCTCATTATCATTTGATTCTATAATTTTTTTGATTTCCTTCTTGATTTCTTCATTGACCCATTCACCATTTAGTAATGTGTTGTGTAATTTCCATGATTTTGTGTATGCTCTGTAGCCTTTCTTGCTATTGATTGTAGTTTGATTCCATTGTGGTCAGACAGAATGCAAGGAATTATTTCAATTTTCCTGTATTTGTTAAGATTTCCTTTGTGTCCTAACATATGATCTATTTTAGAGAATGTTCCATGTCCTGCTGAAAAGAATGCATATCCTGCAGCATTTGGATGAAATGTCCTGTATATATCTGTTAGGTCCATTCCTTCTATGACCTCATTTAGTCCAGATGCCTCTCTGTTTACTTTTTCCCAGGATGACCTGTCAATTGATGAGAGTGGGGTGTTGAAGTCACCCACTACCACTGTGTTTCGTGTTACCTGTGACCTTAGTTCTAATAGTGTTTGCATGATGAGTTTGGGGATCCCCATGTTAGGTGCATATATGTTTAGTATTGTAAAGTCCTCCTGTTGGAGGGTGTATTTAATCAATATAAAGTGGCCTTCCTTATCTTTCTTAACTAATGTGGGACTGAAGTCTACCTTCTCCGATATTAGTATAGCAACCCCTGTTTGTTTACTGGGTCCATTTGCTTGAAACACCATTTTCCAAACTTTCACCCTAAGATAGAGTCCATCCTTTGTAGAAAGGTGGGTTTCTTGGAGGCAACAAATTAAGGATCCTGCTTTTTAACACAGTCTGCAAACCTATGTCTTTTGGTTGGGGTATTGAGGATATTGATATTAAGAGATATTATTGAAAGGTGTGTATTCATTTTTGCCATTTTTTGTAGTTCTTCCGGTTTTACCTTTGCTCTCTTGTTTTAACTAGTATTTGAGTATTGTTTGTTTTTTCCTGGTTCCTTATATGTGTGCTTTTCTTTTCCTTCAGCATGGAGGATTCTTTCAAGTATTTCCTGTAGAGCTGGTTTTGTCTTCAAAACTTCAAAACAAAACTCCTTTAGCTCGCTTTTGTCATGGAATGCCTTATTTCTCCATCTATTTGGATGGATAGCTTTGCAGGATAAAGTAACCTTGGTTGACAGTTTTATCTTTCAGAACTTGGAATGCATCACTCCATGCCCTTCTGGCTTTTAAAGTTTGTGTTGAATAGTCTGCTGTAATCCTGATAGGCTTGCCTTTGTAGGTAACTTGATTTTTTTCTCTAACTGCTTTCAATACTTTTTCTTTGGTTTTTGTGTTTGGTAGTTTGATTATAATATGGCAAGGAGAGGTTCTTTCCAGGTTTTGTCTGGCTGGTGTTCTAAAGGATTCCAGATCTGCACTGGCACCTCTTTCCAATTTGGGAGAAGTTTCCTCCTTTGATTTTGTTGAAGACGCATACTATGCCTTTGGATTGAAATTCTTCTCCTTCTACAATGTCCTGATTTCTTATGTTTGATCTTTTCATAGTGTCCCAAATATCTTGAAATTCCCACTCATACTTTTCTATTAGTTTGTCTTTCTGTTTGTTGGACTGTATTAGATCTGCCACCTGGTCTTCTGGGTTAGATATTCTGTCCTCTCCTTCATCTATTCTACTGGTGAGATTTTCTACATAGCTTTTTTTATTTCATTAACTGTGTTCTTCATTGCTAGTAATTCTAACTTGTTTTTCTTTTTCATTGCTATTTCCTTATTTATGTCTAGTATTGACCTCTTTATTTCATTAAATTGGCATCCTGTGTCTTCTTTGCTTCCTTTGATTTCTTCCTTGAGTTCTTTGAACATATTTATAATCATTCTTTTGAAATCTTTCTGAGGCATTTCCTCTAACTTGTTCTCACTGGAGGTCATTTCTCATGCATTAATACTTTTTGGTGGATTTTTAGTGTCTTGATTTTTGATGTTTCTTGTGTTATAATGTATATATTTTTGCATCCTGGATTATTTAATGATTGGATTTTCTAGTTAGCTGGGTATTATTAGATGTATCAATCAATCTGATGTTACATATCTTCATGGTAGGAGCTTAAGTCACTAGGTGTGGCTCTCAAGACTGTCGGGGTATCTACAAAAGTGACTCTAGGTGTTGAGTTTGCCTGCTATGAGAGTATTCAAGTAGGCTGAGTGGAACCAAATACAGATAGTTTCTAAAGTTTAACTAAACAATGTACACTTTCAATGAAAAACAGCACAGAGTATTTATCCAAGAGTAGGTATTATGACTACCAGATCCTCTGTCTGTCCCTTAGTCTGTGTGGTTCCTCACCCACTCCCTTAATCCTGACCACAAGGAGGTTAAGATTTCTGGTCTGTAGAGGGTTCCAAGTCAGTTTGTAACCAGGTGAGACCCTTCCCTAATGTATAATAGAGGAGGAAACAAAGCCACTATTAATCAAGAAGCAACAAATAACAACAGGACACTGGCGGGCAGCCAGCATGGCTGACAGGCAGGGGATTGTGTCTGAGCTGGTGCAGGCAGACAGGTAGAGTGAGCCTGAGTTCGCTTGAGAGGTGGAGGCAGGAGCACTAAGTGGGCAAACGGGAAGGGCAGGCTAAGCTTGCACAAGTGGAGATGTGCAATGTGTGTGTGTCAGGCAGATGGGCCAGTGGAGCCTGAGCTCAAGCAGGCCAGCAGGCGAAGCAAGCCCAGTTAATTACAGAATGATGACTCTTAAGGCAGAGTTAATTTATAAGTAAATGACATAAAATTAAAATAAAAATATACTATAATCTGATGGAGGAACTAGAGTCAGTTAAAATAAAATTGAGTGAATTATCCTGAAATATGAAAGCCTTTTTGTGAATTATTCAACAAAAGTTTCAGGAATAAGACAAATTCCCCAAGAAGTAAGGGAAAGGAATTTTGGGTGTCACAACCTGAGCAAGGGAGTGCTGGTTTTGCTGTATATGAGTGCGGAATAAATACTCACATTGGAAGTACTTCGTCTTAGATCAAATGCTAATAGAATGTAGATTTGATAAGGACAAAAAATAGAAGTAAATTTAATAACATACAGAGGAGAACTCACTTTTATATTAGTGCATAACCAATAAGATATTTGAAATGAGTATAACAAATTTGACACATTAATGGGTGGAGAAAATATAATAGATAAAAGTTAATGACAAAAAATCTTGTCGCTAAGAGAAAATAATTGTTAATTATGGCCAGAGATGCTAAACATTTGAAACAGAAAATGGAAATATTGAAGAAATCAGATGTAGATTTTTGGAAGCTGTTAGGACTCTGATAAAGAGATGTTTCTTGAGGATTGAAGAAAAAAAACTTTCTGTAATAAGGATTTATAAAGTAGATTAAACAATATCTGCTTTACATAAAATTTTTAAAAATGAAATTTAAGAAATAAGCATTCATGAAAATAATAAATCATGTCATCATATGCAAAGTTATGCATGATTCACTTAAATGTAGTATAGTAACAGAATGTCAAATGTATTTACTAACAAATATACACATTGGATTTGAAATATTTGTGGTTGTTCCTAAGCTATTTTTCTTTTTAATTAAAATATTGTCAATTCACCAATAAGTTTAAGAATCAACAATTTAAGCCGGGCGTGGTGGCGCACGCCTTTAATCCCAGCACTCGGGAGGCAGAGGTAGGAGGATTGCCGTGAGTTCGAGGCCACCCTGAGACTCCATAGTGAATTCCAGGTCAGCCTGGGCTAGAGTGAAACCCTACCTCGAAAAACCAAAAAAAAAAAAAAAAAAAAAAAAAAAAAAGAATCAACAATTAAGACAACAGTTAAGACTACAAAATTTAAAAATACAAAAAAAATTACTGAGAAAATTTATTCATTTTCCTATTAAAGAAATATAATAAATTATTATAAAGCATTTTGAGATTGACATGTCCATATCAAGATACTTATATAACTAAATGTTTTCTCTGATCTAGCACATTTCATAAAGTGTCACAAAGAAAGCACACTGAGATGTTTTCATTCTTTATTTTGGAGGTGATCAAGCTAAAGTTGCTAGAGAGTGAGAAAAAATGTTACAGATAATGTTCATTTAATTTAGTGTTTATAAAATTGATATAATTGTCTAAAGATTAACATATACTCTCAAATTAAAACTGTGATGAAAACTTAATTAAATTAGAAGTTACTATTTCTTTCAAAATTTACTCTGATAACATACAAGTCACATCAGTTAGCTAAATAGAACCCTAAATTTGCTATTACAAAGTTTATCAGAAAAGGTAAACTAATCCCTTTCATTTTCTTTTATTTTACTGTCTGTGTGTTTGCACAAATATTTTAATCAAACATGACAAACTGATTAACATCTTTATCTGACTAAACCCTAGCTGTTTTAAAATTCCAAGGTATATAAATAATTAATTGCAGGGAGCCACATCTAGTCCCCACCACTAGATGGCGCTGGCACTGCAGGAAACCACATCTAATCCGCCATTACAAGATGGCGCTAACCTCGTGGTGTTCAACTTCTTTTACGACAGTGCTTTGGCGCCAACCGTATTCAAGGTACGCGCATGCGCTTGACGCAACCTGTCCTGAGCCTATCCCGTGGCGCCTGGTGGTGGCAAGCAGATAACAGCCAATCAGTAGGTGCCTCATTGCCCATCCCCCTATAAAAGTAGCTGCACACCCCGCCCCCGAGTCTTTCTCCATCCGCTCTCCTGTTAACCAAGAAGCTCTCCAATAAAGTGTGATCAAGAAGGATCCTCGTGTGGTGATTGTTCTTTTCCCGCTGGTCGGGGGGGCTCGCCGCAAAGTGGTGCCGAAATCCCGGGAAAGACCAAAGGAGGATTCAGAACTTGACACACGGAGAGGAAGGTACCGGTAAGTCATTCTTTTTTTTTTTTTTTTTTTTTTCTTTTCTGTGTCTCAGTCATGTCCGTGTCTGAGGGCCTCGCTGCTCTTGCTGTTTTCGGTTTGTTTTGTCTGGGTCTTTCTATTGTTTTGCGTTTGTTTCTATCTTGCCTAGTCTGTTGATTGCCTGGACCGGTTAAACCCGCGGTAGACAACGCGGCTCTGGTCCTTGGAGCCTTGAGTCAGATAAATCCTCGGTAGATAACGTGGGGCTGGCTGTTAGTTTCATTTCCAGCCTTCCAGCTCGTGATGGGTAATACATCGAGTGCCCGGTATTCTCCCATTGATTTTACTCAGCCTATAAAGGAAGTTTTGAAACAACGTGATCTAAAGGTCTCTAATGCCACTATTAAAAAGATTGTTAAAGACATTGATGCTGCGGCTCCATGGTTTGCGGCGTCCGGAGATCTCTCATTGCCCTCATGGGAAAAGCTGGGTAAAGACCTTGAGGCGGCTAGGGAGGAGGGTCACTTAGGTCAAGGTACCCTCCCTTTCTGGAGGATGATACATTCTTGTTTACGTTCTGGAAGCCACCCGGACCCACTTCAGGAGGGCCGGAGACGGCTCAGACAACATCAGGATAGTTTGTCAGAATCTGATGCAAGTGGGGATAGCAAACCCAGATTATATAAGGAAGTACAGGAAAAAAGGGCCAGTCATTTCCCGGGAGGAGTTCCCAATATGGCCAGTCATTTCAAGGAAAAGGTTCCCTGCCATGTAGAGGAGAAGGCACCCCCGTTAGAAGAGAGTAATGAGGGCTCCGGCTGTATGCACAGGAGGGGTGAGGACTTCCCTAGGGCCCCGCCGCAGCAGGGGGCTGTGGGGTTATATCCTTCCCTACAGCCGCTGCGACACCTGAGTATACGAGATGATCACGGCAGTAGTTCTGCTTCTGATCAGGAGGACTCCAGTGGGACAGAGGGACAGGATTTAGAGGAGGCAGCTTTGCATTGTGCTCAGGATACTCAGTTTGTGGGCAGGCGTGTCTGCCCTCCCGCGGTTAGGGGGAGGAGTGCCTTAAAAGAGGAAGTTGGTATTCGGAACCGAGCACCGCCTAGTGCTCTGCCACGCCCTCATGTTCCCCCCCCCCTATGTCCCAGCCGAGGATCGCTGCCATTTTGTTAAGCCGCGGACATGGTCCCGCCTGGCCTCCGCTTTCCCGGTTTTTTTGAATACCACTACCAATCAAAGAGGCTGGGAGCCAATCCCCTATACGGAACTTAAGGATTTAGTTCAGGCCTGCAAAGATTTTGGACCCACTGCTGACTATTCACTTATGCTGCTTTGCAGACTCACGCAGCGCACCCTTACTCCTGGTGATTGGTTAGACTTAGCCCGAGCTTGTCTAACGAGAGGGCAATATTTGGATTTCAGATCACTGATTTCTGATAAAGCCCAAGAACAAGCTAGGCAGAATATTATGAAAGGGGACTGGGACTGGACTTCTGATATGCTTCTGGGGACTGGTCCTTATCTTACAGATCAGCTCAATTTCCATCCAGACGTGTATATCCAAATTAATAATATTCATTATCAGGCTTGGAAGGAGCTCCGTAATAAGGGAGAGGTCGCAGGACAGTTGACTAAGATTGTTCAGGGCCCTACAGAGCCATTTTCTGATTTCTCAGCTAGAATGTTGGAAGTGGCAGAAAAGACAATTGGCCTTGCTGACCACACCATGCCGTTTATACAACAGCTAATATTTGAACAGGCCACTAAGGAGTGCAAAAAGGCTATACAATCAGTAAGAAGGGGAACATTGGATGACTGGCTCAAAGTCTGTCGAGAGATAGGGGGTCCTCTGTCTAATGCAGGATTAGCAGCAGCGGTCATAGCTGCTGCTAAGGCTCAACGGACAGGGAATCAAAAGGGCTGTTTCCGATGTGGTCAATTGGGACATTTTAAACGCCAATGTCCTCAAGCGGATAGCCCAGCCCCTGTCCGAGATGCGGGACCGGCACAGCGCCCCCCTGGGACTTGTCCTAGATGTAAGAAGGGAAAACACTGGGCTAATGAATGTAGATCTGTGAGGGATATTAATGGTCTGCCCCTCCCCCCTCTTTCACGTAATCAGGACCAAAAAAACGGGGGGAAGGGCCCACGTCCCCAGGGCCCACAAATCTATGGGGCAATGCAGACACCTCAGGTCCCGGTGACTGTGGCGCCAGGTCCCCCGCTGCCTCAGCCCGGAGAGCAACATCGGGCTCCGCAGGCCTGGACCTCTGTGCCACCTCCGGATTGGTCTTAACTCCGGAAATGGGCGTGCAAATCCTGGACACAGATGTGTCTGGCCCGCTAGCAAGAGATACGGTGGGCCTTCTTTTGGGGCGCTCCTCCTCTACTTTAAAGGGTCTCATAGTCTTCCCCGGTGTTATCGATCCAGATTATACAGGTGTAATTAAAATTCTTTGTCATTCCCCCTATGGGGCAGTGTCAGTGGCCCCTGGGGACCGTATTGCCCAATTGCTGATTTTGCCTTCTAACCATTCTCTATTTCCTGCACTAGATAAGGAAAGGGGTGACAAGAGCCTTGGGTCTACCGGTGTGGACTTGACCTGCTTGTCTTTGGAGTTGGATCAAAGACACCTTCTGCGCCTGACCATAGAAGGAAGAGAATTCTCAGGACTGGTGGACACTGGGGCAGATAAAAGTATAATAAAATTGGATTCTTGGCCAAAAGCCTGGCCCTTGCAGAGATCAGCTCAGATCTTGCAAGGCTTAGGGTTTGCTAAAACACCACATATGAGTGCAAAGGAGTTAACATGGACCACTACAGAGGGTCAAAAGGGAAAAATCCAACCTTTTGTGTTGGATGTTCCCATTAATTTATGGGGAAGAGATATTCAGACCCAAATGAATCTCCGCTTGACCAATGATTATTCAGAAGCTAGTAAAAATATGATGAAAATTCAGGGCTTTGTTCCAGGCTCAGGTCTAGGGAAGCACCTTCAAGGGCGACCTCAACCCATCATCCCGGAGGAGAAGCTGGATCGCTTTGGGTTGGGTTTTTCTTAGGGACCACTGAAAATTCTGCTTCCAATTTTGAACAGGTGCCCATACCTTGGATGACTCATAAGCCAGTGTGGGTTCCTCAGTGGCCCCTCTCACAGGAAAAACTGGAAGCAGCCCAGAGGTTAATTGAGGAACAATTGCAGTTAGGCCACCTGGAGCCCTCTATTTCCCCTTGGAACACACCTATATTTGTGATCAAAAAGTCCTCTGGAAAGTGGCGATTATTACATGATTTGAGGGCTGTCAATGCTCAAATGCAGGTCCTGGGCCCAGTTCAGAGGGGCCTGCCAGCGCTTTCTGCTCTCCCCAGGGAATGGCCAATGATGGTTTTAGATATTAAAGACTGTTTTTTCTCCATACCCCTTTGCCCTCAGGACAGAGAGCGTTTTGCTTTCACATTACCAGCTGTAAATCATGAGAAGCCTGATGCCCGCTTTCAGTGGCGTGTGTTGCCACAAGGGATGTCCAACAGTCCCACTATGTGCCAGCTTTATGTAGACTCAGTGTTATTTGTAGTAAGACAACAGTTCCCCTCTTTATGTATGATCCACTATATGGATGATATCCTACTCACAGCCCCCACCTTAGATGTTTTGCATGTCTCCTTTCAGGAGGTCGTCAAGGCGTTGGAACATAAGGGTCTTTTTATTGCCCCAGAGAAGGTCCAGCAAACGGATTCAGTAAATTTCCTTGGGTCCGTCATTGGCCTTCAGTCTGTGAAACCTCAAAAAATTTGCATCCGTACCTCCCACTTGCATACATTAAATGATTTTCAAAAACTTTTGGGGGACATTAATTGGTTGCGAGGTTTTCTCCATGTCCCCCGTGCAGATTTGTTACCATTGTTTTCCATTTTGGAGGGTGATCCTGAGATTACCTCTCCTCGTGTGCTCACTGAGCCAGCTCGTCAGGCCTTAAGCAAAATAGAAAAGGCCCTTATGAAGGCACAGCTTAAACGCTTTGACCCTTCTAGTCCACTTCTTCTCTGTATCCTAAAAACAAGGGATGTCCCCACAGGAGTGTTATGGCAGGACGGCCCTCTTTTGTGGATTCATGGACATTCCTTGGGAGCTCGCACCCTGCAGTACTTCCCACAGTTGGTTGCCCAACAGGCTTGTTTGGGTTTGAAATCGTGCCTAACTCATTTTGCAAAGTTGCCTGATAAGCTTATCATCCCCTATACTAAGGAACAAGTAGAGACTCTATCCGGTACGGTTGATGAATGGAGCATTCTTATGTGTGCTTTTCCAAATCCTATAGATAACCATTACCCAAAAAGCCCCATTCTGTCCTTCGTGGAAAAAAATTTAGTCTATTTTCCCCGGGTCACATCAAAGGGCCCTTTGCCCTCAGCCCCTGCCATTTTCACTGATGGTTCAAAAACAGGTCGCGGAGCTTATATGGTTCAGGGCTCAGAACCTGTGGTGAAGTTCTATAGGCCTGACTCTCCCCAAATTGTGGAATGCATGATTGTCTTGGAGGTGTTTCAGACCTTTGGTAGTTCCTTTAATTTGTTCACAGACTCACAGTATGTGGCTAATGCAGTTGTTGGACTGGAAATTGCTGCCTCTATTCGTTCTGCTAGTCCTGTCTCAAACATTCTTTCTCAAATTCAATCTCTCATTTGGCAACGCTCCTCCCCCTTCTATGTTACCCATGTTCGTGCTCACTCCTTGCTACCAGGACCTATATCTCAAGCAAATGACTTGGTAGACAAAGCCACGCGGATGACCATGTTAGCCATGAGTAGTCCTAAAGATATGGCCACCGAGTTCCATAGACTGTATCATGTTCCTGCTAACACCTTAAGAAAGACCTTTGCCATTTCTAGGTCCGAGGCACGTGATATTGTTAAGGCTTGTCAATCCTGTGTCACTTTCCTGCCTTCTCCACATGTGGGTGTGAACCCACGGGGCCTAAGACCTGGTGATCTTTGGCAGATGGATGTTACTCATGTCTTGGAATTTGGCAAGCTTAAATACCTGCATGTCTCGGTGGATACTTGCTCAGGAATCATACATGCTTCTCCTCTTGCAGGGGAAAAGGTTACTCATGTAAAAACTCATTGTTTGGAAGCCTGGGCGTCTTGGGGAAAACCGCGACGCCTAAAGACTGACAATGGCCCTGCTTATGCTTCCTCTGGCTTTCGTGCCTTCTGTGCCCAGATGCAGGTTGCCCACACTACTGGCCTACCTTACAACCCACAAGGCCAAGGTATTGTGGAGAGAGCAAATAAAAGTTTAAAAGCTATCCTTTTTAAACAACGAAGGGGGATAGCGGAGAATGCAACCCCCAAGGAGAGAGTCTCTCTAGCACTCTATACCCTTAACTTTTAGTTTTGGATGTTCATGATAGGTCTGCAGCAGACAGACATTGCCACCAGGGGGCACAAGCACATCCGGAACTGGTCATGTGGAAGGATGTGTTGGATAATAAATGGAAGGGACCGGATCCTGCTTTGGTAAGATCCAGGGGAGCTGTTTGTGTCTTTCCACAGGACCAGGAATCGCCACATTGGGTCCCGGCCCGGCTAGTCAAGACGCTGACATCAACTCCAGAGGAGAGTCCAGGGGACGAGGATGGCCATCCAAGTACGAGTGCCAAAGATCCTGTGGATGCTGATCCTTATGTGCCTGGAGACTAGTAGAGGAGAATTGCGCTGGGGCATCCTGTCTGTTTTCCCCAAGCCCCTGCCCGTTCGCCACACGGCGAGAGTCCTTCCTCGGTTCTTCACCACTCAGCAAGGTCTCAATCTCCCTGCGGTTGTTAAAGACCTGACCCTTGCCCCCCTGGGGGAGGCTCGACACTTCGAGGAAAGTGGAAGTCTCTGCTTTACTCTCGCCCGTGAACGTGACTCTTGTATACAACTGGAGATGCAGGCATTTGCTTGGTTTAGGGGGGACAGGAGATGGGGCCCAGAATCTACCTCTCGGAATTCGTCCCACAAAACTTATAGTTACCCCTTCTCAGAAGAGGTGATATGGCTCAATGGTACCTTTTTTCGTGGCCAGAGAGGTACTGTGACTCTGCCTCAACCACGCCTGGCACCTCACTGTATGGGAACTTATGAAGGGGACCTTTGGCCATGGACGGAATGCCAGTCCAGTACTGTGGGCTGGGCAGATGTGGGACGGACCTTTACTTATTCCCCGAATATGAAAGGGCCTTTTCCTTTACAGTTTTCGTGGACGGAGGGACCATTTCTACAGGATGGTACTATGAACCCATTTTCAAAGTGGGTTCTGTGTGGGGTTAATGGTAGCTGCACAGATATGACACCCTTTGTTTTATTACGGGGGGGGGACAGTTGCCCGTAATAATGTGTCTGGAGTAATCCATGAGCTACTATCCCTGAGCGAATTCCTTGAATGGCGATATGAGAGAGTGCTCGGGGGTGTCACCCGGATAGGAAAATACCTAGGAAAAAATGCCTCTTATGCCCCCACCCCGGTGTGTGTCCATCCACCATTCATGTTTGTCCTTAGTAACTTTTCTTTCAGCAATTGTTCTAATGCTTCTTGTTATTTGTCCCAATGTTGGGACGCAACACTCTATCACAGAGCCATGGTACTTAGGGTCCCCCGTTGGGTCCCCGTGCCTGTAGAGGCTCCTAGTACATTGTCTTTGTTCAGGCATAAGAGAGATTTTGGAATTACGGCCGCTGTTATTGCTGCGGTGGCGGCTGCTGCTGCCGCAGCTACAGCCGCAGGTGTAGCCATGGCTTCTTCAGTTCAAACCGCCTCTACCTTAAATACCTTGGCTTCTTCCACAGCTGCCGCCTTAGACACACAATCAAATTTAAATTCCCAACTCAAAGGTGGCATTATGATCCTAAATCAAAGGGTGGACCTAGTTCAGGAGCAAATTGATGTTCTTTGGCAAATCGCTCAGTTGGGATGTGAATGGAAACTTAATGCCTTGTGTATCACTAGTGTTCAATATGAAAACTTTACAAGGGCAGCAAATCTGTCAAAGCAACTGTCCTTGTACTTGGCAGGGAATTGGTCCCTAGATTTTGATGCGGAATTGGAAGAACTAAGGCAAGCTATTGTTATGATCAATTCCACACGAGTGGACCTTAGCCTGGCTGAGGGTTTTACCTCTTGGCTTTCCTCTGCCTTTTCCTTCTTCAAGGAGTGGGTAGGGGTAGGGATGTTTGCAGTTTGCTGCCTTGGGGGCTGTGCGCTGTGCCTCTGGTTGATTTGTCGCCTGCAAGCCCAGACCAGGCGGGACAAGGTAGTTATTTCTCAAGCACTTGCCGCTTTGGAGTGTGGATCCTCCCCCCAGATTTGGCTGTCGGCCCTGAAAAACACCTAGTTTTTCCCTGGCCCCTGCCCCCTTAGGGCCTGAGGTGCTCATTATACAAGGAGGAGCAGAGGGTTGGTGTTGGGAACACGACATTCATTGGCGCTCAGGCTGCGAGACAAAGTACTGCACATGAGGTATGCTCTTAGCAGCCTCATGGAGGGCATGTTTGATTGCATATGGGTTGGTACCGACATCCCATCTCTGAGAAAAGGTACCGGACAGGTGAGGCACCAGCCTGGCTGGCCACCTGGCCTGGGGTCTTCACAATGTCCTTTTGTTTATCAGAGATCAAACCTCTACCTTCACCTGCTGCGCTTTATAATAGAAAGGGGGAACTGCAGGGAGCCACATCTAGTCCCCACCACTAGATGGCGCTGGCACTGCAGGAAACCACATCTAATCCGCCATTACAAGATGGCGCTAACCTCGTGGTGTTCAACTTCTTTTACGACAGTGCTTTGGCGCCAACCGTATTCAAGGTACGCGCATGCGCTTGACGCAACCTGTCCTGAGCCTATCCCGTGGCGCCTGGTGGTGGCAAGCAGATAACAGCCAATCAGTAGGTGCCTCATTGCCCATCCCCCTATAAAAGTAGCTGCACACCCCGCCCCCGAGTCTTTCTCCATCCGCTCTCCTGTTAACCAAGAAGCTCTCCAATAAAGTGTGATCAAGAAGGATCCTCGTGTGGTGATTGTTCTTTTCCCGCTGGTCGGGGGGGCTCGCCGCAATTAATTCTCTCTCTGCTTGAAAATAAGTAAACAAAAATTTTAAAAAACATGATGTTGTGAAAACAACCTTGTGTTTCTTAATAAATTAAAGTCAAACATGGAAATATTTGACAGAATGCTTCAAGCTTTGAGAATACTTCAGCAACCATAACTGCATTGGTTATGTATAAACATTTTATCCTACACATTCATCTATTTAAAATTAAATTTTATTTTACTGTGGGTTCTATTGTGGGATCACAATGCTAACTATTCCGACTGTCTTCTTTCAGGAGACAACACAGAGATCTTCATACAATAATTAAGTTGTGAAGTTTCACATAAATTAAACTGTATTCATTTTCTTGCTTTATTAAATTTTTATTTACAGAGGCAGTTTGTATATGAATTCTGTATGCTGAGACCACAGGCATATCCTCTATATTCTGTGGCTGTATAAGCTACTTTTTTCCATGCACATTGCCTAGTAGTTCAGAGTATACACAGTCCAACATGGCAGGGCAGGGATGGTGGCTGCTCCAGCTGGCTACAGGGTTGTGAGAGTATGCAGCCCTACTTGTTCAATCATAGATGACCAGGAAGAGCAGGCATCTTCACTCACAAACAGGGTTTGACTATAATCTTCAATGCCTGTCCATAACAACACAGTACATCTATGTAGGCCCTACCTCAAAAAAAGTTCCCCAGCCTCCTCAAATGTCACCAATAGTTAAGGATCAAATATGCAAACACATGAGCTGTTGGACATTTCACATTCAGACCACAAAAGATCATTAAGACATAATCATTATTTACGGTTAGATCATACAGTTTTGACTTTGGAACACACTGAGAAGTCTTCCAATCCATACAGATTCTTGACACATTCATATAGCTTTAGATACTGCTGGGCTGAAAGGATGGAAGCATAATAATTGAACATATCTATTGTGTGTTTGAAAATAAAAAAAAAAGATGTACAGATTACTTTGATGTCTTTTTAAGTTAAATCACACTCGACAAAGAATCATCTTCTGGAATGTGGGCAGTATACAGGATCTGTTTTTTTCCTGCTTCGGATTCCATGGCCTCCATCCACAAGCATCCTTCACAATCCAGAGATGAGTTTCATTTTGAATGACAGCCAAATTAGTGAAAACATCCCACTAAGATTCTAGCAGGAATGTTGAAAAGCTTGGAAAGAGTAATTTTGTAAAACTTCTGAAAAACAGAAACAAAAAAAGATTCTTGAATTAATTTCTTTCTTGCAGGCTACTTGCTATTCCCAAATATCTTCTGAGGTATATTTAAGGTGGTCTCAAAGATTAATGTTTAAATTAAGAGCATTTCTGTGTATGAGAAGAAAGATATGGAGGCAAGAGATATAGACTGAGAAAGAGAATGCTCTAATCTGCATGTTAAAATTTGATTTCAGGGGCTGGTGCGATGGTTAAGCTGATTGCCTACAATACCTAAGGACCCGGAATTGACTACCCAGTAGGCATAAAAAGCCAGATGCACAAAGTCGTGTATGTATCAGGAGTTTGTTACCAGTGGCTACAGACTCTGGTGGGCCCATTCCCTATCTATCATCTCTCATTTATTATCTACCATCTATCTATGTATCTATCATCTATCAATCTATCTATCTATCTATCTATCTATCTATCTATCTATCTACCTATCTATCTATCATCTATCTATTATCTTTCATCTATCATCTATCTATGTGTCATCATGTATCATGTCTCGCTCCTTGTAAATAAATAATTTAATTTCACTGTATTTGTTTTCTTCATATCTTTTCTTTATTTGTATCTACATGTTTAGATGAATAGATCTTCACAATATGTACCTGCACACATTTTGGGAGAAAACATTCAAACATATAAATTTTATTATTTTGAGATTTTTACTTGAATGTTGCATGCAATCAGAGCTTATTTCTGTTTTCATAGTCATGAGTGTTTTCTTCTAATATTTATTTTTTGTTTACACAACTCCATTTATAAAAGAATTTTTTTGTTTTATTTTTCAATGTAGAGACTCACTGTAGCCCAGGATGTAGTCCCACTGTGGCTTCAAATTCAGATCAGTCTTCTTTTTTTTAAATTATTTTTATTTATTTATTTGAGAGAGATAGTGAGAGAAAGAGGCAGAGAGAGAGAGAGAGAGAGAGAAAGAAAGAATGGGTGTGCTAGGTCTTCAGCCAGATGCATGTGCCACCTTTTTCATTTGGCTTACATGGGTATTGGGGAATTGAACTTGGGTCCTTTGGCTTTTCAGGCAAGTGCTTTAACCACTAAGTCATCTCTCCAGCCTCCCAGATTGGTCTTCTTACCTCAGCCTCTGAGTGCTGGGACTAAAGGTGTATGCCACCATGCTCAGCTTAACAAAGCATTATTATTTTTTTAATTTTAGTTTTATTTATTTATTTGAGAGAAAAAGACGGAGAGCGAGAAAGAATGGCGACACTTGGGCTCCAGACACTGCAAACAAACTCCAGAGATAACAAAGAATTTTAATGAAAAAAATTAAGGGCACATGTTCTGCTTGAGAAGAGTAAATGTGGCAAACTGTATGGTAACTATATTGAAAGAGAAAACAAATCTCATATGTTGGTTCCTTTTTATGATTTTCATTTTTACTTTCTGTGTGTGTGTGTGTGTGTGTGTGTGTGTGAGTATGTGTGTGTGTTTGGTGTGGGTAGGGGGAGAAAAGTGTGCAGAAGTATGCCTATGCATGTGGTGGAGGCCTGTGTATGACATAGGATGTCTTCCGCTATCACTCTTCACTTTTCACATTTTATTTTATTTTATTTTATTTTATTTTATTTTACTTTACTTTACTTTACTTTACTTTACTTTACTTTATTTTATTTTATTTTATTTTATTTTATTTTATTTTATTTTATTTTATTTTAGACAGTCTCTCTCTGAACCCAGAGTTTGCTCTTTCAGCTAGTTTTGCTAGCTAGCTTATCTGGGAATCCCTTTCTCCTATTCCTGATAGTTTGAATTATAGGAAATCATCACCCACAACTCAGCCTTTTTCATAGTTGCTGAGGGTCTAAAACAGGTCCGTATGCTTGCATGCAAAGCACTTTATCCACTAAGCCAAATCCACAGTCTCATTTCTGTCTGTGATAGCTTTTGCTGTTGTTGTTTTGAGGTAGGGTCTTGTCCTAGCCCAGGCTAACCTGGAACTCACTCTGTAGTTCTAGGCTATCTTCAAACTAAGAGCAATCCTCCTATGTCTGCCTCCCAAGTGTTGAGATTAAAGTAATGCATCACCAAGCCTGGCCTATTTTCTGTGATTTTAATCTAAGTTCCATGATGAAAAATTTTCTCTATCTTGATGTATTCATTTGTAAACAAATTTGGGAGAGTGTAGATTTGGGTAAGTCAGAAATCTCTAATGTGCCACAGTTACAGTGATTATGTAGTAATTCCTAGATCCAAACAGAAGGGACTAAAGGCAGATTGAATGTCTCTAGTGTTCAACACAATAATGACAGTGCAGATTAGGCAAAACGAAATTAGGAACAGTGCAATCTCAGGCAAATGTCCGTCTGCGATGGTACTATGATAGATGCTACTAAATTGAGGTAAAATGCTGAAGGAAACAGGGATCAGTCCTTCTGTTAAATAAATAAAAGGATATGCAGGCTTAAGAAAAGAACTGAGGTAAGAAGCTTCTCTATGTTAAAGCATTAGTAAGATTCCTATATATCTGTTGCCTGAAGCAACTGTTTGAAAGGACTTATTATTATTCAAAAGATAACAAACATCATTTGAGTTTGTACATGGTGGACATCCTGATTTATTCAATTCCAGCATTATTTCTAATATACATATTTTGTTAAAAAGAACAGGGAATTTTTGTTGCTCATAATGTGACCAATTTAATTTATAAACTAGACAAAAAGTAAGTCAGAGGCAACAATAAGCTGCTCTTCTCATGCACTAGATCATTCTTCTAAGGTGGTTTACAAATTTTTCAGTAAAATTTTTAAATTTGGGCTGGAGAGATGCCTTAGCACTTGCCTGCAGAGCCAAAGGAACCAGGTTCCATTCCCAGGGACCCACATAAAGCCGGATGCAGAGTGGTGCATGTGTCTGCAGTTCATTTGTAGCTGCCGGAGGCCCTGGAGCAACCATTCTCTCTCTCCCTCTATCCTCACTCTAACAAATAAATAAATAAAATATTTTTAAAGTATTGAAGTGACATCACTTCCCATTGTTTCCCATGTGCCACATATTTATAGTGTTTATTTATTAATAAAATGTACTTCTCTGTTTATTTAGTAATGTATTGATGAGTGGATTTCTATGATTCTAAATGTTATTTCAATTTTAAATGTTCTGATGAATTGAAAAATTGATATGGAAGTAAAATATAACCTTATACTCGAAATGTTAGCCAAGGGAAACAATATTAAATTATTATTGATGTCAATATAGTAATATATAGATCACATTTTACTGCTACTATATCCTAAGTGAAAATTGATGCTTGATAAAAGGAAGGCTTTGTCTAAGACCGAAAATACAAAAGCACATGAATAGGAAGCATAAGTGATACACAAATCAAAAGAATTTGTTTCTCACAAAGAAGTAATAAAAACTTATTGCTAAGCTTAATAAGGATTATAAGTTTTAATAACAAAATGTGTCAGATGATCATGTTGGAAAAGCAGCAAAACAAAATTACTAGTAAAATACTGTGAAAAATTAATGCATGGTTAATTAAGTTATAAAAGGACTTTGTATTTGAAACATTTAATTAAAACAATTAATATAATGGCCAAACAAATGTATATAGCTTCATTATAAAACACCAAAAACCTAGAAGATGAGCTATTAATCATGTAAGTTTTGTTAATTCAATTAACCATATTTAAACATGAAAACAATTTGTTTCATATAAACTGATGCTTCCCTGAAGAATAATTGTACAGAGTGATATTAGTTCACCTGTAGTTTGATTGAGATACATCACATCAAGTCAGTCACCAAGTCTATTTTGACATACTATAAGTGTGCAAATATTAAAATAATGTATTTAAAATATTTTATAAAATAAATTTATGTGTGGATATGATAACATAATCTCTAGAAATAAGATAAGAAAAAGAAATGCAATGCACCCTGACATGGAGATAGTCATTGTCTTTCAGGTGGGGTGAAGAAATAAATGGAAAAAAATTTTAAAAATAGCATTATTATAGAAATTCATAGTTTCCTTAGTATTTGTATAACATGAAGATATTACGACAATGTGTATACTGCTATAGATTAAAGGATTACTGGAATTGACCATGGGTAAAAAAATCTCAATTTATTGAAAAAGGAAGTGACATGATTATATAGAGGAAAATGATTGTTCTTTATTTTTGTTTTTTCCTTGTGAAATTATTAATAGGTTATATATGAATCAAAACAAAATAAGCATTTGAGAAAACATGATTAATTTTTACCAGTAATTATCTTGATATCTCAAAGAACTCAAATTAGACATTGGTATTAGATTATCCAAGAGGCATAAATTTCTAGTGAGTTTAAATAAACTTAAATATTGATTAAAACTGGACTATGGTGGGTTGGTATATGAAAGGAAGAAGTGCTTTGTCTGGAATGTACTATAGGCAGTTTAAGAGAAAGGCTGAGTGGGCTTTCCCTATGTCTTGAGAACTAAGGCAAAATCATAATTTAAAGTAATGGACTTTTGTATTAGGTGAAACATAGAGCAGAAAGATGTGAATGATTTTAGCTTGGCATAGACAGAAATAAAGTTTCAGGCCAGAGAATGAATCCCAGCTCAGCTGCAAATGTTGGAGAGATGACCACCATGGAGGCTGCCCCAACTCTTCTCAGTGGGAAAGTGCTTAAAGAGTGCTGGTACCCTTCCTTTGAAAGGAGAGTACCTAAAGTAAGGTGTTGAAGATCAGCTTTTACCCCCTTCCTATATTAACAACTTCGTCCCATAGGCCACCTGGAAGGAAGATTGGTTTGGGAAGAAAGAAAAATGAAGAAACAAGGGACATTGGATTTATAATACGATTTGTTGGAGATGGTCATATGGTGATGTAAGGAAGTGTTATTGAAGTCCCTGCATGGAGACATTGTAAGGCCACTGCAGGGGATCATGGCATGGAACTGTGAATTACAGTGTAGACCCAGGATTTTGGAGCTGTCAGGACTATGGAACAACCAGCAAGGAGACCTGATTTCCCTGTATCAGGTGAATCTCCCAGGAAGACAAAGAAGCTAAAGAGTGGAATTTGGAACCCAGAGATTTTGTCACAATTTCACAGGTGCCAGACATGGAACTGCAGGATATGAGGGTAGGCCCTGCTTGTTTAAACCGTTTCATTGGTCCATTTTTTTTTTTTCCTGCTGTGCCTCAGTTTTGCAGTTTCAATGTTTACTCTGCACCATCATTATGTGCTGAAAGACTTGTGATTTGATTTTATAGTAAAGACAGTATCTCAGATTAGACTTTACACTTTGAATTTTGTTGTTGTTGTTGTTTTGAGGTAGTGTCTCAGTCTAGGCCAGGCTGAGCTGGAACTCACTATGCAGTCTCAGGGTGGCCTCCAACTCATGGCAATCCTCCTACCTCTGCCTCCCAAGTGCTGGGATTAAAGATGTATGCCACCACGCCCAGCCAAGACTTTGAACTTTTGAATAGTATTAGGGTTGATTAAAGAAAACTGTGGGACTTTTAAATGAGATCAAATGCATTTTGCATCATGAGATTGTCATGAGTCTATGGGAAATATGGGCAAAATGTGGTAGTATGAATGTGGGATGTCCCCAGTAGCCTAATGTGTTTTGAAGATACCAGAAAAAAATCATGTCTAATCCTCAAAACATATAACAAGTCAGTTGATTCTTCTCTACGTCACAAGATTTGGCAAAAAGATTATCAAGATGTAAGTTTTATGTGTAAGCAGTGAAAAAATATCTGGAAAACCAGGCTGTAGGAAAGGTTTATTTTGGCTCACTGAGTCAAAGTTTCAATGAATGATATTTGGTTGTAAAGTTACAGGTCTATATTGAAGCAGAACATCAGAGTGGGAGGTGTAATTGAATAAGGCCAGAAAGCAGAGAGAAAAGGATGGTGCAGTGCAGTATATCTACCCTCTCATATCCACAGCAACATACTTCCCAAAATAGCCTCATTTCTGTCTTTACTTTTCTTCTTCTTTTTTTTTTGGGTGGGGAGGTGGTTCAAAGGGAGGGTTTTACTCTAGCCCATACTTATCTGGAACTTACTCTATGGTTCCAGGCTGGCCTAACACTCCCAGCAATCATCTTACCTCTGCCTCCCCATGTTGTAATTAAAGACATGTGCCACCATACCTTCCTCCTTTCTATTTTTTCCTTTTTAAAATTTGTTTTGAGGTAGAGTTTCACTCTATCTCAGGATGATCTAGAACTACAACTCATGCTGTATTCCGAAAGTGGCCTCTAACTCATGGTCGTCCTACCTTTGTCCTCTGAGTGCTGGAATTAAAGATGTGTGCACCTCACCAGGCTCCTTTCCATTTTTTTCATCTCCTAATAGTCTAAGCAAATAATAACCCATCAATGGATAAACCCCTTGATGAAATCAGATCTCTCATGATCCAATCATGACAGACAGCTTCTGTATAAGGGAATAAGCCTTCAACACAGGATCTTTTGGGAAATTTCAGAACTGAATCCTAACAGTGAAATATTAGATAGTAACTGGGGTGTTTTTAAAAGCATGTGCTTGTTTGCAAAAACTGCTAGCCCAGGTTCAATTCCCAATACCCACATAATACAAGATGCAAAAGGTAGTGCGTGTGTATGTTGTTTATTTGGACTGGATGACACAGTGGTTAAAGGTACTTTTTTTTGCAAAGCTTGTCATTCCCAGTTAAATTCCCAGCACCCATGTAAAGCCAGAAACACAAAGTGGAACATGTGCCTCTATTCTGTTTACAGTGGCAAGAAGCCCTGGAATGCCCATACATCATCTTTTACTCTCTTTCTCTCTCTCAAATAAGTTAAACTATTTAAACTATTTTTAAAAAAGAATAAAAGCATATAATAACATATATGTTCATGATAATTACATATGTATATTAAATAGGGTAAGTAGGCCCAATTATCAAGGGACTTGAAAATTTCCTACTAATCCATTAAACAAAATGAAACAAACTACTAATAGGATATAATAGACTGTCATCACTGTCATGTCAGCCAGTGATTGGGAGGCTGAGATTACCAGTAGGTGTTAAAATAGGCTTACTGAGACAGCTTTGCCTGTGGATTGTGGTTTGCTAAAATTTCTTCAAATCTGTATGCTTTAATTGCATTTGGGCCATTTTTCAAAATTCTATTTCTCCTTGTTCTGGTGGATGACAGGAGCTGGGTTTACAACTTCACCTCATTTGTTTGGAAGGACTTTTCTAATTTTCATCTAGTAGCCCAAAAGGTATTAGAATGGAATCAGATAATTCCTCACTGCTGAGAAGATGGAAGAAATAAGAACAAGCCAAGGAAAACAATTTCCAGAAGCCAGGAAAGGCAGAGTGACATACTCTCATCGGGACTATTCAAGAGAATATCATTGCTGTTAACTTCATGTGATATTCCAATTCCTGCAGAGTTTTGAGAACACATACGTGTGATACCATGTTTTTTTAAGTAGCTACATTTCCCCGTGGAGTAATGTATGTCTTACACAGAGTACATTCTTAAGTTGATAAGCCCAGGGTTATGGGTTGCCCTAGCCTTTACTATTCTCCATTTCATGCATCTTCCCTTCCTAAGTATTCACCTTGAGGTCAAGATTCAACTTTTAACAAAAATAAAAGTACCTTATAAGAATACCTTGTAGTAACTTTTATCTAGCCACAAAATTACACACACACACACACACACACATACACACATATGTGTGTATGTGTGTGTGTATATATGTGTGTATATATATATATATATATATATATATATAAATTTTTCACACATGCATATATGTATATATAGCATACATAATGTATAAATATGCATACATATATACATACATGCATGAATACTACTTGCATGTTTATGTGTGTGTATATACATATATATGTAAAATACACACACACACATATATACATATATATATATATATATATATATATATATATATATATATATATATATGTATGTATGTATTTGCTCTCTGATCCTGCTTGCAATCAAAGATTTTGGCCTTATGGAAACACTGGAACTTCATTCTTTCAAGACTATAGAACTTTTTTTTTCTAATTTGACAAAGAGAAAGAGGGAGAGAGAGAGAAAGAAAGAGTGAGAGAATTGACATGCCAGGGCATCCATCCACGGCAAATGAACTCTAGACACATGTGGCCCCTTGTGCATCTGGCTAACATGCATCCTAGGGAATTGAATCTGTGTCCTTTGGCTTTGCAGGCAAATGCTTTAGTCACTAAACCATCCCTTTACCCCCCCCCTTTTTTATGAAAATAAAACATCTTGCAAACCATTCCTATACCACGGGTCTCAGTCTCTATGTTCACATCTTAGCCATCAGTAAGAACAAATTTGTGGTCTGGGTTAGTAGCTTACTTGCAAAGAATGTGTGATGTCCTAGGTTCCTTTCCATTACTAAAAAGGGGAAGATGTTGGTTTACAATGTACTATTCTACAAGGCCTTCTTAAGTGACTACAGAAAACATTTTCATGGACTTAGCCAGTCAAAGATGACTTCAGCCAGAAAAAGTTATTTAGGATCAAAATAAGTTAGCTACTTATTTCCACAATGAATTTCAATAAGTCCATAAATAGTAATTTCTAAAAAACATTATCATTCTAATTATTCCTAACATTTTGAAACTTTATGTTAATAGTAACCATGTATATATATATGTGTGTGTGTGTGTGTGTGTGTGTGTGTGTGTGTGTAGATCAGGTAAAGAGTGTTCTGAAATATTATTTGAAGTCCTTAAATAAATAAATTTATATACATCAATTTACATTTAAATTTTTTTCATTCCATACTGATAAAATTATACTTTTTCTGGGTGTGGTGGCACACACCTTAAACCCAGAACTTAGGTGTCATAGGTAGGAGAATCTATTGGACTTCAAGGCTGCCCGGAGACTGCAGAGTGAATTCCAGGTGAGCCTGGGTTAGAGTGAGACCCTACCTTGAAAAACTATATATTAGTTTTATTCTAATTAAATCAAATTTTAGGAATTTCTCATAAGTATCAACTGTATGTTTATAATAAAAAAGTAAAATAGGTAACATTTTCAATGTCTTCAATAAAAGCCACCTGTGAGTAGAAATATCTCTTTGCTTCATGTCATTGTTTATAAGAAGAAATATAGATACACATTTTCTTTCTTAGTTAAGGGGAAATAATGTTTGAATGCTACCATTCCCTGAATTTCACCTACTGTGTTTATATAAGTGATACAGTTTCACTTTTCATTTTATAAGTAATGAGACTTTTTTGTTGTGAGTGTTTTGCCAAAGGCACTGGCAAACCCTCTCCACTTTCTTATGGGAAAACAGGGTGTATTTATACTATATTGTCCCTGGGCTTTGTGAATGTCTATGTCATTGTCAACTATCCCATATAGTTCCTTTCATATATAAACCAGATACTTGGCCACAGTGGAAAAGGATTGTCTTCAAGTGAATGAAGTGGGTAGAGAAGCGTCTAATAGAACTGAAAGATCAATGTGACAAATCTGAGAGCATAGAAGGCACTTGAAACCACAAAGGTAGATACTACATCCAAGAACTGCTCTTCCTTTCCAGGTAAAATAATCCACAATAAAACCTAACATTTAAAGAATAGCTACAAAATAAATACAAAAATCAGAAATAAGTAGAATATTTTTTTTCCTCCAGGTCAATAAAATAAGAAAATCCAACATTTAAATTAAAACAGTAAAGCAGATTGGGAGACTTTAGTTATCATTAACAAAAGCTCACCAAGTTCTAGGCAACTGAATTCTTGTTTTATTTTTTTCTTTTTTATATTGTTTTGCTTGCAATGATAACATTTACTTCTTCTTAAGAAAAAGCACAATGATCTATATTTTCCACCAAAATTAGACAGTATTTCATGTGCTTATAATTATGTCAGTCACCAGTACATTTATACCTACCCATCCAACAATTCACCTACCCAACCATCCTTCCATTCATCATCTATTGACATGTGCATTAACAGTTTTGTTTTTGCTTTATATCAAGGCATTAAATGAATAAGTGTGGCATGATACCCTTCTTCTCTACTAATATACTGGTCATTGCTTTCTCTTTGCTTGGTATGGAATTGTGTGTGTGTGTATGTGTGTGTTTATGTGTGTTTGAGTGGGTGGGCAAGTGCCACACATGTGGAGTTCAAAGGATGATTTTCAATGTTATTCTCCATCTTCCCACTTGTTTGAGGCAAGGTATCTTATTGCTTATTCTGAAGGTACTCATCAGGGGAGTTGGCCATGAACTTTTAGCAGTTTCCTGTCTCTTCTTCCCTTCACCCTAAGCATGCTGGGTTTACAGATGCTTATGCTCAATTATCTGGCTTTATGTGGGTTCTTGAAAGCTGAACTCAAGTACTTCTGCTTGCATGAGAAGTGCTTTGTCCTCCAAGCTAGATTCCCAGCCTGAAGTATTTGTAGACTTGTAATTGCTCTCAATGCTTTTAAGTAATACAGTGAAAGAATTTAGAAACTGATAGGAAACATTTTATATGGTCTAAAAATATATAAAATATGTGGTGTAGTCCATATAGGAAACACATTAAGTTGTTAATGCTTTTAAATATTTTCAAAATTTTAACTTTTAATAATTTGATGATACCAATATAATATTATTATATGAAAACAGTAGAAATATTTAGAAAAACACAATGAAAATTGACAACTTATATATGCACTAATACAAGAATATAGAATGAGCAAATATCTATGCTAATAGAAAAGGAATAGAACAATCAGTAGGACATTCAAAACAAACATTATTGATTTAACAATAAAATATTTCATGGTTTGTTTTACATGTAAAATCTCTCTTCTGATCCCAAGTTCTTCCAACCAACTGGGTGATTAACAAAGTCTATAGACCTAGAAGCCTGACCACAAAATTAACTCTGGATTAAAAAGAAAGAAAATGCATGAAAGGAAGATGGGGAAAAATAGGGGATCAAGAGGGTATTGAAGTGGAATAAGACAAAGAAGATGATATGCATGTATAAAAATGACATAAACAGAAAAAATGTAAACATTAAAAGTATGATTTAAAACTGTCTTAATTTTCTTTTAACATGATGTTAGCAGTGGTTTGGTTTCAACTAAGAGTATATAGTCCCACTGTGTGATGCAATTGTATGGATTAGAAGGCTCTAATCAATGTACAGTGGCAATTTCTAGTATTATGAGTGACAGAAAAAATGTTTGTAGTCCAATATATATTGACAACAGGTTGTTGTTAAAGGAATTAAAATCAAGTAAGGTTTTGGTCAAATTTTTTTTTCTCAGGACATTACAATTTATGTTTCTTTTTCCTCACGATTCTATAAATTACTAGACAGCTGTCATTTTAAAATGCAAGAAACATTAAATACTTTGAAAAATAACCAGTAATAAAACAAACATGAAAACAGCTTTACATGTATCTTATATGATTTATAGACACTAAAACTCTTATAAAATGGTCCCCTATGGATAAGAAGCTCATATATACATTCTTTACTTCTCAAGGTTAGATTTACTCTGATATATATTTCTCTGAACACTTTTCATTTATTTAAAATCTTTATCTATAACTAAAATCATGTAACAAAATTCCCTGCATATGAAATGCAAGTAGAATTTTGAAATGAACATTCCAGTTCTTCATTTTTCAATCAATAATTTAAAAGTTCACTGTTATGTATAAAAATTTGCACAAAGTTTGCTGATTTATGTACAGTTCATGAAATCAATCCTGACAGTACATTAGAGAGGATATTTGGTTACCTTTGATATAGGAGTTTCATCAGATTACTAACATTTCTTCAAAACAACATTAATGACCTCACTAGTTATATTAAAATGATAGATACTTGAAGATTGGTTATAATATTCTAGATTTACTTAATTTTAGTTTTAAACAATAATTTTCTCACAATATTTCAATACCTATGGTTGTGTGAAAAGACACTAATGAAGATAGTTTTGAGATGCAAATAACAATAAACTGGCAAAATTACTTGCGTTGATAACATTGGCACATTCTGATATTTAAGTATACAGTTAAAATTATGAATGTATTTCCATAATAATATATCATATGCACTTATCTATAATATTCACAACTTATGCCATTTATAATTTTTATCCTACATACATATTTTATACAATACATATATCCATGATTATGTATATATAATTTTATATAGCCCATTAACATAATGGTTTTATATATATTCAAATGTATTGTATGAAATATATATTTAGTTTAAATATTTAGATGTATAATATCATATCTAAATATAATATAATTGTATTTATCATCTAATATATACTATACATAATAAATATATGCTTTGATATTGAGGAACAGTTTCACTGTTTCTCAACTTAGGTCTCAAATGTTCAGTGATACTCCTGTCTTGGTCTCCATAAAGCTGAGATTATGGCATAAGCACCCACGAGTGTTTCATGCTTTTTGCATTTTGGCTTGATATTAATTAGCAAAAACACTCCCCACAAACCAAAAGATATTTGGAAAAAAGAGTTACAGAGACAGAAATATATATTATAGCTTGTGAAATCAGTGTGTTCATTAAATTAAAAAGTCATCTCTCAATTTTTTTAATCTTTACATGTTTGCTATATATTAAGTTATAATTTATTAAAATGTTCAAAATGAAAACAGGAATCGTGCTTATGAGCCCATATGATATTGTCTTACATAATTAGGCAGGTTATGAACCATGCTAGGCCATCCTCAGGCTTGAGACCCAGGAGAGCCCATGGTACAGTTGAATATCCAATAGCCAGACACCTGTTTTTATCTTAAAGGCTGTGAAGGAGGGTTGCTAAAAGTTGAGATTCAGCAATGCATTTCCATTTTGTTGGCTACACCACAGTAAGTGGGATTTTGACTTCCTACATTGCTGAGGGGACATATTACTTGTTCATTCTATAATTTATATGATGAATTCTTTTAGCAATACTGTTAGAAGAAATCAAGATTACCTTCCACCTATCTGACATTCCATGGGCCAGCCAAGTCAACAGACAATGTCAGCTGTGTTGGGAAGTCCACAGAGTATCCCAAGAACGATAATTTTTCCTTCTGTGCTGAAAGAATAACTTTGTTTTAATCTTGATTATTTTAAGGGACTTTGACCAATTCTAGACGAGAAACTAAATTTCAGTTCCTGTGGGGCTCCCACGCCAACTAAACATATACAAAGAAACTGGTGCTAGACTGAACACTGTGATAGAAAGTACATAGAAAGAAATAATTATTTGTTGTGTTAAGTACAAACATGGGACAAATAGCAGTGTGACATATAGAAACTTAACAAAACAGGATTCTTCTTATTGCATAAGGTTAAATAAGGAAGTATATTGCATCATTCATTTTCTTTTGTGCTTTCATTTTGGATTGCCATTTTCAGTTTGATAAAAATGCAACTGATTTAACCTGCTGCCATTTGTGAATAAATCACTATATTGGGTCATCTCTTGCCTTGTGGTATGTTTTGAATCACTCAAAAGATGGCAAAATGAGAGCTAAAGAGATGGCTTAGCACTGACCTAGGTCTGACTCCTCAGTACCCATGTAAAGCGAGATGCACAAAGTGGTGCATGCATCTGGAGTTTGTTTGCAGTGTCTAGAGAGAGGCCTTGGAACACCCATATAACCCTCTTTTTTTCTCTCTCTCCATCTTTATCTGCCTGTATCTTTCTTTTTGTAAATTAATAAATAAAATATTAATGTAGAGAAGGCAAAATAAACAAAAACAATAGCAATATAAACAACTATAAAATTTCCCCCTTGGAATTTTCAGTTCTCGGTACAAACTGAAATTGTGCTCACAGAACTGACTATGACCAGCACACTCTCTTTGAAGTTTAGTAGCTTTGTGAGGTTTTCCTCCAGATACCTTTTTCTCCTTAAAACAGCGAAATATTTTTCCTTTTCATCTTTGTAATACATTGGCAATCTATCATCTAGCTTCAAAACTATTTAGCTAAGCATTTTCACCTTTGTTCTTTTTTTTAAAATTTTGTTTATTTTAATTTATTTATTTGAAAGCGACAGACAGAGAGAGAAAGAGGCAGATAGAGAGAGAGAATGGGCGCGCCAGGGCCTACAGGGCCTACAGCCACTGCAATCGAACTCCAGATGCATGCTCCCCTTGTGCACCTGGCTAACGTGGGTCCTGGGGAATAGAGCCTGGAACCAAGGTCCATAGGCTTCACAGGCAAGCACTTAACTGCTTAGCCATCTCTCCAGCCCACCTTTGTTCTTGAAAACACACAATCATACACAGGTTGGCATGCTTACGATATAAACATGAGGATGTTTGATTTTTTTGACATAAGGTATTCTTTAATACTTAAATATGTTTTTTGAAAACTTCAGTAAATAATTGTGCATGAAGCTCTTAAATGTGATTAACAAAATGGCCTAAAGTATTATTTGGGAAAAGGCTTAGACTGGAAAAATTCAGAATGGATTATTTGTAGGTAACAGCATAGAAAATATACTCCCTCAGTTTTCATAACTTTTCCTCAATGAAATATTAACACTGGCTACAGACTGGATGACATCAATGAAAAAATTAAGTCCAAATCATAGTTGTCTTGCATATTTTGCTAGTAGTTAATTTTTTCAACTCAGACCAGTCAAATACTAAATCCCTTGTCCTTAAACTGGAAATTAAATAACCTATTTTATATCATCTATAATCTCCTAAAATGGAATCATTTTTTACGCTATATAGTGCTAAATATGGCATATGTGTGTGTTTAAGCAGTAGTTAGACCTTTTCTAAAACTAATATGCATATATGTATCTTCACCTTAAGACCTATAAATATAATATTTTGCATACCTTAAACCCAATAAAAACCTATTATTTAAATATCAAAGAATCTGATTTGTCTTTAAAATTATTCTTTCATCCCAATATAAAGTAAGAACAGATTCAGGAACTGGCAGAAAGACCCAGACTGTACTTAAAAAATATATATCCAATATCAAATAAAGCTTTCTCACATAAGCAAGCTCTCTTACATCAATATTGTTTTAAAGAGAAAAGAACAAAGGTAATAAATAAATAAAACTGTTTAGGAAAAAGGATTTCTTCAATGATTTTCCTACTGACAGTAAACTCACTTTAAACATTGATGAAGCCAAGAATGCAGAAGTGTCAACAACAAACATGTTTGCTTACACATGCCACAGACTAAGATCATCATAGGTGCTGCTGAGAATTTTCACATTGTGAATATGTCTCTTTTCCATTTTCTGTTCTTATTTATTCCTAACTTTCCTTACAGACACCCCTGTTTAAATTTATTTTTGTCCCTTAACATATTTTTACATTTTGGCATTTTGCTTTTTCTATTCTTTCTCGCCTGTCCTTTCACAAAGTTTGACAAAAATAAAATATTCTCATACACTATTTCTTACATTTTTCTCCTTTATTTATGAGGTTGTTTATATTGAAGCTGGATCAATTATGTAAATTGAGTTGCTTCATTGCATGGTGTCTTAACAAAGCTTACTGCTACTTTGTTTCGTTTGGAACTTGCTTCGTATCAGCTCTGCTTAGGACTGACTACCTGAGAGTCTTCTGATTTGCTTTGTCAGGACGTTACCTGCTAGATGGCTTAGCTCTGGGTATATCTGGAAGCAGGTCAACAAGTGACTTATGTCTTAATAAACTGGTCTCGTTATTAATTTCCCTTGGTGTGTGTGCTCACTGCTGAGTCAAGGATACTTCTAATTAGAGCTCTTAATTCTTGGCTGCCGCAGTGCCTGCATATTGTGGTGTAGGTGCTGTTGTAAGTAAGCTAATCAATACTAAACAAATTATACAGACTTACTATGTCTATGGTCAAGCTCGTATTCTGCAAGGGTTAGGTGATTTCACCCCATTTTTCATCTGGTCATCAAATTTTGTTGGGTTGTCATATTCTCAAAGATAACAGATTCTGAAAATAGCCCAATAGCACAGCTGTATATTATTTCTAAGTGAGAGCATTTTCTTCTCATGGTGTAACAGGCAATTCAGACATCCCTGGGCTTCCTAAGTGAGATATAAAGCAGGTCAGCCTCTGAGTTTGAAGGAGATGAATGTGGTGAGACATTGTTTGGGTGACGCTCTCATGTGCTGACCTTGATGTAGAGTGAAAGGTGATTTAAAATTTAAAGCATGGGAAGTGGAGCTTCACAGTTAACTTAATACATTGATATTCTAAGATTGTTTTTTTCCCCACTTTTTGTGCCTGACCTCACCATCCTCCAGAGTTCATCATCACCATCCAAATATCTTCTTCCCTCTCCATATCTGAACACTTCCTGGAGCATTTAGCTAGCTAACACAGCAGAATCCTAAATAGCCTGCGAAGCCATCCACTTCCTCTCTGAATTGTATTTGCTACAATCCTACTAATGCTACAGGAATAGTGTATCCTCTTTCAAAGATGCAAGTGCCTGGACTTTTCTTGATGGAGTATTTTCTGAAAGTTTAGGCACTTACCCAGCATTCCCTGAGGAGCTACTATTATCATATCAAGTTTCAGATTTTATTGCATTTCTTGTTGTTAACACACTTAAATTCCTTCCTTGACTGTGACATTGATGGAGAATGAAGACTGGTGTTCTGAGGTTCATATTTTCAGCATCTGTCACAGTGGGACACATACACACACACACACACACACACACACGCTCTTTCTCTCTCTCATATATATATATATATATATATACATATATATACATATATATATATACATATAAATATACATACATATATATATATATATATGAATTTCAATCATTTCCCTAGAATGTCCATATGCAAGACAGTTTATATTTTACAGGGCACTCAATGTTAGCATGATGGTTAACTGTAATAAGTAGTCTCCATTAGAAACAAAGTTCATGTATTGGCTGAGCCTACATCTAGTTAGCACAATGGCTCAGATCACTTCTGTTACTCTCAGTGCATTTATTTGAAGTTAAATGCAAATGCAGTGTCATACCTTATGGAAAGGATAAATATTTACATGTTTGCTACAGTGCTTGATTTAAATACTGAACAATGGTATTTATGAGCTTTTGTAATGTAAAATATTTAGTTATTCACAAATACTGGGTAGTATAAAAGGGCACCATATAAATTACCTCAATGTAATGAAATAAATGAGAGCACACAACCACATAGATATCTATATGTATCATTGATATGAAAGAATGTAGAATTCTGCCTCAGTCAAAATTTAGTAAGAAACAAAGAAGCTCCTCTAATTTTTTTCTCTGATTCTGGAAAAAATACATAAACAGAAAACATCTTCCTGTTTCCTGCCATAATCTATTATTAATTGCTATCACTAGCATCCAATAGATTTAATTAGACACATACACATTATTTCCTAAAAGAAAAATTAAGAATTACAATTTCACATGTCTCAATTTTAAAATATAGTTTCTAAAGTACATGATATAATTTCCTGTTCATACTAACATGTCAGCTAACGCTTCTGGAATATTTGTAAACAGGGATGCATGATGTAATTTCCTGTCCATACTACCACGTCTGCTAATGGTTCTGGAATATTTGTACACAGGGATACGTGATGTAATTTCCTGTCCATACTAACATGTCAGCTAATGTTTCTGGAATATTTTTATACAAGGATCCATGGAAATTATTAGAAAGTATCTGTATATATAGCAATGGTTTTGACCAGTGAGTGAACTATACATTGATAAGGAATTTAGGGGGTATATTATCTGAACCATCAGAATCATTGATTATGTATTTCTTCCTGTTGTTTCTCAACTCATATAATATTATTCTGATCTTTTGCTATGAAGAATAAAAGGAGGAATAACTTTAAGTCATTACAAATTCCAACAACTATGAGTTATATAAATTATATCATTTAAATCAACTCCAAAATTCTGTGCTATTTTATTTTCTGTCTTTACTGCTGACCTGTAATTCCTGATAGCAGCATGGGGCTATCATCCACAATGAGCTTTGGATCACAGAGACCTACAGGGTTTCCCAAAAGTAGACAGATTTATGTCAGAGTGCTTGGTGACCCACCATAGGTTAGTGGTAAGACCCTATTGCTGAAGATACCGGACACTGTTGGTATATAGCATGGAGAGATATGTCTGTAAGCTGGAAGAGAGTCAGTCCCCAGACAGCATGTCGAGTGCCAGAAGCTGCTACATGAGTGACTGGGGGATAAACACCAATATCTGCCCAAGCAATGCATGGTCTAACTTACTTAGTAGCAAACAACCTGACGAGATGCTCACACAAGTGCAGTAGTGGCTCATAACCATGATTGGAAACCAACTGCTCTCAATTTGGCTAACTGATCTGCTCAGTGGAACAGAACGCATAGCTGGAGCAAGGAAACAAGTCAGAACCATATCCAAATATGAGGCTGCTCTCCACTAAACTATCTCTAAAAAACAATGGTTAACACGTCTACTTTGTGCTAACTTTACTCTCCATTGGAGAATCTGCTTCTCTTTTTCAGATAGATGCAGAGCCTTTACACATAAGGGGACTTAGAACAAGTATGATTAAGGAACTCTGTCCAAGCTTGAGAGAACAAAGTGGAATAAGGGGCTGAATGATGGTAAGAATCACAGGGTAGGAAGTAATATCATGAGATGTTGCTCCTCCCAGGAAGCTGATTGGTACATACATGACCCCACAGTGAATATGGATAATAACCCTAAGAAGGGCCCACACTGGAATGGAATGGAGTGAGGGAACATGTGAGTAAACTGATGGGAATATGTTCAATTTGTAAATGTTAAAATAAGAATAAATGAAAAACAATTTCTGCAATTTGATAAATTGTTCATTGCACAAAAAAATATCAAACATTTACCTTGAGAGAAATTTTGAAATTCTTCCAAGA
Source organism: Dipus sagitta (assembly GCA_036346955.1). Classification (NCBI taxonomy): domain Eukaryota; kingdom Metazoa; phylum Chordata; class Mammalia; order Rodentia; family Dipodidae; genus Dipus; species Dipus sagitta. Next base: position 27,562,360 of record CM070781.1, on the reverse strand, counting down.
GCTTGTGTTTCTTAAAATATAGCTGCATAACTGCAAAAACAGTCCAGAGCACATATTGTGTAAAAGCATGTAAACTGTGAATTATGAGTTGGATAGGATACCTACTCAGATTAATTTATATGAAATTTAAATTTTGCCTCAAATTCTCTTTGTGTCTGAGATACTTTTGTGTTTTCCAAAAGAAATACATGCTCATATGTCCTCATAAGAAGATAAAGTGTGATTTTAAAATCCATTCTGATTCTATCATCAAAAACATATGGAACATGTTTTCGATGAAATACATCAAAACTTTCACCCTTGCATTTCCTTACTTTCCTTTGCAATGTGTGGTTTGCAAGTGGGGAAGGAAGCATTGTGACCAATGAATGAACTAAATTTATATTCTTCATTTTTCTCAATAGGCTCATACTTAATAGGTATGTGATTTGATGAATGAAGTAGCCTTTCTGTGCCTATGTTTCATCTACACTATGAATGGTTACAGTAAATAAGCTACTGCTATTCAAAGTGTTTAAGACACTTTTAAAAGTAAGAACACTAAAAGCAGTGCATTCCTAGATTACTCAAAAAGCCATAGCTATTTAACTATTGCGAAATCTGTGTTTTTGATAACCAATGCATTTTTCAAATATTGTATAGTTACTCTCCCTTTTCTCAAACAAAATAATCAACCAGAAGAAATTTATGGATTAATAAAAAGGAAATTTATTTTTGGCTTACACTCTCAAGTGAAATTGTCTATCCTATCAGAGAAAGCATGACAGGAGTAGACAATTGGCACCATATCATTACATCAGCAGGAAGAAAGTAGAGAGAATAGGGCTAGCTGGGATGGGCTGTGTATTCATTGTTCTCTACAGGAAAAGAACCAATGAAATGAATTGTATTAAAAAGGGAATTTGTGAACGCTCCTCAGTAGGGTTGCAGGTATTCCCCATGGGGTTGTGGGTTATGTACTGTGGGAGCAGGAGTTATTTTGGGGGGTAGGGAATACCTCTGGGCATGATGTTTCAACGTGTGGCTCTTACAATCTCTCTGCCCACTCTTCCACAAAATTCCCTGAGTTGTGGTAAGTGAGTTTTAAATGTACTTTAGTGATGAGCTCTTAGGAGCCTCTGGATCTCTTCTTTGGTAGGTGTTGAGTGTCCTCAGGGTCTGTCTCATTCACCCTGCCACTGATTATCAGATTCAGCATGGAAGCCCCAGTCTTGCTCCTCTCCCCATTCCTCTGAGGAGCATTCCCAATGGAATGAGGGCAGGGATGAGGGAAAAGAGGGTACCAACGCATTATGTGTCAATATGAAACATCTTGTTAGTAATAATCATAAACATAAGGAATGTGCATTTTCTGGAATGGAATTTTCTGTAGATATCTGTTATATTCAGTCTGCCTACAGTATCATTTACCTCTAAAGTACCTTTGCTGGTTTTTGGTATGGAGTAATTATGCTGTTCTTGTGTCTGGACTTATGAGACCTTTTATGCCTTCTAGTATTTGCTTTATCAATTTGAAAGCCGAAATATTTCATTTCTCAATGTCTATAATTATTATTTCTTCTTGAAGAAGTTTTATTAATTTGAATTGCCTCACTATGTCTCTTTTGATTAACTTTGGATTGAAATCTACTTTATCAAATGTAAAAAATAGCCACATAGCCTTTAAAAAAAAAAAAAGGAGTTTGTTAGATTAGCATAAGGCAGTCCAGGCAGTCCAACAATCGCAGTCTTCAGGCTTAAGAATGAAGGAGCCTTGAAGTTGCTCAGTCCACATGGCTGATTCAACCCAGCAATGAAGACCTGGAGGCTTTCTGGAGAACCTCTGGTCTGCAGTCCGTGTTGGAAGGCTGAGAAAAATTGTTTCCAATGTCGATGAAATACAGCTGAACAGGAGCATTTGCACGTGCAAGTGAAGGCACTCACCAGCATACAGAACCCTCAGCCAGGTGGGAGGAAGGAACTGTTTTTTGTCAGGACTTTCTTAGATAAACTCCACCACCAGGAAGGCCGCCTACTTTGCATAATAGGTTCAGTCTTGAAGAAGGACTCCCTTCTTCATTCATTCATCCTTCTTGGAAGCAATCTCAGAGACCCACCCAAGAGGAATGTCTGTGGATTCCTATCCAGATCAAGTTGAAAATAGAACTTAACCATCACAGGCTGTAATGCCTGAAAGCCTGCACTTAGTGACTTACTTCCTCCAGCAAGGCTCCACCTCCTAAAGTTGACACTGCCTTTCTAAAGAGAACCACCAACTAGGTCTGAAGTTTTCAAATACCCGAGTCTGCAGAGGACATTTTACTTTCTTACCACCACACAGATACACACTTCAAAGTATTTATTTTCTATTTACAAAATTATTAAGATGCAAGGTGACAGATGAATGGCACTTTAGCCATAAGGAAAAGCAGATAGAAATATTCTTGCCACTTTCTAGAACAATATATTCTAAAGAGAAAGCTTTTGAATGGAGGCATATATAATGTAGCTTAAGAATCATACATAAAGGGTATATTTATGAGTCATGAAAATGAAAATACTTTTGTTTGAATAGATTGTGGACACCATATATTACCATCTTCAGTACAGAATATTTTCCTTTTCCTCAGTAGAGAAAAAGAGAGAACTCTACCCTTGGTGCTTAGATGACTACACATAAGTCAGCAAGCTTAGAATCCACCATTCATTCCTTTCACTTGTCAGCTATTCAGCATTTATTTAATAGCTAATTTTACCTCTCAATTTCTGGACTGTATAGAAAAACTCACATTCAGTATATTTTTCTCATTAAATATACTTGTGTTCTTTTAGACTTAAGTGGCTATTTTTACAGCAGAAAAAGGGAGAGAAGATAGACTCTTTGCCAGACTGGTTCACATCCAGTAAGGGTTTCTACTTTGTTTATTATTCCCATATGTTCTGGGCTGAAATTATGACATCCCAAAATATGTTGAAGTTTCCACTCCCACAGGCTCAAAATGGGCCTGAATTTGATAAAGTCTTTCAAAGGGATATGTTAAATGGGCTGGAGAGATGGATTAGTGGTTAAGGTACTTTCCTGTGACGCCAAAGAACCTCTGTTCAATTCCCCAGGACCCACATAAGTCAGATGTACAAGGTGGCACTTGTGTCTGGATTTCACTTTCAGTGGCTGAAAACCCTGGTGCTCCTCTCTCCTCTCTCTCGCTCTCTCTCTCTCTCTCTCTCGCTCCCTCTCTCAAATAAATAAATAAAAATAAAAATATTTAAAAATAGATATGTTAAATGAGACATATATATGTATATGTCCTTATATGAATACATATTAAGATATTTTTAGAAACGTATCTGAGGATGCGTACAACAACGAGTAAAGACTACGTGAGGAAACCGTAAAATGGTGGCCACATATAAGCCAAATAGGCATACAGAAGACAGCCAATCTGTGGACACCACAGTGCTCTGTATCCTCTAGACGTAGAGCCATGAGAAAATATATTTCTTTAAATTACAAAACTTGAAGTATTGTGATGGCTACTGTTTTCATCATCTTGATAGCACTTAGCATCATGTAGGGTTGTTTTTTTAATGTCCAGTGTGATTATGAGAATATTTCCAGAAATATTTGATGATGGAAGAAGCACCTTGAATTTTAGTGGTACCATTCCATTGCTTAAGGTCCTGAACTGAACATGAAAGAGAAAGCAAGTGATCTATCTGCTTTGAGTGTGACTGCTATGTGATCAGACATCACATGTGCCTGCCATCATTCCTAGAGCTATTTTTAAATGCCTTGTGTTCCCTGTCACATTGGACTGTACCCTCAAACTGTGGAGCTAAACAAACCTTCCTTCCTTAACTTGCTTTTGTGAGGTATTTTTATAGCCTTAGTAAATGAGACTGATTCATCTAAAATACAGTTAAGACGACCCTAGAAACAAAAATACTATATATGTTATTTTTCTCAACCCATTTTTTGAGGGAAGTAAGTATGGCCTTTGTATTCATGAGACATATGCATAAGTACATAAAGCTTGATTTTAATGTGATTATTGAATAAGTACTAATCATAGTATATACAGTGAAGGTTTTATGTAGCTTTTCTTAAGAAAATTTAAGAACAATATGTGATACATATACATGTTAGAAACACAAACTTTAAAAATAGAAATTTTTCTCTATAATGGAAAATTCAATGTTAAGTATTTGTTTACCAACATATTTTATATGTGACCATTAAATATAGGTCTTATTTTTTAATGTAACAGACATATGAACTGAAAGCTTTTAACTGGAAAAAATGAATTGAGAATAATTATTTTAATTCTCTGATTCTTTAGCAAAAGCTAGTAGACTAGCAAGAGATAGAAAATACTGATATTAAAGCTCTTTAAATTCACAAACCCAAAATGGTTATATAACATAATATAGCATAACCTAAATGACTACAAGTTCTCTAAGTTTATGTTATGAAGTATTTACTATTGATCTTGACTTCTAGATATTTCAAGTTGATGTATGTCCTTATATTTTCTTTATTTTTTTTCTGGTTGAAGTTCTGTTTATCCACTTCCTTTAATTTTTATTAAGATGCATTAATAATGAATGCTTATGGAACATTATATGATATTTAGAAACATACAAGTTATACAATGAAAGCTGTGTGTGGTGACACAAACCTTTTATCACAGCAATCAGGAGTCAGCCATAGGAGGATTGCTGTGAGTTTAAGGCCAGCCTGGGACTACAGAGTTAGTTCCAGGTCAACCTGGGCTACAGTGAAACAATACCTCAAAAAAATTGTATAATGATAAAATCAGAGGATGTCTTGAGCTTTTTTACAAATATTTAATTTATTTATTTGAGATAGGTAGAGAGAGAGAGAGAGAGAGATGCAAAGAGAGAATAAGCATGCCAGGGCCTCCTGCCACTGCAAATGAACTCCAGACATACATGTGCCACTTTGTGCACCTGGGTTTACCTAGGTACTAGGGAATTGAGCCCAGACCATTGACTTGGAAAGCAAAGGCCTTTAACTGGTGAGCCATCTGTCCAGCTACTTGACCTTTTGAACTATGAATTACTGACAGGTTTCTGAGACTTGTTGGGTGGTATACACCCATATATAAAAAAAAATAGTAGACATAATTTATTAAAGCAAACAATAATTTTGTAGTAATAAATGAATATCTAATGAATTACAAGCAAACTCTTCATAAGAGTCTTATAAAATTATGCTATTTGTGCTGATTTGAATGTGAATGTATGTTCTCCATAGCCGCATGAACTTTTGATTAAAATTGAGCTTGCAATTGAGTCTCCAGAGGGTGAAACCCTACTTAGGAAGAGCTGTGTCATTGTGGGCAGACCTTATAATCCACCCCTAAGGTATGTCAAGAGCCAGATTTGGTTCTGGTTGTTCAAGTTTGCTGGCTATTTGTGCTTGCTGTTGCTGGCAGATCTTTCTGTTTTCTTGGATCCATGGAAGTGATCCAGCTTTTTCTACCATTGATGAGGTTTCCCTAGATCCTGTAAGCAATAATAATAAAGTAAACCCTTTCTTCCCATTAGCTACATCTGGTCAGATGCTTGTCTCAGCAACAAGAAAGTAACTGCAACATTAGTCTTCAAGAAAGTTTTTCTATTTTTCTAGATAAATGTTATAAAGCTTATGATGATAACTATTTTCACCAATATATGAATATTTCAGGTCACTGTGCCCATAATAGCTATAATTTTCTTATTATTATGAAACATTAATATTGAAAAATTCCCACCACCATAACTTTTCCCTTCACAACTCTCTCAACTGAAATGCTACACTATTTTCACATAGCACTTTTCTTAAGCATAACTTTTATTTCTGGAACTCAAAAAATTTCTCTTACTAAATCATTATTCATACTTTCATACCTAATTATTTATTTATTGGATGAATTGATGAGAATGATTTTTAGACAGATTATTATTATATATCATATGTGTGTGTGTGTGTGTGTGTGTGTGTGTGTGTGTGTGTGTATAGCCCCAATGTTGCATATTTGGATTTGGGTTAGTCAGGATTAGACTGTTAATACTAGCATTTAAAACTAACTTTTTTTCATTATATTTATTCACTAGATAATCTTATATAATTAGTAAAAATAATTTAATCAACTAAAGAAAACTCTGTCTCCTATGGAGTAAAGTGGACATATGTTGCTGGGCTGACTTGGCACTCATTCTATAGGTCAAGATGACCTCAAACTCACAGGGATCCTTCCTCAGCCTCCAATGTTCTGGCATTAAAAGTGTGAGCCACCATGAACAGCTTCAGTTGAGTTTTATGCAGTTGATAAAGAATAGTAACAGATTCCAAAAGCACTTCAAATATGACTACCATTGCATTCTTTTGTATGTAGTTTCATATATTGCACTTAACTTGAAATATCAGTCCCTAATAGAAGGTGAGAAATATATCCTTCCAAATACATTCATATTTTTATCCTGTTCCTTCCATGGTCAAATACCAATCTTAGTTCAAATTTTTGTGTTTTATTTACATATAAATAGGTAAATGAATAGCATTGTTTGTAACATATTTACAGAATATTTTCAATACGTTATATTCCAAAACTATGAAAATTGTCAGTATTTTTTTTATATTTTTTCTTTTATTATTAAACACTTAATATGAAGTTTTGAATGAACAGACTAATGCCCAAAATGTATAATTTATAATTTTATAGCCTATATGGCCCTCAGACAAGTCACTTGTAACTAACAGGGCTCTGCTTTCCAGTGAGGATGCAACTAGATCCATTACATGACACAGTTATGAAAATTTAGATACAATATAAGGAAGAGAAAATAGAGAAGAGTAATCAATGAACTAAAAGATTACCAAAATTATTCACTAACATACATGATGAATGGTTTTGAAAGATGCCATTATTTTAATTTTCTATCTTTCAGGATACAGTAAAAAGTTCCTAATTCAATATTTAAACTTAAAAGGTTTATAATAAAATTTAAATGTGTACATTGTCACACACACACACACACACACACACATATATATATATATAAACATATTTACATATACATATAATTTACTGTCAGGAAATTGGACACAACATATCCATTTTGTAAATGGGTGCTTGAATCTGTAGCAACACCCAAACACTCACAGCACACATACACAGAAATATACTGTTGTATAGGAAAGAGAGCACAAGATTATATGACAGGAATAAAAAATGAATGAATGAACAAATGAGTAAATGAAGCAATGAGTTTTGGTGCTCATTATAAACAAAGTATATACGGTATAGACTATAATAAATGTAACATGATATTTACTTATATTTCATATATTTTGGAAAACACTTTTAAATAGAATGTTAAAGAAAAATGTGAGCAAAGGCAATAATTATAAAAGCCATTTCCTGATCTTAAGACTTTTCAAATATAAAATATATATTTGAGGTATGATGGGGTGGTTCTCTCCTTAGGATATCTATGTATCTGAAAAACAGAAGCAGATTTTCTGATGAAGAGTAAAGTTAGCACAAGATAAATGGAATAACCATTATTTTTCAGAGAGAATTTAATAGATGTAGGCCCTCCAGATGACACTAAGAATAATTGGTGAAACAAGCAAGAGTGCTGTTTTCTTGGTGAACCTGGTACCAGCACAAGAGTGAAGGAGGTAGACACAGAGAACACACAACTCCTACCATACCATATATCCAGGGACACAGAGGCTCCCAAGACCTCACACTGAAGCAGACCTAAAATGAGTCCAACGTGGCTCAGGGAAATTTGCGGAAGATAGGGAGGAAAGAATATTAGAGCCACATATTGGGTCATGATACACAGAGACATTTCCTCCTACCCATAACTGATAGCTAACCCCACAATGCACGACCCACGTACCCCAGCAAGAAGGGTCCCTGTGGAGCGGGAAGGCCAAGGAGAAGGCTAACAATGGTACCAACTTGACTGTATTCACTGAGCACAAAACTAAAAAATATATATATATTTGGACATTGGAAAAAATTAGCAATTTATCTAAAAGTGCTAACAGAAGAAATATTCCTGAAAAGGAAATTGAAGCCAGGCATAATGGCATATGACTTTAATCACACCACTTGGTAGGCAAAGGTAGGAGGATCACCATGAGTTTGAGGCCACCTTGAGACTACAAAGAGAACTCCTGGTCAGCCTGGGCTACACAGTGAGAACCCTAATAAAAATGTTTACCATGGTTTTATACACTTTTAATCCCAGCAGAGGGTTGTACATAGGCAGAAAAATGTAGCTAACTGGCCCTCCATTCTATCCTGATGGCAAGCTCAAGGCCAATATGAGATGTTATCTCAAAAATGTTGAACATTTTTTAAAGAACAATTCCTTCACATGCAGTCTCATGGGTGCATAGCTACATGCACACATGTACTCACACATAATTTACATGTACACATACATGCTTACATACCTGTTTTAAAAAGATGTTTTTTTCTGGGCTGGAGAGCTGACTTACCAGTTAAGGCATTTACCTGCAAAGACAAAAGACACAGGTTCAATTCCCCAGAACCCATGTTAGACAGATGCACAAGGGTGTGCATGTTTCTGGAATTCATTAGCAGTGGATAGAGGCACTGGTGTGCCCATTCTCTCTCTCTCTCTCTCTTTCTCCTTCAAATAAATAAATAAAAATAAAATATTTTTAAAAGATGCATTTTTTGTTACTTTTCTTTTTTCTTAGTTCTTTTTGTGGCTATATATATTGTGTGTATTAGTGTATTCATTCCATATGTGTGTGAGTGTATGTATGCATGTTCTATGTGTGCATGTTTGTACATGTGTACATGTGTATACACGTATGTCAGAGGTCAAGGTCAGATGTCTTTCTCAGTTGTTCTCCAGCTTATTCATTGAGACAGGGCCTCTTGTTGAGCATAGAGTTCACCGATTCAGGTTAGCAAGGCAATCAGTGGGCCTCTGCTTCCCCTGTGCTGGAATTACAGGACAACTGCTACACACTCAGATTTTTACATGGGCACTAGGGAGCTGAGCTCAGGTCCCCATGCTTGTGCTGGGAGCTCTTTACTTATCCAACCATCTGTCAACCTATCTCCTTCATTAACTTTTTCATTTTATTCTAGTGGATAATTTGTTGAATGTAGAACTGTAGTGTGTGTGTGTCTTTTCATCAAACTTGTATAATTTGTGAGACATCTTTTAATTATTATTAGTTATGTACACAGTGTGTATACAGCCATGTTGCTAGCATCGTTAGCCTCCTTCCTCTCCTCCCTCCTTCACAGGGACCCTCTTCACTGCCAAAATGGGGTCATGCATTGTGGGGTTGGCCATAAGTTATGGGTAAGAGGCAATGTCTCTGTGCATAATGTCCCAACATGTGGCTCTAACAATCTTTTGGCCCTCTTTTCTGCAGATTTCCCTGAGCCATGTTGGGTTTGTTTTAGGTCTACTCCAGTGATGAGTTATTGGGAGCCTCTGTGTCTCTGGATATCTGGTTTGGTAGGAGTTGAGTGTTCTCTGTGTGTATCTCCTTTACCCTTGTGCTGATACAAGGTTCAAAAAGAAAGCAGCATTCTTGCTCATTTCCCCAATTACTCTATGGTTTCCGCTTGGTCCCTGGTGAGTTGTGATGGGTTGATTCACTCCTCAGAATCTATGTCCATCTAAAAAAAAGAGAAGCAAACTCTCCAATGGAGAGTGAAGTCAGCACTAGATAAATGGGATAACCATGATTATTTTAGAGAGAATTTAATAGATGTAGGCCCTTTTGTAAGTAAGTTTGTTTTCATTTTTGTACTGTCCCTTATATGTTTAGAATTATTCTTTTTCAATGTCACACTGCTGAAGTATATTAAATAATTTCCTGACACTTTGATTAGTTTCTTTCCTTCTGTATCATTTTTGCTACCTTTCTTTGACTTCATATTTTTGTTCTATAATAGTTAATCAACTGATGGTTCCATTGAATCTATCCAATTTTAATTGGTGTATTGTCTCCAAGGGTCAATATGCATGTTTTTTAATGTTTTCTCCTACTATATGAATGTATGAAGCGTACTTTGATAACTATTCAGTATGCCTATCTATTCCTTTTATTTCTTCACATCTGCCATTTGTGGTCTAACCAATTCCTGCTGATTGATTTTTCCCTCCTACCTAATAGCTATGAGTTACATTGTTTTCTTTGCATGCTTAGAAATTTTAAAATGAATATCTTGTATTATTATCTAGAACTTGCTTGCTAATTTTTTTGTGTTTTTAATTTTTTTGTGTGTGTGTTTTAAGTTCTTCAAGGCTTAATTTCAGGTTTGATGCAAGTTTGTTTCCAAGAACCCTTTTACTCATGGAGCTTTTTATTTCTATCAGTAAGTAATGCCCTTGTTCGGAATCTCACTGGTGCTCCACATACTGCAAAGTTTTTCCACATGTTAATTAAAAACACAGATTATCTCCTTGGGAATCTTGTGAACTGTATTACCTACTGGTTATTTGATGATTTCCCTCCCATCTAGTAACGCTACACTCAATCAAGTCAGCAAGGCTGAACCCTATATATTAGGCCTACTACTTGTGAGGCATTTGTAAACTATCCAAGCAATAAAACCTGTTAGTTGGGGAAACTATAGGATTTACTATGATCATTTTTCTCTTTAAGAATATGTCATCTGGGGGCTGGAGAGATGGCTTAGCGGTTAAGCACTTGCCTGTGAAGCCTAAGGACCCCAGTTCAAGGCTTGATTCCCCAGGACCCACGTTAGCCAGATGCACAAGGGGGTGCATGCGTCTGGAGTTCGTTTGCAGTGGCTGGAGGCCCTGGCGTACCCATTCTCTCTCTCTCTCTCTGTCTGCCTCTTTCTCTCTGTCTGTCACTCTCAAATAAATAAATAAATAAATAAATAAATAAATAAAAAGAACATGTCATCTGTTGGGACAACAGTCTCATGATTCAAGCAATTGTTGTTTTCTGGTTACATAAACTGTATGACAGAAGATTGATTTGGCCATGCAATATTATGTCTTTATAATATTGAAATTCCTTTAAATTTAAAGAGAAATTCAACACTACCTGAGAGAATTAATTGCCTAATGTGAAACATGAACTACAAAAGAATGAAATGTGGGGATAGTAGACATAAAACGTTAATTATAACACCTACCAATCTTAAATATGTGTCAATTTATTAATTACATCTTAGACATGTATTAATAGTGCAGTGGTTTTAAAGGATGTCCACCATAAAATCATGTGCTCTGAATTTGTGAGCCCCATCTAGTAGTCATTTTGAAGGTAGAGAATTGCTGGAGGAAGTGTGTCACTGTGGGTACACCTTGAGGCACGTCACTGGAGGTAGACCTTGAGGATTATTGGTCCCCAGTTTGTCAGTGTTCATTGGCTCACTCTCCTGCTGCTATTTTCCACCTCCTGTGAGAGAGGTGATGTCCAGCCTCTGTTCATGCCATGCTTTCCCTTGACATCATGAAACTTTCTTTTAATACTAAATACAAAAGGGGGAAAAAAAAAGTTTCCTCTCATCAGCTGCTTTTGGTCAGGTGTTTAATTCCACCAATAAGAAGGTAACTATAACAAATAGTTGTCATTATTACATGATTATAAGAATCACTTAATACTTTATAAATATCTTTTTGAGATAAATTTAATTAGAGAAAAATGAACTATACATATTTTAAGTCAAATATTTTCACTTGTATTATTTTGTTGAGGATATTTTGCTTGTCAGAACTTTTTCCTATTCAGTGACTTCCCTTTGCTTCTCTCAGTTACAATTCTGAATTCCCATAGTGACTTTAATTTATAGCTATTCTTCCTTCCGTCATTCATTTTTAGACATTCTTCTGAATGCTTTATTTAAGTCATATTGCATTAAGGCTGTTTGTACTTGATTTAAAATAAACTTGTTCTCTGAAGTGACAGTGAAAATCAGCAAATTAAAATGTCATTGCAATCTGCCTTATGCTTTTGAGGACAAAGATGAGAGAAAAAAAAAAAATACTACGCTCTATCCTGAGTAGGTTGACAGTTCAGTGCAGAAGAATGGCCTCTGCCAAGCGGCATCAGTTGCCTGTTCATGGTGACCGGTCCCTTGCCATGTCGCAAACCGAAAATAAAGGAGGTAAAAGAGAAACCTGTCAGCCCTCAAAAACGTGGAGGCAAGGCCACAGCGGGCTGATATCTCCCAGTCCCTCTGGGAGAGCACTCACCTACTCTAGTGCGTCTCAGAGGGTCCCTGTTCAGACGCCTGCTGTGGGTCCCTGGATCCTCGGGGCCGCGATCCCTGAAGGTGTCCAGGCAACTGTGCAGAGCAGGGTTATGTTTGTACATAACCATATATGAAAAGAAATTGCTATATATGGCTTTTATTATTTTTGTGATACATGTAGATGTGTATCTGCGTGTCTTATTTTTCAAGCAATAACATCTATCCATATGCTACAGTTTGGAGCAAAATGTCCTCAAAAAGTTTGTATGTGAAAGAATGCTGAAATGGGGCGACCTTTAGGGGATGAGGACCAGTGAAAGGGCTTAGCTGATTTGTGGTGCTCTCTTGGGAGGACTGTAGGAGTCTAGTCTCTTTTTTTAATCATGTACTTCCTATAAGTGGATTTGTTCCATTTAGTGTGCCCCGTCATCTGGTAGCCCCACCAGAAATTAAAATGCAATTGGTCACTTGATCAGAGACAGTCACCTCTAAAAGTATAACCTAAAATATGCACTTTTATTTCTTTAAAAATTAATTATCCTTTTTTTTTTTGCTCTAGTTACAGAAAACCAATTAACACAATGAGAAAAAATAAATACTCTTAAGCTTTCTCAAAATTGATCCATGTGATGCTTAATCTTTGTTACTATTAGAGAATCTGGTATGGGTTTTCATGCATTGTAGTTATATTAGGACAAACACATGGAATTGAAAATGGGAATAGGTATATATCTGACGGAACTAAATGCTTGCTAAATTGAATTTAGGATCACTTACTTATTTCAAAATACCTTTATTGAAGTGAAAATGAATTTGAACAACATTCAAATTAAAAGATAGTATTTATATGTTAGCATCTTATCAAAGATTATAATACAGGTGTAGCTCACTTTAAAACTGTGTGTCTTGATTCTTAAGTACTGAAGTAGTTGGTATCTAACAAGCAAATATTTTGCTAATTTTACTTTTGTGGAATGTTTCACTCATCTGTCCATGCTTATAAATTTAGAGGAGTTTTAAGTATCTAGGATAAGGAAATCTATTTTCTAAAGTTTTACAATGACTTTACCTAAGACTAGCAATGAGATGTAGCTCAGTGGTAACCTATTTTCCTAGCCTGTATACTCGTCATTGGGGGGGGGGGGATGTTTAATTTTGTAATGTTGCTCAGTGGTAGAAAAAAAAGAAACAATCAGAGAGTACTTACAGTATTATTCATGAACATGATCATTTAAAAATATATATATTTTATTTTTATTTATTTATTTGAGAGGGAGAGAGAGAAAGAGGAAGAGATAGATAGATAGATAGATAGATAGATAGATAGATAGATAGATAGATAGATAGACAGATAGACAAATAGAGAAAATGAGTGCACAAATAAACTCCAGACGCATGTGCCACCATGTGCATCTGACTTGCATGGGTCCTAGGGAATCAAACCTGGGTCCTTTGGCTTTGCAGGCAAATGCCTTAACTGCTAAGCTATCTTTCCAGCCCACTGAACATGAACTTCCCAATAGAACAATGCTAAAAAAAAATCTTGCAAATATATATACTCTTAAGGGATGGATTTTTTTCCTTCATTTTTAAAAATCATTTATTTGCAAACACAGAGAAAAAGACAGAGAGAAGATACACCAGATTCATGTGACACTTTGTCCAGCTGGCTTTACATGGGTAATGAGTAAATGTACTCAGCAGGCAAGTGACTTAACTGCTGAACAATCTCTGCAGCCTAAAGTTTTATTTTTATCCAATCTTGTTATATATTGCAAGTGTATAGAAACAATTGTTATAACTGTTATAATTTTCATAAATATCATTCTTTTGAAATTTATAAAAAGGAAAAGTAAATATGGTCTTTTGGTTCCAAATAGTACTGCATTAGTGGAAAGAATAAGTGCACTACAAAAGGCCACAAAAAGCCTAAAAGAAAGAGGTACATCAATTTGCTTGGTATGATATGAACAGGTCAGCCATGTCCAATATTAGAGATACTGGAAGATTACGTACGTGTTACGTAGACCCAATGTTGTAGCTGGTATCCTCAAAGTTTGTGTGTGTGTTTTCAAGTAAGCCTTGTTGACCTGAATAATAAAATTGTATTTATAAACATCAAAATAATTATTGGAAAGATCCGTACAGAAACTTCCATGTTAGTTTAAATGAATGAATCTTATCCTTGAAGAAATGTCCATGTTCCAAAAGTAGCAGGCTCTGACTGCACATAATTATGATGAAGATGTTAAGAGCACTGGTGCATTGTTCTACATGATTCTTAATTTACTGAAAATGAATCAGCCAGGAAGAGACCTCTGATAACCAGAACCTAAAGGTCCTTCTAAGCAAGAAGATAATGGTGGAACTCATGATCTAAATGTGAAGAAAAATGTCTTGACAATAAATCAGTCTCATGGAAAACATAGTAGATCTGACTCAGAATGTTTATCATCTCAGCAGTAGACTTTGCAAAGACCTACAGATGCTGAGGAAGCCCCAGCTTGAGCTCAGAAATCTCATGGATCCAAATGATAATGCTGGTTGTTTTGACAGAGGCACAGCTGTTCAGTGTGAACCTGCTGATTGATGTAAACCAACAGTCCATGAACTCATGTAAAGGCAGATGATAAATGAAGGTGCTTTTTTAAAACAGAACACTTAACTTGGTGATGAATTTTCCTTAAATTAGAAATAAATGGAGAAATTAGGATTTGTGAGAATTTTTGAATATACTTCAGTAGGAGGATGAAAAATCTAAAAAAACATACAGGGCACTTCTAAAAAATGTATTTTTCTCTAAATATGTGGGTTTGATATAATAAGAAGAACAGTGGGGGAAATAAGCTTTCAAGTAAATGAAATTCACAGGCAATTTCATCTGAGGGCAAATAGCTGTAAGTATATATAATGTCTGTGTTTACTGTTTTGTGCATAAATATTAACCATTCTTGTCTTTGCCATGAAGAATGCTTCTGTAGCTTCCGTCAAGTCTTTGATTGACTACCAAGTTAATGCTCACTGATCCTTTTGTTTCCATTCACTGGATTATTCTGATAAATTTTGGATTTTTATGTGGTTAGCTGGATGTTGGTATAGATTTGCCCTTGCGAAAAATCATCGAATTGATTGCAAAATTAATACAAATTCTCATTAGAAATACAGCATTATAGCCATTCTTACTGAAGGAGATAGGTTTATTTCACCACTGGTTTGTATTTAGGCTGGTTTTAATAATAAAATGTGTCATATGCCACAGCTATAAGATTTTATCTCAAGAAACCTCATCTACTTTGACCATCCTTTCAGTTATATGAGCAAGCCTGGGTTAGCATTGTAAGGTTGACAAAAGATGAAGAAGAAAGCTGAGTAACTTTGCTGTTTCCACAAAGGAATGAGTAGATAAACACTGACCAAGTGAGAAAAATAATGAGCTCAGCCAGGGCTAACTGAAGCCTGGGAAGCAATAAACCAAGTCATATGAACAACATTCCACAGCTAAGAAGTACCCTCATAAGGAGTAAGCATGAGTATTTTAACATTCCATACTTATATTATTGTAAAAGCACAACTAATATCATATGTATAATAGATTATTTTTATTTTAAAACCAATATTTTTATGGATATGGCATGTATTGCTAGGTTTAAGGATTTCATCTTATGTTGTGTTCCATACTAAAGTAATTAAAATGCCTTCAGATAATTTCAGTTTACAAAAATGCTATAGACTTAAAAGAAAATGATTCTATTTAAATTACCTAAAATAAATAGAATAGTCATTAATATAAACAAAACCCAATTACAAATAACTTTAAAAATACTGAACAATGTCATTTAATATCAATTTAGACATTTACAATAAAATATTCTTAAGTAGGATCAATGTAGTTGGATGGGAATACCAGAACTTTATTTGTTCAAACAAAACACAAACAAGATAGGTGAGATAATCAGAAAGACTTCATTTATACCAACAATGAACAATAATGTAATTCTGTAAAACAAAGTTAGCTGAATATAGAAGATAGGTTTTAGAAGAGCCATCACATGTTTGAACAAAATGAAAGACATATCATATTCCTCTACAAATCAGTACCATTTAACATGATGAAAATAATAAGTGCTTTAAAATTTAATGTACCTATCTTTTTGATTGTCTATATATCTCATTAATATAACATATATAAAACCATTAGAATTTTAACTGGAAAAATAATAAAATACTTGCTATGGCTCAACTGATAATTCAAACTCAGTGACAGAACATACGCTCAACATGAGTTCAATATCCAGTGTCACAAACGACGTGCCTCACCATATATAAAAATGGTACAGGCTATATCCGACGTGAATGCGATTTGACAGATGCTTTGCATCCCTTAAATATTCACAAAACAATTCCATGTAGTTAGTTTTGCTATTTTTTTAAGACCATGAAATTGATTTACAGACTTGCCAAGGACATCACAGCTACAACAACTAGACTTTGAATGCTGTGTGGAGATTGAGTCAGCACCTTAAAACTTTTGCTACAAAACAACTCATAAAAATTTGTCAAAGGATATGGAAAGGCAGTTTATAAAAGTTCTTACACATATGAAAAATCTTCCTCCTCTCATAAAAACCAAGCAAGAAACTAAAATATGACTTCAGTTTTAAACCCACCAGGCTATTTTTGGTAGGGGCACTTCTGTAATCCCACAAAAAGAGAGAGAGAGGCAGGAGAACAGCCACATGGTTGACAACACATGCCTGCTGTGCTTCATGTTTCTGGGCAGTTTCAACTACATATTTCACAATCACCAACCTATGTCAAAATCAAATCAAAATAACTATAACAAACTAAATAAAAACCTATTGAAACAATAAAAGTTATTTAACCAAACATAGTTTATGAGATTTATCTATTATTAATGGGATAGAGTAATTTGGTATCAACTATTACAACAAAAGATATCCTATGGCATATGAATTCAGATTCCCGGCATTCTACAGTATACATGGTTGGGTATATTTCAAATGAAATACAAGCTATTTTCTCCATGTGTCATTGTAGCTATTAAAATGAGTTGAACCACCACAAATGACTATTAACTACAAATTAGGTAGATGTGTGAAGATGAATTCTATAATGTGATATAGTTATGAATGACAATGACAGAACAACAATTACTAAATGAAAACTCAAGTCTAAGACAATGTGTATAGAGTCCTATATTTATTGAATGCTGGCATTGGAAGAGAAACACTTTTGTTTGACTGTGTTTACACTAGAACGTTTTTGTGAAGATAGTTAACATAATACAATCATATGAAATATTTCATTTCCTGCCACAAGGCATGGCATTCATGGTTGAATAGGGTAGGCTGTGTAAAACAGTAAATTTAAATATTTAATTAATTTATTAATTTGAGAGAGTGAAATAGGCAGAGAAATAGAGGGGAGAGATAGAGAGAATAGGCACACCAGGGCCTTGTGGATGTACATGGGCACTGGGGAATTGAACTCTGGTCCTTAGCCTTTGCAGGCAATCCTTAACTGCTGAGACATCTCTTCAACCCATAAGACAGTAAATGTAAAGAAATTAGTGTACATCATGGAATTAAAATATTCCAATTTTATAATAGCTGTTCTAACTAAAAGTAAATATAATTAAAATTATTAACTATAGAAAATATAAATGTTTGATGAAAAACAGAATTATAAGTGATATATATATATATATATATATATATAATAAAAGATTGCTTTTGTAGACTGAATGAATAAGTCAGTTTATAAATCAAATGAAGATGAGAAAAAAAGCTAAGAAGGAGATAGAATTTGCTATCACAATAGATGAAAATGTTCTTTGCATCTGACAAGGAAACCAAGATGGGCCTTGAAGTAGAGAAGGCACATTATAGCTATATACTAAGAATAGCATCAGGCTAATTAAATTAGTCACAGTGAAAATCAAATGTCTTCTGTTTCTGAAATGTAAAATAATGAGGTAGTTCAATAAATACCAAGATTTGTTGACTGTTCAAAATCTACTTGGGTTCCTGTTTTGAACTGACAGTGAATGTCAAAATAAGCAGCACTGAGAAAGTATATATAAAATGATATATCTCAAAAATACATTCATTTACAAGGAATATACATTATAAATTACATAGATAAATAGGCAAATATTTCCAAATGATTTATGGGTCTAACTTACAATCTTTTCTTCACAATGGATTATTATGTTTAAATATTCTGTTTCAGCATCCCAATAAATCTCTAAATGTTCATGAAATAATTCTTTTAAAGATATTTTTGTCATGAAATACAATGTCTCATATTGGACTTAGCTGGAGTAAATTGCCTCATTGCCACATGGGGTTCTGTGTTTTGTGTATACAATACACCTAAAGATAAGAACACAATGGTTTTGCTTATTTTATTGATTTTCTGCATACACTGACAAATTTTGAACAATTTTGCATAACTTAAATATCATCTATGCAAGGGGCTATGCAGTTGGGACAAAAGGTTTGAGGTGTGAAAGAATGATAATTATTTTACTCTAATCCATGAAAATATTGCAACTTGGCACCTTTAACACAAGGCCAGACATCAACAGAGATGGAAGGCCATGTCCAGAGCTAAGAATTTCCACTTGGAGTATCAGATACAGGACTAGGCAACAAGTGATTAATGCCTGTGATTTTATACCTATAACAGTATCACAGGGGAGACAATATTTAGTAGCATTTGCAATGAAAATCTCCTTACTTAGGGAAGCTGTGTGTAAAGATCACTTACTGATGTAAATATACAAAGAAAAAATATATATAGTATATAAAATTTTATAATAAGAAGTGTCTTAATCTTTGTTCAAGATTGTATGTGCATGTGTGTGTCACAGCTGAGTGAACAGAAAACCTTCAACATGTCTTCCAACTGCCCTCGCATTCATTCATATCCCAAACCTATAGATTTCTGTACTTTAAATAGTGAAATTTTGTAAGAAACATGCTATATGTAACACTTTCAATGGGTACTGGGTTAAGAACTCATCTGCCAAAGGACATTTTAGGCTTTAAATGAGTTATGTGATAAGCACAAAAGTAGACTAGATTGTAGGTCAGATTTACAAAAAGGAAAACTACCCAAACTCTCTTATCTGAAGTCTTTAACCAAGTGTCTACAGAAGAATTGTTTTATGTATGTTATTTAGCAATTCACTCAAAAATTTATACATAAAGAATTCTTAGTATAGTACATGTAATATTTTTCTAGAAAGATTTTAATTTATTATTTTGTTTTATTCACTAACTTATTATGTATCATTTAGATACCAAAAAAGGAAAAGTGAATCAGGACATATTCTCAACTAAATTCATTATTGCATGTACATAGTTAGGTATATTTTATTGAAAATATTTGTGAAGTAGGAAAATTTTACTCCTATGATAGCTATAGCTATAACATATATATATATATATATATATATATATATATATATATATATATACACACAAAAATATATACATACACACATATATGTGTGTGTATTTGTGTTAGCATTAAATTTATCAAAATACCCTTTATTTTAGCGACTTATTTTTAATATTTTCATATTACATGTTCTAAATGATATTTCTAATCCACAAAATAAATATAAAACGTTGTGTATGTAATATTCTATTCTAACATTACACAGATGCATTTTCTTGAAAATTGCATTATGATAGTGACTTGTGGAAGTTAGATGGCATGGAACTGTCCTACCAGGATGACTATCAGTCTTCCAAGCAGTTGATTCTGTTGCTTCTAAGTAGAGCCTGTTACCTTTGGATAACATTCTGGTTTGATACCCTAAAACGCACTATGTGAATCTTGCTTCAGTTTCATTGCCTCCTTCCTACTAACAATGGAAACAGATATATTTTTAATATTTATTTGAGAATGAGGCAGAGAGGGAGAGAGAGAGAGAGAGCAAGAGAAAAAAGGGCATGCCAGGGCCTTAAACCACAGCAAATGAACTCCAGATGCATGTATGACCCTGTGCCTTGGGCTTTATGGGGGTAGTGGGGAAATTGCACTTGTGTCCTTAAGATTCTCAGGCAAGTGCCTTAACCCTTAAGCCATCTCTCCAGCCCCAGAAATAGATATTTTGATTGAAATAATATATGTCTGCAATAGTTGGAAATGAAAGAAAATGCTGCTTCCTAAGAGGAAACCCTGGGAGTCACATTGGAGAGCTTCAGGGAGGACTTATCTTCTAGTTTCATTACCAGCATACATTTCACTGAGATGTGATATATATTGAGAGGACCTTGTCATGCAGTTTCATTGAAATTTCAACCTCAATTCCATCACAATTTCTGTAAGGTGCTATTCAAGTTAATAATTGTTATTCAACGTTCTTTTTTCCAGTGAGCCATGTACTATAGCAATTCAGAAATAAGAGGAAATAAACATCTTCTTGCTCTTATTCAGCTAAGGAGCTTCTCGCCCATATTAAATGATGAGTGACAAAACAGAGATATATAGCTGGGCATGGTGGCAAAAGCCTTTAATCCTAGCACTTGGGAACCTGAGGTAGAGGAGTGCTCTCAATTTGAGGCTAATCTGAGAGTATATGGTGAATTCTAGGTTAACCTTGGCTGGAGTAAGGCCCAACCTCAAGAAAGAAAGGAGGAAATAAATAAATAAATAAACACAGTGTAAGGTGTAATGATGTTTGATGTGATGATTCTTTTGGAAGTATATTTCATCAAAATTGAATTTATACCTTATAGTAACTACAAATAGGGAATCACTGATAGTCTCAAAAGGACTGAAGCCATTACTCCAAATAAATCAAATCACAATTACAGTAAGCATATTGGGAAATATTATTTTAAGGCATGTAAAAATGCTGACAGCATGATGAGGTCATTATCATAAGATAATTGGGTATGTACATAATAATGTGTTTTATTTCTTGATGCTTTCTCATGAGATATATAAATGTAATTATTTATACATTCCTTTTGTGTTAGTGTTTATACTCCTAGGATCACACAGTCTTATCTCATTGCTAATCTCCCTTCAAGAGTGCTCTTCAAATCAGGGAACATTTGAGTGATCTGACAATGTTCCTTCTGCAGAAGTCTTCCAAGTCATAAAATTTCAGTCTTAGTTACTGGTAATGTTTTCAGAAGTTGATGTATGAGATTGTTTAGGACAGTTGAAAATGTCACAATTGCCTTGATGTTCAGTAACTATGACGAGAAATATTGCTTGCTCTATCATAGTTTTGAAAATAACATATGCTTTGCTCCTAGTATTTTATCAATGACAGTTTTATCTACCATCATTTATCATCTCCACTTTATTCTTTAGATGTGAAGATAACACAGGAATGTTGGGGTTTTTAAATGTTAGTTAAGCTGGGTAAAATAAAATATATTTATAATTCAGGATGTTTTTGTCAAGGTACTTATGCCTTAAAATCATTCATGCTTTAATGAGAATGGGTAGCACACATGCACAATTTCATCATTGCCAAAGTTTGTAAGCATTAAATAATTATTATACACCTGGAAATACAATACTACAGAAATATGCAGAGCATGTCTGTCCTTTTTCCGTACAAATGCAGACTCATCCTCATGTCCAATATATTACATCAACTATCACAAATATATTAATGAGAATACTGTTCAAATATACTTGTAAAAGCTACATTAACTTTGAAAATATCAACTAAGTGGAGGCACCAGTATTTCCCTGCATAATACTTCTTCAGAACATTTAGTAATCAGGTCTTCCGTACATATTTTCAAACTTCAAATCAGTTGTTACTATTTATAAGGACCTAAGATTTGAAAGCAAACAATTGATTTCTTTTCAAACACATAACTAACATGTCAAGCCTCAATTAAAATACATTAAATTTAGAAAACACCATCCAGGTACTATTTAATGTACCTGATACAAACCCAATGTTCATCTATTGACAAGTTTTCTGAAGATAAATGTTGACTAACATTTATGGGTGACTAGACATAACCTGAGGGTTTTTTTGTGTGTGTGTGTGTGTAATTAGAGTATTTAAAGCCATCTGGTTTTGATCATCTTTAAAAAAAAATTCTTTGTTAATTTTAGAAAGAGAGGTAGATAGAGACAATGGACACTCCAGGGTCTCTTGGAGCTACCAATTAACTCAAGATGCATGTGCTACATTGTGCATCTGGCTTATGTGGGTCCTGAGAGTCAAACCTGGGTCCTTTGGCATTGCAGGAAAGCACCTTAACCATTAAGCTGTTCCTCCAGCCCTGGTTTTGATAGTCTTGCATGTCTATCAATGTATGTATTTAGTGGACTTGGTTACTGTTTCTTAAGAATCAAACCTTTTATTACTGAAAGCAAATATATGGGTTCAGAATACTATTTTTAATTTTAATAAAATGTCATATATTTTACCTTATAGTAACCAATATAATGTACAAATAATTATAATATGAAAATAATTACATTACAACTTCTAAATATGATAAAACTACTATGAAATCTACTACCATTATATATTTTTTTCCAAAAAGGAAAATATAACATATTTCTATTTAAATGAAAAGTTCACAGACTAGTTATAATTTATTTTTGTATTATTTTCCAGGAAAAAAACATCCTCTATTGGTACAATGTGTGAAGCTTTTAACATTTGTTAACAAGCCATGTACAATCCTAGTGAGTTAGAGAAATAGTAGCTTCTACTACTCACAAGTCTGAAGGCAATGGGCTTACAGATCTCACCTGAGCTCTTGCTGCTTTCTGCTGGTCAGTGTATTACACATCTGCAGGTGTCTGAAGGATCCACTTAAGTCTGGTTCACCCCAGGAATTTCAATGGTAGCTCTGCTCCAGGAAGTTTTATCCTCTCTGACTTTGGGCTAGTTTGGGCAATTCTCAAAGAAAAGTCGTATAGGCATAGAAAGGTAAGCAAAATGTCCCTGGTGTCCTGAAATCTAGATGAAGACCTATGTACAATATTGCAAACCTCACATAGTCATCACAGGATCAAATTCACTTATTGTAACTATTTCTCATGTGCATCTGTAGAACACTGCAGAGGGAATACACATAATAAAATGATTTATGCAGTTATTAAAAGATAGTCAATTTCCAGGAAGTTTTTGTACTTGTGAAAATATCCCTGTACATGTACAATCTCATACGTATGTCAAGGAAATAAAATAAATATATAATTTTGTATTAGATTTCCACTATGAAATAGATACAAACTTAATAGATGTATTCCATTCATAGGAATAATATAGAAGAACAGAGTCAATGTGGAAAACTTGCCCCTAAAATTAATAATGAAAGCTTTGAGAAATTATATTGTTGGGCCTTGAAAGGCCCGGACACGGGGCCTAGTGGAACTTCCTTCCTGAGCCTAGCTAAAGTTTGGCGATCTGCCTCTGGCCAGCTATGACTCAGCAAGACGCCTAATGGCCTCTGTCCTGTTACTTCCGCGTAGGGGTTGGAATTCCCATGCATGCATGCTTAGAACCAATCATTTCAAAAGTCGTGGTATACTATTGGCCCTTACCTCTCCCCCCATCCTAGAATCCCCACCCTCGTTTTCAACACTATATAGGCAACCACCTGTAACAATAAAGTGAGTTCCTGCTTTGATGAGACTCCCGGCTTGGTGGTGTGTTCCTGGCTGTCGACACTCATCCTCCTCCTCAACCCCTTGGGAGGAACCAGCAGGCCTGGTCCTTCCTCAGCACTACCTGCCAGGGGAGTCTGGCATTATATGAAGTCTTGTGTCTCAGAATTTGACAAGGCATATGTACCCATTTCTAAGTTGACATGAAGCAAATGTAAATGATGTTTACAAATTTTATATATGTCAATTTCCAGTCTACACAAGTGTTCTCTAAGGTACTAGAATAACTTTTTTCATGTATATGTGTTATTGATGAAATGGTTTACTGAAGCATTTTCAAAGATAGAAAAAATTTGTATATGTGTGTGTGTTCCCTCTAAATCTTAGTTCCTTCATACAATTATAAGTGAAGATATTATAATATGGATTAGTTAAGATAATTTAGAATAATTTACATACACATAGTGACACATAGTAAATATTTAGTAGGTGAATAGTTTAATTTTTCACTTTCTTAAATACCATTAACTATTTTGGGGCACAAGATGCCCATTTAGTTCATCAAATATTTTATTCTTGGCGCTTTTGTGAGATTTAGTGACTAATTTGGTAAACTGAGTATAACAGATTGTCCTATGAACTATGGGTTGGTTAAGTGCAATCAGTTTAAATTCTGAGTAAGTCATACTGCCTAATGCAGATCCAAATAGAAAAAAATTCTTACTGCTTGATGACACCTAAACTGAACCTTTTTCTTTTTCCTATATCTGTGTTCATATGAGAATCTGACTCTAGGTCTTCAAACTGCACCAATTGTTCTTCTGGCTTCCTAACTTCATAATAAACTGGAATTATACAATTTGCCTCCAGGATGTCCAGCCTTCTAATGCAACTTTTATATTTTGTCACTGGCTAGACTCCATAATCATATGAAACGATTTTCTATAATAAACATATATATTCTAGACAGCTATTAATAACAAAGAAGAAGAAAGAATAGTCAGAAATGTTTAGAATGGGAATCAATGGGTCAATCCTGCGTTAATGTATCAACACACAACAAAAAAATAGAATAATAATTTTAATATGGGAATTAACATGAAGGGCTAATTAGAAAATGCCTTAGTGGTTAACTTTGGATTTGATGATCACACAATGCATTTCAGAAGGTTCCATGTGAAATAGAATATACAGAACAAGACAACACTGATAAAAATCAGGATGAAGAGCAGTGGTGAAGGTGCTTGCAAAGCCAAAGGACCCAGGTTTGATTCCCCAGAACCCAGGTAAGCCATATGCAGAATGGGTGCATGCATCTGGAGTTTGTTTGCAGTGCCTAGAGGCCCTGGCATGCCCATTCTCTCTCTGTCTGTCTCCTTCCTTTCTTTCTCTCTGCTTGCAAATAAATAAATAAAATTTTAAAAATCAGGATGTAAACAAGAATAGAGTGGTAGAAAATGAGTGGGGGTGCTGGAGAGATGGCTTAATGGTTAAGGCGCATGCCTGTGAAGCCTAAGGACCCAGGTTTGATTCTCCAGGTCCCACATAAGCCAGATGCTCATGGTGGCTCATGCATGTAGAGTTCATTTGCAGTGGCTAGAGGCCCTGGTGTGCCCATTCTCACTTTCTCTATCTCTCTCTCCCTCTTTCTGTCTCTAATAAGTAAATAAATAATAAAATATTTTAAATAAAAAATGAGTGGGGGACAACTAAAAGAATGATAAACAAGCCATATATTCATCAGGTCATACAGGAAAAGAATAAGATATCTTCAGCAGTAGGGTCTTACCACTAGCCTTTGGTGGGTCATCAAGTACTCTGACAGAAATCTGTCTGTCTTTTAAGAAACCTTGTAGGTCTCTCTGATCAAAAGCTCATTGTGGATGATAGCCCCATGCTGGATCTTGGAGTTACAGGTCAGTGCCCACTAAGAAATGAGGAAAAAGATAACTAATATACAAGAGTTAGAGATAAGAGAGAGAGAGACAGGGAGAGGGGAAGTGAGGGAGGGAAGATGTAGGAGATTTAGGTTAGTCTTAATCTTACCCTCTCCAGTGTCTTGTGGTTCAGGTGTTCCCTGTAAGGGCCTGGTGAAGGATCAGCCATTTGGTCTGTCTTTTAGTAAATAGAAGATTATGGTACCATTGCCGTTTGGGTCTAGATTTGTATTTCCCACCCCTTTGATGAGCTCCCCTCCCTCCCCTTCCATCCTAGTGTCTAGTCTAGGAGATGTTTGCTGGGTATGTAAGGTATCTTCGGTAGATTCAGTTTATGTGCTGTAGATGAGTGGGACTATGTGGCTATTTTTTTTTTTTTTCTGTGATTGGGTAAGTTCACTGAGAATTAGAACGGCATGGCTGAAAGTTGGAAGAGAGTCATTCCCCAGACAGTCAGCGCATCTAGTTCCAGAAGGTGCTACATGGGCGACTGGGGGAAATTGACCAATATCTGTCGAAGCAACGCATGGTCTAACCTACTTAGCAGCAAATAACTTGTTGTGATGCCCATAAAAGTGCAGTGGTGGCTCACAGCCATGGTGGGGAACCAACTGCTCTCAATTTGGCTAACTGATCCCCTCCCTGGTATGGGACCCATAGCTGGAGCTGGGAAACAAGTCAGAACCAGATCCAAACATAAACCCACTCTCCAATATCAAGCTACCATTAATTGTGGGCTACAAGAGGGCCTACACGTATTAAATTCTCTATTAAAAAAAAAGAAAAAGTAAGGGTTATCTCATTTGTTCTGGTGCTAACTTACTCTCCATTGGAGAATCTGCTTCTCTTTTTCAGATAGATGTAGATCCTAAGGAGAGAGCCACCCCATCATACCTCAAAAGGGCCCCAGCTGAAACTAAGAAAAATTGGAGAAACAAGCAAGGGGGCTGTTTTCCTGATGAACCGGATACCAGCACAAGGGGGAAGGAGATCAACACAGAGAAAAATCAACTCCTACCTAATCAGAGAGCCAGAGCCTCAGAGGCCCCCAACACCTCATCACTGGAGCAGACCAAAAATGAACCCAACATGGCTCAGGGAAAATTTGCGGAAGAGGGGGCGGAAAGAATGTCAGAGTCACATGTTGGGTCATGATATGCAGAGACATTTATCTTACCCATAACTGTGGGCTAACTCCACAATGCATGACCCGTATACCTCAACAAGGAGGGGCCAAGGGGAGGGGGTAGGTCACGGATGAGCCTAATAATGGTACCAAACTGATTGTATTTGCTGAATACAGAACTGACTAATAAAGAAAAAAAAGAAAGAATAAGAGATAAGCACTACTGATTAAATATCTTCTCAAAACTCCTCTTGAAATTTCATAAGAATGTGTTGAAGGTCAGATAGAGTAAAAACATATAACAGGTTATTATATAATGAGAGTATAGCCCTTCTTAAACCATTTGCAGTTTCATGGACTAATAGGTTAATGAATTATCTCAGGAGCCAATCCCATGGATTTTTAAAATTATCTTTGTATTTGATGTCCTTAAACTCTGAATTAAAATAAATGCTCTAAGATAAATTTGTACCATATGCAGACCTCCTCTTAGTTTATAAACAACTTGCCCTCCCCAAAAATTATATCAATACTTTTTATACTTGATAGAATGCCTAATCATAAAATGATAAATTCATCAAAGAAACAATTACAACAATGAAAAATGTCAATGAGTCAAGAAAAAAAAATGTGGAAAGTATACCTAAGTTTTATTTCTGATACTCCAGGAACCAAATACAAAAGAAGAAGGAAGATGATTGATTGACAAATTATTAGTTTCTGCTAATAGTACACATACAAGACCATCAGTTGAGACTCTATAACTTTTCTGGCTTTCAGTTGAGAAAAAATTTTTATAAACCAATTGAGCATAATTAGGTAAAAAGAACAGCATATTCTTTTGAATTCTCATTTACAAGCTTTGTCTTCATAAAAGAGTACTGCAGAACCATTTGAAAAATATCACTGCTCCTATGCTAAGACTGTAATCAATTTTCTTGATCCTTACCTTTACCATGTTCCTGGGGATGAAGTGGCTATCATGGAAAGCTATGCCGATCAGACCACCCGTCCCTGTCCACCCACCATAAGAACATTATTATAAAAAAATCTTTCTCTTATTTAACTACTCTACCTCCTATGCCCCCAGGTTTCCTCCTTGAATCCTAGTCCCCACAAACACCACATTCCACATTATTATGCAGAGAATTTAAGTTGTTTACTATACACTCATATTTGAGTTGTACATTTGCATAGGCAAGTGGCTTATTGAAGCAAAGCCAAATTCAATGTATTTGCTGTGCAGAAAGAAAATGTTGGCAGCATTAAAATGGAGCTTGTCCCCAGTGACTTGGCATAACACTTAGGGAAGAGATTGGAGTTCTGTAAAAGCCCAGCATACAATTAATTATTTTATATACTTACTTAACAAATATTTGCTACTAACTATTTGTGTTAGTATTAGTTTAGTTGACCATTTCTGGGTATGTAGTAATGAAGGAGAAACAAGAGTAAGATAGCTTTCTGTAGGCAGTACACCAGGGACAAGGCCCAAGGAGAACAAGGATCTTCCATCCTGGCTGTCCTGGCAAAATTAGAGCTCGAATCTGATCCAGTCTCATCCAAGATGGTACAAGCAGTTCTCCAAGTGGATAAAAATCATTGCTTGCTTCTTTCTCAGCTCACGCCACCTGGTTGAGCTGGGCTATGCTGAGTCACCCCTGAATTTTACCAGGTCTTTCCCTTACACACCTGCATCTGGTGACAAGGCTCTTCAGAATGAGATGTCTGATCACATCTTTGCCTGCTCTGTCCATCCTGTGTTTTTGTCACTAGAAAACAAGTGTATAAGTCCTTCTCCCCTTTCCCAGGGAAAATAAGGCAGGGTGCTTCTTGTTGGTCTGGTATTTTTCTGCTTGCTTCCTACACGTATTTTTTTTCCCAGATGCTTTCTCGCTTGTTTACACGCATGATTTCACTCTAAGCTCTGAATCTTTTCCTAGGTAATCACCTTGGCTCTCGGCTGAATTCTCTAGGCACCAGACTCTCCTGATTCCCAGTTTAGAAAGTTCTTCTTCATTCTCAACCTGGCTGAGAAGAGAGAAGAAAATTTCTTCTGATCTGGACACTTTCCTGTGTCAGTTTTCTGTACTTTCTTTCTTTCTTTTTTTTTTTTTTTTTTTTTTTGGTTTTTTGATTTTTTTTGGTTTTTTTGAGGTAGGGTCTCACTCTGGCTCAGGCTGACCTGGAATTCACGATGTAGTCTCAGGGTGGCCTCGAACTCTCGGCGATTCTCCTACCTCTGCCTCCCGAGTGCTGGGATTAAAGGCGTGCGCCACCACGCCCGGCTAGTTTTCTGTACTTTCTTGCTCTGCTACACATGTGACCTTTCTCAAGCTTTGAGTCCTTCCTCGTACTATTTCTTAGTGTACCCTGACCCTTATGTAATTGTGAAGGGAAAGGGCTCATGCTCTCATGCTCTACTTCCAAATTGTTCTAAGCATTTTTGCTTGTGTTTCTCCTGACTCTCTGGTCCTACCGTGTGTGTGTGTGTGTGTGTGTGTGTGTGTGTGTGTGTGTGTATACGTGCAGAGGCTCTTTCCTAGGACACACACACACACACATATATATATATATAATTTTTACTTGTTAGATAGATCCTTTTAATGGTCCACAAAGTACAGAAGTAATCAGTCAAGTAGGAAAATCACAGCAGTTGCAGCATAAACAGCTTCATTAAACATTTAAAAGCAGCTGATTTTTTAAATTAATTAATTAATTTATTTATTATTATTATTATTATTATTATTATTATTATTTTGGTTTTATGAGGTATGGTCTCACTCTGGTCCAGGCTGACCTGGAATTAACTATATAGTCTCAGGTTGGCCTCAAACTCCCAGTGATCCTCTTACCTCTGCTTCCCAGAGTGCTGGGATTAAAGGCATGCACCATCATACCCGGCTTATTAAATATTTTTTTATTGACAGCTTCCATACTTACAGACAATAAACCATGATAATTCCCTCCCTTCCCCACTTTCCCCTTCATAAATCCAGACTCTATCATATCCCCTCCCACTATCAATGAGTTTCTCTTTTATTTTGATGTCATCATCTTTTCCTTCTATTAATCCGGTCTTTGTGAAGGCAGTGCTGGGCACTGTGAGGTCATGGATATGAAGGCCAATTTCTGTCTGAGGGATTACATTGTAAGCAGTCCTTCCCTTCCTTTGGCTCCTACATTCTTACCACCATCTCTTCCGCAATGGACCCGGAGCCTCGGAAGGTATGATAGAGATGTTTCTGAACATTCCTCCATCATATCTTCTCAGGACTATGGTGGCTTTTGGGTCATCCCAGGGGTCATTGCCATCTGAAAAGAGAAGTTTCTCTAACTAAAAGTGACAGCAGCATTCATATATGGATATGAATGTTAAGTAAAGTGCTTAAAGAGCAGTTTGGTGGGTATAATATATGCATTTAGCCAGACAAGAGCAGCTGTTGCATTCCTAATGCTCATGACCTCCCCCACAATAGGCTTAAGAGTAGGTTTTCAGTGCCAGGCATGTATTCCCTCCTACAGAGCGGGTCTCCAATCCAATCAGCAAGCAGTTGGTTTCCTCCATAATAGACATGCCACTATTGCACCCGTTGGCTCATTTGTCCTAGTTGGCCAAACTTGAGGCTTGCAGTGTCCACTGTTTTCACCACTGATGGCTTCTGTCTCCCACAGACCTGCATGAAGTATAGCTTTTTCTGGCTTTCTGTCAGTTGGTCTATAGGGAGGAGGTTTTTAGCTCAGCCCCAGTTTGATTTCTTGGTGTCCTTGCAGCCCAGGCATGTAGAGTCTTCAGAAATAGTGTCTTATCACATATTCCTGTAGGGAAACAAAGACTTGGCAATAGTCTGAATTGTTTGGAGTGCATCAGGGACCTCCTGGGAGATATTTTTTGTGTAGAAGAGTTTTTCAAGCTCTCTTCCCTCTTTCCAGACGGGCAAGGCTGGCAAGGCTGGGGATTCCCTTCTGGCTTGAGTCTTTCTGGACTTCCCTTGGATACCAATTCCCCCTAAATAAACCTTGCACTTGATAACTTAACATTCTTGGAAACTGTTTTCACAATTTTTTGTTAAAATGCATAAGAACATGAAGTTGGAGATCACAGTCCTGGGGAAACTCCACAAACCTGAAATTTACCCTAAATCAGTAATTTCAAAGAATACAAATAAAGATTAATCAGACTCTCTGTTCATCATAGAAAAGCTATATATAGAAATAATACAACAAAAATATAAGTTATAATTAAACTGAGGCATTTTAATAATGTCCTGGAAAAGATACTCAGTTGTTAGTGTATTCATTTTTTTGAATAGAGCATCTGTCTGGAAAGACCTTAGAGTACAAGTTATTTAGAAGACTGCTTTCTTAAAGAAACTTTTTGGAAACCAAGAGTTATTAGTGAATGAGCACTGGACAGTTTTAAGAAAGAAACTGGCTTGTGGCCTCTATATATGCATCCCAGTTTCTTGTCTCTGGAGAAGCAAAATCATAACTCTTGCCTCAAAGGGAATGAGAAATAATTTATACTGTATCCAAACAGGAGTGGGGTGATAACAAAGATTTGGGTTATTTCATAGACCATGTTCTAATGTGGTATCAGTTTCATGAAGTATTTTTTTTAAGAGTAACAGAAGAATTAGAAATCAAAGTAGGTTAAAAATGTAGTGTTAGAAACATCAGGTAAGGAGGTTATAATGAAATGGTAAAGTCTATAGTCCTTAGAAGCTATGTAATGACATTCTTAGCCTTAGAGTTGATGGAAGCCGAGAATCTATTTCTACATTTCAAAAGGATTTACCTAGTATTCAAAATGATATTAGATCATAAACAGAAGTGTGCAATGAATAGCTATATAGGTCATGAAGATAACCCATGATAATTTGTCTCCCAATCTGTAATATTCCAGTTTTTCATGTGCTTTTTAGATGTGGTATGGAGTCAGGTGCATGATAAGAATAGACAACTTTCAAGAATAATTAAATGGGGATAGTGTTATAAGGAATCAAAAGAGATTGCATCTGCATATAAGCACCTTCTAGTTTGCTTCTTGTTTCCCTATGCATATGCACTGGAAAAATGTTGAAAAAGGACATCAGTAGAAAATTGCATAGGAAACAGCAACATGAGTATTGTTCCCACTGCTAGCTTGACAACCAGCTCCAGGAAAATGGTGAAAGACACAGTGGTTAATGAAAGCATATGGAAGCAGAAACACAGAAGCTACAGAGAATTTAGTGCTAAATAAGACTGCTAACACTGGCTGAGCTGGATGAAAGTGGGTGATAGCCATGTGACAGAATTGGGCCCATCTCATAAATTTGAGTGGCTCTCATAAAGTTCTGGTGGGCAATGGTAAATGAGAATGTCAGTCTTGTAATCTCATGATAGTTGCTGACTGATTTCTGTACACACCTCTCTAACCTGTCTGATAGTACAGCCAAAGACATCTATCATTGTACCTTGGAAAAAATCCAGGAGCAAGTGGCTTCCATAAAATAGCCTCTTGCATCTATATATGAGAAAGAAGAAGATTAGAGAAACACTGCCCAAGTGTTGGTGGAAATTCCTTTGGAAACAGGACAAAAACAGTGCAATGTAGATTACAAACTGGAGACTTACTTGAAGATTGCTAGGCTGTACCTGGAGGAGGATGATCCTGTTCGGGCAGAGGCTTACATCAACCCAGCACCATTACTGCAGAATGAATCAACCAATGAACAGTTACAAATACATTATAAGATATGCTATGCACGTGTTCTTGATTATAGAAGAAAATTCACTGAAGCTGCACAAAGGTACAATGAGCTCTCTCACAAGACAATAGTCCATGAAAGTGAAAGACTAGAGGCCTTAAAGCACGGTTTGCACTGTGCCATCTTAGTGTCAGCAGGACAGCAGCATTCTCGAATGTTGGCTACTCTTTTTAAGGGCGAAAGGTGCCAGCAAATTGCTGCACATGGGATTCTAGCAAAACTGTATCTAGACAATATGGGTCATCTGGGAAAATCAGCTTCAGGAGTTTACTGCCATGCTGATGCCTCATCAGAAAGCAAGGACAGCTGATGTTTCCAGCATCTTGGACAGCACTGTTATTGAGCACAACTTGTCAGCAGGCAAGTTATATAATAATATACCTTTGAAGGAATTGGAGATCTTTTAGAGATCCCTGCAGGTAAGGCAGAGAAGATAGCATCTCAGATGATAATGGAAGGAAAGAAGAATATAATCATTGCTGGGATAGTTCACTTTGAAACAGAAGCTCTGCCAACATGGGACAAGCAGATCCAGTCACTGTGTTTGCAAGTGAACAACCTTCTGGAGAAAATTATCCAGGCAGCCCCGGAATGGACAGCACAGGTCGTGCAAACCCATATGGCCCAGTGAGTCCCTCGGAGTTCTGTGCACACCACATTTTTGCCACACAATCCCAGAAAGACAAATGCCACATGGTCTCACTCATCTGTGCATCCTAACCGGGAGCAGCTAGAGTTGCTGTCATACCTGAGAGGAAACTCAAGGCCCAGACAATAGGGGTGGGAGGGTTTATGTGTGTATGGGGAAGGGGAGGGTGGAGTGGTAGAAAACAAACACAAAATTAAATCCAAAATGAACTGGCACCCTAGGAACCTTTACCCTTGAAGATTGACTAAGAGATAAAACCCTCAACAAGAGTAAAGGGGAGCACCTGAAATGAAGGGCCCTGGAGAGGATGGGATGAAGCCAATCCTTATTTATTTTTATCTCTGGTCTGTAATGCCCAGTATGAGAAATTGGTTGCTACCCACAATGAGCTGTGGAATAGGAGAGACCTATGAGATCCCCGAAACAAGACAGACACACACCCCACCACCACTCAGGAAATTTTGCAGAAGTTTGGGAGGCAGAAAGATTATAAGAGCCACAGGTTGAGAAACCATGCCCAGAAGGATTGCCTACCCCCCAAACTGACTGCTGCCACCACAGTGCACGACCCATAGCCCCATGGGGAATACCTGCAACCCCACTGATGAGGGACTCCAGCAGAATGGGGACAGGGATGCGGGAAAACAGCGTATGAATACATGATGTATCCTCACAAAATATGTTATTAATGATAAGAAAGAAAGTAAAGGAGAAAGCTGTGATAAAAATGTATGAATGAGAGGAAAATGAACATTAATCCCATTAAAAGAATATCCTGATCTTGGTGTGCTGCTGCATGCCTTTAATCCCAGAACCCAGAAGGTGGAGGTAGGAGGATTGCCATAAATTCAAGGTCACACTGAGATTAAATAGTGAATTCCATGTCAGCCTGTGTTAGAGTGAGAACACACCTCAAAAAAAAAATAGTATACCATAGAAAGATAGGTACAATTAATTATAGGCTTTAAAATTCAAAAATGTCATTTCTATATTCAGGTTTATGTACATGGAATAATTGAAATATGTTCCCCATTATTCCTGTTCCATTTATCATCCAACAGGCTCAGGGGAATCTCTTCCAGCCTTAAGTTGAATGAAATGTTAGAATTTTGTGTTTTCATGTGAGGTGTTCTGAAAAGTTGTGGTGACAGTATGTGAAAATCATTGAGACAGTGCCATAGATAAAATGTTATATAGCTAAGATGAGACGAGAAAAACTTAGCTAGCTCCGATGCCTTTATTAACAGGCATGCTTGTCCACCGGCTTTCAGGTGGATTACAAGACGAGATGTATGAAAGATGACAGGAACACGAAGTTAAGAAGGGTTTCTCCTTTCTGCTCTAGGCATGTGTCCTTACGGTTGACACTTGCACAGTTGTGGCCAACAGGCGTCTCTCCTCAATGCCTTTATTTCCAAGACCTTTTTCCTGCCATTTCAGGCTCAGTTACAGAATTTTCTTTCCCTAAGACTACAGCCTTGTCTATTCCTCCTTCATCTCCATTTAACTGAGAGTGTATCATCTCCTTGTTCACTGACCAACCGACACAGGCTCCTTGTGAAGTTATATACCCTGCAGTCTTTGTTATGTTAAGTTACTTCTGCTAACTTCTCTAATGCTCAGTACTGACGATACCTACTCAGTGTGCAAATACATGCTTAGCTTACATTGTGCACTCCAACGACATCTAATTTCATTTACCAATTAAATTTTATATGTGCCCTCAATGACAGGATCTCTCACTACCATGGGAAAATAGGGGAACTCAAATAGAATTACAGGGAGACACAAACTTTCACACTTCTGGGCATACAGGCCCACAACTCTGCCCTCCCCCCACCATCACACACACACACACACACACACACACACACACACACACACACACTTCATTTAAATAATTAATAGGTCAAGGCTCCATAATGGTTGAGATTTCTGCTTTAAGAATGAAGCTTGTACACCATGCTCATCCCTAGAGGGAGCCATTCAGTTATGATCAGTCCACAACAAAGACTCCATCAGTATACACATTGAGTCTGTCTTTCCAATTCTCAGCAATATTCAATTCTTAACTTCTCCATATGTTTTGAGTCATTCAGTGATATTTGAGAGACTAAACAATAAAATAAAATAAAATAAAATAAAATAAAATAAAATAAAATAAAGTAAAAGTTAACCACCCATCACTAGAGCCCTGTGCTCCTGAAAGCACAGTTCAGAAGTCCCACTAACTTACTTCTGTGTGTAGGAAACTCTTATTACAGACCCACCATTCCCCACATGAATTTGATTATCTCCCATGTGATCCCATTGCTCATGGACGACAGGACGGGTCACAAACCACCTAAATTCCTCTTTTTTTCTCATAAATGACTAGCTGAACTGTCTGTCCCCACTAAGGAACCTCTTGTAGAAACCACACTAAGTTGGACAATGCCATGAGACAGGCATTGCCTACTTAGTGTGTCACAGTAATACATTTCTGAGAATCAGAATTTCATGCTAGCTCTTCCCATCCCAACAGCTTTTATATCTAATAAGGAGGACCTAACGTGCAGGTGCAGGACCATCTTTAGGCTTTGCATCAATATCTGTGAATCATTGAACTGTTAATTCTAGTGCTACCAAGGATTGAATCATGTAGGGCTCTTTTCTGATCTCATCACTGTCTGGCTGCTCTTTTCCTCCATGTTTTTTTCTCTATATATACATTCATCTGTGGAAATAGTATTCCCTTATATTAGTCCTAGATATAAATTCTCCATCAACTCCCAAAAGTAAATCAGGTAAGTTTTTATGAGAATAATTCTGTGAAAACTCTAACACAACAAAACTGTATCACTCATATGAAGACTGTTCTGCCTGAAACCTCACTCACCCTGGCCTGAGTCCCCACGCTGATCGTACCTCACTGCGAGCCCACGCTTTGGATGCCTGCCTTTTCAGCATTCTTCTTGTGTGTTTTCACTGACTGCAATCAATACAATTAAGTACGTCTCAGTCTTATGACAAAAGAGAAAAAATGCATTCTCATGTCTTCTTTTCAAAACTGTCAGTCTTATCTTCCTAAACCCAAGAATGTTTGATATAGGTGCGTTTGTAGCTCCATTTGTGTCTAGGTCAGGAGGCAACTCGAACTTTGAGGCTAGTTCTTTCATTGCTAAAGGTTTCTTTTTCATGCTGTGTGAATTTTCTATAGCATTTGATCTCAGGTGATGGAAATAGTATCTTTTTATTACTAATTATTTTAACATCTTCTACAAATTATCTCCATAGGAAAATGAGCAACTAGAATTTTTTTAAATCAAATAGGATTCTATTATGGCATTTATTTTACTTTCTTGAGTATATTACTTTATAAGAATACAGAGGCTGATTAATTATGGGGCACCTAAATGATTAATACATATTGAATACTAACATCAGCAAACAAAAAGGCAGCAACAAATACTTTTCCCAGAAGCACCCGGACAGTATCTCTCACTGGAAATATTGATGACATTCTATTGAACACTAGTTAGTTAGCTTCCAAACATAAAATATTACAAATATTATGTGTTCAAACTTCTGACTAAGATAAAGCTTCTAAAGCTTCTTTCAATATGAAAGTTGTCTTTGAAAAATTCGTGAGCAGCTGGTGAGCTGTCTCAGCAGATATGAGTATTTGCTGCATAAGAATGAGGAACCATGTTCAATCTCTAGCACAAACATGGAAAAGGCAAGGCATGACCATACATGCGTGTAACCCCAGTGCTGACTAGAGCAGAGACCGGAGGATCACGGGGGTTCACTGGTAAGCATCTAGCCCAAAATTAGGGAGTTCCACTTTCAGTGAAAAATTCTCTCTCAAAGATTTATCTGAAAAGGGATAGAAAAGGATACCCTACATCTTCCTCTGGCCAACAAACACATTACCATGGGCTGCACTTCTGGGCATACTCTTACAATGTTACTTCATACTCACCACAAGAAAAAGAAGAAGGAGAAGAGGAGGTAGAAAAGAAAAGGGATGAGAAGAAAAGAAAAAGAAAATTCCTGTCTTCCTTAGAAATAACCACAAATGTTCTCCAATGCCAAGGTAATTTTTGTTTGTTTTGTTTTGTCCTGTTATTTCTTCCCTTTTCTCCTTGGTATGTTAAGCTAGTTTTCATGAGCTGGTTTTGTAACCTTTCCTTTTTAAAAAAAAGTATTTTATTTATTTATTTATTTGAAAGACAGAGAGAAAGAGGCAGATAGAGACAAAGATCGAGAAAATGGACATGCCACGACCTCTAGCCACTGCACAAAGTCTCCACATGTATGTGCCATCTTGTGCATCTGGCTTACCTAGGTACTGGGGAATCAAATGTGGGTCCTTAGGCTTCACAGGCAAGTGCCTTAACCTCTATGCCGTTTCTCCCAGCCCGCTTTTCCTTTCTCTCTCTCTCTCTCTCTCTCTCTATATATATATATATATATATATATATATATTTTTTTTTTTTTTCTGGGGATCATCATGCTTCTGGAAGTCTAGGGTCAGTAGAAAGTCATATTTTTATTAATTCTATTGCCTTGCTAAACCAGAAGAGATGCTGAATATTACTGTATTGATTAGATATTTAACTGAAAAAGGCTACACAGTCTCTAATGTAGAAAATCCTTCCTTCTCCATAATATTGATTGATAATACTCATATAGTTCTGGAATTATCTTAAATAACTTTTTAAGCTTGTCATGTTCTACTGTGAAAAATAAATAATTCAGTGGTTAACTTTTAAATTTGATGAATGTTAGCAAAAAATCTTGATTATTCAAAGCAGAAAATTAAATGTATGCCAGATTTTTCCTGAATTATTTTATCAATTCTTGATTAACTTTGTAAATATTCATTAATCATAGGAGAAAAATTAAAACAAAATCCTGATATGTCAGTTCAGTTGGATTTTTGAATAACTCTACCTCACAAATATCTTCCCAGCAATGACTTTTATAAGAGCTAAATATAACTGAGCAAAAACAACAGGAAAGACTTGATGTGTAATCTCAGTTGTGATTTAGCTGCCATTATGACAAAACTTACATTCAAACATTATCTATATATTTTCATGTCTAAAAAATAAACTACCCAAACTAAATTGCATAAAAATCATACATAATCCCCAGATAGTTTCTTTAGACAATATGACATCTACTTAGTGTTTTGAAAAATTAATAATTATCATACAATGACAATTTGAAGTCAAGGCCATGATTCTTGAATTACCCCTCCATTAGAAATTCTTTTAGGGCTGGAGAGATGGCTTAGTGGTTAAGCACTTGCCTGTGAAGCCTAAGGACCCTGGTTCGAGGCTCAATTCCCCAGGACCCACGTTAGCCAGATGCACAAGGGGGCGCATGCATCTGGAGCTCGTTTGCAGGGGCTGGTAGCCCTGGCTCACCCATTCTCTCACTCTCTCTCTCTCTCTCTGCTTCTTTCTCTGTCTGTCGCTCTCAAATAAATACATAAAAATAAACAAAAAAAGACTCTCCCTTGGAGAATCTGCTTCTCCTTTTCAGATAGATGTAGATCCTAAGGAGAGAGCCACCCCATCATACCTCAAAAGGGCCCCGGCTTAAACTAAGAAAAATTGGAGAAACAAGCAAGGGAGCTGTTTTCCTGATGAACCTGATACCAGCACAAGGGGGAAGGAGATCAACACAGAGAAAAATCAACTCCTACCAAATCAGAGAGCCAGAGCCTCAGAGGCCCCCAACACCTCATCACTGAAGCAGACCCAAACTGAACCTAACATGGTCAGGAAAATTTTGCGGAAGAGGGGGTGGAAAGAATGTCAGAGCCACATGTTGGGTCATGATATGCAGAGACATTTATCTTACCCATAACTGTGGGCTAACTCCACAATGCATGACCCATATACCTCAACAAGGAGGGGCCAAGGGGAGGGGGTAGGTCACAGATGAGCCTAATAATGGTACCAAACTGACTAATAAAGAAAAAAAGAAAAAGAAAAAAAAAAAAGAAATTCTTTTAATGTGGTTCAAAATCCAGTCAGCATCAAAGCATATAAAACTATTCTTTCACACAATGCAAAACTGAGAAAAATGGTTTAACTCCAATCAACGCACAGTAACTACATATAATTAATTGATTAATAGATTTTTATTATGCCCTTTCCCATAAATTGAATTTAAAATTTTCTTTATAATATCCTCCAGATAAGCCAATTTGTACACACCATCCTGAAATATAATCTTCCATTGCACAATAGTTCAGTGTATTTATACATCTAGATGCAGGTAGATATGTGTTACATATGTGTTAAGTATAAAATAGCCATTTTTTCATTTTTTGTTTTTTAAATATATTATTTATTTATTTACTAGAGAGAGAGAGAATCAGCACACCAGGGCCTCCAGCCACTGTAAATGAACTCAAGATGCATGCTCCCCTTTATGCATCTGGCTTACATAGTTCCTGGAGAATTGAACTGGGATCGTTTGGCTTTGCACACAAACTCCTTAACCACTAAGCTATCTCTCCAGCCCTAAAATAGCCCTTTTTAATAAATACTTTAAAATAGTTATGTCTTATTAACGAACTAAAATTAAAAAGAAATGAGAAAGTTTTTGTTTGTATTTGCATAAAGGCTTGAGAAGCTGGAAAAAGAGGAAGAAAATTGATGTTATGGTCAGATGGTCATGGGAAATGAATGCTAACCCAGCATATTCTGGTTCTCAACAGATTGAAAAGATAATCACAGACTGGGAAGGGACATCTGCTTGATTCAAACCATTTCTTCAAATGCTACTCTATTCCAAAATCAACCTGACAGACCCTCTCTGAAATAATATTTAAAAACATATCCAGGAATCACATGTCCCGGTTAGGTTGACACAAGCATGATCACAGGGTCTCTACAGTTTTTAATGAAGAAATGTCCTTTAGTCAATATACCTTTTATGTAATGCCTAGACTAACCCTTTCCCAACAAGAAAACCAAAACCAGAAATTCATCAAGCTTGTTTCAGTCCACCTTGCTAGTGGAAATGACAGATTTGGCATTAGTTTGTGTGTTCACTAGCATGAACGGTTACATTGTTCAATCACATACGAAAGCCATAATAACTACAAAGCGCTTTCCATGGCCCTTGGAAATGATTCTTTTGTTGTTGTTGTTGTTGATCCAGCTTTTCAATCATAAACCTTCACTAAGGAAATCAATGACACCCTTGCTCTGATGCATATGCTTTTGTAAGTACTGAAAATTTGTCTTTTTTTGACAATAAGATTACTTAATAGCTTCTGAATTGCACTTACTTTTAGGAAACTGAATTAAGAGGGGAGAAATAAGGGGAAAAAAAGGCCCTTAAAACATATTTTCTTTCATGTCACTTAATGTTTGTTAAGCACATTTTTCTACCTTTTATAATATTTATAATAAATGAATAAAATAAGAATTACTAGTGCTGGAAGAAGCTAAGATTTTTTTTTTCTGACTTTAGTCAAAGCATATTAGAAGACGAACTGGTAGAAA
Source organism: Dipus sagitta (assembly GCA_036346955.1). NCBI lineage: Eukaryota > Metazoa > Chordata > Mammalia > Rodentia > Dipodidae > Dipus > Dipus sagitta. Next base: position 27,521,520 of record CM070781.1, on the reverse strand, counting down.
TGGAGATGAGTCAACTGAACTTTCAATATTTTAGAATTTCTTCCAGTATTATTGTCCTTAATGAGCATTATTATATAAATATAAAATAATGTACATCATGTAAATTAAAATTTTCCAAACCAAAGAAAGTTTTATTAAATTATTATTTTTAGATTTTCATAAGAATATTCAGTTATTTTTGCAATTGAAATCTAAACAATTGATAAGAATGAATTCTTGAACTGGAAGGATGACTTAACAGTTAAGACACTTGCCTGAAAAGCCAAAGGACCTCGTTTCAATTCCCCAGGACCCACATAAGCCAAATGCACAAAGTGGTACATGAATGTGGAGTTCATTTGCAGCAGCTAGAGGCCCTGGCCTGCCATTCTCTCTCTCTCTCTCTCCCTCAAATAAAATAAAATAAAGTAAAACTCTTTTTGTGCTACAGTATAAGAAGATACACATATTAATTGTAGGTCCCTCAGTTACAGATAAGTGAGAGTTCCTGCATGAGCAATATATATTCACAATTTGGCAGGGTCCTGTCTTTAATGGTGGGAATTTCACAGAACATGTCAGCATATTTCTGTGGGTGAACAACAATGCTTAGGTTAGCTTTGTGAATTTCAGTTAGTCAACATCCCCATTAGTACACTTAGGTAAATACATGCAGCTCTAATCATTAGGATGAGGTATGTTAATATATAAAATACTAACTATAGCCTCTGCTATATAGTAAGTCCCAAAAATATTAACTATTGTGATAACTGAGCCAATAATTTCAGTACCATTCTCATAGAACTAGATCCAGAACCTAAACACATATATTCTGTGTCTGTTTGTATTTCATACATTTTGTTATAATTTATGCATGTACTTATCACATTCCCCCAAATTGAAGAGATGCCTCTTATACCCAGCCATCTGTACTGAAGAGTTTTAATGTAAATGAGAATGTATCCATTAACAATATATCAAAATATAAATTTAAATCTGTTTGAATTGTTATTTAATAGAGAATACAAGTATGTAAAACTCAATGAACATTCTTTGGGGATTAAGAAAAATTCTATCCTGTTTTCATAATCACATTGAAAGATTCACAATTATGGATATTTTATTCTATTTTCCAAGAAATATTTTTCCTGAAGGTTTAAGTTAACAATGTTTTCTATGTTTATTTTTTTCAAAATTGCTTTGATCATTATGAGACCCTTATAAAATCGTATAAAGTACTCCCAAACATTTTTCCTATGGATATGTAGAATAAGAGGCTACAAAAATCTCTCTCTCTCTCTTTTTTTTTTAACTTCTTCTTCTTCTTCTTCTTCTTCTTCTTCTTCTTATTATTATTATTATTATTATTATTGGTTGTTCATTTTCGAGGTTGGGTCTCACTTTATCCCAAACTGACAAAAATTTAATTTTTAAAGGAAAAATAATCTTTAATAGAATATTAACTGATTAAAATCATGAGGGCCACCTTGTTTTTGTGTAGTGTGTTATAATCACCTCCATCTCATAAAACATTTTAGCATTTACTGTGCTGAGAAGTATGAAATCCCAATATGAATTGTATATGCCTCTTTTGGGCACACATTCAATTAACTTTCAGTATCTGAGACAAGATACTCAATAACACATAACTGCAATTAAGCGCTCATTATTTGAATGTTCTACATAAGTGGAATTACACTTAGCTCACTGTATTTTCCACATTGTATTTGTTTGGTTTCTGCTGCAACACACATAGTGAAGAATTTAAATATCTAAAAATTATGGACTGTACTATTTTTCATTTATATTACAGAATAATTATGGTCACTTTTCTCCCTTCAATTTTAAAATGAAAAGGAGAACTACTTTAAAATAATTACCTACAATTTTGGATTGATGGAGATGTCAAAGCTTATTGCTTTCCTTACATTTCTTTTAGCAGTGTTCTGGGTTAGGAGTAAAATGATTTGATGTGATGTCTACTGTCACTACATTTCATGTCTAGGATGATATAATTATGAAAAATAAAGCTTAACTCAGGGATGCAAAAAGAAAAAGCCTGAATTAATTTCTTAAGATTCACCTTAGCTTTTTTCCAGAGAAAAATAGAAAAAGATAACAATGTCTCTTTCTTTTCATTGTGTAAAGGTGTAGCTTTAATAATTCAGGTTTCTTGGGTTGCATAAGGTTATCATACTCTTTTTCAATGTGATTATAGCAAGTCTTAACTTACTCCTCTAAAAATTCATATACTACATTATTAGGCATACTATTATTCTTAGTATTTAAATATAATGTTTGATATTTGGCATTTCAGAATAATATACAAATTTTCTCAAATGATCATTTTCAAATTTAACAGTTAATCATCAATTTATGAAAGCATTTGACCTGGGCATTGGGAATTCAACTTTATTTCCCATGGTCAACATTGCTGGGAGCTAACCATACTGCATGGACTACAGACATCAATGCATTTTATCTCCATCACAATGCTTTTTCTTATATTAGTTTTCAAAGTCATGTTGAGAATCCAACTGATCCCTTCTGGCTGAGGGTGTTCGCCTATTAAGGTATAAGACTTACTCATATGTCATGATCTAGAAAATAAGTTTGCATAGTATTCTAGGACATTATATATATTCTTTTGGGATGAACCTGGAAAGAAGAAAAAACATGTACATTGGATTGCGTTTAAGATTATCACTCAGCTGAGTTTCTGGATTGAATAGAATAGCAATGGAAATGATTCTGATTTTTCACTTACAACCTACCTGATAAAGGAGGACTTATACTGAACACCGTAGGTGTGAAGACATGCTACATCCAATTGTGAAAAAAAGGAAGCATTTTTTGTCTATCACTGAAAATAATGACATTTCTCTATGAAGACAATTACACTCTTTTGTGATTATTCAAATTTCTATATGGAACAGTTTAGCTTGTGCTTGATATATAGACCTTTTCATTTCTTGTTACTTACATGTTTTCCTAGTGATTCATTTCACATTTTGTATTATAATAATTTCATTTTGTTCTACTTTGAATATTAAAGAAAAATAGGTTGTAATTTTAATATTTTTAATGGTTTAAAGTTTGGGGGTTAGAGAGATGGCTTAGTGCTTAAGGTGCTTCCCTGTGAAGCCTAAGTACCCAGGTTGGATTGCCCAGTACCCATGTCAGACAGATGCACAAAGTGGCACATGCTTCTGGAGTTGTTTTGCAGTGGCTAGAGGCCCTGGGACACCCATTCTCTCTGTATGTCTTTCTTCTCTCTCTCTGCTGGAAAATAAATAAGTGGGAAAAAAGGGGGAGGGCATCCAAGGGGTGGGAAACACAAATCTAGACCCAAACGACAATGGTACCATAAAATTCTACTTACTAAAAGACAGACCAAATGGCTGATCCTTCACCAGGCCCTTACACAAAGCAATAGGATATGTTAACAGAGTAGCTTCAAATTAAAAGTGTTTTACATCTGTGGCCACTACAAACTATATAACATAGAAAGCATTTCTCAGAGAATGTTCTTTCAGTAATTGATAGATGGAAGTGTGGGTTTTTAAATGATATGATAGTAATATTATGATACTGCTAAACATAATAGAACTTATGTTTTCTTTTAAGAAAAGTTCTCTAATTGATAATTCTAAAAATATAAATTATTAAGAATATTTACAATGTACAAATACTTTTTCTATGAAGCTCATAGAACACACACACATGAATGAGATAATTGGATGGTTTACCTTGACTTAATAAAAATATCAGTGTTCAGCTACCTTTTTTTCCTCTTTATTTTACATTTTAGACATTTCCTTTGGTTTAGTAATTATTTTCTTATATGAAAATACAATAAAATCAAATATATCATTTTTGCAATTTGCGTGAATAAAATGTTTGTGATTAGTAAATATTTAACACGATATTAAAAGTCTCAATAAGGGCTGGAGAAGATGGCTTAGCAGTCAAGGTGCTCACATGTAAAGCCAAAGGATCCTGGTTTGATTCCCCAGGACCCATGTAAGCCAGATGCACAAGGAGGTGCATGCATCTGGAGTTAGTTTGCAGTGGCTAGAGGCCCTGGCATGCCCATTTTCTCCCTCTCTCTCTCTTTCTCTCTCTCTGTCTCTCTCTCCCTCCCTCTCTCTCTCTCTCTCCTTCTTCCTATCTCATAAATAAATAAATAAATAAATAAAATATATTTTTTAAAATTCTCATTAAAAATAAACTGTCAAAATACATTTCCTCCTGTTTAATCTGATAGATTGGTAGATTATTTATAATTGAATTATTATTTTTAACTTTTGAAAGGGGCAGCTTAATTTGCATTTCATTGAAAGTTCAATAAGGGCTGGAGAGATGGCTTAGCAGTTAAGGCACTTACCTGCAAAGCCAAAGGACCTCGGTTCAATTCCCCAGGACCCATGTAAGCCAGATGCACAAGGTGGTGCGCCCATTCTCTGTCTCTCACTCTGCCTCTTTCCCTGTCTCAAATAAATAAATAAAAATAAATATTTTTAAAAAGTTCAATAAATTTGTTGTTTAGGTATTAAAGAATAAAATATGGTAATTTCATAAATCCATTTTCCAGGGCTGGAGAGATGGCTTAGTGGTTAAGCGCTTGCCTGTGAAGCCTAAGGACCCTGGTTCGAGGCTTGATTCCCCTGGACCCATGTTAGCCAAATGCACAAGGGGGCACACACGTCTGGAGTTCGTTTGCAGTGGCTGGAAGCCCTGGTGCACCCATTCTCTCTCTCTCTCTCTCTCCCTCTTTCTCTGTCACTCTCAAATAAATAAATAAAAATGAATAAAAATTTAAAAAAATAAAATAAATCCATTTTCCTTTGGTTGTATGGTTTATTTGAAATTTTGCTAAAACCTAAAATGATTTTTCATGAAGCTCAGGTGGAGATATCCACACATTAGGTCCTTTACAGTTGAAAATGCTAAATCACTCCCTAGCCATGTAAGCCAGATATCAGGTGCAGAGTTTCATTCGGTGTTCTTAGTACAGAGATGGTTGACAGCTTCTCTGAAGACCCATAGACTCCAATCAGTAGAAATAATTAAGTTTAATTAAATATGATAAAATTGAATTTCTTTCTGTTCACAAAGAAAGGACACTCAATATTTACCTGAAAAAGTTACATGAGAGACCATAAATCATTTGACTTTTCATTTTCCTCAACATTTTCTGGTAAGCATGCCTTGGCTTCTCAGAAGGTTGATTTGTGAGGACATAGGGAAAGTAAATCAGAAGGGTATGTACTGTTTTCTTAAGTTACACTTTTTATGGCTTACTTTGCTCTTCTCACTACAGCAAGCCAAACAATACTCCCCTAAATAGATTCCTACAGAGTTTGCAGTTGGTAAAAATGTGCACAAAGAATAAAATGAGTGAAAAAGATAGAGATATTTTTCTAGCTCATTTTTGTAGACAGGAAATATAGTAATGACTGTGCCTAACATAGATTAGGAAGCTTCATCTAAAAGTGCAGTATTTGGTAAGATACAATACACACTAACCTTTAGTCAGAAAATAATTAGAATAAGTAATATCAAGCATATTTAAGGAAAAAATTAATTTAGTAGACTCATCCCTTAAAAGAAAACACATCAGTCTGGTGTAATGTGTTTTAATCCCAGCACTCAGTAGGAGGATCGCAGTGAGTTCAAGGCCACCCTGAAAATACAGAGTGAATTCCTGGTCAGCTTGGACTAGAGTAAAACCCTGCCTCAAAAAAAAAAAAAAAATAGAGTGATGCTTTGGGCACAAATGTGAATTAATAGAACATCAGATTGCATACTTTTCTATCATGTGTACTGCCTTATCCACGGCGCATATGCTCCAAGAGGCTTAAACCATGGTGGAAACCACAGATACCCTTAATTTTCTGTGTTCAGTTGCATCTATACACTTATTAGACAATTGAGAGTATCATAATGACTACTAAAATAAAACATATACTACAATACATTGTAATGAATTCATCAGTATCTCACTCCCGCAGTAGCTGGTATTATTGCTCAAAGTTATGGTTATTTGGGATTTCAAGAACATTGTTCTTCAATAGTCAATGTGATAACCTAAGGCAATCAGGGTGACTAATGAATAGGTAGTTTATATATCAAAAAGCTTAGAAGTTATTAGTGATAAGCACCAAATGAGACATCTTTTGCACTAGCCAAGGGCTCAGACCCTATAGCAGAAGAAGTGGTAGAAAAATGTGAGAGCCAAAGGATAGCGAAACAATTATTTTGAAATTCTATCTTCTGGATAAAAAGTGGCTGGTTGTTTAATGGCCTTACACCAGATGTTTCATGCATAATTTTGGGCACATGAACAGGTTGTTATGGATGATGTAAGAGAGAAGAAAAGACATTAAAAGAGAAGAGGGAATCATTGGAAAGATGGATGTATTCAGTGGAAGAGGATGAGGAAGGAGGGACAAAGGAGGCTGGTGGGAGGGGATTATATACATAATTTTTAAATAAAGTTTTTAATTACATAAAAATATGCTGTATATTTCTAGATTCTGAGATTTCACCTTGTTTGAATAGAAAGGCAATATTTGAAAAAAAATTAAGGTGGTGTGAAGAAAAGACATTGTTTTGGGCTAAGATGGCACAGTATTGAATGTAAGTCTGCCAGCTAAAACTAAAATCAGTATGCATTTGTATGTAACCTTGTCCTTTGGTATTATACTCAGTACTCCAAATAATTTCAAGAACTTATTTTAATGGTATATAAGATTCTATATTTCATAAAGAATAGCTTGCCCACAAACATAACAAATGCTGAATAACAGAGAAATATTTTCTTATCTGTATTATGTATAGAAATCTGGTTGAGCATTTTTGTTGGGAGTTTTAAGATATGAACATATTACATATTGCAAATTGATGATATTTACAGTGGGTTCTCCTTTTATATTCTTTTTCCCACCCCCATTCCACTGAGGGTCCTCCTTTAGTGAAGGTATTCATTATAATTGTGGAATCATGAATGCGCCAGACAGTTTCTGTTGAGGGGGTGCCATGCCTCAAAGTACACCATCCCACAGTATGGGTCTAATATTCTTTCTCTCCTCTCTTATGCAATTCCTTGTACGTTGGAGGGTATATTATACATCTCCTTTAGTGTTGAGCTCCTGGCAGCATCAGCTCCCTGGAGAAGGTTTCTAGGCTAACAATGAGAGCAGCATTTTTATTTAATCCACTACTTCTGTTGCAAAGATTCAAGGGCCCTGGTGGATTACTCCTAGAGCTAAGCACTTGGCCTTCTCTTCTAATCATTGTGAGAGGTCTTGTATTAGCCACCATCTACAAATCATGCCCCATTCAATTTAAGTGATGTAAAAGTAACTGAATTTTCAATTGAATTCAGATTCTAAGTTTGAAACAACAGTGCACATAGGTAATTTGATATTCTTTTGAGTAAGTGAATTTAAATTAGGAGCATAAGTTTATAACCAACACAAGTTTATGACAATTATAAAAGTTCTTGATTATACATTTAGAAAAAGTTAATATGTTCATTATATATCATAACCAGTATCCTTATGTGAAGACCTGCTGTGTGTGGGACACTGAGCTATGTCGCTATGTGGTTGAAATCTATTTCTTCTCCAGGTGCAGTCCTAGTATCCACACTGTTGTATAAATGTCATGTTGCTTAGTAAAGAGGGTTATGATAAAGTGGAGTGAAATGCTGAAAGCATTGTGTTTTAAGGGTTGTTATACATGCGTTATAAATGTTGAAATGATAAGTGAAATGATAAGAAAAGATAGTAACAAAGTTTTGGGGGAGACATAAAGAAGTATATCTAATAAAGATCTTCACACATTTTTTCTATGATTATGTGAAATTAAGCATAGAAACTTGTAACAATATTTCAATATTTAAATTCATGATATATGGTGATTTTTTCCTAAATAACTATCTATAAAATCTGTGTCACATTAAACATTTTTATATACATTATTAAAGTTTCTATGTAATAAGAGAATATAAAATGCTTTAGTAGTATAAAATATGAACAACTTGATTCTGCATTTTTCCTTTAGGATTTAAAAGCATGCCAACTGTCTCAGAGTTCAAATAAAGCAGGATAATTGATGATTCTAATCTTTTTTTTTCTTCCATTTTTACTGTTAGTGTTAAATTGTTTGATAAATCTTTGTTCTATAGCTTTCAACATGCTTACAACTTGACTTCTAGAACCTATGAATATATTTCTCTCATAGCAGAAGGGCTTTGTCAATGAAGAGTATTTTGTGTTATTCAGGTGAGTCTATGTGATGAGGCAGTCAGGTCCATGTGGATGAAACCTTTGGACTGCAAGTTCCTCCTTATTCAGGAGTTCTAGCCTATCTAGAGATTGACTTCCTTATTGGTTTTGACTTGTCTGGGAAGTCTCCACCCCTTCACTGATGTTTAATCTCATTTCTTACAAATAGTCTCCCTCCTCTCCTCTCTTCTTGTGTCTTCTGGTCTCCTCTCCTTTTCTCTCTCTCTCCTTTCCCTTCTTCTCTTACCTCTGTTTTTAATAGTGAGAGGACAATGACCTCAATTTAAAGAAAATGGACAATATAGCTATTTTTAAATAGACTTGTCTATTTATTTAGTCATTAAACAAAGTTAAAGCCTTGGTACCAATATAACAAAGCAAGAACTCCAACATCAAGGAATAAAATTGTGTCTTTATAAAGCACAAGCCTGAAGACTTTACACTCTGCCAAGGATATTTGAGTGGGCTCTGGAGCATCATGAATATGGCATTTCAAGGTTATCAATTTTCTTTCTGTAACACAGCAGCGTCTTTCTACTTTAGCTTTCTCAACATCAGTGCCATTTCCAGTTGCTTAATAAAACAGAAATAATTACTCCTGGAATTTGAGGATATAAAGTTCAATGCATAATTACCAATCACAAAGAGAAGGGTTATTTTTTCTATTTTTAAGTAAACATAAGTTTTTGCTTTTTAATTTATATGTTCTATTTGCTGAAAGGTTTTATAGGTGAATCTTATAAGTTAATTCTAAGTTGACTTAAATGGTACTTTCTTAAGTAAAATGAATATAGGGCTACTTTAAAGTAAGACTTTGTCTAGTCTTCTGAAATGAAGATGCCAGTGACCTAGTTTTTCTGCTTTTCTTTTTCTGAGTAACACAAAGTGAATGCCAACAGCAGTCTTCATGTGATGGTTCCTGGGGGATCCAGAGCCTTCCTTAATAAAAGCAAGCTGACTACACCATGCTTAGATGCTGGAGGTTTCCTTCTGTTAGTTCAGAGGTTTCTACTTCCTTTTCCAGTTCCCACTACCTAATGCTGGCCAAGTGTTCACTCATAGATCAATAATGTGTGACATAAGTATGGATATTCATTTATTGCTTACAGAAGTCAAGGAAGGCTTATTCTTTAAAGGGGTTCAACATATTAAGTCTCATCCAAATTTCATACCTGATTACAGATATGCTTATTAATACCATAGGGAAGAAAATAGATATAAAAACAATAAATAGCAATATTTCATTTCAGAAAATTGTTTTATGAACATACCAACACTGGGTATGCTCTCTTGATTGGTTTATTATGTTTTATTAACATACCTCCAATGGTGGTATGTTCATTTTACCTGCTTGGTAACATTTAGAAATGAAAACATGAATGATAACTTACAACTAGAATCCATTGAATGCTAAGTCCATTTTAAATATTTAAAAAAATAATTTATTTATTTATTTATTTATGTATTTATGTATTTACAAAGGGGAGAGAGAAATTGTGTCCAAGGTTTCTTGCCACTACAAATCCAACTCCAGATGCATTTGCTACTTTATTAATTTGGCCTTTACATGGGTCCTGGGAAATCGAACCTAGGCCATCAGGTTTTGTGAGCAAGGACATTAATGGCTGAGCCATCTCCCCAGTCCTCTAAGTCCATTTTAAGTGTTTTATATGTGCTCTCGTTCATTTATTCTTCACAAATACTGTTGAAGAAAATTCATAAAACTGTTCTATCAATGATGTGAAACTGAATTGTTGGAATCAGGTTTTGACCAACACCATTTAGTTAGGGAATTAGAGTAGGATATAAGACAAGAGACACAAATCTTACAAGTATAAATTCTGTTGTATTCTTAGAACATATTCATTGGCTTATCCAAGATAAAACAACAGTTTTGTGTTACAGTTATGTGTTGAACCAAGAATTCCTACAAAATTTTATTTATGCCATATTTTAAGTTTCCTTCCTGAGATTAATAGTATTTGAAAGTTTAAAATACAGTTATTATGTTAATGATTTATTCATTACTTTAGTCATGAATTAATATTATAAATGGAATATCCCGTAAAAGTTAGTAGCTACAAAAATAGAACAATTATATAATTTATACTTGTTGGAATAATTAAAATAAAAATTAACTAATAAACAAATGTCTAAAATCATGATAGCTTTCTTACTTTAATATTCTTTGTTATTAATTATTCATTATAATTTAATATGATCTATAAAGTATTGATGTCAATGTGAAAAATGTTTACTCATATTTCATTCATGTTCTAGTGTTTCCTAGCATGTTCAAGATGGAAAGTTGTCTCTTCAATCTTATCAGAAATTCTATAAAAATATTGGTAATTTCTGTGGATAACTTTGCCATCTTTTCCAGTAATATGGTTTTTTTTCTTGCAGAATTCTCAGTTTCCTGCAGAAGAAACATCACTTCACTGAGAAAAACTATATCAGTTTTCTGTGGGGAGTACAGCAATTCAACTCTTATCTATTCTATATTTTTTAACTCAGAGATAAATAATAATACAGTCTGAGATGACATAGATATGCAAGTCTCACTGTCTTCCCTTCAACAGGGATTACTGGACACTTTATTCTGGAGTTTCAATTCCTTTATGTATAGACACATCATATACCTCTAAAAAAATAGTGAGATCTCATGAAACCAAAAAGCGTTTGCATAAACATACCATAAGCAGAGCCAGTAAATTACCTACTGAATTGGAGAAAATCTTTGCCAGCTATACAACTGACAGAAGCCTAATATCTAGAATCTACAAAGAACTCAAAAAAACTAAACAATAAAAAAAATCAAATAACCCAATCCAAAAGTGGGTCAGAGAACTAAATAGGGAGTTACCAGAGGAAGAATTTTAAATGGATAACAAACACTTAAGGAAATGTTCAACATCCCTAAACATTAGGAAAATGCAAATTAAAACAACTATGAGGTTCCACCTTACCCCAGTAAGGATAGCAAACATTAACAACTCAAATGAAAACAAGTATTGATGAAGATGTAGAGAAACAGAAATACATTCACTGTTAGTGGGAATGTAAGCTGGTACAACCACTATGGAAATCGATATGGAGACTCCTGAAAATGATGAACACAAAGTTACCAACAGACCCTATTATTCCCTTACTGGGCATTTACCCTAAAAGCTCCACATCTCAGTTCAGAGAATTTTTCTCAACCAAGATTATAGCTGCTTAGTTCATAATAGATAAAAATTGGAGTGAACCTGGGTGCCCATCATTGGATTAATGGATTAACAAGATGTGGTATATCTACATGATGGAATTCTACTCAGCAGTAAGAAAAAATAAATAAAATTTGTAGAGAAATGGTCAAACTTGGAACAGATCATTCTAAGGGAACTCACACAATCACAAAATGTCAATCATCACATGGTTTCACTCACCTGTGGTTCCTCCTGGATCAGCCCAAGTTTCTGACATAACTAAATAGCATCTCAAATCTTGGACAATAGGGATGATAGGGCTTGGGGAAAGGATGGGGGGCAGGGGGAGGGAATAAAACTGAACCCAAATTGAACTGGTACCATAAAATCCTATATCCTGGAAGTCAAACTGAAAGATGGAACCATCAAAAGGACCTTAGGGGAAACACCTGAACTGAAGAGCCCAGGAGATGGTGAGACAAAACCTAACCTTAAATTTCTCCAGAATCTCTTTCTTCTCTTTTTCTTTTTTCCTTTCCCTTGGTACTGCCCTGTAATTCCCTGTACTAGGATGTGGTTTACATCCACAGCGAGCTGTTGATGAGGGAGATCTACTAGATCTCCCAAAACAAACAAGACAGACTTCTGTCAGAGCACTTGATTACCCACCAGAGGTTAATGGTAAGACCTTACTACTGAATACATCTATGCTGTTGGCATAGACCATGGAGAGACCTGGTTGGAATTCAGAAGAGGGCTAGTCCCCAGACGATTATCCCATCTAGTGCTGGAAGGTGCTACATGAATTACCAGGCAAAAGTAGCCAACATCTGTCCAGGAAACTCAAAATCTAACTGACTTAGAGTAAAGAACCTGATGTAATACTCACATAAGTGGCACACAGTCATGGTGGGTAACCAATTGCTCTTGGATTGGTTAACAGAACCTCTCTGTGGAATTGAAACTGTATCTGGAACTGGGAAACAGGTCAGAATTATATCCAGATAATGATTCTTCTTTCCATTGCCATGCTCCCACTAATCTTGGGCTATAAAAGGGTACACCCTTTAAATTCTTTAAATTTAAATAATTGGTTCTGACTTGACTCTCTTTTGTAGAATCTGCATCTCTTTTTCAGGTGGGAGCTGGACTTGAGGAGATAAACAAACCAGTGCAATCCACCCCAGCCTCCCCTAAACCACAGAGGAATTGGGGAATGAGCAAGGGTGTTGCTTTCTTATTGAATCTGATATCAGCACAAGGGTGAAGGAGATAGACACTGAGGACACTCAACACCTACCAAACCATAGATACAGAGACTCCTTAGTTCCCATCACTGAGGTAGACTTAACATGCTCCCATCATGGCTCAGGGAATTTTGCACAAGAGGAGGTAGAAAGATTGTTAGAGCCACAAGTTGGGACATTTTTCACAGAGACATTGCCCCCCCCCCCATAATGCATGACCAACAATCCCCATGGGGTTGTCCTACATCCACAACAAGCAAGGCCTCTTCAGAATAGTGGCAGGGAGGAGGGAAAGGATGGTACCTACATGTGTTGTTTACATACTAAATAAGTCCATATCTAATAAAAAAAATTCTGCTTCATAGTATTATTTGTATAAACTTAACTAAGCATTGGTATACTTAATTTTTTGGCTATTTAGATTATTTGAGTACATTTTTGCTATAAATTTGATTTCATCCCTCATTTATACAATTTTATCACCTCCCCCAATCTTTGTCCTATTCAGGTTTGTGCTCACATTTCTTAAAACTTATTTTTTTCCAAGTTTGGTTATAATGTATTTTTGCATATTTTGATGAAGCATGCAGTGTTTAAAATGATAAGAACTAGAGTAAGTTTTCCCAATGAAGACAATCCTTATTTTCTAAGAAACAGAAGTAGCATGTCACTACAGGAATCTCATCTACCTTTTGTGAGGGTATGATTTTTAGTAAATGTGTCTTCTAGGAACACTTATCTTAGTGGTCTGGAAATTGATCATGGATGTTGCATTTAAAACTTTAAGCACATTTCAACTATAGATTTAAAAAATTACTGTATTATTTTTTTATTTGACAGAGAAAAGGAGGCAGATAGAAAGAAAAGAAGTTTTATTTTATTTTATTTTATTTCATTTTCATTTTTTTAATGACTTCAACTTTAAAATGGGCATCAAGATCCATTCTTCCAGATATCGGGTTTCTGACTAACCTGAAAATGAATGCTCATGTGAGCTATCATTTTGAAGTGGTGATTCCACACCTCCAGCCCAGTCACACTTAGAGATTTCATAAAGAAATATCAATTATTTTAGTTGTTTTTTGTCTTCTGATTTGAGTTTATTTATTTTCAAGTGTTTATGGAAAATTCCAATTTGTTTTTTCTGGAAATAATTCTTGTTCAGTTCTAAAGTTTCTGTTTTAGAATGCTGTTTTTGGTCTTTGAGTTTATGGTCTTAAGACTAATTTCGCTTTCCTTCAATGTTATTTACAGAAAATGGGAATGTAATCAGTTTGCTCATCAGTTATCAGTGACATTCTTTCTTTTCTGGTTACATATGGGTGACTTCCTGGTAGTTTCTAACTATCATGCAAATCTAATCTTGTGTGGAGAATGAAGCCACTAGATTTCCTTTATAAGCTTTAGCTAATTCAGTTCTTACAGTAATTAAGTTATGGAATAATGCCCTGTATATATTTTAAATGCAAAAATAAGCAATAGTAAATAGAAAAATGAGACATTTGCTCATTGTTATACATTTACCAAAAAAGAAAATCAAGTGATCTCTAGTGCAGTTTGGTTTCAGGACCCAAACTTGCATTCATTGAATTTGTCTCTAACATCTTTTGGTCACAGAGACTTAAACACTGGTATCATTATCTTTCTTATGATAAACGTCCTTCCACATTTTTTCCTAAGTATTTCAACAATGATGCAACACTGTAATTATTAGTTGAGCACTTATCTGCCAAGCCCCCATGAGAAGATATAACAGATGACATCAGTCATTAATGAGTTTGTATTTTATTGGTAAAGCTGAAGGGAAGCTATGGTATGTTCTGTGAAATCACATCAGGATAATTCGACTATATTGGTTGCATTTCTTAACATTGTTCAAAAACTTCAGAGCAGACATTACAGAGAAACTGACATTTTAACTGGATCTTAATGGATATGTTGGAATTTTTCCAAAAACAGGAGGACAAGTATTCTTGTCAACAGAAAATTGCCTGCTTGTGTCAGGTATTCTATTGCTACCATGATGAATTATCACAAACTTAACAAATTAAAATGTATAGTTCTTTAACTATAATTCTTGCACTGTTTTCCTGTGACTGCATCACAATGTCATCCTGGTGTGTGCCTTTCTAGAATGTTGAGGGGAAATTACATTTCATCCATTCATCCCTATTCAGGTTCATGAAGGCATTCTCTTTCTTTGACCAATGGCTCCTTTCCCCTTCTATCAAACAGCAAACTCCATTTTTCTATATCTTTCCTCCTTCGTCAAATCTTCCTTTTTTTATACTCTTATTTCTTCTTTTGCTTTCATATAGATTTGATAATTTTGCACAAAGAACATTTAGGATGGTCATTTTCAAGCTTACTGATTAACAGCCTGAATATTTCTTTGCTATAAAATTTGACTTATTTGTTGATAACTAATAACACTATCAGACTAAGGATATTGAAATTCATGTGATGAAAAATTTAGGCATAATTCCTCAATTGCTGAATGAGGACTGTCTATCTGGAATTATTTGAGAACTTGAAAGTGTTAGACATTTTATCTCACACAAAGCTCAGAATCATGATGACTTTGTGCATGATTGTAAAGGTTATCTCTTGCTTTGAGTTAAATATGATGTCTTTGAAAGGTTTTGTAAAGAGGGCTGATGTTAGCTAACATAAATGAAAATAATTATAATCAGTGAATGTTGGAAGCAAGTACAAAAATGAGAAGTCAATTGTGGTACACAACATAAAAGGCTTATATCAGTCAGAATGATCTCACTAAATATAAAAGATGATGTGTTTCAAACTAGGAATTCAGAGTTGGGTAGGTAAAAGAATTCTGGAAATATTTAGGAAGAAATGTCCAAATTATCTGATGACCTGGAGATTTGGTTTTCTGAAGAGCAGCCATCAAAAATCAAAGCCTTACTTAGTGAGTCTGGAGAATACATTTGATGCCTAGTAAGTGGAAAAAGGGAATGTAGTAAATTTGACATGAAAGTTCACAATAGTTTTGCATAGGTAATTTGAAATGTACATTGGGTTTACAGAGAGAGGTTTGTGATAGTCAAATAGATACATGTGTTTGGAATCCCATGTTTAGATCACAGGTGTTGATGTGAACTTTAAACTTGCCAAGATGGGTATTACTAAAAGTTATCAAGGAAATATACCAGTAAACAAAGGGCTGTTGCCTTGGAACCCAAATTATTTACATATATCTTTAAAAGATATGGTCAACTTATACCAAAAAAAACAACTGACAGGGCAGATAACATCAAGCAAATTTATGAAAAACTATTTGCCTATATTGAGATAATTTATGGACTGGACAACGTGTTTTCTATGCTTGTGAAATATCAAAAGACGACAGCTTAAATGAAACCTAAGGAAAATTGAAATACAACAACTGTTACTGGAAAAAGACAACTGTTATGACAAGAGTCTGAAGAAAGAAACACAGAATGGCAGTCAAGGAGAGCGTGAATACAGTGGAGAGATAATGTTGATATTTGGTTATTTAAGTGTACCTGTATGGAACACCCTGAAAGGCCCTAAAGAAATTATCAATTTGTAAAATACCAGGTATCTTTTACTCAATTAACTGTGTTTATTTTCTACCAAGTTCTGTGTTTTTTGTTTGTTTTTGCTCTCCTTTGATATTATTTCTAAGTGATCTGTTACATTTTTTTTTCCAGGCTCTTTCTGTATTTAATCAAATACAACCTATGGGTTTTATATGATATTTATTTTAGTCCTTTTATTTAAACATGATTTCTCTCATAAAAGATACATTACCCATTTGACTATATAATCAACATCTCTGAGGTGTTGTTCAGTATTCTGTTCCCTAGTATAATCAGTGTTCTTCAAGAGAAGCTGTCCTTTCATTTTCTGCTCCAGTCTTGGTCAGTATACTGACTAAATAGCTAACAGCTCAGGAATAAGGTTCAATAGCACCTAGTTCACAAAACATTCACTGCTACTTGTGAGCAGCTAACGTTGGGGTAGAGGGTGCTATGTTGCTCAGATTTCTCAAGTCTAGTATTCTGAAGTTTAGACAGATCTGTCAAGTAGTGGAGAGATAAGGATGAAGAAGGGTTGCTTATTGGACTGAAGTGCAAGCTAGGTGGGATTAAGATATCTGAATGTTCACTCTGGAGGCAGAGGTAGGAGGATCACCATGAGTTCAAGGCCACCCTGAGACTCCATAGTGATGTCCAGGTCAGCCTGGGCTAGAGTGAGACCCTACCTCAAAAAAAAAAAAAAAAAAAGATATTTGAGTGTTCTGTTATTGCAAAGAAAAGTGACTATAGATAGTGAATCTGTACTGTTTATTTCAAAGAACTGGGAGAAAGTATTTTGAATGTTTTTATATTTATTTATTTATTTGACAGAGAGAAAGAGGGAGAAAGAGAGGGAGAGAAAGAGAGAGAATGGGTGTGCCAGGGCTCCACCCACTGCAAACGAACTCCAGATGCATATGCCCCTTTGCACATCTGGCTAATGGGGGTACTGGAAAATAAAACCTGGGTCCTTTGGCTTTGCAGACAGATGCCTTAACTGGTAAGCCATCCTTCCAGCCCTTGAATGTTTTTATCATAAAAAAATTGTGGGTCTGAAGAGATAATGTTAAAACTGTTTGCATCTATATAATAAGACATTGCACAGTTTCCTAGTAATATATACACTTTGTTATTTATCAGTTAAAATTAAATTGAAAAAAATGAGCAGCAGAGTCCATATATATATATATATATATATATATATATATATATATACACATATACACATGTATGGATATTTTTGAATATGTTTTTATGTATATTAATAAACATATTTGTTCTAAAACCAGGAGACAAAATACACCTAGGTTCAATTCCACAGTACCCATGAAAGCCAGATGCACAAGGTGACGCATGTGTCTGGAGTTTGTTTGCAGCAGCTGTATGCCCTGGCATGCCCATTCTCTCCCTCTATCTGCCTGTCTCTCAAATAAATAAAGTAAATAAATTTAATAAAAAAGAACTATCTATATTAGATTGACTGATGACGGAGGGTTCACAATAACTGTAAGTGGTAGCATTTCACGTGCTAGGGTATCAGACTTAATGAAAATGTGAAAACCAGGTGAGCATTTGTTTCTCTCCTCCTCTTTCTTACTGTGAACTGAATGTGTGCATCTTTCTCTGGTTGCTGCCACCATGCTTTTATAACCATGATTAATGGTAACCTCTAGCTTTAAGGTAAAATAAAAACCTTTGTCAGTAAATTCTATCCTCAGGTATTTGTGTCTTTGTAGTGAGGAAGTACCAAGTACAGATAACTTCAGTGGAATGAGACTAAGCTAGGAGCTAGATCTGGATGGCCTAACGTGAGAAAAAGGAAGGAGTAACTGAGAAACCAGAGCCATTCACTTAGAAAGGGCCTAACAGAGCTACCTAAGAAAATAACTTAATACAGTGATATAGCACAAGCTATCTTAAATAAAATATTAACATAGGACCCATAGGACTGTTGTATACAATAACAAAAATAGACATTCTGAACAATAGCCTAGTGAATATATCAAAGATAAGCATAATTATTACAATCACATAAAATATGAAAGAATATTACTTAAAGCTCTTTTGAGCAATAAAACCAACAATTTTAAATATCAGATCATAGAATGCATATAAGTGTTTCTACATTGAGTTATTCCACACAAGATCAATTATAACTTTATTTATCTGTAGTTATTCTGAAAGCTATATTGGCAATCTTTGGGTTTTTTTGATTGTTTCAACATAGGGTCTCATTCTAGCCCAGGCTGATATTAAAATATCCAAATGATGTTTTCAATTCACTAGAGTATATTACTTTTTTACATTTTTAATGTTTCTGTCAGGCTAATGAATAACATCAATAAAATCACATTGAAACAAAAACTACCTGTGGAAAGGAGAATAAAGAAAATCAAAGTAGGCCAGGCATGGTGGCGCACACCTTTAATCCCAGCAGTCGGGAGGCAGAGGTAGGAGCATCGCTGTGAGTTCAAGGCCAGACTGAGACTACAGAGTGAATTCCAGGTCAGCCTGGTCTAGAGTGAGACCCTACCTCAAAAAAAAAAAAAAAAAAAAAAAAAAAAAAAAAAAAAAAACAATCAAAGTAGAAGAAAATATATAAATGAAACACTAAATGCTATACATGAAAATAAGTCTTATAATAGAAGCAATGATTGGTTATTAAGAATTTTCTATTAAAGATGTTGTCATATTCTTTGTCTATGAAAATATGTTGACCATGTGCTATCCCTTATAATAAAATATCAATGTTTCTATCAAGAGAAAAAAGATACCTAATATAATATTATTGGGTTTTTTTGTCCCATAAAAATCTACTTTGGAATAAACATTCTCCCAATTAGTACAGTGCAAAAATTCATGCCTGGTGTCATTGGCACAGTAAACTTATGCAATGGAAAATATATAATTGATTCATTTTCTAATCATTGCCAATAGAAATAGGATTAACTATGTAAAATGGCAGAATATTTTCACATCCCTGCATAAAGAAGGTAATATACTGAATTGATTTATTAATATTTATTATTAAATGACATATAACTAGAATTCAAAATCTTGAAAGGGATTTTTATTTGATTTAAGGTTAAACAGTTTAACACAGAGTTTGGTGGTTCATAGACTAAATTAGAAACCTCATTATTGTGACAGTACTATTAAGAGTCCACTTTCTTTCTACTGGTTCAATGCAAAACAACTGGATAACTCTCAGTGGTGTTGCAGATACTTTCTCGCTGCTAGGACAAACACCCAAACAGAAACAGCTGATGGGAAGGAAGGGTTTATTTCAGGCTCACAGATGTGAGGAGAAGCTTCCTCGTGGCAGAAGGATCTGGCTCATGACATTACACAACTGCAGCCGAGAGGGAACAGCCAGAACTGAAGCTGGGTCTAAACACAAGGTAGACCAGACTCAAGATACACCGCCATTGACTCTCTTCCTCCAGCACGGCTCTGCTAGCTACAGACTAAGTCGGAAGCTTAGTTAAAAATATCTGAGGATATGAGACCATTTATATTCAAACCATCCCAAACAGTGACCTTTGGCAAAAATTCTTAATAGGATATTTAAATGGAAAGAGATGTTAATATTAATAAGGTATGTAACAGTGGGCAGTACTTGCAAATATGTGATACAAATTTACATGTCATGTTTCTAAAAGTTAAAGACAGCAAATATGTAGTCATATAAACTAATTGAAGACATGAAAATTGCGATTTTATTGTTTCCTATTCAGGGTGGATTCACAGTTGGTTAGGCCTTTTGATGACTTTTTTATTTCAGTATCCTGCACAGGACTTCCTAGCAAGGTCAGCTATCCAGCAGAGAGGAGGCTTCCAGCTCAGTTCCAACTTTATTTCTCAGTGTCCTGCAACCAAAGCATGTACTATTTCCAGCAGTAAGTTTTTACCATCTAGTTCTGAGAGGGAATCAGGTAGCTTTGTTAGGAAGTTAGGGTAATACAGACCCTGAAATAAACAAATGTCTGCCTTTTACTACCTGTACTTGCTGCACCTCAAAGTATGATCTGACTTATCTCTTCCTTAGATATATTTTCCCACAAACAACCTGGGATCCTCCTGAGACAGGTCTTCTTTCCTAAGCTTTAACCCTAACACTGTGGTTGCTTAAGTTCAGCCCCAGAACTTGATGTCATGGCTAGCTGTCGGGCAGAGTTATAGGCCCCAGGCCACTGGAGGCTAAATAAGACCTGAGTTGTCAGGCACAGCTAAGGGCCTCAGGCCACAGGAGGCTGCAGCAGGCCTAGACCAGGATAATCTCGCCTTGAGAACACAGGAATGCGGCTGCTCCCTCCCTTCACCTTGGGCACCTGGATGTCCTGATAAGACTTAGGTTTCAGTTTCCCTGTGGCCATGTGACCTTTTACCACTCACCCTAAAGGTCCCTATATGTTAATGAGGTATCAGCCAGTAGCCTTCACACTGTCAATCCCCCAGTGACCCATGCCCTGTACATTTTCCCACCACTACATGAATGCTTATAAGCCCACTCCCCCAACAAATAAACAAGCTGTCTTCTGACACAGTCTCCCAGGTGTTTCTTCCCATCGTACTCACGTCCACTGAAGGCCCTGCTCCACAGTTGCCTGGATGCCCCTGGGAAACAGATGTGCAGCAGTCCCAGGGGGACAAGGAACCACAGCTGGCACCTGAACAGGGACCCTCTGAGATGCACTGGGATACGTGAGTGCTCCCCCTGAGGGACATCGCCCCCTTTGGCCTTGCCTCCTCTACTGAGGGCTGGCAGGTTTCTCCCTTTCCTCTTTTATTTTAGTTCACACCATCACGAGTGACCAAATATGGCAAATGAGCAATGGACATCTTTTGGCTGAGGTCACACTTTGGCATTGACTGATGGCCCCTAGGCCTCCATTCAGATCCTGACAGCCTACATGGATGTTGGCAACAACCTCCTAACTATTTCTCTCCAACACACACACAAAAAATAGTAACACAATGACCTCTTAAAAGCCTGTAGGGTGGTCGGTGGTGTCTTAAACTTGCAGAAAGGCTTGTGTCTGGACCTTTGAGGAATCCCTCTGGTGCTATCCTGCCTTCGGGAAGGTTGCCCTCTAGTCCTGGTGTCTCCACTCTTTTCCTATCATGAGTAATATCAACTCCCATCAAAAAGCGTCACAAATTTGAGGTTTATGAGCACTTCTCAAGGCTAGAGGCATTAAGCTTTCCCAGAAGAAAGCCATCTCCTCCTGAGAGGAAGTCCTCCAGATCACTCCCTGGATGATTTGTGGGGATCCATATGACCCAGGCATGTGGACCCACATAGCTTAACTAGCCAAGATATGGGAAGTTCAGTAAGGAAAACCCCCTCTCTCTTTCCTCATAATTATAGCAGATATTAGACAATGTATTGGTTCTTCTAAGACCACCACCATGCCAAAATTGGATGATGACCTGATGAGGAGGGCCCTGAGGACCAGCCAGTGGTGGACCTCAGTTCCCTTGAAAAGGACTTTCCCACCATTACATGGACACTTATAACCCTATTTCCCACAAAAATCAACAAGCTGTCCTCTGACACAGTCTCCCGGTTGTTTTTCTTGTTGCACTCATGTCCACTCAAGACCCTGCTCTGCAGTTGCCTGGAAGCCTCTGGGAAAGTGATGCACAGCGGTCCCAGGGTGGCCTGGAACCACAGCTAGCCTCTCCCTGAGACAGTCCTCAGCCCAGACTAATCAGCTGTCTATTTGGCTCACATGAGCTGGAAGGTAGGGCCACCAACCATAAGATTATAAATAGCCTTAACCAGAGGAGGGCAACTTCTCTTGGCAGAGCATTTCTCACTAGTGAACCTCCAGCTTCTGGTGTGTTTCCCTCTTTTACCCCCAGCTGGGCCAAGACAAGGGAAGGACCCCCTGAACCCTATTTCCCACATGGACTTTAGCCCCTTCTGCCCTCCATGTGGAAGGAAGTCTTTGTACTTTCTTTTCTTTCCTCACTAACTCTCTTTTACATTTTTTTTTTCCATTCCCACATCACCAGTGTGTATTCACTTCCCTTTTCTTGGTTCTGCACTTCCCTCAATAAATATAATAATTTAATAATTATCCTTCTTTGTCTTATTTTATCAAACTCATTGGTTAAAAATAGACATGAAAGTAGGGCTTAAGGTTGAAGGACTTTCTTTTATTTTAGAGAGAGACAGAGAGAGAGAGAGAGAGAGAGAGAGGAGAGAATTGCTTCACCAGGGCCTCAGCCACTGCAATGGAACTCCAGATGCTTCCGCCACCTAGGAGCCATGTGCAGCCTTGCACTTGCCTTACCTTGGTGAGTCTGACTAGTGTGGGATCTGGAAAGCAGAACATGGGTCTTTAGGCTTCACAGGCAAGTGCCTTAGGTGCTAAGCCATCTCTCCAGTCCCAAGAACTTATAACACCCTGTTTCAGTTCTGTTGGGGGACTGAGAACATTAGCAATAGTTTTTTTTGGGGGGGAGGGGGCTCAAAAGCTTCCATAACGAAAATCTCACTGGGAAGTATCACACCCTAGGCACTGTGTCTGTGGTTTTCATTACCTCCACAATATCACCACAGTAACCTGCCAAAAAAAAAAAAAAATAAATAATAAAAAAAAAAAAAGTTTCCAAAATAGAAGAGGAACTTGTTGGAAAGATGATGTTCAGTGTTCAGTGTTCAGTGGAAGGAAGCAAACATAGGGGACAAAAGAAAGCATCAAGAGGAGATTATGTTCAAATTACATACATTTATGTATGGGAACAAAAATATTCTCATCTATAGGAAGTTTCTGCCCATACTAGAGTGGGCTCCCCCCACCCCCCACAAGGTAAGGTCTTGCTCTAACCCAAGGTGATCGGGAATTTACTATGTAGTCTCAGTGTGGCCTTGAACTCATGCTGATATTCTTACCTCTGCCTCCTGAGTGCTGGGATTAAAGGCATGCACCACCATGCCTGGCAGGATTTGTTTTTTCATAATTATATATTTAACTAGATAAATACAGCAGTTGGTTCCTCTGTGGCTTTTTAATAGCATCTTCTGATTGGATATGAGACCATGGGAAAGAGTTAAAATTTTGTACTGAAAAACCTAGTTCAAAACTTAAGCTGGGAAGTACATGGACCCTTGCATAACAAACATTACTATATATGTGCCATAAGTATATGTTGTGTGCATAAAATTGCCCTCTAATATTTATATAATAATTATACCAATAGGTTAGTGTTCCTCTCACCTTTGTTCAGAGAAGCTTCTTTTGCACATGACAGTGACATATTGGGAGACCCAAAACTCATTAAAGCACTAAGATGAGTAACAGTTGAGTGATTATTGATAAAATAATCATATTTTGGGCTGGAGAGATGGCTCAGCATTTATGGTATTTGCCTGCAAAGCCTAAGGCTGCACATTAGATTCCCCAGTACCCATGTAAAGCGAGATGCACAAGATGGTACCTCATCTGGGTTCATTTGCAGTGGCTAGAAACTCTGGTGTGCCCATTCTCTCTCTCTATCTACCTGCCTCTCTCTCTCATAAAATAAATTTTAAAAAAAACTAAGAAAAATGATATCTTTATCATTCCTTTCAAGGCTCATGAGGTATTGTGGAAGATGGAACAGAAAGATTTTAAGAGTCAGAGGAAAATATTTTGGTATATTAACATCTGGCTTTGTGTCTGTGGTTTTCACTACCTCCACAAGATCACCACAGTAACCTGCCCAAGGGGGAGGGGGGGGGAGAAAGTTTCCAAAAGAGATGAGGAACTAGTTGGAAAGATGGTATTCAGTGGAAGGAAGCAAACATAGGGGGACAAAAGAAAGCATCAAGAGATTATGTTCAAATTATCTATGTACATGTATGAAAATCATCAGTTAAGATAAGTTACTATGGATAATTTAGTACTTTCTCTGAACTCTTTAGCCATATGTTTGGACACCAAAGACAGAAAAGGTCTTTAACATTGTTTAAAAGGAGACAAACTAAGCTAACAGAAAATAAAGTATACGATTAATTTTAGTTGTCAACTTGACTGGTTTAAGAGATATACACATAGTTTGCAAAACATTATGCCAAAATATGCATATTATTGAGTGTCAGGTTAAAACACATTTTTATTCACTAGGTTAAGTAATGAAGATTATTCTCACGAAATGTGTTTCATCAATACAACGAGAGCTCTCTAGAACATGACTGTGAATAATGGGCACATTTGCTAGCTGAAAAATTAATTTTCTGTACTTATCATCAGCATTCATTGTCCTCAGGACTTTGACTTGAACTTAATTATACCATTGGCTTCCTATCTTGCTGATGGTGAACTATTAAAATAGCGTCTTCTTTTCTCTTCCCTCTCTCTGCCCCTTCCTTTATCTTCCTCATTGGGAAATCTATATTGAAGTTTTTTTTAACATATCACAGAAAAACTTTGACATATTAAAAACAATAGCATTAGGAAACTATATTTTCCAAGTAATTAAGATATTTGGTCTGTAATTTGGTTTCTGTATTTTATAATTTCCAAGAAGTTTTAAAAAAAGTTCTGATTCTACTTAATGGTAGATACTGCATTTGGAAATGTTAAAACAATGTAAAAATCCTATCCTTGAACAAATTGTAAAGTACCATGAATTGCATTTTATAGCTGTGAGTGGCTGGAGGATGATTAGGACAGAGAGCAGGCCAGGCAGAAGGCAGCCTGGAGAGGACAGTTCCATTCCTGGTGACAATGTGTGAGAGAATTAGATAGAGTTGGATGAGATTATTCCAGAAATGGAAGAACATTAGTTTGAGAAAGGCATTTAGGGCTTGTAAAGTCAGCTTTCCAGGACCACAATCACCTGGGAGACATGGTAGTTAGGCAAGGTGATAGACTGATTAAATATGAAATAATATTGCAAATGAGAATGATTAAGAGCCACACGTTAAAAGGATGAGTGGTCTAAATTAAATGCAAGGACCAGAGACCACAGCTGGTAATATATATGTATGTATGTTTTCCTGGAGCTGGAGAGATTTCTCAGTACTCATGTAAAGCCAGATGCACAAAGTGGTGCATGAATCTGGAGTTCATTTGCAGTAGCTAGAGGCCTTGGTGTGTTCATTTTCTCTCTGTATCTCTCTTCCTCTTTCTATCTCTCTGTCACTCTTCTATCTCTTTATGCTTGCAAATAAATAAAATGAAAAAGAATGTATGAATGTATGTATTTCCCTGTTAAATATATAGGTGAATTACAAATAATATATGTTCTTAGGATAAATTTTGATCACAATAGACCCCAAAACAGGCAACTGCTTAACTTCATACAAAACTGTAAAAACCCTTACAATGTACTATTTTCCTCTGTTGCTTTCGACCAATGAGAACTGACTTCTATAACTGTTTTGTACAGAAGAGCAAGCTCTTGGATCACTGCGGAGCTGTGTCATGTAGGTCTCAGTGAAAAATATTCCATAGGAAATGCGACAGAACATAGCTGAGTTAAGACATGCTGTGTTGTTATAGTTCTACCATTAAAAGCATACCAAAATAGTAACATCTTAAAAGGCATAAAGGAGTAAATAAGTGAATATTTTCATGTTTAAGGTAACTCTTAGATACTCTTTAATAATGCTTATTGCTGATATCTGTGGAGATTTACAAAAACCAGAATTTTTAATGCTTCCTTTTCAAATATGTTTTCTCTGTCCTTTAATGGTTTCTTGAGAGTGTACTTGCTTTCATTTGTTTATTGTAATGATTATTTTTATGTGTGGCAATTATTACAAACATATAAAGATACTGTACACAAATCATTGATTGTTTTGAGTGTTTCTTTACCGACTGGGAAAAAATAATACAACTGACGTTTTCAGAGTTAGTATCTATTAAAACATAATTAATTACTTGCTGAATATGAATACCTCTCTAAAAATTCTCCAAAGCTAAGGAAATACATGACCCAGACAAACGCGTACTATCCTGCAGGTCCTGACAAGTGTGAAAAATCTGTTATTAATGTTTACATTTATTTTAGAATAAATTTAGATTTAAAGGAAAATTGCATAGATTATAACTAGAGTTTCTGTAAAACTCCTACAAAGTTTTCCCTTTTGATAACATTGTACAGTAGTTCCACACTACATTAGTAAGGGCTCTCTAGAGGAAGAGAACCAGTAGAATGATTTGAATAAAAAAGGGAACATACTGGACTCGCTTAAGGCAGTCTAATGATAGCAGTCTGCAGGCTTAAGAGTAAAGGAACCCGGTAGCTGCTTAATCCACGTGGCTAGATGCCTCAGCAGTTCCAATCCAGCACTGAAGGCCTGGAGGACTTCTGAAGAGCCTCCTTGCTGGAAGGCTGAGGAGACTTGGTTCCAGTGCCCACAAAGGGTACCTGAGCAGGACAGGTGCATGTGCAAGTGAAGGCCCTCACCAGCTGCAGCACCTGCAGCCAGGCAGGAAGAAGGGGATCGTTACTCCCAGACCTCCTTTACATAAAGCCCTCCTCCTAGAGGGCTGCCCACTCTGGGGAAAAGGTTCACTCTGGAGGAAGGACTTTCTCCTTCATTCAGTCCTTCCTGTATGCAACCTCAGAGGTCCCAAAAAGAAGAATGTCTGTGGATTTCTATACAGATCAAGTGGACAATAGAACTTAACCATTATACACATGCACACATTGTTCAAAACTGGTATTGGTACATTGCCATCAACTAATGATAGACATTTTCTGTATCCTTCCATTGATAAGTTTAAAATGTTTGTGACATTATCCAGAGTATCACAAATCATCATCATCAGTCATCATGTATCCAAATATCTCTTGTACATGGATGAGACAAATGTAACTTGGTACAGCCGCTATAGCAAACACTAGATATCCTTCAAAAAAACAAACAAACAACAACAACAACAACAAAAAACAGAGCTACTGTGAGACAGATCTTCATTCTTTTTTATGATCTTTAAAGTTTTTTTTAAATATTTTATTTTTATTTATTTATTTCGCAGAGAAAGGGCGGGGGTGAGGGAGAGAGAGAGAGAGAAAAAAAATGGGCATGCCAAGGCTTCCAACCATTGCAAATGAACTCCAGACGTGTGTGCCCCCTTGTGCATCTGGCTTAAGTGGGTCCTGGGGAATTGAACCTGGGTCATTTGGTTTTTCTGGGTCATTTGGTTTTGCAGGCAAGCGCCTTAACCGCTAAGCCATTCCTCCAGCCCTGATCTTTAAAGTTTTAAGTACACTTAAAAATGATCTTGAGTCAGGAATCCCAAATTATCTCCTAATTTAAATTTAAGTTAGATGGTTCCTTTTATGATATCATATTGAAGGATCTCTGACACAGGACTTCTCTACCTAATGTACTATCTGGCACCCTTAGACATTATTTACTCTCAGAATACTAAGCTCTGACTCTGATACACCATTGGAGAAATTGTGGCAGAGGAAGGATAAAATTCCTTGCTCTCTGGTTACAATTCTTCTGTAAGAAGGTGGTCTGTTTTCCACTTACTTATTTAATCTATTTATTTGTATCATTGTGAATTAATATTGTCACAGGAAACTTTCCTCATGAGGAAATGTACACGCATGTCTTTTCCCCAGATAAGGCACAAATGACAAAGAGCGAGTACACCACAACCCGTTTTTGTGAACCAATGACTTTATTGGAGTTACCTATGGAGCAGGGTGGCTTCTTCCAGCTACACAGTGGATGACTCAAAGGCAGCCACACCACCAAGCAAACATCCCATCCTAGATGACCCCATAGTTACCTTGACTCAAAGGCAACTGCATCACTAAATAGCCCACCCCAACACAGGCGATGACTCGTGGAAGCGGGTCTCCGTGGCACACTGCGCCACCTGCAGGCGGTCCAATAGAAGATTCTCTAGCACACTACATCACTGGCGGGCAGCTCAGCTAGTAGGAGAGTCTCCTCACCAAGCTATTGCTTCTGCTTTATGCAGACTTTGTGTCAGGGACTTGCAATCCTTTCCCAGACTTGTCTTCCTGCGTTTCTGGAACTTGCTTCCTGCCTCTTCTCAGGAGAGGATGTTTCAGTTTATAAACAACATAATCTTGGAGAGTGGTTGTGTGGCCTTTAAGTTTTAGTTCACCCAGACTTGACATCCTGAATCAGAGCCTCTTTCCTGTCTTCAGCAGAGAATATTTCAATTCAGAGCTATGCAACAACTATCTTTTTGATGTATTTTAATCATATCCCTTTTATTTTGCGGATCAAATTCTTCGCATTTTGACTTTGGGAGCCTTTTCAATTTGCCTGCCATGTCTATTCTCTTTTTTTATTTTCCCCCTAATCAGTCTATTTTCTTTTTTACTGTGGAAAAATATACAGTATAAAACTTATATTTTAGCTATGTTAAAGTGTTAACTACATTCACAATTTAGGGCAACTTTAATACTATTTCTAAAATTTTCACGAATCTAGACATCATTGTTTTGAAAATATTTGAGAACATGACATAGTATTAATAATTGTAACATGGGACACAATAAACCTCATAACTAAATCATCCTTTGAAAAAAAATGTTATCTTTAAAAAATCATCTTATCTTGAGCCTAGTATGGTGGCACATGCCCTTAATCCTAGCACTTTGGAGGATGAGATAGAAGTTCCAGCCTGGACCTACAGAGTGAGAGCCTGCCTTAAGAAAAACCATGAATACAAACAAACAAACAAACAAAAGCGACTTTCATTACCAACTTCCATAGGCATAAACAATATACCACCTCCCCCCTTTCACTCCCAAGTCCCCCTTCCTTGAATCCCTTATACTTTCTAAATAGTCTCTCTTCTATTTTAATGTTGTTAACTTCCTGCTTATTATGCAGGACTCACATCTCCCAATGCCACCAACTCTGGTAAGAAACATATACTACTGCTTCCATGCTCAGCTGTGACAGATTTCACATGTGAAATCTGGCTGCATTTTTCTTTTTATGTTTCGCATATTGCATATAAATAAAATATTCTCAGGCTGGAGAGATTGCTCAGTCAATAAAGCAGTTCCTTGAAAACCAAAGGACCCAGGTTTAATTCCCCAGAACCTATGTAAGCCAGATGCACAAGGTGGCACATGTTTCTGGAGTTCCTTTCCAGCAGCTGGAGGGCCTGGTGCACCCATTCTGTCTCTCTCTCTCTCTCTCTCTCTCAAATAAAAAAAAAATAAAACAAAAAGCAGTTGATATATATATATATATATATATATATATAATATATATATATATATATATATATATATTCTCCACTGATATATATATACCTTACATTGAATAGGATTCCCTTTCTCAAACACTGAAAACTATCCCATTGTGCATCTCTGTCCTTTCCTCCCAATCTAATTCCATCCCCCCCCCCAACTTCTTCCACCTCTACTTCCCTTGGCAGAGTCTCAACCTCTTATCCATTTTGGCCTCAAACTCACAATCTTCTTGCCTCAGCCAGGATTTCAGACATGCACCACAATGCCTAGCTTCACTTTCTGTATCTAAATGGGTCATAGAAAAAACAATTCGCTATCCTGGCTGTTGTGTGAAAAACGCTTTAAAGAAAAAATGGATACAGGTAGCTTCTTAAAATACTTGGTATCTTTCAGATGTATACCTTGAAATGAGCTTACTGGAACATATAGTAATTCTGGTTAAGTTTCTTTTTGAAACATCCATAAGTTTTCTTATTGGTCTGTTCAACTGGCATTCCATAGAACAAAGCACAATGGTTGCCCTTTCCTACTTATTTGCCTGTATTTGTTATCTTTTATTTCTTTTTATAATTGCTATGGATGATATCTCATGTACTTTTGATTTGCATTTTCTAAATGATTAGCAATCCTGAGCTTTGTTTTACGTATGAATTGCTATTTGTATATCTTTATTGTTGTATAAGTTCTGAGACTAGTATCCATTTTTAAAAATTGTGTTATTTTCTTTCTAAATACTGAGTTTTCATTAATCCTTTCTCAGATATATATTTTATGGATATATCTTCCTATTTTGTAGGAGTTCTCTTCCTGTCACTGTTTTGTTTCTGCCTGCGCAAGAGCTTTTTTAGGTTGACATAATTGCATTTGCCAATTTTTGCATTAGTTGCCTAGGGCTTTTGGGTTCATATGCAAAAAGACATTCCCCAGATCAATGTCATAGAATTATGACCTTCTGCTCATTGTTGCCAGATGTGTGAATTTGCATAGCATGCAGTATTATGTTTGTTTCAAATTCTAATCATTCTGTAGTTTTCCATTATCTTTAAGAAATATCTGAATAGCTGGGTGTGGTAGCACATGCCTTTACTTCCAGCACTCTGGAGGCAGAATTAGGAGGATCGCCATGAGTTTCGAGGCCACTCGGAGACTAAATAGTTAATTCTAGGTCAGCTTGGGCCAGAGTGAGACTCTACCTGTAAAAAACAAAACAAAACAAAACGAATAAATATAAAAAAGAAATATCTGAATAGCTTGCCATAATTTGGTTAAGGACCCAGGGCAATCTAAACTACCTCTGATGTCTTGTTTACAACTTTTACTCTCACCACACTTTTCTTTTCATGCGCTTTGACATAACTATGTCATTCACTGTCTTGAAACTTCACACCTCCTGTAACTCTGCCCCAGCTTTTGGTATCAGGCTCGTTCATTTTCAGTGTTTACTATTATGCTAAGCACACCTAGCATATAACATAGTGTTGCAGTCAGGTTTGCATTGCTGGTAGAAATCACCAAACCAAGAGCAGCTTGTGGGGAAAAAAGAGGTTTATTTTGGCTCACAGGCTCAAGGGGAAGAGCCATGATGGCAGGGAAAATGATGGCATGAGCAGAGGGTAGACATCACCTCCTGGCCAACATCAGGTGGACAACAGCAACAGGAGAGTGTGCCAAACACTGGCATGGGGAAAACTGGCTATAACACCCATAAACCTGCTCCCAACAATACACTCCCTCCAGGAGACATTAATTCCCAAATCTTCATCAGCTAGGAACCTAGCATTCAGAACACATAAGTTTATGGGGGACACCTGAATCAAACCTCCACATTCTGCCCCCTGGCCCCCATAAACTGATAACCATACATGTTGTAAAATGCAATGCATTCATCTAACTTTAAAAGTCCCCATAATTTTTATCAATTCCAATGATGTCCATACATCCCATACTCCAAGATCTTCTAACTGATCCATAATACCAAAAAACATCCCCCCAAAACCCTCAATAGCACGAAATAAACATTGACACTGCAGAAGATGGCATTGGGCATAGAATAGAAATATTCAGCCAGTACAAGATCTAAAACAATCAGGGCAAACATCAAATGCTGTAGCTTCAAGTCCAACAACTCTAGCCAGTGACAAATCTCCAAGTCCGATAATTCTATACCAGCAACAAGTCTCTGGCATTCCAATTCTACCCCTCAGCTAGGCTACTCACAGTCCTTGTAAACTTCATTGGGGCCGGCAGCTTTCCTTAGCAGCCATCTCCACTGGGTCTCCACTTCAACCCATGGTTCATCCTCATGGCCCTGTGGGGTCTCCATGCAGGCATGCAGGAAATCTGCTTCACAATGCCCATGGCTGTTTCCAAAACACAAGACAATATTGCCAACTCAATGACTCTTTCTTTCTCCTGCATTACTTATACTCCACAATGCCAGGTCGGGTGCCAATTTGTTAATCCAGGGGCAAACAAAGCAGACTCTGAAGAATAGGACACTCATTGAGCACTCAAGCCCCCTCAAAAGAGTCTACATTCTACCTATAGGCCCAATGCAGGGCAGCTAGTCCAGTCTCAAAGGTTGTAATCTCTCAAACAGTTTGCAGGTGAATGGGCAGCAGTTTAGGCCCAAAGATTTCATTTTTTTCTATGCCATATCCCTGTCTCTGCTCACACCAGTTTATTTCTACACAAAGCAACCCTGCACAACTTCTCTGGACATGGGCATAAAGGCAAGCTTCTCAAACAAACTGCTAGCCCAGTCCAAGAAAAGCTCTTTCTCACCCTCATAAGCCAAACCTTGCAGTCCATAGTTCTTACTGCATTCAGGTCTTTCAAATCTGACCAGAATAGTCCATCAAGCTGTACTTACAGCACTGCAAGGCATCTCTTAGGCCAAAGTTTCAAATCCTTTCACATTCCTCTCAAAAATCAGCTCCAAAAGGCCAAAGCCATACAGTCAGGTATCCAGCAGCAATCCCATTCCTCAGTACCAGTTTATCATTGCAGTCAGGTTCGTGTTGCTGATAGGAATCACCTAACCAAGAGCAGGTTTTGGGCAAAAGTGGCTTAGTTTGGCTTACAAGCTCCACAATGGCAGGGGAAAACGATGGCATGAGCAGAGGGTAGACATCACCTCCTGGACAACATCAGGTGGACAACAGCAACAGGAGAGTGTGCCAAACACTGGCATGGGGAAGCTGGCTATAACAGCCATAAGCCCACTCCCAACAATACACTGCCTCCAGGAAGCGTTAATTCCCAAGTCTCCATCAGCTGGGAACCTAGTATTCAGAACACCTAAGTTTATGGGGGACACCAGAATTAAGCCACCACACATAGTATAGATAAGAATGCTAGCCTGACTCCTTTAATCCCTACGGGTTGGTTCCCATCATTCTCTCTGTCTTCTCCATTACATCTTTGTTAAATCTTCTTCAGGGCATTTTTGCTTAGATATCACTTCTTCAGAAAATCTTTCCTAGATCACTTCTGGTCACAGTAAATGATCCACTCTATGCAGCTTGACTTCACTTTGTTTTCTTTCATGGTGGTGACAAGAGCTAGCAGCTATTTGTCTTTCCTTCCCAATCAGATGGGGTGTAACACGAGAACTGTGTTTTTCTTTTTGATTTGCACTCTATTTCCTGCTCTATATTTTCTCTGCACTTGGAACTTGATGGATATTTGTTGAAAGAGTGAAAGAATGTGTTTGGAGAAGAGAGGGTAGACATGGAACATGTGCACATGACACAGCAGGACTGAGGGTATGATCACCTTTCTCTATGGACTTTGTCTCATAGCTGGAGCTGTAGTCAAAGGTACATTGGGATACTTCAAGGAAGATGGTGTCAATTGTCTGTGAACATGTAATTGACACTTTGTGGCAAAGAGAATACTATTGAATTGGCAATTTTGAGGTACCAGAATACAAAGTTTCAATACATTACATAGAAGACTGGGACAGATAAGGGAAGAAAGTTTTTAATATAATATTTTACTTATTTATTTTCAAAGACAGAGAGAGAGGAGGGGCAGAGAATGGGCATGCCAGAGCCTCTAGCCATTGCAAGACAACTCCAGATGTGTGCAACTCCTTCTGTATCTGGCTTTACTTGTGTACTAGGGATTAGAGTTTAGGTCTTTGACTTTGCAGGCAAGCAACTTAATCACAGAGCAATCTCTCCATACCAGGGATAAGTTTTGAGAAAAAGAAAAATCTGAGTTGATTATGTGACAGAATATAATGGTTCCTGATTGTTTTTAATATGAAAGAATGCACAATTTTTGTCTTGAGCTTTTCTGCTGTTATTTTGTCTGTAAGTTAGTCTTCTAAAGAAAGAAAGATCTATGTCTGCTGGCTGTTTTGTTTTCCTTAAGGGGATTGTACTCTTCCATGCTCTGTCTCACCTAACTTCACTATTCTAAGATATTGGGTCCAGGAAAGCAATATTCACAAGTAACTTTACAATTTTTTTTCAGGAGCTTCATGACAGGTCCATGCATATTTAAATGATGGTGTCAATGGGCACTATACATCCATAAAGTCTAACTTTTTACCTCAAGTTCATCATTTTCATCCATAAATCACAAACCAGTACCACTTAATCATCACACAAACACACATCTGGCTGTTCTTCACAGACTCTTGTTTCAACCTTTTGTTTTTTTTTTTTTTATTTTATTCAAATATATTCAAAGTGAAATCATCTCATTTTATTTTGGAGGGCCAAAATAAAAAATATACATGAATAACCAAGGATATTGTTTACTTCCAATGTTAACAATTTAACAATTAAAAACTTATTTCTCTTTTGAAAATTTTGTTTGAATAACAATTTAAATGTAAATACTATATCATGACAACAAGAATAGGTTGGTCCACTGCTTTGGAAAGCTGAGAAATGATTTGCTGTTTGATTATAGTACGAAGAATGTTTTCAAAGTCAAAATCTTGCTACTTAAATCTTTTAAATCATTTTTAAACTATTTTATGAAGACTAATGCTTTTAAATCATATTCAAGATGAGGAAATTTAGGAAAGTGAATTTAGTGATTTGTATCATTATTAAAACTTAATTTTCACTGAATTTTGCTTAGTATCCTAGTAATAGTTCATTGTAAGTACAATTTTTTTTAAAGTGAAACCAAAGGATGCCACATTTGTAATTTCAACCCCTTAAAATGAATAGAGCAGCAAACTTTGTATGAAGTGTCCAATGTGCTTGAAACATCACCAAATGCCACTACCCTGGACTGCTTAGAACTTGGTATAGAAATCACACATCATGATATCACTGCCAAGCTTGCTAGCACTGGAGAAGTGAGGCATGACCTTGGATTTCAATATTTCAATATATTGGATCTGTCACTTTACTCCCTGTGTGAAACAAGAGGTATGGTTCAAATCATCATTTCTTCATCCATTTTTTCATAAGACATTTTCAGTGTGCATCGAAAGGACACTGATATGTTCAGCTGGAGGAAACCTATGTTCTACACAGTACTGCAGAGCACATTTTTTCTGTAATTTTTATAAGAAATTTCATTACTAATGGTCAGTGAATAAAGGAATCACGAGGTGGAGAGGTGGCTCAGTGGATAGAGGCAACTTTATAAAGCCTGATGACCAGGTGTTTGTTCCTCAGAATGTTATATGAACTGATTCTATCTTGTTGAATCTTGACGAATTCAAGATACATCTTGAGAATCTTGAAGGCAGGTAGTATAATAGTTTTGGGACAGAAGGAAAATGAATATTAATGATATAGTTGTGCAATGCTGATTCCCAACATTCTGGGACAGCCAGTTCTTTATTAGGTTACTTAGTTGCCAGGTACACAATACCTTTCATAACAACATACAGATGCAAGCCATGGTCCTGGGTGTGAATCCAGATTGTCTTTCATCAAATTCTGCTTTATCAGTAGGAATGGTGATCATAAAATACTGTCATTAATAGAAATGGTACACCTTGCCCTAACATGTAGAAAAAATCTTGCAAAATAATAGATTTACAAAATACTGTTTAATTTTCCCAATGAAATGAGAATGATTCTTAATTTATATATATTTTATCCATGAGCTTCCTAAATTTTATATATGGTAAGTGATTTATTACAACATTTATAAAAAACATGAGGCTGGTCTCAGGGGTAGCTTTTAGGTCTATCTGCTAAAAGAACTCATTTTTAGCTACATGTTATGCATGACATGGGTTATTAATATCAAAATTGTCTATATTCTTATTCTCAACACTGATGAGGTGTTTTTCTCAGAAGAGTAAGTTGCATAAGATCTAATAAGTGTAGAGACCCAAAATGACTAATAATGGAAAAGCTGGAGAGCAAACACAAAACCCAGAAGTGCACTTTACACAAAAATTGTTTGTCTAGTTTTCTACAATTATCAAAAAACATGTGCTTATGAATCTATTTCAAACAGCAGGACACTATTTGACTTTTTAAAACACCATATGACCAACCTATAGCACTCCTAGGCATATATCCTAAGGACTCATCTCATTTCCTTAATAGCATGTGCTCAACCATGTTTATTGCCACTCAATTCATAATAGCTGGGAAATGGAACCAGCCTAGATGTCCCTCAACTGATGAGTTGATAATGAAGATATGGCACATTTATACAATGGAGTTCTACTCAGCAGTAAAGAAAAATGAAATTACGAAATTTGCAGGAAAAATGGATGTATCTGGAAAGGATTATACTAAGTGAAGTAACTCAGCCCCAGAAAGCCAAGTGCCACATGTTCTCTCTCATACATGCATCCTAGCTACAGATGATTGGGCTTCTGTGTGAGAAGGAAAAAACTCAGTAGCAGAGGCCAGTAAGCTAAAAAAGAGATATAAAGGGAATAGAAAGGAATGGAGGAGGGTACTTAATAGGTTGGTATTGTATATATGTAAGTAGAAGAATAGATTAACGGGGGTGAAAAGGCCCAAAGTGAGGTCAGGGTAAGAGATTGAGTAAAGGAAAGGTGGAGGGAGCGCTAATCAAAAATCTAAGAGTATACAAATAAATCATATGGAATCCTCTGGTTTTGGACAATGGAACACTCAGGAGCCATAGATCGTTGCTAGAAAAATTTTAGTGCCAGAGATGGGATACCTTCCAGTGAGTTGTTGGCCAGGGAGGTCCCTGATGCCCCCAAAACATTATACTCCATTGCCAAGGCCCTTGGTTTCTCACCAGGAATAGATGATAAAACCCTATTGCTGAAGACTCCATATACTTGGGCTGCAAGGCCACTGAGAAATCCTGCTGGAACTGAGCTGAAAAACTCCTCCATGTAGACCAGCTGACAGAAAGCTGGAAGAAGCCATTCTACATGCAGTTCAATGAGAGAAAGTGATACCACCAGTGAAGATACTCAACAGTGGACACTGCAAGCCTTATAATTGGACAGCCAGGCCAAATGAGCCAACAGGTGGAATAGTGGCATGTCTGTCATGGTAGAAACCAACTGCCCTCCAATTGGACTGGAGGCCCGCTCCATGGGAGGGAATACATCTCTGATATTGAAAACTTAAAACAGGGGTAGTCATGAGACCTAGGGGTGTAACATCTGCTGATGTCTGGAAAAATGTGTATACTATGCTTATCAAACTGCCCAGTAAGCACTTTTCTTAATATTCATACCCTTATATTAATGCTACTCTCACTTTGGGTAGAGAATCTTCTCTTTTCAGATGGCAGTGACCTTGGGATCACTCATAAGGTATGATGGTGCTGGAAAGAAGTGACTGGAGTACTGAGTAACATCTCGATCACACCTTCCAAGGCTCAGGGTCTAACGTGGAAGAGGTGGTGGAAAGAATGTGTGAGCCAAAGGAAGGGTAGGACTCCTTACAACGTGCTCCCTCCAGACATAAAATGGCCTAGATATCCATGACCTCATAGTGCCTGACACTACCTACAGAAGACCATCATAAGATGAGGAAAAGATCATGGCATCAAAATAAAAGAGAGACTGACTGAGATGGGGAGGGGATATGATAGAGAATGGAATTTCAAAGGGGAAAGTGGGGGGAGGGAGGGTATTACCATGGGATATTTTTATAATCATGTAAATGTTAATAAAAATTGAGAAAAAATTTAAAAAAACAAAAAAGTAAATAAAAATGATAACACTTTAAAAAAAATCAATTGTTGGGCTGGAGGGATTGCTTAGCAGTTAAGGTGTTTGCTTGCAAAGCCAAAGGACCCAGATTTTATTCCCTAGGACCCATATGCACCAGGGAGCGCACATGTCTGGAGTTCATCTGCGGTGGCTGGAGGCCCTGAGGCGCCCGTTTTCTCTCTCTCTCTCTCTCTCTCTCTCTCTCTCTCTCTCTCTTCTCTCTCTTCCTCTCTCCCTCTTTATCTGTCAAGTAAATGAATAAAAATAAAATATTTAAAAAAAGCAATTGTTGAAAATTTTAAGTTAGCAAACTTCTACAAAAAATGTGCACATTTTCTATCTATGAGTAACACATGATTCTGACAGGTGTTTTTTTAAGGACAAAAATTCTACACATTCATAAACAAGATTACATACATACCCTGAAACCTAGTAGTTTATGCATAAAATTCCTCAGATGTAACTTACTTGTGTGAAATATATGTAAACCTTCATTGCACATACGAAACTCCCAAGAAGGAATGGCTACCACAGTAAACTTGGGTGTATGTATTCGAATGACCTAAAACAGAATTCATAGAAAATCTTCAATCTGTTATACAGCAGGTTTAATTTCATATGAGCCAAAAATAGCTCTTTTAAAATTTATCTAGAAATAGGTATTTAAAGGCACTGAAAAATATTTTAAATAAAATAGCATATTTTTACCAATGAAAAGCTGTAGTCATTAAAGGTCTGTTTTTTATGGGTTGTTGTTTTGGGAGGTTGTGTAGCAAATCATTTTTCCTCTTTGTTTAATTTTGGCCAGAAGCCAGTTAAGGCTGTAACACTAGCTTGTGGATGCTGCTTAAGTAAACAGAGACAATGTGCCAGGTGGAGCACATGCAGATTAAAGATGCTGAGATGACAGAGTGAATGAGGCATGATGCTCTTCCTTTGAGAGAGGCCTAAGCTCCTACAGCAGGCAGAAGGGTGAAGCAGGAAACAACACACCAGTTAAAATAGCTTTATCATACATATATATGGGCAGTTTATTTCTTCAATGCCCATCTGTATTTTAGAAATATTCTCATGAACAGCTATGTGTGTTTTTTGAAATCATATGTCTTGTTCATATGCATATCTGTTAAAATGAGATGTGGCTGCATTTTCCTTTCATTGCAATTTTTTGATCACCAAAGGATGGATTTTTTTTTTTTTTTTTTAGGATTACTGGGTCTTCTAAAATAAAAGGAAACCAGAAAATTCTGAATAAATTTAATTTTTGGATTAATTCATAAAGTGCTGTCATTTTTTCTATTTATTTAATTTGGTTTTATGAGGTAGGGTTTTTCTCTAGCCCAGTCTGACCAATAATTCACTATGCAGTCTCAGGCTGTACTCAAACTCACAGCAATCTGAAACGGGGTACTAGAGGTTCAGGAAAGTCCTTGAACCCCAAACCCAAAGTTCATGTCTAATTTTAATTGAAAAAGTGAATAAAATAAGATCAAGGCCAAGGGGAGGGGTTAGGTCACAGATGAGCCTAATAATGGTACCAAACTGACTGTATTTGCTGAATACAGAACTGACTAATAAAAAAAAATTCATAATAAATTAATAAATAATTCTCCCCACCTCAAAAAAAAAAAAAGAATCTGAATGTAAACTCTGAAAATAATTTGACATGGTTATGCTAATAGTAAATGTTGGAACATGAAAAAAAAAAGATCAAGAAAGCTACTTATTAAATTATTATACTTACTTAGGGAAGAAGACAACCAAAGAACTCAAGAGCAAATATGGTAAAGATTACCTGCTGGGGATGAAGGTGAAGGCACCTCACCGGTGGGGTCTTTTCATGAGGAGATCCTGAAGCTTTTCCACCAGGCAGCTTGGCAAGAGAGGTCCTCTTCTCTGGTGGTTTATAAACTACCAGTGGAAGCTGGGCAACCTTTAGCTCAAGCTTTCTTCAAATTAGAGAATGTTAAACAGAACTTTGACCTGGAGGAGTACAGCTTCTTGGAGTCCACTCTGGAGCAGGTCTTTCTGGAGCTCTAGAAGGAGCAAGAGCTGGATGGACTAGATGAGGAAATTGTCCCTTCAGTGAAGTGGAAAGTCCTCCCTCAGGTACAGCCTTAGGCCAATCATACTATGTCATTTTGGCAGCCTACGTTGATTTTTGAAGATGTTTATTTTTATAAACTCAGTGACATATTCTAGTGATGATGTTATGAACACTGCAATGGTTCTTTTTTTTAGAAAGCATTCTTTTTAAAATTTTTATTGACAACTTCATAATTGTAAACAATATCCCATGGTAATTCCCTCCCTCCCCCTCCCTGCCCACTTTCCCCTGTGATACTCCATTCTCCGTCATATCCCGTCCTCCTCTCAATCAGTCTCTCTTTTATTTTGATGTCATGATCTTTTCTTCCTATTATGATGGTTTTGTGTAGGTAGTGTCAGGCACTATGAGGTCATGGATATCCAGGAAATTTTATGTGTCTGGAGGAACACGTTGTAAGGAGTCCTACCCTTCCTTTGGCTCTTACATTCTTTTTACCACCTCTTCTGCAATGGACCCTGAGCTTTGCTGAGCACTCCTCTGTCACTTCTCAGCACCAGGTTGCCTTCTGAGTCATCCCAAGGTCACTGCCATGTGGAAAGAGAAGGTTCTCTACCAAAAGTGAGAGTACCATTAATATATGGGTATGAACATTAAGAGAAGTGCTTACTGGGCAGTTTGGTGAGCATAGTATATACATCTATCCAGATACCAGCAGCCGTTATACCCCTAGGACTCTTGACTACCCTTGTTGTAGGTTTCCAGTATCAGAGATGTATTCCTTCCCATGGAACAGGCCTCCAGTCAAATTAGAGAACTTTTGGTTTCCCCCATAACAGACATGCCACTATTCAACCTGTTGGCTCATTTGGCCTGGCTGGCCAAATATAAGGCTTATAATGTCCACTACTGAGTATCTTCACTGATGATTTATCTCTCTCCTACTGAACTGCATGCCATGTGGCCTTTTCCAGCTTTCTGTCAGCTGGTCTACATGGAGGAGGTTTTCAGCTCAGCTCCAGCAGGATTTCTTAGTGACCTTTCAGCCCAAGTATGTGGAGTCTTCAGGAATATAGTATTAGCATCTATTCCTGGTGGGAAAGCAAGGGCCCTCAGCAATGGCCTGTAATGTCTTGGGGGCATCAGAGACCTCCTTGGCCAACCACTCACTGGAAGGTATCCTGTCCCTGGCACTAAAAATTTTCTAGTAACAGTCTATGGGTCCTGAGTGTTTCATTTTCCAAAATGTAGGTTTCCATATGACTTTTTTATATCCTCTTAGATTTTGATTAGCCCTCCCGCCACATTTACTTTATTCAATATTTTCCCCTGACCTCACTTAGGCCTTTTCACCCCAATTAATCTATTCTTCTACTTACATATATACAATACCATCCTATTAAGTCCCCCCACACACCTTTCTATTCCCTTTATATATTCTTTCTAGCTTACTGGTCTCTGCTACTGTGTTTTCTTCCTCCTCACATAGAAGTCCAATCACTTGTAGCTAGGATCCACATATGAGAGAGAACATGTGACGTTTGGCTCTTGATATGGAGGAGAGGTGAGGGAAGTTCTGGGCAGTGGTAAGCCTGCCAGGACAGGCTGCTTAGCATTCCAGAATCTGCATCCCTAGGCTGCCCTGCTTCCAATCATCTGTTTAATGATAAATAAATACATTTATTTCAGAAAAAAAAGCCTTGTGAGCCCACTTGGTTGGCCTGAAAGAGACTTGGACAAGACAGGAAAGAAAGTTCAAAGAGCTCTTTGCATGGAAAGCAGGAGGGACTAAAAAGCCCATGTGGAAAATCAGGGCTAGGGGCTTCTCCCCTAGGCTAGGTCTAACTTGGTGAAGCTGAGGAGAAACTTACCAGCAACTGGAGGTTCATGGGTACTCAGGCAGCTCAGGGAGCTTGCCCTCCCCTCGCAAATGTATTTGTCCTTATGGTGGTGTTGGCTAACTTCCTGCTCAGGTGATTCAGAATGTCAGCAATTGGTCTGGACTAGGGGCAGGCTCAGGAAGACTAGCCATGAAACCAAGTTCTGGGGTCTAAGCTTGACCAAACACATTGTCAGAATTCTAGAAAAACAGACTCCCTCCCAGGGTGGGATTAAGGTATGAAAAAAAAAAAAAAAAAAAAAAAGGTCTAGAGAACTAGGCAACAGATTGGAAGTCAGATCATCCTTTGTTCTTATCAGAGATAGGTCTTTTTACTTTCAGGGGCCCAGCTACACTAACTGCCTGATTAGCTCTCATATCTTTCTACCTCAGCCTCCTGAGCGCTAGGATTAAAGACATGTACCACCACTGCCTTTTTTTATACATTTAGTTGATCATCAATTTTGCTGCATATAATTTTAAAATAATATCTAAATGATTAACTGAATGTTTTAATCCTATTTTCCAATTGTATGCTTCTTAAATGACATGTTATTTGACCTCGTTAAAGAAATAATTATATAGTTGAGTCCAAATGATTTCTATGCTCTATAGAACCAGATTGGTCTTTCCAGATTATGATAGTCTTTTCTCATTTTCCATGATTTTATTCTAGATTTCTGTCACTGAGTCAATAATTCCTTGTGGGTACCCTGGAAAGAAGGACGGATACATTCTTTCTTCCTGTTTTAAAAATAAAGAAGACCTTCACATAGTTTATAAAGAAATTGTCACACATTTCTATGTAAATCAATGGAAAGAAAACAAAAAGAAAAAAATCGTTCTTAATAAATTTAAAAATTGTCTTAATATGGGAACTAATTAAACTATTTAAAATAACTTTTAAAAAATTATTAAAATACACATATTCTATGAAGCTTTGTAATTTTAAGGACTCTCCAACAACTAAGAACTTAAATCATTGATGACTCTTATAGTCCAATACTGCCCATTTTTCTGTCCTATATCAGATAGGACAAACATGTCATATTTCCTGTTTTTAAAACTCACACTTTTGAATGTATGATACCACTAGGCATTGATTAATTGATGTCAACATTTATCTTCCTCAGGAATTAAGATTTGGTGGCACTCAGTGTGCCCACAAAATCTTCAAACACCCAAGTTGTTTATTAAATTTTCCAAAACTATTGTGCCCCTCCTTGTTTAATTATATTTTAATGCAACATATTGTAACTTGAGAGATTGGTGATTTTAGTATTGTCACTAAATATGTGAACCTGGAAGGGCCTAAATATATGTGAATTTTTAACACAAATAATATTGCTCTCACCTCAAAGGGTATAAGAGATAGTTTATTCTGAAGCAAGTAAGATTGACAATGATGGCTTAGGAACACAGATTTAGGTTATCCCAGGTTCATATTCTGTTAACAATTTTATATAGTAACAGAACGAAAGGAAGATTTAAACCAAGACACGTTCAAATTGTGGAAAATTTTTGCTAGAGTGTTCTAATGTTATCTGATGATATTCTTACTCTTTGATTTTATGGATGTCTGTGGCAGGTTTGGAAATTACAAAAAGATCTCATCTTATGAACTGATAGTCACCAGGATATTAGTTCAGACACACTGGTAGGCTATTAAGGGGCTAAAGGCTAAAGCCCAAGGTGATTTATATGTGATACTGCAGCATTCAATCTCTCTGTGCTCTCAGTTCTATTTGTCTATTAAGCCTTGTTTGGAGTGTATGTGGTACTTTCTTTGGGGACCTGTAGTTCACAGTGTATGCTTATGTGAAACAAGGTTCGCACTCTGGCCAGCCACCCCTTGCTCACCATGCTGAAACTTCCCCTCAATAAAGTAAACCAAATCAAATCCTTATTGCTTCCCTGAGTTATTCCGATCAGGTAGGTATCTGTGCAGAAATGAAAAAAATCACTAATACACACTTTCAGACCAAAAGTAACTACAACAATCCATTTGTTTTTGTTGTTTTATTTCTCTGGCTAAACCTTATTGAGATAATTATTCACGAAAATATAAAAACAAATGTTGAGGATACTGCCTATGTGTAAAGTATCATCCCTTATTCCTGAATTAGTGTCTAGATTGGAGTTTTCAGAAAAGTTGAGGGGCTAAAAACATCCTCTTCAGGTCCTTTCAGGTTAAGAAATACATTTATTTTCTAAGACACTATAAATTAGAGACAACAATAATACTTAATAAGTACATAATTTCTCAAAGTTATTGCTCAAAATATTTTGAAAACTATTTCACAACTCCATTAAAAGATATTAAAAGTAGGGTGGTATGAATGGCTTAGCTGTTAAGGTATTTGCCTGCAAAGCCAAAGGGCCCAGGTTTGATTCCCCAGGATCCAAGTAAGTCAGATGCACAAGGGGTTACAGGCATCTGGAGTTCATTTGCAGTGGCTGGAGGCCCTGGCTCACCCATTCTCTCTCTCTTTCTCCCTCTTTCTCTGTCAAATAAATAAATTAATTAAATAAAGTAAATTAAAAATATTTTAAAAGTAAATGGAGAGGCATGAAAGTGTGTGTGTGTGTGTGTGAGAGAGAGAGAGAGAGAGAGAGGGATAGAGAGAGAAACAGAGAGCCCTAGCTTTAAAGTTCTCAAGCTGGGAGGTCATGGCTAAGTTTCCTTGTGGCTTGGACTGAGTTTCTTTACAACCTTGGAAATGTAAATCAGGCATCTATCTAACTGGGATGAGCCTCAATTCCAAGTTCAAAGGTATATTAATGACACTGGTTAGTTGGTGGTCCCAGGCAGGGAGTGCAGAATTAGAGAGGGCCTGCCAATGTAAGTGGAGAGGAACATAGGATTAGTAGAAAATCCACAAAAGCTTTTCAGGCTGAAGGACCAGGTAACAGTTCCTGACATCCACAGTAACTCAGACTGGAATTCTCTTGAGTATGTCTGACTATTGCAGGTTAACATCTATGTTCTTTTAGGGCCTATATCCCAGACTTTCTACCTATTGAATAAGCTATGTTTTTCTTGTTCCCTACCATTACATACAAGTTTAATATACTACAGCCAACTACTTCTCTATAT
The DNA here is from genome assembly GCA_036346955.1 of Dipus sagitta. NCBI lineage: Eukaryota > Metazoa > Chordata > Mammalia > Rodentia > Dipodidae > Dipus > Dipus sagitta. The sequence continues at coordinate 27,476,883 of CM070781.1, read as the reverse complement.
AGGAAGAATAAACAAATCAAATATGAAATTAAATTTATACAATGTCACTTATTTTAGTACCCCAATGTAAAATGCCTAGTTATAAATATAATAAATAACAAATTGACCTTTATATTAGGTAAAATGTAATGTACTGATGAACAATTTTTTTAACTTGGGACATATTCCATGTTCGTGATTAGGACTGGTTCAACTTTATGGTCAAAATATTACAGGGTTTGGGAGGTAGCACAGCCTGAAATGTGTTTGCTACATGAGAATGAGGACCTGAGTTTATCAACCACGTAAATGCAGGCAGTGTGGTTTGCCCCTTATTCCAGTGGTCAGGAGGCAGAGATAAGGAAGTGTTCCCTGGAACAATTGGTGAACTCTGGAATCAAGTGAAAGAATGTTGCTAAACACATTATCTGGAGCATGAACAAAGAAGACACCAAGACACCAAATGTCAGCACCTGGCCTCCATAAACATACAAACACACACATACACACACACCTGCATACACATGTATCTTCACATACCCTCTCTCCACACACAGAACTCACACACATATGTATAGATGCACCACATCAAATACACCTACAAAAAATCACATATCAACTTGATATATAAATTTGATGAATGGGCAAATAAAACCCAGAATTTTCTAATGTGGATATTTATGTCTTGTTTTCTCAGAAAATATAAGGACAATCTTTGTATAGTTTGCTTGGCATTACTGTAGACTGAAAACTACTCTGAACTTCAGTCCATTAAAGAAATGTGATACTGGGCTGGAGGGATGGCTTAGAAGTTAAGGTACTTGCCTGCAAAGCCAAAGAACACAGGTTCAGTTCCCTGGGACAGACAGAAGACAGTTGCACAAGGTGACACATCCAATACAGAGTTCGTTTGCAGGGGCTGAAGGCCCTGGCACACCTATTCCCTCTCTCTCTCTCTCTCATAAAGAACTATAAAAAATTAAAAAGTGTGATACTAATTGAAAGGAGAACTGTTATGCAACATGATAAACAAGACATGGGCTTATGCAACATATATGATTGGAACA